>CM059877.1:5724750-6474750 GCA_030490815.1 Acer saccharum | reverse complement strand
TATATTCGAGCCGTTGACCTAGGAGTCATTTACCCAAACCCCAAGCTCGTCTCTACTAACTGAGCTACGCCCCCGTTGGCCACAATATCTTTGTTTCTCTATGCTTTGTTCTCTCAACAATCTCTCTATTATATATTTATATGTCTACATCTTTTATTTCTCTCCTCTATTTCCATCTCTCAACCATCTCGGTCAAACGCACCTCTCACTCTCCCGTCTCTTCGCCATTTCGCCACTTTCTCATCTCCACTAGTCCAGATCATAACTCTCAACTTCATGGAATTTTTTTTTTTTTTTCTTATTCCAGATCAGTTCTTTTCTTTTAAAAATTTATTTCATATGGATTTTTTTTGGTAGAAATCGATATGATACATTTATTTGTGAATTTGAAAAAAAAAAATGTTTAGAACATGTAAGTGTATTAATTATTTGAGTCTGTTTCGTTAGGTTTTGCAAGATATTATGAGTTCAAAGCTAAATTATTTATTTGATTCAAACTATTTTATCCAAAATCGATGAAACCAAACTGATCCAAACCGAGAAAAACATGTCCAATTCCACTCATTTTGTTAGGATTCATCCGTCTTGTTCTGTTCTAGTTCTTGAAAACTAAAAATTTATTGGGTCGGTTCGGTTTGGTATGAAACCGAACCGACTCATGCCCACCCACAATATCACCATATTATTGTTCCTCCTTTTTCTTTTTCTTTTTTTTAAATTTTAAATTCTATATTTTAAAAATTTGTTCACAACCGTCCATCCATGGATATCCGTATTTTTTTTTTTTAACAAAAATAATTTTTTCAATTTTTTCATTTGATCTTCAGTCCCCACCATCCATATATCGATGATGAGTATCCATTTTTTTTTATTAACATTTTTAATTTATGGTTTTATTAAAGTAGAAGTAATATGGTAAAATGGCGATTTAATCAAACACTAATGATAGAGGAGGTCATTGTCAATTTTTTATAAAGTTAATTTTGACATTTAAAAAAAAAATTAAAAGTCCTAAAAGAGCTTCTAGAAGAAGCTAAAAAATGCTACACAATTAAAAATAATAATTAATATATAATAAGTGATTTATCTTTATCATATCATTCACCGCATCAATTTGGATTGATTTTTCAATTAATGTTTTTGTTGTGTGACATCTTTTTATTAATTGTCCAAAAACTCTATTTTAGGTTAAAAGTACTCTGTTTAGTAAAGAATTTATTCCAAATCTAACACTAAATTGTTGTTGAAAAAAATTCATTAATAAAATAATAATCAAATGACTATTTATAGTTAAGGAATCTAAAAATTTATATACATTTATGTTGTAATAAAATATATATTATACTAATCTAAATGACTTTTTAGCAAATCCAACTAAAAAATTAATGAATATACGTACATATCCAATTTTAAATAGTAGGCAATATATAGTTAACACTTAATAGCCTGTGCACAAAATTTAATTTATTTACTAAAAGAGGAGATTATTTTCTGTCTTGACCATAAAAAATGTTACCAAATATACATTCAATTAAAAATCTGCCTAAAAAGGGAAAACCACTAGTGGTAGAATTTTGGCAGAAAAACGACACCACCAACCAGTCACCACGTACTACCCTTTCTGGCACATGACTAAACAAGTTTACTCGGTATCCTAGTAAAAAAAACAACTTGCCACGTCACCAATATCATGTTCGGTCCAATCAATGAAATCACATGTGATTGGATACTGAAAATCTTAGAAAACCTGAGAAGTTACAAAACCACCCTTAGAAATGTTAAAACCCTAAAACCACTCATGGTTTATATCTTCTCATTCTACATATGTGTATAAATAGAGAGACTTAGCTTAGACTTTCTCATTTGTATCCACCAAATTCTCCCTCTCTCTTCTTTTCAAAATATATATATATATATATATATAATTCTCTCCCACACTCACTCACCCGCTTTTGCTTGTGATATGGATACTTCACAGCTTCAATGTCCACCAAAGAAGATAGTGAAGAGAAAGTTTCAGCCTCAACATTGTCTCCCTCGTCGTATCGCTCGCAGTTTTAACATCAGTCTCCCAGATGATGTTCTTGATAACATCTTCTAACTTTGTGCCTGTCAAAATTGCCGCGAAAATGTCAATTCTCGCACCTAGATTCAAACACTCTTGGAAGAACAGTAGCATACTTGTGTTTGATCAATGTAGGAGGGAGAGATCAAGATTTATAGAGGAGGTTGATCGTGTTTTCAACCTCCATTCCGGTCCAATAATCTGAATCTTTCGACTGAATTTCATTCAGACTGGAGTAGAAAGCTATGTACACAAATGGATCGAAAAGTCCACGGAGAAAAAAGTCGAGGAGGTGGAGCTGAATTTTCTCAATGCAACTCCTCAATTCGAAATCTCTACGGAGTTTTTCAACATCGAAAGCTTGAAAATCGTGAAACTGTGTAGTTGATCTTCCACCACTCCTCAAAGGTTCAGCTTTCTTGAAAACCCTAGTTCTGAAGTAATCAGTAATAGTCACCCCAACATTCATCAATACTCTTTTCAAGCATTGCATGTTGCTCAAGTATCTTGATATAAGTCAGTTTCGTGGGTTGAACGAGTTGAAGATTGGAGACTGCTCTAATCTTGTTGACATTGAGATCGTTTCTCTGACCCTTCGTTCATTTCATTATTGTGGAAATATGATTGGGATCAGAGTCTTGAACGCTTACCAGCTGAAGGATGTGTTGTTCAATATCTCGCCTAGAAGACGATACCGTCCATTTCCTCTAGCGGGGATATTTTTGTGTGGTATCATACATGTCACTGTTCTCACTACCACTGCTGCATTTCTTGAGGTATGATCACTAAAAGGTCACGTTTGAAATTAAATTCATGTCTTCTTTTTTTTTTTTTAACCCGAAATTAATGTCTTTCGTTTTGCTAAATGTGGTAGTTTAATTTATTCTGTATAAGTTTTGTTAAATGTGGTAGTTTAATTTATAGGGAGTTCGCTATCAATTTTCAGTTTTGATCACTTGGTGCGCATTTCTTTTCTAATGCGTAGTTCAATTGAAATAACGAAAAACGGTTTTTTGAAATTTTAAATACGTAGCGTTTTCGCGAAAAGTAAGTAACGGGTAAGGACGGAGCAATAAATTTATTTGTGGGAGGGCCAATGCAATAAAACAAAAAGTTTAGGAAGGGCCAATGTATAAAGTTTAAAAATTTTAAAGACCAATACATGATTTTTATAAATTATTTAAAAAACAAAATTGAGGGAAGGGGAGGTCATGGCCCCCGCCAATCACCCCTCCCCTCCACCCCTGGCAACGTGTATCTCCGTAAAATGTAATGAGTTTTGCTGAACACGGTAGTTTATCGAGAATTCTTAATTGACTTTCATTCTTTTCATCTTTGTTCCTTTATGATAGTATGACTTAGAGATTTTTCAAGATAAATTCGATTTCGATTTACTTCAACTAATGTAGAATATTCAACAAAATAAAATAGCTATTATTCAACAAATTTGATTGCCTTTTTCTTTTTCTCTTCATATCTTTTGATTGACTTGTTCGAGCTTTCTTCTTCCTTGTCTGTCACACAGAGTTTATTAGCAAATTCATTAAAGGAAGTGACTACAGATGCTTTAAGAGAAATGAATTTAATTATGTGGCGCTTGAGTGAACTTCAGCTGTTCATGGAAGGTTCAACCTTTTGCAATGTTTATGACATTGCTTGTGTTCTCAAGAACTGTCCAAACATAGAAAGATTTTTCATTTATGTAAGTGTACACATTCAACACTCCTAATCATTTTATTTATTTTAATACACAAAATTTCTTAGTATATATCCAAATTGATTTCTTTTCTATAATTGGTTTCTTTGCAGTTGAGTGAATTCTCTTTTGAAAGTGGGCACTATTGGGAAGCACATCATAAGCATCTTTTTGAGCAATACAATGAGCCCATGACTAAGCTTAGAGTCATCAAAATAAAGGGTTTCAAGCATCAACGCTATGAGATAGAGTTAGTGAAATTTCTTCTCAAGTCAGCAACATCTTTGGAGACTCTACTTTTAGTCACCGCAAAAGGCTACCACGCAACAGCTCAAGATCTTGAATTAGTGGGTTTCGATAGCTACCTGCATATATAATTGTAAAGCATTGCCCAATGCAGAAATCAAAATGTACCCGTTGGACAGGAGTTTGATTGATCCAACGCATATCGCCAAGACCTGGTTCTGATGATCAAGAAGGAGATATCAAGAATAACATGTTGTGCCTCTAAACAGAACTAGTTTTTAAGATATCTGTACCTTTAAAACTTTTACTGAAACAGAACTAGTTTTTAATTACAATTGGAATTTGTGCTCTATCTTTCTTTCAATTCTTCCATATTTCTTTGATTTGAGGAGACCAGTTTTTATGCCTCCTTGTTACAAATCATGTATGCTTTTGCTTGTTAATTACCATCACAATGCTATCAATATAATGGTGATATATACATCAAAATTATAACTATAAAAAAGATACTTGACTTATTTCCACATACATTCAGACATTTTCATGATAGTAATTAATTAATTAAGTTCATCTGTCTACAGTCTATATATAGTTGGCTTCTTTTCACTGTAAGGCTTCCATCAATTCAGCTCTACTGTAAAGAACCCTTAGAAAAGAAAAGAAAAGAAAAGAAAAATAAGGATAGGAGTATGGAAAGCAAATTAAGATACACGAAACTGAGGTTAGTAAATACAATGCATGAATATGTTAGAACAAAACCCTACAAACCAATTAAGAAGACAAATCAAGACAATTTTATCTTATAAAGTAAGGTGGCATATATCTCCGTAAAAGGTAAATGAGTTTCACTAAACATGGTAGTTTATCGAGACTTCGTTAAATATCCATTTTCAATCTTTTCAACTTTGTTCTTTTAGGATAGTGTATATATATGACTTAGAATTTTAAAGATAAATTTGATCTACTTCATCTAATCAAGTACATTGTTCAACAAAATCAAACGGCTATTCAACACGTGCATTTGATAGCTTTTTTCTCTTCTCCTTTCTCTCTTTTGATTGACTTTTTCGAGTTTAATCAATTTCATCATTGTCTTCTGTCGCACAAACTTTATTTACGAATTCATTAAAGAAAGTGGATGCTTTTAGTGACATGAGTTTAATTATGCGAAACTTGAGGGAACTTCAGCTGTTCATGGAAGGTTCAAACTTTTGCAATGTTTATGATATTACTTGTGTTCTCAAGAACTGTCCAACCCTAGAAAAACTTTTCATTGATGTAAGTGTACACATTCAACACTCCTGATCATTTGATTTTTTTACACAAAATTTCTTAGTATCCAAATTGATTTCTTTTCTATAATTGTTTTCTTTTTCTTGCAGCTGAATGAATTCTCTTTTGAAGGTGGGTACTATTGGGTTGCACGTCATGAGCAACTTATTGAACTATATAATGGGCCCAAGACTAATTTTAGATTCAACAAAATAAAAGGTTTCAAGTATCAACGCCATGAGATAGAGTTGGTGATCAAATGTCTTCTCCAGTCAGCAACATCTTTGGAGACTCTAATTCTAGTCACCGCGAAAGGCTACCGCGCAACCGCTCAGGATCTTCAATTAGTGATTTTAGATAGCTTCCTTCATAGTTGTAAAACATCCCCCAAATGCAGAGATCAAAATGTGTCCGCAGACCGTCATACTTGGATGTGTCGTCATCAATCGAACGACTCCCCTGTCTCAAATTCTGCAGTCGCTGAAACATCAATCGCGAATAATTATAAGGCAAAAAGGTCGCACGCATGTGCTTCTTCATTTTTTCCCATGATGTGATTTTGGCTTTGCCTTGAGTAACTCTGGTTTGTTTTGACTGCTGCCACCAAGCCCCTGCTCATCCCCTGAGTCTCGTAGCAATAAGCAGCACACGTCTGTCCTCTGGAACTTGTTTAAACTCCAGAACCTCTTCTACAGCATTAATCCAATCGAAAAATTCCTCCGGCTGCAAACCTCCATGGAACTCTGGAATATCAATCTTAAGGCCTGACTCCCAGCGCCTTGATTCATCAACTCCAGTCCCCCGATGTTGTGGTTGCAACGGAGCAAACGGATTCTCTTCATCACTAGACTCCTCTGCGTTTGGTGGATTCGGAGTCCCTTGATGTTGTGCCATTGCGGCTAGTTGCTGCGTTAGCGCCTCCACTTGTTGTCGTAGCTGCGCAATCTCCTCTTGTTCATAAACCTCCTCCAATGGATTTTCTCGAGTGTTTGGAACATTCTGACGTCTTCTCGGTGGCATGACGACAGAATTGTAACCGGGCTCTGATACCAAACTGATGCAGGCGGAAACGGTTTGAACCAGAAAATTCATACACACGTGAGCAACAAGCGTTCTTATCCCTATTGATTCAAAGAATGCCAGGAAAAAAGAATATTTCGAGAGCAAAAGCTCAATCTTTAATTTTTATTTAATTCCAAAAACTGACTTCCCAAACCCTTCATACATTCATTTATGTAAGGAATGAAAATAACTCATAGACTCCTAAAACGATTTGACTAACTCAGGAAAAGAAATCTGAATAAAACTAAAGATTAAAACAAATCATAAAAATAATCCAATTCGACACAGGAAAATGGTATGCTTTTGCGAAGTTAGGCCCGTTTTGGGTGCTCCAAGCGACCCAAAAAAGAAAGTGAAATCTGCTCTGCATCAATTTAGTTATGCAAAATTTGAGGGAAATTCAGTTGTTCATGCAAGGTTCAAAATTTTGCAATATTTATGATATTACCTGCGTTCTCACTAACTGTCCAAACCTAGAAAAACTTTTCATTGATGTAAGCAGGGGCGAAACCAGAATTTTTTTTCTTGGTGGGCTGTGGACAATTTTATATAGATAAAAAATTATACTATATAATAAAAAAATTTCATTTTGATGGCGAATCTCGACGGTACGGTACGAGAGAATTTTTATTAATTAAAATAAAAAAGTACACCTAGTAAAGGGACATAATGACCCTTACCCTCAAATACATTTTCTAACCAAGAAAAACACAAGAAAATAAAAAAGGGAATATGCATGTAATGCAAATATAATAAGATCATACTTAAATTTTGACTTCTGAAGCTTTAAAGAAGTAAAAACATCTATTACCGAATCTGAATCAATTGTATCTACAAGTTCTTTTTCAATATAAACAAACCATACAATTCTCAAGAAACTTATCATCCATCTTGTTGTGCAAATACATTTTGACAAGTTTCATTGCCGAAAATACACGTTATGTACTTGTTGTTGAAACAGAAAGAGTTAACATCAAACGAATCAATCTGTCAATCAATTAGTAACATTAGTTTGACATGTTGACTTCAAAAATATAATATATATATATATATATATATATATATTTGTTTGACAAAAAATGGGTTGTTCAACGAATCACCAAAAATCAACACTATCATAACCAATCTACAATTAATTTTACAACATAAACTTAAAAATAAAAAATAAAATAAAATAAAACTTACGGTTTTCTCCTGCCGACGTCTATATGCCACTACAAATCCAAAAGCTATGAAAACTCATAAAATTGAAAATTTTGAAGACTTGGAGATTAATTTATAGGTAAACCTACTGCCTTTGATTAGTTGGTAAATGGTTAAAATTTCCCAATTTGATTTTTTAGTTGGAAAATGGTTAAAATTTCTCAATTTTATTTTTCATTTGATAAAAGGTTAATATTTTCCAACTTGATTTGTCTCTTGGTTAAGGAAATACAATAGGGCTTGAATGGGTTTGATGCTTATTTTTTAAGTTATTGGGTTTAAAAGTTTATGGGCTGTTGACAAAGAAAAATATGGCAACTTAAATCCATAATGGGAATTGGGCTGGAAGACTTAAAATAAAATGAATTATACTCAAAACTAAATGGGGTTTGTTTAGAATTACGCCCGTGGATGTAAGTGTACATTCAACATTTAACACTCATTATTTATTTTTATTTTTATTTTACACAATTTCTTAGTGCATTGTTTTGTTTTTTAATTGGTTTCTTTGCAGATGAATGGATTCTCTTTTGAAGGTTGACACTATTGGGAAGAACATCACAAGCAACTTTTTGTGCTATACAATGATCCCATGACTAAGCTTAGATTGATCAAAATAAAGGGTTTCAAGCATCAACACCATGAGATGGAGTTGGTGAAATGTCTCATCCAGGCGGCAACATCTCTGGAGACTCTAATTCTAGTCACTACGAAGAGCTACCGTGCAACAGCTCCGGCTCTTAATTTAGGGATGTTTGAAAGCATCCTTCATAGTTGGAAATCATCCCCCAATGCAGAGATCAAAATGTATCATGCGGATAAGAGTAGGATTGATCCGATGCATAGGACCAAGACCTGGTTTCGATGATCAATAAGGAGATATGATCAAGAGAATATATAACCTGATGTGCCTCCATATCTGATCTCTCCCCTCTTAGATATTTATTTGTACCTTTAGAACCTTTATTGAAAAAGAATGTACTAATTATGAATTACAATTGGATTTTGTGTTCTATCTTTCTTTCTTCCATGTTTCTTTGATTTGATCGGGAGACCGGTTTTTATGCTTCTTTGTTACAAATCATGCTTGATTGCTTTGCTTGTTAAAGGTTTGCCATCGCAATGCTATCAATACATCAAATTGACAATCAGAAAATATGACTTTTCTACACTCGTGCAGCCGATTCAGTCTTTTTTTTCTAAGTGCAAGTATCACATCTGCTTGCATGAGAACAAAAAAAAAATAACAAATCTTAACCATGAAATTTTTTGAAGAGGAACCGGATTCTCCATCTGGGTGCAGGGCCGGCTCAAGAGAGAGCCCAGTGCTATAACCGTTTAGGGCTCTTAATTCTGAAGGCCCCAAATTTAGATTATTATTTTTTATTTAATTATGATCTCATTTAAAAGGTCCACACAATTTTAAACAACAACAGGCCCACAAATGACTTAACAAAAAGGCCCACCACCCACATGATTTTTTTTTTTAATTTAAAGCCTACCTATGAAACATAATTAGCATTCTTATATCAACCAGCACCAGAACAACTCTCCTCTTACCAAACATTCGAAGAAAAACTGAAAATCATATTTAGGTTTATTCAAATCTCATTTGATAAGAAAATTCAGAAACAAAATCTTAAAAATTCGAACAATTTTACATAATTCTCAATGGCTATGTTTTTTTTTTTTTTTTTTTTGACAATCCATTGAATATATATATATATATATATATAATAAAAAACTTGATTATGTATGTTTAATTAGTACTTTTGCTACTAAAAATATGAGATAAGTAATATTTATGTGATACATTCTTTGATGCAATTATTAAATATTTATTTGGATCACTTTTTATTTGTTATTTTGTTATGTTATAGTCTTGTTTTTTTTATTATATTATCTTTTACAAATATTTACTAAAGACAAAAAAAATATAAAAAAAATAAAGTAAATATACATGGAGGATTGAGGGACTCGTTTATTTTTTATTTTGCCTTGAGCCCCAAAATCGCAACTCGCAAGGCTGGCTTTGCATCTAGGTATTGAGTATTACTTGAAGAGTGACGATGTTTACACCCCTAAAAAACTATATGTACATCTCAAATTGGTACCTTTTTGAAAATCCAATATTACCCTTGACAAAAATTACTAAAAGGACAATTTATAATTACACCCATAAAGTATTAATTAGTCTCCTATTATTTGTTTGATTTATATATATATCGTAAAACCTTTTCTATTTTCTCAAACCCTAACTTTTTTCCTAATTACTAATCTCAAATATATTTTTATAATATTTCAAATATATATTCAGTTTCTTTTAACGAATACAATTTTTTTTTAAAAAAATTAAAAAAAAAAAACAATTAACAAATTTCAAAATACAGGTTTTTTTTTTTTTTTTTTTTTTTTTTTTTGATTGTTAGGCATCTGCCGTAGCATGTGGAGTTGGTTTTGTTCTATGTGATTGTTAGCCAATCACTCATGTGCATTATAAATTAGCTCAAACCAATTTTGGTACACTTTCTTTATTTAGGAGTTGGATTTTTTAATTTTTTATTTTGAAAAACAATAAATAAAATAACAAATTTAAAATAACTATAAAATAGATTAGATAATAAAATATTTGTAACTTTGTAAGTGGGGTGTAGTTACAAAAATATAATACAATAGAAATATAGAAAGGGTAATTTTGCCAGTAATGAGGTTTATTTACAAATAAGAGTTTTTTAAAATTTTCAATGGAGTATAATTACAAGAGGAGTGCACATACAGTTTTTAAGGGATGTAAATATCGTCACTTTTACTTGAAACGAAGTTGAACAGAAGACAGAGACGGGAAGCCATTTCTCTATATTTTCAATATTCAGGCTCTGCTTAGTTACTAAAAGAGTGAAAAAAAAAAAGCATTATCGACGTATAGCATAGCAAAACCATCAAAACAAGTTGGGCTTGTTCTTGGTTTCGGGTGACAACTCAACTAACCGAACCCGAATTTCTCGGTGGGTCGATTTGGTTAGTAGCCAAAACCAGATGGGCTCATGGGCTCATTTTATATCTATTAATTGTTTATTTTATAAATAAATAAATAAAAGGAAAAAAAAAAAAAAAAAAAAAAAGGAGCAAAAATAGATGGGCTCATTTTGAACTATTTTGTAAGATCACATTTGAAAACCTTTTTTTTTTTTTTTTTTGTGGAATAATCCCATCTAACACTTTTTATATATCAGAGTATCTCTGTTGCTATAATACATTTTTTTGAGTTTATATTAATGACACATAAGCATTTCACTTCAAATAGATTATTGTAATTTGAATTTTTAGATATTGAACTGAATTTATCTTTTTTTAATAACAACACATCTCTAAACAGAAATTCTTAATCGTTTTTCAAAAAGAGCAAAATTAGATGGGCTCATTTTGAACTATTTTTTAAGATTGCATTTGAAAACCCTTTTGGATTTCAAAAAATAAAATAAAATAAAATACCAAACTCAACTAAATCAATATTGATCACAAACAATAATGGGTTAAACCGGTTAACTCCCCGATTAATAACATTATAATCAATTAGTTTTCGCAAATTCAATACATAATAGACTACACTGCTCGTCAACTTATAAAAGTTCTTAAACTAATTTCAAGTATGGGTGTCTTTCAATTTGACTATGTTATATGTTCAAGTTATCTACGGTACATTTATTTTGATAATGTTTCAGGTTTGAGTTGTCGCATCCGCACGTGGTATATCAAAATAATAATAATAATATTAACATCCCAAAATTAATTAATGCAGTATGTCAATCAAGGTGTATTTCATATCAAATATGATATGATTTGATTCTTAATAGTTTTCAAATTGTACTATGAAATTATGATATTTTAATGACCATAATTCAACATTATAAATGATTGTGATTGATCACGATCAAGTGAAGTACATTAATAGTTTATGTTAGGTTTAATATTAGTGAAAATACGATATAAAATTTAAAGTTTAATATCAATTAAATCAATATTGATCACAAACAAGAATGGGTTAATGCGGTTAACTCTCCCATTAATAACATTATAATCAATTCAATTTTTACAAATTCAATACATCATATATGTTCCTGTTCTCATATGGTCTATTTTTTTTATGGTAGATTTAGTTCTTAATTTGATTCGTTTGTATAGATTATAAATAGGTCTCATATTGTACATATTAATTATTTTGACTAATTTTATATATACAAAATCTAATTCTAAACTAATTCAAAAAAAAAAAAATCAACACTCAACATCAATCAATTGTTTCATTTAAAATTTGTGTTCATTGTTTTTAAAAATATTAATTGATCTTTTAAATCTCATACACATTTCCTTACATAAATATACAACATCCCATTTTAGACTAATTCACAAATTCATGATGTAATTGATATTCTAATCTCATACACACTATTTTCACAGCTCGATTATAGGTTGTAGTATTTAAACATGACAAATTGACAATGTAATACTCTTGTAATCAAAAGATTTTGTCATAAGACTATAAATATTTTAAATTTTGATAAGAAAAAAAAAACTATTATAATGAAGTTTTATCTTTTAACATCTTTCAAAAATTAAATTACGGTTTAAATTTTGAAAAAGTAATTCAAATATGTTTAAGTAAGGTTTTTAAATACAAGCTAATCAATTGTTTTCAAAAATAAAAATGCAATCTAATCAATTGTTTCTTTTAAAATTTGTGTTCATTGTTTTTAAAAATATGATAATTTATAAACATTAAAAAAAAAAAAAAAAAAAACATCAACAAAGTGTGCTATGTGCAATGTTGATTGATTATATATATCATGAAGAGTTTGATTCATGAGTTTCACTTTTTTTTGATACCTAACACACCTCTACTTTTAGGCATACAAACAACATGCCAATTTATAAGGTGGATGACTTTTTTCTCATTGGTTTTTTTTTTATATATAATGATAATTGATATTCTAATCTCATACACATTTCCTAAGTTAGTCATTTATTTTGCTAGTGATTGTTTTTGGCGGGGGTCTTACCCTCCTTACCTAGACTCTTTCATCAAAAAGGATTGTAACCCCTAGTTTTTTCTTGGTTAATGAACTTCACTTCAAAAAAAAAAAAAAAAAAAAAAAAAAAAATCACATACACCATTTCCTTACATATATATATATATATATATATATATATACACAACATCTAATTCTAGATTAATTCACAAAAAAATAAATAAATAAATAAATCAATCAATCAACACTCGACATTAATCAATTGTTTTTAAAAATATTAATTGATATTCTAATCTCATACACATTTCCTTACATATATATACAACATCTAATTATAGACTAATTAAAAAATCAATTACATTATTTTCGAGTACGGGTGTCTTTTCAGTTTGACTATGTTATATGTTCAAGTTGTGTACGGTACATTTATTTGGATAATGTCTCAGGTTTGAGTTGTCGCATCTGCATGTGGTATATCAAAAAAAAAAAAAATTAATAATAGTAATAACATCCAAAAACAAAATGAATTAATGCAATATGTCAATCAAGGTATATTTCATATCAAATATAATATGATTTGATTCTTAATAGTTTTCAAATTGTACCGTGAAATTATGATACTTTAATGAACATAATTCGACATTATAAATGATTGTGATTGATCACGATCAAGTGAAGTACATTAATGGTTCATGTTAGGTTTAATATCAGTGAAAATACGATTTAAAATTTAAAGTTTAATATCAACTAAATCAATATTGATCACAAACAATAATGGCTTAATGCAGTTAACTCTCCAATTAATAACATTATAATCAATTTGGTTTTCACAAATTCAATACATCATATATGTTGTAGTTCTTACATAGTCTATTTCTTTTATGGTAGATTTAGTTCTTAATTTGATTCACTTGTATAAATTATAAACAGGTCTCATATCGTACATATTAATTATTTTGACTGATTATATATATATAAAATCTAATTATAGACTAATTCACAAAAAAGAAAAAAAGATCAATCAATCAATCAACACTCGACATTAATCAATTGTTTCTTTTAAAATTAGTGTTCATTGTTTTTAAAAATATTAATTGATATTTTAAATCTCATACACTTTTACTTACATATATATATATATAAAATATATATTTAGACTAATTCACTAATTCACTTCTAATCTCATACACATTATTCTCACAGAAACATAACAAATTGACAATGTAATACTCTTGTAATCGAAAGATTCTGTCATAAAACTAAAAATATTTTAAATTTTGATAAGGGAAAAAAAAACTATTATAATGAAGTTTTATCTTTTAACATCTTTCAAAAATTAAATTACTGTTTAAATTTTGAAAAAGTAATTCAAATATGTTTAAATAAGGTTTTTAAATACAAGCTAATCAATTGTTTTCAAAAATAAAAATACAATCTAATCAATTATTTCTTTTAAAATTTATGTTCATTGTTTTTAAAAATATGATAATTTATAAACATTTAAAAATAATAATAATAATAAATAAACAAAAACATCAACAAAGTGTGCTATGTGCAATGTTGATTGATTATATATATATCATGAAGAGTTTGATACCTAACGCATCTCTACTTTTAGGCATACAAACAACATGGCAATTGATAAAGTGGATGACTTTTTCTCATTGGTTTATATATATATATATATATACCGTGTTTCCATTATCAGTTCGAACTGATAAAAGTTATTTAAATCCAATGGCCCACATGCAAGGAACTGATATAACTTTTATCGGTTCGAACTGATAATAGAATTTCTGTACATATATATATATAACATCTAATTCTGGACTAATTCATAGAAAAAATGAAAAATCAATCAATCAACACTAGACATTAATCAATTGTTTCTTTTAAAAATTATGTTCATTGTTTTATAAAATGTTAATTGATATTCTAATCTCATACATATTTCCTTACATATATATACAGCATCTAATTAT
Organism: Acer saccharum; assembly: GCA_030490815.1. NCBI lineage: Eukaryota > Viridiplantae > Streptophyta > Magnoliopsida > Sapindales > Sapindaceae > Acer > Acer saccharum. Next base: position 6,460,197 of record CM059877.1, on the reverse strand, counting down.
GGACTAATTCAAAAAAAAAAAAAAAAAAAAAAAAAAAAATCAATCAATCAACACTCGACATTAATAAATTGTTTCCTTTAAAATTTGTGTTCATTGTTTTTTAAAATATTAATTGATATTCTAATCTCATTCACATTTCCTTACATATATATATACAACATCTAATTCTAGACAAATAAAAAAAAAATTAAAAAGAAATCGATCAATCAACATTTGACATTATTTTTTTTTTATATCTTGAAAGATTGTGATTGATCCACCTATGAACCATAGCACATGTACATGTTACATATCACAATTTCACATGCTATACAAATTATTGACATGTAGTGATCATGCAATGTATATGACTTTTCCTACAATAATTGTCACTATTAATCCAAACTAGCCAGATCAAATGATTCTCAATCTCACAACTCCAATAATCTTTCAAGAAACCTTTTAATTTATTTATTTTTTGTTTTATATATAACTTATTATAACCCAATCATCAATGATGTCAACTACTCACTGTAAATTATTAGATATAATTAATTAATTAATTAAAATCTTAATCTAATGTATTTGTTAGTAATTTATATTTTTTTATTATTAATTTTTTTGTCTGAATTCAATTACTAGGTTTATTATTTATTATTTAATTGAAAACGAATAATTTGATCTCATCCATTTGTTTCTTGATGTCCACAAGTTGAGTGGTTGTTCAACTGTAACACCATCATTAAAATAATTATTAAAAAATTAAATAGTAAATGAGATAAATATGGAAAATAATAATTTTAAAAAAATTAGGTTGACGTGTTATTTGAATAAAATATTTTAAAGTGAAAAACCAGACAAATGTCGACCAATGAAAAAAGACAAAAGCCGTCAGCCGCCCATTTGGAATCTTCAGTCAACGAGGCATTTGGCCATCACGAAACAACCCATCACCTTTTCATGTGTACCTCTACACCAAATCCCCACCACTCATCACACACGTGTGTCAAATATACGCTCCAGATGTCTCCACGTGTCGTGCGATTTTAATTTTTACATACGGTGACAGCTCCGCACCGTCACTCTAGTAAAATCTCTTAGGAGAAGACGTGTTCAAGATGGAGACGGACAAACGCCGACTTGACCGACCAAATCTCCACGTCGTCAACCTGAAACTGAAGCACACACGTAGCTTCTTGTTCCTATCAAATCCCGACACGTGTGAACTCAAACGGCTAGTTTTGCTTTTTCGTTATTCCCCATTTTGCCCCTTTGTTTATTTAACCGCCATAGGATAACTCTGTAAAACGAACGAAAGTTCCAGTGTTTTCGAGTAATGAACAAAAACGCGTATATTTTTTTAATTTAATTTTTAAATTTTTTTTTTTTTACTGATAAAACTTTTTTAACAGTATATAAGAGATGGGTTTCACTTTTTAATTTAAACTATTGAAGATTTGCTGTAGTTAGAAGACGGTTCTTTTTTTCCATTTGTGCCACGAAACAGAAACAGAAACTGTTGTCCCAAATTTAGGGTTATCACAATCCATCAAAAAAGGTTCGCTATCTAATCTTACTATATTTTCTATTCAAGAACTGTTTTTTACCATTGTTTTTGGCTGATTTTTGTGGTTTTATTGTGATGGGTCAGTGTTGAAACTTGAAGCAGAGCATCATAGTTTAAGAGAAGTTTAAGAAGAAGAAGAAGAAGAAGAAGAAGAAGAGATGGCTTTGGGTGGAAAACGTGGTTGGCTGAGAGTGAAGAGAGGTGTGATGGATGCAGAAGATGGGTTAGGTTTAGGGTCCGTGAGATACACGCGAGGGTTAGGGAGGAAGAGGATTTTGATTTCGAATGTTGCTGAAACTCCATCGTCGTCGGAGAAGATCACTAGAACTCCATTGAAGAGGCAATGTAGTGCAAGGATGGTTGATTTTGAGTCCGATGAGAGGTTCCAATTGGAATTCTTGCCTCAGGATATTCTGGTGAGTACCCAATTTTAGAAGCTTTTTAATGATATTAAAAAAAAAAAAAATCTCTTTTTTTTGGTTGGTGGTTTTGATTTTGATTTTTTATTTTTTTTGTTGCAGATTAGAATTATATCTGGTGTCAACCATGAAGATTTGAAGCAGCTTTTTCATGTATCTAAATCAATAAGAGAAGCTGTAAGTATATATTAACATTAAAATAAAATAAAAACATTTCTTTCTGGATTTGAATTTTTGATTTTGGATTGATTTTTAATGTTTTTTTTGTTTTGGATTCAACAGACTCAGATTGCAAAGGAGCAGCATTTTGCATATAGTACACCAAAGAAAACACAGGTGTTTCGATCATCAATCGATTTCAAAGAACCAAGCGAATTCGATGAAATTGAAGCACCAAATGCTCCAAAACAGTTTAGGGCTCATAAGTCACGAATCAGCAGAGAGAAACTCGCTGGTATTTCAGTGGCATTGTTTGCTTCACCAAAGAAGGAGCTGTTTATGGAAGAATAATTCAATAATTCAGACATATGTGAAGAAGACTGAAGAGGATTCAATTCTAACTTAATTTTCCACTTATAATTATTGTATATAAGTTAGATTTGTTGTTGTAGATTCAAGTGTAAAAAGAAGATATTATGTGGGATGGATGGATGGGACTTGTAAGTACATGTAGAGATTCTTTACAGGCCAGTTTTCTTCAAAGCTTTGATTGAAGATGGCGGTGGGTTTGGGTTTGGTTTTGGTTCGGTGGCTTGTTTTGTATCTTTTTGTGTACATTAGACAAATTTTTTTGTATGGAGTACACAATCTTCTTTGTGCTTCTATGATCAGATAAAAATTCCTGATTTCAGAGTTTTACAGTTGCTCTGTTTTGAGTTCTCAATAAAATGACAAAAAAAAAAAAAAAAAAAAAAAAAAAAAAAATCCTCTTATTTTGAGAATTTGTTTTAATTATTATTATTATTTTCTTGCTTGGTTGATTTTGTGTTGAAATTGGAATGCTTGTTGAAATCCCATTTTAGGGAACCAATTTTATTTAAATTGACTAATTGACTGGACTGTGCACTGATTTAGGAGCTAATGACAATTAGATTGACAAAAAAATAATAAAAAAACTGAGACATTTACCAAGCAATTCTGGCATGAATTTAGCATTGACAGGTGGGAAAAATGGTAATTAATTGATGAGTAATTTTAGGCGTATAATAATAATAATAATTGCTAATTGGAATATATATATTTTTTTTTCCTTAAAGAAAATAATTTTTTTTTTTGGCATAAAGAGATATGGAAAAGCAGAACACATGATAAACTATGGAGTATCCAATGAGGGACAGCTGTTGACGTGTTTGTGTTGTGTACTTGTGTCTTTGCTTCATGTTTCGGTTTATTTTGCAAGAAAAAAGAGTTTGTGAATACAAGCTGTATAAGTACAGAAAGCCAAAAAAACCCAAGTAATAAGTGGTAATAAGTGTATATAGCTTGGATTTTAGCTGTTTTAAACAACTAAAAAAGTGCTTTTTAAGATCTGCTTAATAGTTGCTTCTACTAGAAGGCTAGAAGCTGAAAGTGGGTGTTGTGTCATTGTGTGTTATCTAATAAAAAAGCTGTAGTCACTTTTCTCAGTTTCTTTGATCCGAGAAGCATGTGAAACAGTAGCTTTTTTTATTTTTTTAGCTTTCTACAAGTCTTTTTTGTAGATTCTAAGCTTTTTTTTGTTGTAAATCAGATCAACTCTTCTAATCAATCTTTGTTGAAATTCAGATCGAGATCCTGTTTACTTTACAAATTTTTAGATGAAACTATGGTCTTTAAATTTCTCATGGTTGGTTGTTTGAGTTTTGTTCAGTTTAATGAATTTAGTGTAAAAAAAAAAAAAAAGGTAAAATATTTGTAATTATGATATAGATAATTTATAGTTAAAATAAAAAAATTACCGTATATTTTGAAATGATATATGTGAGCAAATTTATAATTATGATATAGATAGTGGATAGCTATAAATAGATTATCCTATATTAATTTTAAATGAAAAATACAGTATAATAGAAAAGATGCATGTATGTAATCAGATAAATTATCCACGAAAAATATTATTTTAATTTTAAAATAAAAGATGATAAATTTGAAAAAAAAAGGGTTTGATTACTATTTGAATATGAATTTTAAAACTAATTCAAATTAATATATATATATATATATATATACAAATTTTAGAATAGGTTTATTTTATTATTGAAATTTCAATTTACGATTTAAACAATTATTTTCTAAGGAGAGGGTTAAACATTTATTAAAAATGAATTATTAACCATTTAATTTCACATATTATTTCAATTCAAATTAAGCTTTTTGTTGCAAATCAGATCAACTTTACAAAATTTTAGGTGAAAGTATGGTCTTTAAATTTTTCTTGGTTGGTTGTTTGAGTTTTGTTCAGTTTAGTGAATCTAGTGTCAAAAGTTAAAAAAATAATAATAATAATTTTTTTTTAGCATATTTGTAACTATGATATAGATAATTTATAGTTAAAATAGAAATAAAAATTACCACATATTTTGAAATGATACATGTGAGCAAATTTGTAATTATGATATAGATACCAGATAGCTACAAATAGATTATCACATCTTTTTAAATGAAAAATACAGCATAATAGAAAAAATGTATGTATGTAATCAATGAGGGTAATTTATCACCAAAATATTATTTTAATTTTCTAATAAAAGATGATAAATTGACAAAAAAAAAAAAAAAAAAAAAAAAGGGTTTGGTTACTGTTTGAATATGAATTTTAAAACCAATTCAAATTAATATATATATATATATTTTGTGAAACTAAATCAACTTATATATATTATACAAATTTTAGATTAGGTTCATTTTATTTTTAAAATTTCAATTTAAGATTTAAAAAATCATTTCCTAAGGGGGGAGAGAGAGAGAGTTAAGCATTGGTTAAAAATGAAATATTAACCATTTAATTTCACATAATCGACAAATATTATTTTTATAAAATTAATTTTAAAAAATAAAAGAGAATGAAGCGAACTAGGACAAATCATATCATAGCAATTATTCAACTTTTTTTATATAAAAAATATAACAATTGGGAAGGGACCATGACCCTTGTTTTGAGACAAATGTTTCACTCAAATATGATAAGAAATGCACATTATCTTTTAGTAGAGTTGATAGTGCACCTCCCTTCTACATAAATAACGAGGAGTTCAAATCCCACCATGCGCATTTTATAAGAATGTGTGGGGAGTTTTCTTCCCGAGTTGTGGGAGTAGTTATATCCCGTTATGAGAGTACATATCCGGGCTGCACATGTATTGTTTGATCTCGACAGCTCCTGAAGCTATGAACTAATATTTAATTATGTCAAATGTTTTCATAGTTGCTTTAAAATATTTTATTCCAAAAATAATAATATATTTATGATAAATATTGTAAAACTTCGTATTTATATTGTAACAGTACTTACATCTATATATACAATATATATATAAATTATATCTCGATTTTTTAAATTTCTAACATTATATGCATAATCCTATTTTTCTAACATTATGCTTCTCTAACGGTAAAGAATTGGGCAATTAAATTTTTAGTTACATACATACACCGATGGAATTGAATTGTTTTATGAGTCCATAAAAATATAGTTGACTAATTGCTTGAATTTAAAGGACATGTAAATTGACTAATTGTGTGCACTAATTTAGGAGCTAATGACAATTAGAAATTGATCAGTTGTCATATTTGCTAAGCAATTTTGGCAATAATTTAACTCGACAGATGAGAAAATTAGAATTAATTGATGAGAAAATTTAGGCTTATGATAATAATTGTTGATTGGAATATTATTTTTTTCCAAATAAAATAATTGATTTTGGATGAAAATATATTATATAATTTGATGTCTTTAAGAAACACATGTTATATTTAATTGTGTTATGTCAACATACGATAGGATAACTTTATGTAATATATATATATATTTTTTGACAATATCTATTAATTCGGGATCAGGTATTTTTTTTTGAAAACTTTCGCTATTGGTAGGATTCGAGCCGTTGACTTGGGAGTAATTTACCCAAGTCCCAAGCTCGTCAATCTACCAGCTGAGTTACGCCCCTGTTACTTTATGTAATTTAAGCTATGTTTTTTTTTTTTTCTTCTAGAATTTTGGTTTCAACTCAAACCAACAAAAGTATGGTAGCTGATTTGTAATTGTCATACATACAATGAGATAAATAAGTACATACAAATAAAAAGATATATGCATGTAATCTAAGATATGAATTATATGATTGTAATATATACACCCAAATATTATTTTAAATTTTAAAATAATACATCATAAATTTGGAAAAGAAAGGCTAGATTACTATTAGAATATTGAATTTTAAAACTAATTCAAATTAAAACAAAGATAATACTTTATTATTTTTTTAACCGATTTTAGATTAGGTTGAAGCTATTTTGAAATTTCAATTTAATATTTTTAAAATTATTTTTCTAGAAGAGAGTCAAGCCTTTGCTTAATAAATTTATTTATTTTTTTATCTCCTACTCATTTATATACCATTAATTTATTTTGTTTTCTCTCTCACATATCATAAATTCACTTTCCTAATTAAATCTAATTAATATTTCCTATTCCTCTCTATTGCATTTTTTTTTCATTTAATTTTCTTTCTAAACAAATATAAATAAATAAAAGAAAAACAGAAATATATAAGGAATCTAAGACTGTATTTACAATTCTTGACATGATAATAACTTGGAAAAAATAGAGAGTGATGGTGAAGAGAAAATATTAATTTGATTTAATTAGGAAAGTCAATTTATGATAGATGAATTAGAAATAAATAAATTAATGATAAATAAATGATTAGAAAATAAAAAATAAATTAATTCATTAAATCTAAGACATTCAAATCTCATAGATGACAGTAAAATTGTGTCATTGGATCAACTTATATATATATACATATATATATATATATATATATATATATATATATATATATATATATAATTTCACATTATATTAAACTTGACAAATAATATTTTTATATGATAAATTTCAATTCTTTTCCCTCTACCTTGGATCAACTTATCAAGATTGATAAAATAAATCTTTGCTAAGAAAGAAAAAAAAAAAAAAAGGATCAAGACAAATCATATCTTAGCATTTTCCAACAAAATTTTGTAATATATAAATTCAGATTTAAAATGACAAATGCTCACAATATTATTTTATTTATAAATTAATTCAACATTTTTTTTTGTGTAGATTCAACATTCCTTAAAAATAAAATTTGGTTCTTACAATGTGTAGATTAGGTTCACAATATTTTTGAAATTTCATTTAATTTTTAAAAATATTTCCTGGATGAAATGTGGTTGTTTCGGTGGTAAACTTCTCATATATGTATTACGATGTTAGGGTTCAACTTCTCCCCCTCCTCAAAAAAACCTTGAACTAATGTAATACTTCAAATATATATATATATATATATATATATATATATATATATACAGTGGTTCTCTCATAAGGGATCCCTTATTTTAATTTCGGTAAGGACCACCATGAAATCATATCGATTTGAATGAATTTTAATCTGAATTTTTTTGTGAATGATAAGTTCGTTGAAATCTACCTATGAATAAAATTTGAGAATTTTTCAAGCACGAAAACTATTTTTACCGATTTTTTTAAATACGAAGGCATTAGAAAAATAAGCGAAATATAGGAAATTCAAGAAAAATAGTTTTCGTGCTTGAAAAATTCTCAAATTTTATTCATAGGTAGATTTCAATGAACTTATAGTTCACAAAAAAATTCAGATTAAAATTCATTCAAATCGATATGATTTCATGGTGGTCCTTACCGAAATTAAAATAAGGGATCCCTTATGAGAGAACCACTGTATATATATATATATAAAATAAAATAAAATAAAATTCACATATTTTGTAGTGTAAATCTCAAAAACAATTTCTCATATCTTAGAAGTTAGAATGAATGGCAAAGGGAAATAAAAGAAAATGAAGGTAAAAAGTCTCCGGTAGGACATATTCTTTATAATTTTATCCCACAAAATTTTGTTATATATGAATTTACATTTAAATTTAAAATTCTCAATTATCCAAACATTAAGATGATCAACAATTTTTAAAAACTAATATGGTATTACGAGACAAACGTATCACTCAAATATGATGGGGAAATATTCAATTCTGTCATAACTTAATTAATATTTAATTATGCCTGACTGTTTACTTTGAGAAAAATAATAATGGATCTATGAGAAATATTGTAAAAATAGCATTTATACAGTGACAATACTTACATCTATATATACAATATATATAAATTATATCTTGGGTTTGTGTGTTCAGGTCCGGTTATCTTAAGATCTGAATTCGAATATGAATCTGCTTCGGGTTTACATTGTGGCAACAGAACCCGACCTGTAACCTGAATATCAAAACTCAAACCCAAACCCGACCCATTCAGTTCGGGTTTGGATGAAGTTACCATCCTTTATTTATACTTCTCTAACGTTAAATAATCGGACTCAGGGATTCGGGCTTCGGGCTCCTCCACTTAAATCCTTAGGTACAGTATATACAGACACTAATGGAATTGGATTATTTCTAATTTCCTATCCGGCTCATAAAAATGTAGTTGAGCCAAGCCACTGGACTGGTATGGATAGACCTGACCCGGATCAGTTAATTCGGTTAAAAGTTAAAAACTAATTAATTGATAATTCGCTTCTCTCTCATTCTTCACTTGCTCTCTAGAGCTTGGTGTTTACTTCATTTCGCGCTCTGTTTCTGTGTCATTTTACACCGTGAAATTGATAATTTCAAAACGCTACAATGGTGTCTGCAAAACGCGAGCTCTCGAAAGAAGAAGTACCGGAGCCAGAGGCGAAGTGGGCAAAGGTTGACACTTGACTGTGACTTGGGTATTCTTCGTTTATAAATTTGATCACTTTCTGTCAATTGGGTTTATTCTCTTCTCTGCATTTAATTGTCCAATTTCTCGATTTTCATGTGCTTTGTTGTTATTGTTTTGCTTGCATTGCACGTATATGTTAGAAATTTTATGACTTGTAGAAACCTTGATGTTTATGATGTCTGATTCCGTACAATGAAGTGTAAATTTTCTGTTTGGTTGGTGAGAAATTGTAGGAGGAGATGGAAATTAAATGTTTGAAATGGTGAATGTTGGATTTATAACTCCATTCTGGACTTTAAAAAAAAAAAAATACAAAGTAAAGTATGTTTATTTCAAAACTTGGTTGTTTAGTTGAGTTACTAATCATCTTATGTGTACATCAAGTTACAATTATATAAAAAAGCAATGAAAAATTACATTTCAGGACCTATTTAGGATTCGATTGACATAATAGAGAAGTGATGTATTTTTCTGAACAAGGATCACTTCAACGTATTGTAGTCTGATGCATGGATGCGCAACTAATATGCGTGATTGTTGATGTTCCTTGCTACTGTTTCTCTAGATTTTGATATTGAAGACAACAGTCTTAAAGGTTCCGCAATTCATCAAGAGGGGTTTGCTTATTGTTGGTCTGGTGCTCGTGCCAATGTCGGAATAAAAGGAGGGAAATATTGTTTTGGTTACAAGATCATTTCACATTGAAGACACTCCACCTGACCAGCAGCATATTTGCCAGTCTTGGCATTTCGGAAGGGGATGAGCCAATTGGAAATCTAGGAGAAACTGAACATAGTTTTGGGTTTGGGGGCACATAAAAGTTTTCTAATGCTGGGAAATTTTCAGATTTCAGTGAAAAGTTCATTAGACCATTAGCTTCCATAGGATTTTCCAAGAACGGAAAATTGTTAGGCACTGCAAAGCACTTTGATGCAGGTCTGAAAAGTCTTGGAGTAGTGGATTCTATGGTGAAAGAGATACAATGGCAATCAGCAGTATTTCCTCGTGCTATTGAAAAATGTTGTGGTTCTCATGCAGTTCAGTATTGAAGATGAGCTTGCTCCTTCTGAAGGGTATGAGCCTTGGGAATCAGCTCTTGGGTATAAGCCTGAAGCGTTATGTTTTGCTTGGAACAAATGTGATCCTTGATCGAATGAAGGTTTATGTTTTGTTATGCCCTCTCTGTACTATTTTAGTGCAGCTTTATTATAGCTCTTTCCTCATTCTCTAAAACTTTGTTTTACAGGTTCATGGGCTATTGCGTAAGCAGAATTATGGTGAAAGGTTTGAGCGGCTGATTGGTCGAGTAAATGCGATGTTTGATACCCTATTAGCCAGGGCAGCCAGGACAACTCTCAATTATATAATTGATCGAACAAATGTTTTCAAAAGTGCACTCAAACTTAAATTGAGGCTATTTGCAAACTTCCAGAAGGTAGTTTACACTGCATTGTCATTTGTCTATGAGAAATTCATATGATGTTAAGTTATTTTAAAGTTTAGTCCATTTATTAATGAATGATGTGCCCCAAATCAGATTTCTGTTGTAGTATTTCCAAAACCAGAAGAGCTAAAGATCCGTTCTAATAAAATATCTAAAGAAATGGGAAAGGAGGTAGTAGCCGATGCAGTAAACAATATGTTAGGTACCCCCTACATTAGATTTGACTTTAAATAGTTACGTGTTGTTTGTTTTCATCAATTGCTCTTATGTTTGTTTCTGTTCTCATAATTTGTGCTTTTATCATGGCACGTCTTATGTTTCTAGCAGCCAATTATGTTTTTCCTGTGAGCAAGGATATCTCAAGAACCTATGCATATGTTACGGGCCTTGTTTATCACAGTATCTGATACTTTGGTTTCTTTTTAAGGTTATGTTTGTTGAACTCGACAGAGGAGAGGCTCGGAGACACTTGGATGAGATGAAGCGTGCTCTAGGTTCTGCATCCAGTTCAAACTTACAGGCCAACTACTCACCTTATTCTCAAAGTTCTGTCGAGTCATCTACCAAGCATTCACTGAAAAATCAAGGAGCTATATCAGGCACTTCGTCTTGTCTCTTCTGAGTTTGAGATTAGGAATTGTACCCGATTCTGTCTTTTTAAGGTCTGATTATGTTTTCTCTTGATTTAGTTGGTGGTGGACATTGACAGAGCTTTTATCCACCTCCACCGCAATTGAACAACATTCACAACTCCACATTTTCTTCTGCATAGAAGCTGGACTTCTGTCAGCTTGTAGATTTTTTTTTTATTGACCCTTGGAGAAATTATAAATTGATAATTAGTAGCTGATACATGAAATGTGGCAGGTGAACTCAGCATATCAACATGCCGGGTCTTATTCTGAGTCATTTCCAGGGCAAGGCTATCAAAAACCTCCAACACCGGGAGGACGGATTCCCTGTGGAACTTGTTTAAGTACTGAAATAAGATCTGTTCCTAGAGACAACACTCGTTACTCTGAGAGTCATATTGCCTTACCTGGGGTAGAATTGACCCTTACCAAAGCTATAGAGTTGCTGACCCCTATAGCAGATCTGGTTCTGTTGTTGATCCTTACAGGCCAAGTATGGTTGAATCATCTCCAATGGGAAGTGCAAGGGCTTCTCCATTTACAAACCGCAATATTAGTGGACAATTTAGTCCCATTGCTTGTCCACAATCTGATTTGTGGGCCACTGGGCCGCAAGATCACCCACAATTTTGCCTAGTCCTCGCTCTTCTATGTATGGTAAGGTAAGGTTATCTGATTCATTATTTGCTCTATGCACATGCATGTAAAATTGAGTTGGTTTGACTTACCAATAGCAACATAATCATATGCTAATATCTTCTAGTTAAGCCATTTATGGTAAACACAAGCAATTATTGATCATGTTAATTTTGAAACTCTGTCGATATGTTTTCTAGTAGCTAAGAAGATAAATGTTAAAAGCTTTTTACAAATTTATTACCAGCTGTTGAATTAACAATGTCATCACGGTTGTTGTAATCTAGTCATGATCTTTATTTATCCCGGTGTGTTTGCAATGATATACTGTCTTCTGACCTGTTCTTTTGTTTCTCATTTCTATTTCAGGTTCGCCTTACGGAACTCTGATGGTGAGACCTTCAAATGGAAATTTTCCCGCTAATAGCAGAATCCAGGAAGAAATGCCTCCCTTTACACCAGGTAACTATTGACTAATGTATAAATTTCACCGGTCATCTCTGAAGTTCCAGAAGCAGAGCTCATATTCCCTCCGAGAGGGTTTAAAAACGAAAAAACTATGGTTTTGTTGTGAGCCGTTATGTTTCCTGGAACTGAAGGCATGTCTTTTGAAGATTATTTATTACTAATACCCTTTATCCTGTTGTTTTATATATAGAACACTTTGATATAATATCAAAAAAGAGTGATGAAGATAGATAGGGAGGGGTTTGTAGAATCATTCTCTTGATGCTCATCCTTTTCATATCGTAAATGATCTGCAATATATTCGATCGATTATTACACATCAATATTCGATTGATTGGTCCTCGGAAGAATTGATATAAAGAGTATATGGGGCATATTCTGTATATTTCAAAGGATGGCCCTAGTTGTTGAGCACCTAATTAAGCTTCCAACCAAACCATGTGATAAGCCATTGGAAAAGTTGTGTTCTTCATCACCCCAATTCATGGCTTTGATCCCCACAACCATTCTAGGTACAACATTGAATTGACGGTCCAGATTTGTTGTCTGCCACAACTAACGACTACCATCCATCCATCCATCCACCCACTCCAATCTTTAAAGCTTTGGTTTCCCGCCAACAAACACACCAAGTCTTTTCATATTATTCTGCAATATTACAGTCAAAAAACAATTGAAATATTGAAATAATTATGGATCAAAATTCAAACACAGCTAATTGATTAATGTTCTTTTTTGGTCAAAAAAGGTGTTATAATTTTAGGTATATAGCTTTTAATTCAAAGCCCTTCAAATACAATTATTTATATATGCAATACAATGAATGTATCACCAAATGCCCACGAATAATTTGATGCACAAGTCCCTTTAAATCTACTTCCAAAAGTTGGAATTCAAGGAAATGATAGATATAAATAGAGATTTGATAAACATAAATGTTTTAGTGGTCAAAATGCTATAAAAAAAAAAAGTGCCTTTACTTGAAATATCACTAAGGGGACCATGAAGCTTTTGTGGATGATCAAATTGATGATATGTGAAATATAATAGAAGGAAGATAAATAAAAACAATTATATATACAATTATATCTTCCTCCTATGAAGCCTAAATGCAGGTCCCGCCCCCTATGGTTGGATGATGCATATCATCCCCGAATTCTTAACGGGGGTGGGAATGGATATATTTATATTTTGATGGGATTATTTTTGAATTTGAGGTCAAATGGGGTTCGAGGGTGGGGGCACTTTCCACAATATAGCTTCCCATGTCTCGACCCATAATTAATTACACTAATCGGGGTTTTGAGTCAAAGAGCGAAGACCATACCTCCCGGCCCTAATGTATCATTGACATCCGTAGAACCAAAGGCTATATATTCTTCTTGGATAGCTTAGGAAAATCTATCTTTTTGTGCAAGTTACAACAAAATCTATCATTTAACTTATCAAGATATAGAAATATGATCAAATATTTATATTCTTCTAACTTTAACCCATACGTACATGCATAGAATTATAGAAGACTGTGGTTAAAGTACATTGTTCTTATTCCATATCCAATCATAACTATATATCTCTTGCATTATTTTCTTGGAAGTGAAGCTGAGCATTCAATGGCGTGGTAGACCCAAATTTCTATTTATAATATTTGGTAGATAGAGATGAGAAAGAGAGAAAGTGATTTTTTTTTTATTTTTTTATTTTTTTTTTCATTTCAACCATACTAGTAGGAAGTTAAATAACCGAAAAGCTAGTACCTTGAATTTCCATAATTTCGTTTACGATTAGTTTTTCAACAAAGTGCTTTTTTTTGGGGACAGCTTACTTTATGCAGAAAGCACGTGCATGGACATGGTATGCAAAATGTGAAAAGAAAAGTTATCCTACTTGTTGGTCCAAGCTAACTAGCTAGTGTATATATTAGGTTTACTTTTAAGGGTACCCTACTTTTAATTTGTTGTATGCAATCAAACAAGTCGTCGTATTTGAACTACATATATCCACCACTCACGATCTATGATGAAATTAAGATTCAATTATTAATATATCCAAAGAAATTGTCTAGTTGATTCGATTTTTTTTTTTTTTTTTTTTTTGTGATTGAAAAGAGAACAAATATATAAAATTTGAATTGAAGTTTTGTTATGAATGAATCGTGTATCTGGAAAACAAAATGAAGCTAGCTAGTTATGGAAAAACTTTGATGCCTTGATGGGTTTGTCTTGTTTATTATTATTTTTTTAGAATCGCAACAAATTCTAACATCGAAATGGCCAGAGGTATGTTAAACCCTTTGAATGAGTGTTTGAAGCGACCCAACCCGACCCCCTTGTTCGTTCTAGGTCTCATCGCAATTAATGTCGAAATTTAACATTACATGTATGGTTCGTTGGTCTGGATATTTTACTCACCAACAAATTGAGGGAAAATTTTCCATATTTGTGGGATTCAAATTTTCAAATCATCTACCATGGGCATGGAAGGGAATGTATATATTATCATGTGTGCTAAGGGGTGATGTGCGGGTTTATCTGTTTTTCAATTTGGTGAAAATTAATTATAAGTTAAATGATAAATCTTACTCAATAAATTCATATTATAATTTATAATCGATCTTCAATCGGTGGATTAATTTTTCTTTGATCTACTTTCTTCTATCATTTTCGTTCATTTAAGTAAATAAAGAAGCCTAAAAAGAAAGTGGGGGTCGTCTCTCTACCTCTAATTTAATTAGTGTAAAAAAGTTGATTGGAAGAATTTTTCAACAAAATCATTTGATTTGACCATCCAACTAACTAAACTGATCTCTTTTTTCTCCTTAAAAAAACAACAATCATCCATATTATATGTGTAATATGTCCATGCAACGTAATTTTGAATTCTCTAACATATGTGTGCAAAACACCAAAGTCTTACTATATTATTTAAATTCAACCGTAAAAATTTCAACCAAATGTTTAAAAAAAAATATGGAAAAAAAAAAAAAAAAAAACAAAAAAACTGCGAATTGATACTCAAATAATCAAATGGTCGACAAGTAATATGTACTATCTGATGCACCAAGTATATACAAACCTGTTATGGTATGTCGGCAAGCGAAAACAATAAACAAAACATATGGAAGCAATATAGTGATATAAGAAATACAAAATTTTACGTGGTTCGGTGTAAATCTATATCTACGGAACACACCAACACTCAATTTCTATTATCAAATCGGTATTTACAATAATAAAACACTCAATCTCAATTCAGCTCTTTATTTTTGCCTCTCACGGTCTAAAACCTTAGAATTATAAGAAAGACATAAATAATAGCCTTGGGTTAAAACTGCAAATCACTCTTGAGATGCTCGATAGAATGCAACAGTACCGATTCAGGCTTCACAACCCAATAAAAAGATGATTGGATTAAAAATATATTATTTTCTTTTCTTAACTTAAATCTAAGATAAGTCGGTGATTTTACAATTAATATTATTAAATAAAAAATAAAAAAATAAAAAAAATAAAAAAAAAACTAGATTGGTGTCGGTGATGTTCAGTGTTGCCTACATGAAGATATCACAACTTTTTAATCGAAAATTGGATCTTGAAATTGTCGATGGACCCTCTCTCAACTCTCATGATCTCATGCAACCTAATTTTTTAAATTTTTTTTGAAAGAGTCATGCAACCTATTTGATCACATTCGATCCTCTCAGATCATTTTTTTTTAATATTTTTTTACGATATCTATTAATTCGAGGATTATATATTCTTTTGAAAACTTTCACAATTGGTAGGATTCGAGCTGCTGACTTAGGAATCATTTATCTAAACCCCAAACTTATCTATCTACCAGCTAAACTACGCCTCTATTGACGATCCTCTCAAATCATTTAATTAGCCAATCAGAAGATTCAAAGAAAACATAGGATATTATTACATCCCATCATCACTATTGAATGAACCAAGCTAATTTCGTTATTGTCATTCAATGAAAGTCTATATATTACTTATAGGATGAGAGAAAATAATTAATTAAAAAATATTAAGTGATTTTAACATTGTTGAGGATGCAGAGATATTAAAAAAAAAATTTTATTTAAAAAAAAAAATACAAGACAGTGTATTTTAAAAGTGATTTACCAATTACCATGGAGTCACATTCAAAAAAATAAAATAAAAATTCATACTATACCAAATTGAGCTTGTATCTTTTCCACAATCTTATTGAAGAAAATAGGCAAAGACACATATGAATGAAAAGCTTAATAATTAGGTTCAAAGTAGTAATCGACAAATATGCCAATAGATGATGAATAGTCTAATCAAAGACAAGAAAGGATAGCATATATCACACGTACTTCTCCACAACATGTTACCCACATATAGAAAAGGAAAAAAGAGAAAAAGAAAAGAAAAAAAAAAAAAAAAAAGGAATTAAATTCCTCCCCCACATAACAAGACAACTTCCATTGTCATTTATCACATAAAAATAAAGGAAATGAAAAGATTGATGGCCAACAAAAAAATTGTGTCACAAAGTGAAAAAAGGAGAAGAAGACACTGACTGAGACCTGATATAATTAATTAGTGTTTCTCTTGTTAGGACTGTTCTATAAAAAATATATTTTTTATAAAATATCATATAAGTTCAAGGTTTTGGAAGGGGAAAAATTCGAACTCACAATTTCATGATGTAAATGTGATGAGTATATCATTAAATCAACCTCAAGACCTTTAGTTGTATGGTACAATATTATTGGTTTGCGGTGGCATCAAAGTGGAGCCAAAGGGGTCATGAGTCATGACCCCTAATTGCCCAAAGTTTTTATAAACACAAGATATTTAAATTTATCTAATTTTACCTCAATTTTTTTTTTTTTTTTCATAATATTTACATTTTTCTTTAAAATTTTCTATCATGACCCTCCAATTTGATGAAGTTGGCTTCACTCGATCTAGGTTTGGGCGAATTATATACCTCGAATGCACCCGATCTTAGTGAAGCTTTTCTCTCATACTCTACTGTTATTTGAATTTTTAATTTTTTTTTTCTAACTTTTCTATAATTAATAGATTATGGGGTACTAGTCTTTTTTTTTTTTTTTTTCTTGGTTTTGCTTGCTTGAGTGATATTATTATTCCGAGAGCTAGCCTTCAAATTGAAGCGAAAATTGTGCAGCAAAGCTGAGATAGGGAGTGTTTGATAATATGGGGTCGACATAGCTAGGCTGGCTTTGTACTCAAACAGAAAAGTTTATGCTTGATTTTGATTGAAATTCATATGTATATTCAATAATTGATAAATAAATTTCATTTGCTAGTACAACAAGTAATTAAGAATCTATATATTCGAGTAATTTTTAATAACAATTGTTTATTTGTCTTGGTTTTTTTTTTTTTTTTTTTTTTTGAAATATTAATTAATTTTTTTGTCTTGTTCATGATGATATAAGTCCTCAAATTTGTTAATTTATTATGAATCTATCAGTCTAGTTTACAAAATCAAAACTAACTTTTTTTTTTTTTTTTTCAGTCAAGTAGAAAGAATAACGGCAATCATACATGATACATTTCATGCAATTTATTCATACCACGTCCACTATTGCTTATATTAGAGTTTGTATACTCTTTTTTTTTTTTTAATCCGTGATACGGGTTCCCCATGGTGAGAGTTATTATCCGAACTGTAGTTATAATGATTAATTTTGGAAGGTTCAGACTGTATCCACATGCACTTGTTAGTATGAGCAAGAGGTGAAGAATAATGATCGAATTTGATTCGTCTAATTTATGGGCTCAAAATTTTTTTGTCACTATTTGGGGCACTTTTTGTAAGAATATCACTGGTTTACTAATTTAAGTTTAAAAGGCACCTATTTAGGTGATCAGACAAAAATACCCCTTTTTGTCACTTTGTGTCTTTTTCAAACATTAAGAGAAACTTTTTGAACTTTTTCCTGAACTGAAATCGTGGCTTTTTGAAAAAAAATTCGAGCCTTTTTAAACTGAAATCGTGCCTTTTTGAACTAAAATCGTGCATTTTTGAAAAAACAATTGAGCCTTTTTGAACTGAAATTGTGCATTTTTGAAAAAAAAAATTCGAGCCTTTTTGAACTGAAATCGTGCCTTTTTGAAAAAAAATTCGAGCCTTTTTGAACTGCAATCGTGCCTTTTTGAAAAAAAAAATTCGAGCCTTTTTGAATTGAAATCGTGCATTTTTGAACTGAAATCGTGCCTTTTTGAAAAAAAAATTCGAGCCTTTTTGAACTGAAATCGTGCCTTTTTGAAAAAAAAAATCGAGCCTTTTTGAACTGAAATCGTGCCTTTTTGAATTGTAATCGTGCCTTTTTGAAAAAAAAATTCGAGCATTTTTGAAAAAAAAAATTCGAGCCTTTTTGAATTGAAATCGAGCTTTTATGAACTGAAATCATGCCTTTTTGAACTGCAATCGTGCTTTTTTGAACTGCAATCGTGCCTTTTTGAAAAAAAAATTCGAGCCTTTTTGAACTGAAATCGTGCCTTTTTGAACTGAAATCGAGCCTTTTTGAAAAAAATTTCGAGCCTTTTTGAACTGAAATCGTGCCTTTTTGAACTGTAATCGTGCCTTTTTGAACTAAAATCGAGCCTTTTTGAACTGAAATCGAGCCTTTTTGAAAAAAAAAATCGAGCCTTTTTGAACTAAAATCGTGCATTTTTGAACTTTTTTTCTAGTCTTTGCGTTCGTTTTCGAGCCTTTTTACACTAGATTCGAGCCTTTTCAACAGTGTATGAAAAGGCTCGAACCTAGTATGAAAATGCTCGAACCTAGTATGAAAATGCTCGAACCAAATATGAAAAGGCTCGAATCTAGTATCAAAATTCACACAACCATCTTAAGGTTTACAAAAGATTCGAAGAACAACCAGCTTAAGGTTTTAAATTGAAAAAAAAAGCTCGGGGGCGTTGCCCCCTAACCCCCACGAGCTGACCGGGCAGCTCGACCACCGCGAGCTCAGCGGGGAGCTCGACCCCCGAATGCGTTTGCGTAGCGCCACTAAACTAATGGAGGTCTGTTTTGATGTTCAATCTCCATTGAAGGTCTGTTAAACAGACCTCTATGAAGAAGATGAAAGAATAAAGTCTCAAAAAATTTCAAAGTAAGAGAATGAGTAAAGTAAGGGCATTTTTGTCTGTTCACCATAATAGGTGCCTTTTAAACTTAAGTTATTAAAGTGGTAACTTTCTTACAACACCAACTTAAAAAGGTGACATTTCTCACCATTTCCACTCTAATTTATTCAAGATCTTGAAGGTTTCATTGGTCCGGAAATCTCTTTACATTTCAGTCAATTAATTACAGGGTTTAATGCATTAATTAAGAATTAAGATGCACTATTAATCGATGAATGGAGGAGTTTGAGAAAGAACATTCGTGAGATTTTGAGAGAAAAAGTGAACAAAGGGAGACAAACCTGTCGAAGATTCATGGTATTGTTTATGAATCTATATTTACTCAAATTCGTTGCACATCCCCTCTTAAGTAATGTTGTTTGTGCAATTCATCTTTTACGTCCATGACACTTATCGGATTCAAAGACTTAACCCCCCGCCACAAAAGTGAAAAGAGAGATGCACTTCACTTGAACTAATAGTTGAGGAAGTATATAGTTTTTAAGATACAGATTGATAAGATTTTTGATATGTTATTATAACTGTTCATACATAACATGAAGCAGTGGCGGACCTAGAAATTTATATGAGATGGAGCACTTAAAAAAAATATTAATAATAACAACAATTAGGACTATAATGATGTACACACATTTATATACTAATAATTTTTTTCATAATAGCTTCTATCAATTTTGTTGAAAATTGTTATATCTTGGTAAAATAATATCATTCATCCATTAATATTCAATTTGATTATATTGTCAAAACCATTTTTATTTGTCAAATTGATTATAAAGTTAAACATATGATTTTAGAAACATACATGCACATATGAGCACGAAAACACATGCAACTGCCTGTATGCGCATGCACACTTATAAACTGATTATCCAGTTCTAAAATTTGCATATCTTTAAATACAAAATAACTCAACATGATATTAATTTTCATAAGAATAATGGTATTTTAATAAATAAAAAAAAGAGTTAACGTAGATGGATGAGCTTGGGGCTTGAGCAAATGACTCTTAGGTTAGCGGTTCAAATTCTACTAATGACGAAAGCTTTTACAAATATACGGTCCCGAATTAATAGATATTGTCAAAAAAAAAAAGTTAACATACATTCAAATTTCAAATATGATAACAAGTAAAATAATAATAATAATAATAATAAAACTATAAAATGTTGAACAAAATGAAGACAAATATGAAATTTTAAGTTTATTTATATTGTATAATTAAATATGCAATATATATTTTTAAATTATTAATTTTTTTTATTTGAAAATTTTCAGGTGGGGCATGTGCCCCACCTGGTCTTTAGCTAGGTCCGCCACTGACATAAAGATAAATGACAAATGTCCTTCCCACGTTAATGGAGGGGGATCGAGTCCCACCGTAAACATTTTAGAGATGTTTGAGGAGTTTTCTAAATAAAATAAAATAAAATAAAATGGTGTTGTCGGGAAATTTCAAATAATAATTTTCTCATTAATTATGCAAATATCATTATTATTATTATTATTATTATTTCAGGGCTTGCTATTTAGTCTCTTACACACTCAAAAAAAGTCATAAAGGAAAGAACAAAAGCCTATAAACCTCTCATCCAAAAAACTCCCAAAACCTCTCTTTTCTCTTCTTCTTTCCTTTTCTAAAATTCCAATTCCGTCCCTCATTTTCCTCGTCCAATTTCTCCAATCAAATGTCTCAAACTCTCCTTTGAAAAAAATAAAAAAATAAAAAAATCTAAGCCACCTCTCCATGGAAGAAAACGAAAACGAAAATCCAAATTCCATGATCATAAAAATAATTTCTTTTGCATGTTTTCTGTCCTCAGATCCTCTGTTTTCAACTATTTCAACTCTGTACATTCTAATTCTCATCTACTTCCCTCCTCCAATTTGCTTCAAAGTCGTCTTCTCTCCGGTTCTCATAATCACTTTAATTCTCTTGCTCACTCTCCTCCGGTTCGGTGCAACACAGAGATACGAAAAAACTGAAAACAACGAAAACGGCGTCGTCGACGCTGATCAAGCTGAGAACAAATCCGAGTCTTTACTTGAAGATCATCACAACCGGGTCATTACATGCAAAGAATCGGGTTTCGACCCGGACCCGATTTTCGAAGAGAAGTTCGTGGAATGGAACGTGAGGGCTCCGTTGGATGTCATTTACGAAGCGTACTACGAAGGTGAAGAAGAAGAAGACGATCAGCAGCAGAAACACGACGAGAACAAAGATCCGAATAAGGATCCGCACCGGTTCGGAATCGAGAGGTACCCGTCTTTGTCTATGTATTACCCGGATTCGGACTCCGATACTTCGTCAGACGGTGATTTCATGGCCGTCGGAGACTGGGGTTCGCCGGAGAACGTGCGTTTCAGGTGGGAAGATGAAGATAGAGAAGGGTTGATAGAAATTGCTCTTGACGGTCTCGATAATGGTCTCGATAACGGTAGTTATAATAACAACAACAGCAAGAGAGACTTTGATTATTTGGTGGAAAATTTTCATGGAGAAGAAGAGAAAAATTTGATAGAGATTGATATTTCTCCGGCAAAATTCGACGGAAAATGGAGATTTTCCGGCGGGTGTTAGGTTCAGTTAATCTTGGATTAACTAATATTAATTAAAAATGGTTTTAATTAGAGGTAATTAAGGTTTAAAAATATAATTTTTTTTTTGGAGATAGTGTTTGTTTTGGGTTTCGGTTCCGGGTTTTGGAATGTCTTTTAAGTTTTTGATTAATGGGTTTTTGGTTTACGTTGTATTATACCAATGTTCAAGGTGCAATTAATCACCAAACCAAAAAATATAATTGTGTAGAGTGAATTGACTAATATACCCTTATTTTTGCTTTCTTTTAGAGGTGATTAGAGTATCTCCAATAGTCTACCTTGGAGACCCCACTTTAGCTTAATTAAGGGAGAAACTGTATTTTTGCAACTCCAACAGGTCCCTTAAATGTGTTTTGGTGGAGTTCACTCCCTTAATTAAGGGATGGCTTCAGCCCCCCTTAAGTGGGCTCTACATATTTAAATTTATTTTATATTTTGAAAAACATAAAATATTTAACTTTTAAATCCCAATATCATTTATTATCCATTGAGTAATTTGTTTTACAGTAATAATAACAAAGTAAAACATCAAAATAATAATAAAAAATAATTAAGGGAGTATTGTTGGAACACATATTTCCTTAATAACCCCTTACAACAACATCTACCCTTATTTAAGGGGGTCTCCAAGGGAGACTGTTGGAGATACTCTTAAGGTTAAATTTTTGAGGAAATAGCACTTTTTAACCATAAAATTAAGCAGGTTTATATTTTTACCCAGGATCAGTGTTTTCATTATTTTTCCAAACTTACCACTAAAAAGACAAATTTACCCATGCACCATATTAAACACACAGATTAAACACATTAGAAATTAAACCAATGGTGTGTTTAATTGATGAAAACTGGGTGGTGTGTTTAATTGAAAAAAACTTGTGTGTTTAATGTTTAATTGATGAAAATTGGTAGTGTGTTTAATTGGGAAAAATGGGTGTGTTTAATTTCAGAAAACAGGTGGTGTGTTTAATTGAAGAAGACTGGTATGTTTAATTGAGAAATGATACTTTTGTCTCATCCGTGGAAAGTTCGGTAAAAACAATAAAAAAACTAATGTTGGTTAAAAATAAAAACTCCACTAATGATATGGTTAACTTCAATTTTAACCCTAAATTTTTCTTTTTTAAGATAGTGTTTGGTTTTGGTTTTGGTTTTTGATATACTACTTGCGTTATCGAAGACTCAAACTAGGATCCTTATCAAATGAATATCCTTTCCACCAAGCCACGGCCATGCTCTATTCATGGGTTTTTGGTTTACCTATGAATTATGCCAATGCTCAAGGTGCAATTAATCTCTAAATCCGAAGATTTAAATTAGTATAATGAATTGACTAATATACCCTTTGTTTTCTTCTTTTTTTCGTGTCAATGCGTGTTCGGTGAGTTCTGAATTGGTCGTAGAAATGCTTCAGTGCGACAGAGTACAAAACCCATTCTAATCATCTACCATGTTGAGACTTTATGTCTAGAGTTTGGGAGTGTTGGGTTGCATTGAAGGGGACAGGTGGCAACATGGGTTGGAGTGAAAGTGAAGTTACTGTTTATGGTTCAAAGTGGTGTTTGATAAAAGGTGTGAAAGGCACAAAAAAGAAGTTCATGAACATTGGAATGATAGAGATATGACATAGAGAAGGAAGAGAAAGACTACCATAAATTGTATATGTTTTCAATTTTTATTTTATTTTTCTTTTCATTCAGTGCTGAATTATATGCAAACTGATAAAGCATGTTTCCAGCTGTTTGCTTAGTGAACATTTTTTCTTCTCTTTAATTTCTTGTGTTGGAAATATGGATTGACTGAATTTTTGTATTGTTATTTTGGTCATGGACAAGGGAGTAAATATCAGATTCATTAAAAAAATATATATATTATAAGTGTATAAAATTTTGGAAATTTCGGTAGAAATATTACTAATATTCTCCAAATAGGTGGAAAATATAAAGATATTCTTTATATCGGTCCCCTCAAAATATGAAAAAATATAAACGATATTTCAATTAAATTATGGATATTTACTTCATTGATCATGGATAGATAATTTCTGTAGGACCTAATGAAAATCAATTGCTATAAACATTGTTCAAAATGCAACTCTCAGTATAGGAGAGTGGTCTATCTACATTTTTTTATTTAATTAACAAATGTGAGAGAGAAAATGTACGGCCATTTTACTAAAAGTGAAGGTGCACTAGAATCAAGTAGTTAATTTTATAAACATATATTTTTTTTCTCTATATTATATATTTAATCGTAAAGGATTAAAAAAAAAAAAAATTACTTAGTCCTCCTGAGTAGAGAAATATTTAAAATGTTTTCCGAAAATTATCATAAACTTTTGAGAAGTTTTTCATAGATTTATATTATTTGTAGGAGAGACTTTTGCATGTTTTTAAAAAAACAAGCGTGTAAAGAGTTGATATGGTTAGTGGTAACAGGTAAACCTCTCACAAGTCACACCTACGCAACGGGATTGTGGGTTAAAGTTATAATACCCTCTCGAAATTTTAAGTTTCTATCGAAAAAAAAAAAAAAATACATCAAACAAGTCTTCAAAGATACATTTTTTTTTTTTTTTTTTTTTTTTGGGAAAAGTCAGTCTTCAAAGATAGACAATTCCACAAATTTAACCATATGAAAGACTAGTCAAAATAACAACCAAAATTTCTTCTTCTTTTTTTTCTTCTAAGAAATAGTTTACAACAAGTGATCTATTGGATTCTAATTCAAGCTTAACAAAATCAAAAGTTTAAGATTTTTTTTTTTTTTTTTTTTTCTTAAATGGGACCTCTCTAGTAATTAGTAACAATTCAATAACTATAAGATCAATCTAATTAAAAAAAAAAAAAAGTTGATTTAACCAAAGTTGTTCAGCAAAGGATAATGGTGTTTTCGTAATGTGCAATAATTAGATAAGATGCCAACATCATGTATTTTGAATGAATCAAAAATGGTGGCAGAAGAATACAATTCCATCAACAACTTATTAAGTGACTACTTGATTAGATGGCAATCTTTTAATAAACTTCAACAGAAAAGGCCAGCTTTTAAACAGTTTTAATTACCAAACTTTCTTAATTTTCTTGTATATGGTCAATTCGCATCTCGATCTATCTTCTGAAAAGCTATGATTTTTGTATTTTTAAATCGAACACCGGATAGGTTAGTGGTCTACTGGTAGGGACGAAATCAAAAATCTTTATCCAGAAGGACCCTTATATTAAAATAAAAGATTTAAGAGGTTAAAATCAAAATATGATAAAATTTAGTTGTAAATTACTAAATTTATAATTCTTTCAAGAGATTTTTTTTTTCTTTCAAGGAAAGATGCCATATTAAGCAATAAATGGGAGATATTTATTCCTACGAATATTGAAAATAAAACTTTCCACATATACAGATAAGTGATAACTACGAACACAGATAAGTGATAACTACGAACACTAATGGTGCTGCTCGAACTCTCACCACGAGCTAATGTTTCTTGCACTCTCCACAATCTAACACAAGTCTTTTCTATGCTTCTCTTTTAATAGTTTATTAATACACAAATGGACAGAAAATAATTTCTTTCTCTCATCTCATGTCATCTCATGTAATGTATTATGTATTTTGTGTTTCTGTTAGTTTTATTTGTTTTTCCTGTTCTGTTTTCTGTTATGTTTTGTTTTGTTGTGTTTGGTTTTTGTCCACTTTGTTGCTATCAAAACGTAATAATGGGCTGGCTGTGTCTTTGGGCTCGAGTTTGGGTAATCAAGATTCAAGCAAGATGGGCTAGATTTTCATTATCAAGATTGACCACTTTGACCCTCACTGTTTTATGATTTCTTAGCTACATTTTATGTGTAAAATTGGATTGAATCAAAATATCAAACTAAGATAATTGATAATTGTTGGATTTTGTAAGGGTAATTAAGGGCAATCGGATGAAATTATTTTTAATATTTAAATCTAGATTATAAAATTAAATCGATATAATATTTGTTACTAGCTATGTCACTATACTATTAAGCAATTAATACTAATTAAATTTTAACTTAAAAGTGAGTTCAAAAAGCCCTCCCGGGCTGGTAAATGGACGGGTTTGGGGCTTGAGTAAATGACTCTCAAGTCAGCGGCTCAAATCCTACCAGTGGCAAAAAAACTTCAAAAAATACCTAATCTAGATATGCGGATAAATAGATACCGTAAAAAAGATGAAAAGTTTTATAAAAAAATGAATAAATCTTTCATATTTATAGTAAGTACATCATAATTATAACAAAATCATGTACGATGTTTATTATGTAGAAAAGGGCAAGTGGCTAAAAAGTAAAGACCCCTCGCGTCATCATCCCACTGTTTGTCAAAGATGCCCATGATCGTAAAATCTAATCTTAGGAGATGCAAAGCAGTGTTGGTCAATCGATAAATAGCAAAATGGTCTGGAGACCACCATCCTTACGTATAGACTGCTCTCATTGAACGAAAACTACCAAAATAAATTAACGAATAAGATAGATTTGAAAAGGGCATCCACCAAGGTTAATCCTTCGACGAACAGTAGCCAAAGGCAAGATGAGGTTATACATCAAAGGAATTTAGTCTCTCACGACCTAACATTCCCCTAAATTATGCATTCCTACTATAAACCTAGACATTTTCAAGTAATTGAGATCATTAAAGTAAAATTAGCACATTTTTTTTTTTGTTGATAATATCTATTAATCTGGGATCATGTATTTTTTTTAAAACTTTCGTCATTGATAGGATTCAAGCCGTTGACCTGAGGATCATTTGTTCAAACTCTAAACTCGTCCATCTACCGACTGCCGTTGACCTGAGAGTCATTTACCTAAACCTCAAACTCGTCTATCTATTAACTGAGTTACGCCCATGTTGACAAGTAAAATTAGCATTTTGTTCACTTGTTTTCTATTGGATTTATTATCTATCGAAAGGTTAACGTCAAACATTAGCAATACCACCAGCACCCTTAAGACCCTAACTATTGTTTTCTTTCGATAAAACAACAAGACTAGATACATGAGTAAAACACCAAACCCATAATCACCATAAAATCAATTTTTTATTTTTATTTTTCTAAACAATAGCAAATTCCATTTCTTATGATTAAAATTTCCTTTTGCTACAATACATCATTTTTGAAATATAATCACTCCGTGATGAATCAATATTTTCAATGAGAATAAATAAGTACAATAAATAAATAAATAAATAAATAACTGGACCAAGATTTATATGGAAGCATTTCACGTGCCTTAAAATAAAAGCATGTTCCATGTGTGAAATAATATTAAATATTGGAATAAACATGTAAATTAAACACAGACTGGCAAGAGAATTCTTCTAGAAAAATCAAGACGGTGTAAGTCTTCGTTGCAAATTTTTTTTATGTGGTTTTGAAGAGCTCTCCCATACTTCGGCAGCCTCCTTTTTCCAACTTGGATTCAGGGTCAAGGTCAAAGCAAGGAATCTAGATCCTTTTCTCAACACTTTCATAATCTATTGATATGTGTCTAATATAACAGATTAAAGGTCTGAAACTCTAGATTATTTATATTAATTTCTATATCTTACTCGATCAAAATATATAATTAATCTAAACCGTTAATTTAGATGAGGATAATGTGAGGCGAGAAGAGATCCGAATCCGTAAGCAATACATCATGCGTGTGATTTGATGTTTGTTATTTCTAACTTTGTTTTCTCCACCAACATTCAATTCGGCCACCAACTCACTTTTTTAATAGAATCGCCGTTTAACAAGAAAATTAATGAGGATGGGGTTATAATTTTTGCCATTTTAAAATCTTAATTATACATCTCACACACTTGGCCTCTTGCCAATGTGGCTGAACGCTCCCAAGCAAGCCTTCGCCACCAGGGTTCAACGCCAAGAGTGTGCATATATTTGTGCAAATTTTCCTTGTCCCACCTTGGCCATGAAATCCCAAGTGTGGGTGTTCTCTTCCGATTCTGGGAGCTTCCATCTCCCTGTTGTGGGAGCTGTAGTCCGAAAAAAAGTTATACATCTCACTATCTCAGAACTTTTAGATGTGTTGAATAAATATCAGGTGTAGTTTTTTATTTTAACTTAAATTTTTAATAGTCTAAACACTCAAGTGCTTGATAGATCTTAATCATTCAAACTCACCAACTTATTTTTTATTTGTTTTGACATTTTCACTTAAATATCAAGTAGTTTCTTTTTACTATTATATCCCTTATTTGAAGTAATTTTATTTTAATACCATTTGTTTTTATCAATTATTTTATACAAAATAAGTAATAATAATTTAATTATATTATTTAAAATAAATAAAATAAAATAAAATCATGTGCAAGAGGGCCCAAGAGTTTGGTAGCCTCCGTCATCAATTTTGGTGGGCTCCTACATTACAATGCCTTCTATTAATTAAGAGTCCTCCTCGTTCATGAGTTACGAATGTAGTGTCGCCTTACTTGAATTATTCCACCTCCTTTTCATATGAAATTCAACTTTAAGGTTAAGATTTGAAGAAAATTTGAGATCTTGTTATCATTGAGGATCTTTTTATAATAATTTAAGAGGAAATAGGGGAAAATAGCACCAAATCTGATTGGCTTTGTGGTAATATCACCAACTTAATAATTCTATGTTTTATAGCACCAAAGTATAGAGGTGGACAAAAATGCCCTTATTCCTTCTTTCTTCTCTCTTCTCTCTTCTCTTAAACGAAGTTTCTTCTTTCTTCTTTCTTGTTTCAGATTTTCCCTTATTTCTTCTTTCTTCTTAAACAAAGCTTTCTTCTTTCTTGCTTCAGATTTTCGTTGCCCTTGATATCTTCCATCTTCTTTCTTCTTTCTTCTTCTTGAGATTATTTTAATAAATTAATATTAGTGTGTTAATTATCACTTATTGATTAAGTGAAAAAATAAAAAAATAAAAAACTTATTTACTATATAAGTTAAAAAAATAAACGGACAAAATCACTTTAATTTTAAGACTTAAAACTCCAGCGGTTAAAAACATATTTAGTAAATTTGAGTAAATAAATTTGAGTAAAAAAACTAAAATTATAGAAAAAGTAAATAAATATATATTTTTTTAACTAAAATAATGACAACTATCACTTATTTTGTTTGCCACGTGTCACATTTTGTGTGGCGTTCAGCAGTGCACCGAATAAGTATCTGTATTTCCCACCAAACACAAATCTGTTGATCAACAAAAGTCAAAACCGTAGCTTAAACCCCAAAAAATTAAAAAAGAAATGAAGCAGCAATATTCATTTGGGCACCGCAGCACACGTGGCGTATTTTTTCTTGACCGCCAAGTGAAGCGAGAAAACCGGAGCCAAGTTGACAGCAAATCGAGACGAAACATACACTCTCGCCACCCCCACTCACACCCAACACGTTTCCTCCCTTCCTCTCTCCTACCTTTTTGGATTCTTTTATTACATTTCTTTTTCATTTCCTTTGTCTTTCTTGTCTGACTATTCTATTCTTCTACTACTTATTCAAAATTTCTTTGGTCTGTAACCAAAATCACTGTTTAGCCTCTCTCTCTCTCTCTCTGTGTGTTATTTTTGTTTTTGATAACAAAAAATGAGGAGCTATACGTTCTTCGAGAGGTTTTCTAGAGCTTTCCATGACTATCCGTCGCTTTCTAAGCTGATTGTCGTCTCCACCGTCAGGTACTACTCTGTTTTTTTTTTTTTCTTCGTCAAATGATAAATAAATCAAGCTAATTATTATGATTTTATTATGATTTAATTGTGTTTGTTGAGCTTCATATTTCTGCTACTGACAGTTGTTCGTTTGTTTTCATTTTTCATTTCGTTTTTAGTTTTATTTTTTTCTTTCCATTTTTGACATTTTCCAGTGAAAACCTGCAAATATTACAAAATTTGAGAATAACGTGGTTATTTATTGATCTATTTTGCATTTCATGTGTAAAACAAAGCACGGCATGTTTGTTTTAAATGTTTACGATTTGATTAATTTAGATTTATATTTCTGCTACTGACAGTTGTTCATTTTTTTTTCTTTTCCATTTTTGACATTTTCTAGTGCAAACTTGCAAATATTACTAAATTTGAGAATAACATGGTTATTTGTTGATCTATTTTGCATCTCATGTGTATAACAAAGCACTGCATGTTTATTTTAAATGTTTAAGATTTGATTAATTTAGATTTTTGTTCTGCTAATGAATAGATTCTGATGTGAAGATTTTGTCAATGATTTACTCGCGAACATAAAAACTTCATCTATATATTTCAATTTTATAATCTTTAATATAGTGGTTGCATTACCAGAAGAAGCTCAAATCGTGTTGTGTTCTTTTCAATTTTTTTTTTTTTAAGTCTCTGTTTCGCTCTGTACATCTAGTATTTTGTTACATCGTGTTTTTGTGACGTGGTTGTGTAAAACATAGAGATCTAGAGTTTATTGATGGAATTAATTTTTAATAAGAAGATTAATTGCTAAATTTAAATAATAATGATACAAGGAATAGATTGTTGTTTTATTAATTTGTGGATCAATTTGAAATACGAATTACTCTTGTAGAAATCTTAAAAATTGGTTCGTTTCGCCATAGAATTGTGAAAAACATAGTGAATCCACAAGATTTCGAAGTTGTTTAAGTCAATTTATTGTCATTTTTATGGCATAATCTTCAATTTCTGTTGGTTTGTGCTTCATCGCGTGTTGTTGCAGTGGTGGTGGCCTTATTGCTTACTCCGAAGCAAATGCATCCAATGATGGTGCGCATGCTGTTGCTCCACCCGAAGCCGGTCTTAAGAAAAAGAAGGTGGTGGTACTCGGAACTGGATGGGCTGGCACGAGTTTCTTGAAGAATCTCAACCATCCGTCATATGATGTTCAGGTGATATCACCTCGTAATTACTTTGCATTCACCCCTTTGCTACCAAGTGTTACATGTGGTACTGTGGAAGCTCGCAGCATTGTTGAACCCGTTCGCAACATTGTTAGAAAGGTAATGAACACATAGTGAACACTCAATGAGTCAATTTCCAAAATTAGTTTTTGCATTTATATAATCATGAAGTTGCAGTTTTATGTTTGATTCTTTGCACAGTGATCATTTACCAATGCTTCTAGTCAAAGCACTGATTATCACAATGCTTCCTTTGGTTTTATTTTCCTCTCGAGCAGAAAAATGTTGATGTTTGTTTCTGGGAAGCTGAATGTTTCAAGATTGATGAAGAAAATAAGAAAGTCTATTGTCGATCTAATCAGACCAGTAATTTGAATGGGAAAAAAGAATTTGCTGTGGACTATGACTACCTTGTAATTGCAATGGGAGCTCGTTCTAACACATTCAATACACCCGGTGTAGAAGAGAATTGCCATTTCTTGAAGGTAATTTCTGCATTTGTATAAACTGCTTCCTTTCATTAAGATGTTGCTAACACCAAAGAGGAACACAAAATGGAATTTGTGAAATCATTTATTGAGTAGTAATCGGGTAATATTGGTGATAGGGATGAAGTCTGTTCTGTTCTGTGTTCATACATGTACAAGAACATTATATCATTAGTAACAAGGAAATGTTTTTTTCTTTCATGCAGGAAGTCGAGGATGCTCAGAGAATACGTAGGACTGTCATCGATTCCTTTGAGAAGGCTAGCCTTCCTAATCTAACTGATGAAGAGAGAAAGAGAATGCTTCACTTTGTCATTGTTGGTGGTGGACCAACAGGTGTGGAATTTGCTGCAGCGCTTCATGATTATGTAAATGAGGATCTAGTGACCCTATATCCTGCTGTCAAAGATTCAGTAAAAATAACACTTCTCGAGGCAGCAGATCATATTCTGAACATGTAAGATCTTGAAATTTAAACTTCTTTTCCATCATCAAGTTTTACTTTGTTGTTTATGATGCATTATTACTTCAAACTCTGTTACAACATGGAACACTTTACAGTAGACGGAACATTTGATATACTTGTCTGTGCTCCTTAAGCTATCTGAACATTCTGAAAATTCTTGGGAATTTTACCATCATCTCCAGGATCTAAAGTGTAAAATTATGTTGACTAAGGGTTTGCAGTTTGATAATCATGTATTATTTGCATTCTAGTTCTGAAATAATAAATTTGTGAAACTGTCAAACGAGAAAGCCTTCCTTAATAAGGTTGCTAATCCTTCTTAATAGGGGATTTGGACTATGAGTTTCTTCACGTACCATATTCTCCTATCTACAGCTCACAGGAACATAGGAAATGAAAGCTATGTGCTGGTTCAATTTGAAAAATGAAAACCATTTAAATTTTCTGTGTAACTGTGAGTCTGAAGCCACAGATTTTCTTTGTATCGATAGTTAAGCATAGACATGAGATTTATTGAATTTGGTTAGAGATGCACATGTAAAAGCCAATTAGCACATCTGCTAAACGTAACATTGGTAATTGAGTTGAATGCATTGCACATCTTGTATGACTTAACTATACATTATTATATGCCCACTGAATTAGTCATGTATATTTCTGCTGGTGTAATTCGGTAATGCTTCTGCAAGGTGTGATTATAAAGTTCAATCAGTTATTTATTTATTTGTTTTCATCAAAGTCAACTCATATGCTAAGTTCTTGTTTTGCAGGTTTGACAAAAGGATCACATCTTTTGCTGAAGACAAGTTCCAAAGAGATGGAATTGATGTGAAATTAGGGTCAATGGTGGTGAAAGTAACTGATAAAGACATATCTACTAAAGTAAGAGGAAATGGAGAAACTTCTTCTATTCCCTATGGAATGGTTGTCTGGTCAACCGGCATTGGACCTCATCCTATTATAAAGGATTTTATGAAGCAAGTTGGTCAGGTGTGTAAAATTAGACCCATTAACTTAACTCTTTGTTGCTGACTTGCTTCCCTCTATTAGTTTCACTACATCTTTCAATTGTGTTTCAGAATTTTGGTTGCATAAAGTGATTTTTTGTTTTTATTCATTATATTCATCTAAACAAACTTTGCTCCTGTGAACACAGACTAATAGGCGTGCTCTAGCAACTGATGAGTGGCTACGAGTCGAGGGATGCGATAGCATATATGCACTGGGTGATTGCGCAACTATTAATCAGCGCAAAGTCATGGTATCGTTACTTTTTCATTATATATTTTTGAACATTGTGTGGACTGCCTTTAAAGTTCCAATATTCTTCTTTTAGAAATAGTTACTCTTCTGTTTGATTCTTTGAACATGTCAAAAAAGCAAGGGCTACAGTTACTGTGCATAATACAGCTGATGGGGATTTCTTTAATTGACTCACTTTTGCGATCTGCTTTCAGGAAGATATTGCAGCAATATTTAGCAAGGCAGATAAGGACAATTCTGGAACACTTACAGTAAAAGAATTTGAAGAAGTGATCAAGGACATTTGCGAACGATACCCTCAAGTAGAGCTTTATTTGAAGAACAAGAAGATGAGCGGCATTGTTGATCTATTAAAGGAGGCCAAAAGGGATGTTGCCAAAGAAGCCATCGAACTGAACATTGAAGAATTCAAATCAGCTCTTTCTGAAGTGGATTCTCAGATGAAAAATCTTCCTGCAACAGCACAGGTGTTACACCGATATAGTCACAACACTATCTTTAAGTTCCTAATCTAATCGGACATGTCTACTTACATATCCCTCATTCTCCATTATCAGGTTGCAGCTCAGCAAGGTACCTATCTCGCCAAATGTTTCAACCGTATGGAACAGTGTGAAAAAAATCCTGAAGGTCCTCTCAGGTTCAGGGGATCCGGTCGCCATAGGTTTCAACCGTTCAGGTAAGTTTGTTCTGGTATTTGCTTTGTTATTTAGAGGTTTGTACTAAATCAAGAAATGTTATTCTGATATGCTCTTGTTGCGATAATTATGTGACCAGGTACAGGCATTTGGGGCAATTTGCACCATTGGGAGGGGAGCAAACTGCTGCACAACTTCCTGGAGATTGGGTTTCGATTGGCCAGAGCTCGCAGTGGCTTTGGTATTCAGTCTATGCAAGGTAATTTACGTGGATCTGTTTGATTTACAGTTTCGGTTCAATTCAATTGAACGTAGCTAGCAGCTGATTCTTTATATTTCTTTGATGATTTCAACAATCAGCAAGCAAGTAAGCTGGCGCACGAGGGCACTCGTGGTATCAGACTGGATGAGGCGTTTCATTTTCGGGAGGGATTCAAGTCGCATTTGAGGCAACCAGCTAACACAGGTGTTGTGACAAAACAGGTTCCTAGCTTCTTCTTCCATTTTGTCGACCAACAATTAGAAGAAAATTAAAGAGTCAATTACCAGAGCTATATTTTTTAAATTTGTTCCAATAATTCACATGCAACCAACCCTTTGGTAGTTTTGCTATTTACCAGGATTTGTAGGGTTATTGTTATTATTTTTTTCTAGTTCTTCTAAAACGTTTTGAATAATTGCATATGAAGAGTGTCTACTGTTTAGGTGGTGTGTTACCACAATTTTGGGATCCTTGGGTTCTCCATTCTTTCTGCAGCTAAATTTTCCTTCAAAAAAAATAATAATTTTGTATTACATTACTTGTTCTATTTCAAAATTTAAGTACGAACATGAGTAAAGAGTCGAAGATGTCAATCAAACCCCTGATAAAATTTCTGTATCATGCTGCCATGATTAGATGGTTATAATCATTTATTTAAGAAAATATAGTTGCTTAGATATTTCTTTTTTACTGTAATTACAAGAGTATAAGAGAAGTATTTATACATATTTACACTTTATATTCTCATATCCTCACGTTGGTCGGTACCCGCCAGACTCAAAATCTTAATATGTAAACACTCATGCAATATATCAATGGGCTTGTGCCCTTAGGGGCGTATGTATGTATATATATATATATATATATATAATATTTTTCTAATCATGACCGTTATGACTTTATAATTTCAGGACGTTTAACCATAGCTATACATTTACAGTGGGCCTACAGTCGCATTAATAAATACCCACACCCAATATGAATATGTGACTGTGGTTAGACGTCCTTCAATCTATTGCACCAATATTATTACTGTAAAAATAATATTCCCTAAATATTCCCCGTTTTATTATTTCTCAATAATTAACATTTCACTCATTACTTAATATAATATTACGATAAGTTAAGAAATTAACAAATTAGTAAATTAAAACAAATATAAATTAAACAAAAGCATTAGATAATTACAAGGATACAATTTGAATATATTTGATTTAATAGGGGTACAATTGTGACTAAACATAACTTTTAAATAAATGATACAATCATAAAAGATTTTATTGAATAATGGTCAATTTGTGAATAAGTATCGATTTAGAAACTAAAAAAATAAAAAAATAAATAAAGTAACAAAGTAGCGCAAGAATTGATCTGCACTACTTCTGGCGCATGAAATGGAGAAAGGGCAAACTGGTGCAGCATATAGCGCTGGATTGGAGAGGGAAATTGCTCCAAATTGAGGATTGATTGCATGGGTTGGAGATGCCCTTACTAGAGAACCACCTATATATATATATATATATAAATCCAATGACCCATGTGTAAGGAATTGATATATTTTTATATCAGTTCGAACTGATAATATATATATATATATATATATATGGGCTTGCTCAAGTCTAAATACGTAACAAATTCAAATATAATTATAGAAGGATTCAAATCCTGAACAGTGAACTCTCTTGTGTAACAAAACTCAAATATCATTAAACATATTTCCTCTCAAATTCATGATATCAATCCCACCCAAGAAATCACAAGTGATGAAATCTTGAGATGATCCAAACACATCTCCTCTCAAATTCATTAATGATATCAAATCACACCAAGAAATCACGAAGTGATAAAAAATCACGTGATACTAACTCAGCTGATCAAAACATAAAGACCCATGCCCCAATAACCCCATCATCGTTATCATCGTGATTATTATCATGGGGCACACACATGTAATCCACTGTAATTGTACAGCCGCATGTCTAGGCTTGACTTTAAAGAATTGGATTAGATCAAAATATCAAATCAAACAAGTTTTTTCTTCCTTTTTTTTTTTTGGTCTGAAGCTCGACTGCCACGTGTAATCCCCCCACTACACCAGCCCCTTCCTGATGATATTCTCCTAGAATTAGCCTTCTACAAAGATGGGGATAATGATGTGAAGTTTGTGAGAGAGTAAAAAAAAAAAAGTCGTGTTTGTTGAACATGGGGTTCTCAAACTTTGGGGGACAAAAGGGTAGACGTCTATTCTCTTTGAATACGAGAAGATAAGACCATTAATTTCATTTCCATATGTTTGGGACTTTGTGTTGTTTTTCTTGGTGTTGAGTGAAATTTTTGGATCAAGTGACATTTTCATCTTATCTTCCATGTTAGAATTTTTGAATCCATGTCCAATTGATGATATGAATTGTATCTAATACATCTTTTATCGCTTCATTTAAATATTAACATAATGATTATAATTCACATATCATATTATTTAACCATAATCTCTATAATTATGTTATGTTGTTATTTATTTTAATTGAATCACAATGACAATATCTATTTGATATACTAAGGGTCATTTTTTTATCACTTAATTACGTGTAACTAAAGGATATATATATATATATATATATATATATACATACTTCTCTAGTGGGAATCCATTGCATTAAGATTTGTGAGGACTATGAATTTCAGAGAATTTTTAATTTTCCTATTTTTCATATTCAATAAATGGAAAAAGAAATATTTATAGCGTTTAAAAATTTTCTAAACTTCTTTCACATGTGTTTTATTAACTTGTTTCACAGATGTGTTAGTATTTCACAGATGTATTTTATTAACTTCTTTCACAAATGCCAACATGGGCGTAGCTCAATTGGTAAATGGACGAATTTGAGATTTGGGTAAATGACTTACAAGTTAGCGACTCGAATCCTATAAATGGTAAAAACTTCAAAAAATACCTAGTAGATAAATAGATACTGTAATAAAATAAAAAATAAAAAATAAAAAATCTTTCACAAATGTATATCGTTCATTAAAAATAAAAATAAAAATAGAAACTGGTCGAATTTCCTCACGAATATTAACATAAAAGACCTCTCGATCAGTCTCTCACCATAGAATCATGCGACAAAAGAAGAAGAAAGTGATAGTTGTCGAGATATGTAATGTGTTTCCTGAAGCATTTTTAATTCTAGACGATGGCCAATACCAAAATGGTTGTGGTTAGATTGGGACATTGATAGAAATAAAGCAAGACATGCAAGTTATCACGAAGAATTTTATTCAGTGGGTAAGTATAGTATTTTGGTGTCGTTTAAAGAGTTTTTAAATAATTAAACTATTTTTACGATATTTGGTAAGGACTTCTTCTGTGAAGACGGTACGAGGTTGGTCGGATGGTATGTCTTTAACATATATATATAGGATATAATATAAAGGTTGTGGATTCGAGTCAACTTCCCTTCCTCCAAACCTTGAACTATTTTGTGACATTGAAAAAAAATACATAATTGCACATCTACTCTTAACTCAAGTGATGTGCACATTCCCCTCCACACAATACTGGCTCAAGTTCTAGGAAGTGAGGCAATTGTTAAGGTCTGATCACTTGCCTACACCTTTTATTAAGGCCTATTATTATTATTATTATTATTTCAATTTTTCAGTTATGTTTTTCGTATGTATTTATGTAATCTTATAAAGAATTGAAAGATAAGCATTTATCCAATTCAATATAAATAATAATTCTTTTAGAAATTTATTCTTCTTTCCAACTAAATGATAATAGCTGTTTTTCAATTAATTGAGATTAACCTCAAAAATATATATTCATTTGAGGATTTAGAGAAAGAAATAATTAAATTGCATATCTCCTCACCATGTTGGTGGTGACCGGTGAGGGTTTAAGTCCCACCATATCTATTTTATAAATATGTATTTATATATATATATATATATATATATATATACAGATTTCCTATTATCAGTTCGTCCTGACAATAAATATATCAGGACGAAGAATGTGAACCACTAGATTTACATACTTTGACTTAGAGTGTATGCATTTGTCAAAACTTTTCCATAATCTATGGTCCACATTCTTCGTCCTGATATATTTATTATCAGGACGAACTGACAATAGAAAAATTGATATACACACAGTATTTCTATTGTCAGTTCATCCTGATATAAAATATATTAAGACGAATAATATAGACCATTAGATTTACACATACTTTGACTCAAAATGTATACACTTGTCAAAACTTCTCCATAATCTATGGTTCACATTCTTCGTCATGATATATTTTATATTAAGACGAACTGACACTAAAAAGACTATATATATATATATATATATATATATATGAGTTTTATTTATTATCAAAAGGACTAATTTATGATTTTTGCCTTCGGTCTTGTATGTTTTTGAGTTGGCACTGTTTCTATGTTTGTGATGAGGTGTTGGAGTCTCTCTATATTTATAATATAATTAATATGGTCATCTAATTATTACTACTTTTTAAAGTCAACTTCTTCCTTCAAAGATAGAAGTAGAGGAAGCAGATTCAATCCCTTGTAATTTTTTACATATTTAGGTATCACCTATTAAGAGAAGTTCAAATACAACGCAGTCCGGATCCGATTCCAAATCCGAATCGGGGAGTTGGAGGCATGAATTCCATACTTTTTTTTTTTTTTGTAAGCTTAATCCCTTGGACGGTTGAATAGGCAGTCAAAACATGAAAAAGGGTCCATAAAAGGGGCAGTGGAGGCCGGAGGGTGGAGCCCCATATAACTCCTCCTCACGTCAGCACACAGTTGATATATGCCACCATTGCATTTACTGTTATCTAATTATTTATTCAATAGATGACGTGGAACCTTCATCTATATTATCTCATTTACAAGCCCTACTTGCGAGTTATGAGATAAGTTAATTATATAATTAAATATCACGTCCAAGATGATACGACAGTAAATGACGCTCATTTGATAATATCGCATGTTTAAGTCACATAACGTGGGACAAGATGAGATTGACTTAATGGTTTACCCCTCACATCTACATCATAAGATCGTGGATTTGAATATACTCCCTCCCTAAATCTTTAATTATTGTAATCTTCAAAAAAAAAAAAAAAAAAAAAAAAAGTCACACAAATACAGGTATATAAAAATAATAACACTTACATAATTAAATAGAACAAATGTTATACGTAGAGAATTAATGGGAAATTAGAAAGTACCTATATGCTACTTTTTTCCTTTATTAATTACTTTTTCAAAGTCAATGTAATATTGCACATCATCTCTCAATATAGCTGGTAATGCATCTCCTTTCCACATAAAGTAGTGTGGGGTTCAAATCCCACAATGCGCATGTTATAAGCATGTGGTGGGGAGTCTTCTCGGGTTGTGGAAGTAGTTATTTTGTTTGATCTCGTCAGGTCTTAGCAGTCTTATTGTAATAGTTATAATATTTTTTTATTTTTTGCATTCTTGGAATTATATTTAGCATATATATAATTAATTCATATGGAAAATTATATAAATTATACACAAATTGTTTGCTTGACTCTAATTACATGGATTCAATAGTTTAATAATTATTTTAAAATTTGTATACACGGTGTCAACCCAATATTAATGAGATCAAAATATAATCCAATATGAATCACATCCGATAGAATTCAATTTGTAGAATTTTTTATATTTTTTTTAAGTATACTGATTTGATGAGAGTATGTTGGGATTTATTGTGATTAAACGTTATATTAATATACGACTCAAATATATATGACAGCATTGCTAAGAAAATCCCCTAATATATATATAGAGGTTAATACGCATAGTGGGATTTGAACGAAACATGACAATATAACAATGGGAGGTGATGTGAGATTTTTGTAGGGTTATTGCTTTCTAACTCACCTAATGACATTTAAGTATTTAACAATACATAATTATATCTGTGACTCTCAAGCTTTGAGAAGGGTCAAAAAGAACTTTAAAAAAATAAATTAAACAAAAAAATAATTACACAGATGTATATAAATTAACAGAAGGGGCCACGTGCCTGCAGCTAAACTGGGTGCGTGAGATATGAGTGCCAGCTGTTTCTTAGCTAGAAAACTGTTTGAACCACTAATTTCAATTATTAATTTATAGTAATCAGGTTAACACTACCCATTTAATTATACTAACACGGTTAATTAATTGAAAATTATACTACCTTAATCATTCTATCATTAATTATCTTTAATTATACAATTTCGAGGGCATTAATTGTGCTTGTTACCTCTGATCAGTCACGTGACTTGTGTTTTGTTTCCACGATTAAACTCACCAACTTTTAGGAGCAGCCAAGGGATGGGTACAGGGCGGGTCTGGGGTTGGATGGCTCTCCTCGCACATCACTTCATTTATTTTTTGAAGCCCCATCCCTATATAAAACCCAACAATACATAAAGCGAGGGTGGGGAGGGATGGGGTATATTTTACCCAACCCCACCCCACCCATTTGCCCCATATAACCCATTTATCAATAATAATAATAATGATAATAATAATAATAATAATAACAAAAAAAAAAAAAAAACCATTTATCAAAATTATTTATTAAAACAATAAATATATAACCTAATGAATATGATATAATATATAAAGTAATTCAAAAAATGCATTGAAAATCATCTCATAAACATAAATCTCACAACTAAACAAATAAATTCAATAAAAACTATATAATAATTAAAAAAAAAACATTATATTTTAGGCGAGGTAGGACGGGGCGGGGATTATAAAACCCATCCTCATACCCATTGCGGGTTTTACTATTTATCTCCATCCTCGCCCTATCTCTACCAAATTGAAACCCATCCCCATCCCATAAGTGCAGGTCCCTGCAAGGCCTGTACCCGCGGGTTATTTTGCCATCCCTAGACTGCCAACCAGGAGCCCAGGACAATTCAAAATGTTTATATAAATATATATTTATATATTTATATGTATTCTAGTTATAATAAAACGTTGCAAAATTCAAAATACCATTTTATATAAAAAATAATAATCAAATAACCATTTTTTGAATCACTTTTTTTTCTTTTATATAATTACAAATAATTTAGGTTTTGGGGATGTCCAAGGAGACACAACTTGAACTCTGTCTCATGATGTAAATATAAAGGTATATTATTGGATATATCTTATCTCATATTTTGAAACACATTTAAATGTACTAGAGTTTGCTATCATGTGAAAAATTGATTAACATTTTTCTTTTTTATGTGACAACTCAAACCTAAAACATTGACACATTATCGTGTTTAGTGAATATCATTTATCACAAAGACGTAATTTTTTTAATAGGGATTTTTGTTATCTTATTTATTTTTATTTTTCATTTTATTATCGAGTATATATATATTTTTTATGATATCACTTATATTTAAATCGATAAAAACATATAAAAATATAACTACCATTCAAAAAATGCATATATAAATTTTAAGTTTAAATATTTATATTATATATACGTTTAAAAATGATCATTTCATGCACAAAAAAATAAAATATAAACATATAATTTGTATTCATAATTCAAATGAAATAACTAATACAAGTACCATTGTCAAGGCAATCCACACACATGCAATATTCACATAAAATTAAATGTCAATAATAACTTATTAGTAGTACAAATTTGAAGCTATCATTGTCACAATTCACAAACTTGAGGCTTCCAATTTATGATTTCTCTTTGTCAAAATTAAAAAATAAATAAACAAGTGTAAAAAATGAGCAAGGACATTTCAGTAATTTCGGGAGAAACGCATGCGCATCAATGTCATAAAAATGACCACACGACACACTCTAATTTTAATTTTATTTTTTAATATAAAAAAGCACGAGGGTACCACGATTGGTTGTTGGATACTCACATCACATCAAAACTTTCCTTTCCCAATTCTCGCTCTCTGGTCTGGTCCAACCAATCATAAGTTCAAAACCTACGAGCGGTAAATAAGGGGTAAATCCGTCAATTACAATCAAGAATACATAATGCCGGATGCATCCAGAAACTTCCATGAAGGGTTAAAATGATATCGGATTTGGACACATAGTTAACCTTTAGAATAGTCTCGACGAACCTAGGAGTCCCGCGATGTGCTGTAGTTTTCCCAAATCCGTCTTTCCGACTTTATTTTTCCGTTTTTTCCTTTTTGTAAGTTCATTTGAATTTAAATAACTTAGTAGTTATATTGAGTTAATTTTTTTTATTAAAAAAAAAAAAAAAAAAAACTATATTAGAATTAGTAGAAAGAAAATTTCCCTATCTGAGTTAGAAGTATTAAGTGTCCGTTTGGAAGAGTTTCTGGTTAAAACAACTTTTTTAATTGAAAAAGGCTATTTTCAATTTTTTTTTTTTTTTTTTGTTTTTGTCGTTTGGTTGCCATTCAATAGAGTTTTTTGATGATTAAAAAAACTATTTTACGTATACTTAGATAAGCTCAAATTTTAAGTTTTTCCGAATAGATCTTTTAAAGTTTTTTTAATAACATAAAAATGTCTATTATAATTCTATCATTTAAAATACTTTTTGAATATTTTAATAATCCTACTATTTAATTTTTTTTTTTTTAATTGATGACCAAGCGACTAAACAACTTCTCTTGAAGAAACTCTTCCAAAATAAGCTTTAGTACATGTTTGGTATGACTTTTGTAAAGATCAAAATTGTTTTTTTTAATGTTAGCTACTATATTGGTATATTGTAGTTATAATAGAGTGATGTATTTTCTTTTAGTTTCTATTTTTTTTTTTTAAATTTTAATAAGGTGAGATTGATTTAGTGGTATTAATTGTAATTTTTTAATAAAAAAATAATTTAAAAATGATTATCAATGATAAAATTATTCCTAGATTTTCGAAAAAAATATATTATCAAAATACCCGGACCCGATTGATTGGCGTGGGCAGGTTAGGTTGGAAAAAAAAAATTTCGGTCACAAAAATCAAGGCGACGTGGTGGTGGTTCTCTTTCTGACAAAAAAGCTGGAGCGCTCACGTGGCTCTTCTCTTTTTATATCTTTTTTTTTTTTTTGCTTTTTAAGTTTTTATCGTTGAAAATTATATAGTACACAGTCTTATCAGGTGATTTACTGAGTACTGACGCAGTGACAGTGGCAGTATTGCAATTAAACCCAAATGTACGGTCCGATCTTCAGACAAGTCTTTGTACTTCTGGTTCATGTTAGATAACGGAAAAAACCGAAAGACATAACGCTATTATGAATAATGAAATGACGGATTTGCCCTTTTTATTTTATTTATTTTTTTATTTTTTATTTTTTAAAGTGAGGGTAATTGGCAAAAAGGTGGATGCTGTTTTCCATTGAAAACTGATTGGTCAGAGAGAGAAAAAAAAATCATTGAGATGTCAATGTTTTTGAAGATTTGGATTTCTTCAACAGATATTTTTTTTTTTTTTTTTTTTTTTTTTTACAAAAATAATTAAATTCTCTTCAA
Source organism: Acer saccharum (assembly GCA_030490815.1). Classification (NCBI taxonomy): domain Eukaryota; kingdom Viridiplantae; phylum Streptophyta; class Magnoliopsida; order Sapindales; family Sapindaceae; genus Acer; species Acer saccharum. Next base: position 6,416,771 of record CM059877.1, on the reverse strand, counting down.
CCCTTTCTAGCAGTAGATTTTTGTTGTGAAAAAATGGAATTTGCCTAAAAAAAACTATTTTCACAGGAAATTTCAGTGAGAGATCCAAACAAGCAAGCTGACTTTGTTTGTTTCAATAATGACATAAATAGGGTTAGGAGTTTGTCGGGTTTCTTACAAAATCAATGGCTATATAAACCGTTTGAAAACAATTTATCACTGGATGTAGATGACTTTTTAGACTGAAAATAAAAATAAAAAATCAAATGGGTATAAAATATTGTTATGGATTCAATTATTTTAATAGTATTTATAATATCTGTATCACTAAAAATTTAAAATATCATTGAAATTTCAATAATATTACTAATGTTTACTTCTTTGTTTATTAACATGTATAATTTGCGGAGTCTTAATGCAAATTGTTTATATTTGGGTTAGAGGCTGGAATCCTATCAATGGCGAAAACTTTCGAAAAAATACTTGATCCCAAATTAATAAATATTGTTAAAAAAAAAAAAAAAAAAAAAAACATTAATCGATACACAATTTGAGATGAAAATTTTGGTATCATTACTATGATTGATACCAACTATATACTAATAATTTGTAGTCACACCTTTTATTCAATTTTTTTTTTTTAATTTTTTATGTTATGTTAAGTTTGTGTGTTTTATTTAAAGGGTAAATAAAAAATATGATTTTTTTGAAGATGTACAATTATTTTTTCACCAAATTATAAATTAAAGATAAAGTGTATTTTTAAAAAAGAAAGAAAGTTATATTAAAGATATGGTTTGAGAAAAAATCAAAACAAACAAACAAAACATATTATCTGTATTATAATGATTTGACTTAATTATTGAAACGATAAGCTATAATTTGACTTTGATTCCTTGAAATTATGATCCCTGCCATTGATTTTGAATAATTGAAAGCTTTTAAATCAAGCCATTCCATCAAAAACTAATTATTCTATGCAATATAATCCACCAAAAATCTACTATATTTGTACATTATTTCAAGGGATTTGCATATCCCAATTCAGCAAGTGGTGGGGTTCAATTTTGACAATTACCTATTTACGGGTATCTGTGTGGAGTTTTCTTACACATGTATTATTTGATACCGTTTTTGTAAACTTATATTTCGTTGCATAAGATTTAAATAAAACAGATATTTCAAGAAATTTGGTATAATTACACTCAGAGAAGAAATATATATTTATTTACTTAAACCTAAAATTATGATTTATTAACGGATAAAAAAACCCAAATTGTCTATAATTATTAAAAGAGTAATGCTAGAGAGGACCCAAAAATCCAACCCAGATTTTGGACCCAAACACATGTGGCACACATCAAACACAACATGGTCCCACTTCACTCTCTAGCATTACTCTTATTAAAATTAGAAAATGAAGTTAAGTTTTTATAAATAAATAAAAAAGATAAAAAAAAAAAGAAAAAGTAAAGACTATTGCATATAATTTAAAATTTCGGAAACATTGTTTTTTTTATTTATTGAAAATTTAGGATCTGTTTTCTAAATAAAAATTTAAATTTAAAAGCAGGAAAAAAATTTAATTTTAAATTGAAATTTAAAAAATTAAAATAGTTTTTTTTTTATGTATATTTAAAAAAAATATTAAAATAAAGCTAATTTAAAATTTTTAAATTTTTTTTTTCTTTCCATTTTGTTCTTTTTTTCAATTTATATTCAGTTGAAAATGTCAAAAGGCCCATTCACCAACTTACCCACTCATTAAAAATATATCAAGAAATCATTTTTATTGTCTTTAATTTTTTTTTTTTTTAAATAATCAATACAAAACTATCTTTTTGAATCTTATCTCTGTAAAAGAGATTACTAAAGTATTACAAAAAGCAATAGAAACTAAAATGGAATTTTCTATTCGTAGCTAATTTGAACCTTTCTCAACTACTTCAAAAATTTTTAAAGTGAAAAATAACTAATTATTTTATACTAAGTAAGATTTTTAAGAAAATGTAGTAGCAAATTCCAACTTCCATTATTATTCCCTATTACAAAAATTTATGGACATATATCAAGACTAAAAAATTGGACAAAAAAAAAAAGTACTTTATTTTGATATCAATCATTGGATGTCCCATAACTTTGCCTAATAAAAAAAAAACTAAGTGTTTTTGTTTGTTTATTCATAATAATTAACGAGTTTAATTTGTGACTGATTTATCATGTTCTATTCTAATAAATGACATTTAATAACCAATTAGTAGAAAAGAAAAAAGAAAAAAATTTAAGTTTTTTATTAGGTAGGTAAAGGTATAGAAAAGGAAAAATCCCTTATGATACACTAGATCTGGCTCGGTTATTGATAAAGTGAATAGATCTGCCATTTCTTGAAATCTCTTCTGATTCAAAATTGTGGTGTAACATGTATCCCCTCCTGTTCCGGTCATGGAATAGAAGAAATAAATTATTTTTGTTTAAGAATGAAATCTTATTGGAACTTTCCATATCCAGTTCATCCTTCGGAACCATATCACATCCTGGATACTCATTATTTCATGATATATAATCTTTTTTTAAAAGAAATAACAAAGTATAATATATTAAAAAAAAAAATGAAAGAACAAAAAAGAAAAACGAATATGGAGTCGATGTAAATAAATATGATGTACAAGGGTAATACAGGAAATAAAAATTATAATCAAAACGGAGGCAATCTCGAAATGGAGGTGGTACGGCTCATAAAAAAAAAAGTTCGAATCATCTTTTACCGCTCGTTCACTCAATGACTCGAAAACACCCGAAACCAGTACACCTCTCTATCTATCCTGCGCCAGGTGTTACACTGCGCACCCTTCCCTCCCGTTTTTGGCACCAAGTTGCGCGAATTCGCTTACGTGTCAGCAAATAAGAGAAGGTGTGCTCAGTGCGCAATACGCACCCTGGCATAGGTTAGGTCTCGAAATGGTCTTTTTCTCTCTCTCTGCCATGTCTGTGTCAGCTAATTCAGCTAAGGTGGACTGAACACAGACAATAAATTAAATAATAATAATTATTATAATCATATAAATAATTAATAAAATTATTATTATTATTATTTAATTATTTATATATTTTCTCTGCTACTTTTTTCTATAATATACGCAAGCTCCTGTGTTGTCTTCTTTGTTTGGCCCTTCAAAGCTTTTTAATTTTCGATTTTAATTTCAATTCACTAGAGAAGAGAGAGAGAGAGAGAGAGAGAGAGCTCTCTGCTTTGGAGATTTCGTTTTTATTGGTAGATCCGAATCCGACTTCTCTAAAAACCCAAATCTACCATTTATCTGCCTCATTGTTTTTGCTGGTCAAATGAAGAAAACACGCTCCGATGATTGACGGTTGCGTTTTATTTTTTTAATTTTTTTTTTCAATTTTGTTTTGTTTTTGGGGAATTATTGGGATATGGAGTCGTATTCGAAGCGAAAACGGGAATGTCCGAGTTCGCCCGAGTCGACTCAGCCGTCGTCATCGTCGACGTTCCCGGACGAGGTGCTCGAGCGAGTTTTAGCTCTGTTGACTTCACACAAGGACCGGAGCTCGGTGTCGTTGGTGTGCAGAAACTGGTACCACGCCGAGCAGTGGTCGAGGACTCGCGTGTTCATCGGAAACTGCTACTCGGTCTCGCCGGAGATTCTGGCGCGTCGGTTTCCCAACATTCGCTGCGTAACCCTAAAAGGGAAGCCTAGATTCTCCGATTTCAATCTGGTCCCGCATAATTGGGGAGCCGACATTCACGCTTGGCTCGTCGCGTTCGCCAACAATTATCCATTTTTGGAGGAACTGAGATTGAAACGAATGACTGTGAATGATGAGAGTCTGGAGTTTTTGGCTCTCAATTTTCCAAATTTCAAAGTGCTTTCGCTTTTGAGCTGTGATGGGTTCAGTACTGATGGTCTCGCTGCAATTACCACTCATTGCAAGTAAGATTTTTTTTTTTTTTTTTTTTGGTTAGGTTTGATTTCTATGTTATTTGTGTAGTTTTTTATTTTTCATTTTATATGCGTTTAACTGTTCATTTTCTTGTTCATGTTTCTGGGTTCTTTGTTCATGAGAGATCTGAATAGTGGTTTCATTAAAAAAAGCACAAAGCTATAATTGAACATGTGGTTGAGAAATAAATGACTTATCTTCGTTGTTGCTACTATTAAAAAAAAAAAAAAAAAAAGAGAGAGAAGTGTTTTTACTTTTTTTTTTTCTTTGGTTTCTTTGAGATGTGACATTTGACCTGTACTTATCATTTCATGGATGGCATATCCTTGATGTCATCCCCCACACACACACAAAACCCATAAATATATATATTAATAATTAAGTTGACACTTGATAATAAGTATTATTGGTAGTAATTTTGTTGGAGGAATAGTTTACTTTCATCTAGTTGAATTTTGTTGTGAAATATTCTTGGAAGAATGAAGGGATGCTTGGAATTGTTATCTATATTCATGTTTGCTACCAACACGGTGGATTCCATGTATAATCTGTTAATTGATATTTAAAAGATCTAAATTTTCAAATCAAAATGCATAAATTTCGTCTATAGTTTGTATTCCTGATCCTGTAAATTTCATAGATAGGGTCTTTATATACTTATAGCAATTTCAAGGTAAGATATGTGAACTTTGGCTTGTTACTTATTTGGATATAAGCTATTTTCTTTTAGGGGTTGACTTTTTAAGTTAGATTTTTTTTAGCAAATTCTTTGTTTTCTTCTTGTAATTATGGTTTCTTTGAACATTATGAGTTGTAAGAGTTTCAAGGAATGGTTACTTGCTATAAAGTACAATAATAGTCAGTTGAGTTTGGGCAACATGACTTCTGATATAGTTGTAAAGCATTAGTTTTCTTTTTGGAGCAGAGAATTTGCTTTTATTCAGTCACTAATAAGAAGGATTTAGTGGAAATAGAAATTCCACTTCTGGAATTCTTTTCTGTATTTCTTCTCACTTTTCCTCTTTTTCTTATTTGATGTGATGTTTGTCCTGTTAATTATGCATTTATTTCTGGCATAATATTTGATGTCATCATCCTTGCAACTATACCCATATTCATTGGTTGAGAAAATATTTCCCTTATCTGCCTTCGAATGTTAATTTAAAATATTTTCCTAAGACTCTTTGTCGATGGGTCGCCGAACATAATGGGTCCGCAGTAGGAGTCGAATTTCAACCTAGATCATAGTTGTCATTTCAGTGGATTCATGTATTTCCTTTTAGTTGACCTGGAAAGAATTATTAAGCAGAGGTCTTGGTATAATGGTATGTAATTTGGATAATGCCCCAGTATTGTGAACATCAATATTTCGCCGGTGCTAGTAATTTTTGTTCCATATTCTTCCTAGTTAAACATCTTATATCTAGTGGAATCCTCTTTGTCAATGGTGATCGATATTGTCTCCCTGTTGGAAAGAAAAAGAATATAAGAAACTGCCGTTTATGTGATGTGGCATTTAACTGTTTTGATGACATTCTTTGAATTTTCTAGTCGCATGGTTATAATTTCTTCTTGATTGCTTTTGTATTTGGACATACTTTTCTTCTTGGGAATTGCATGAAGTGAGATCAGTTACACTACCAAAACCTAGTCATTAATTGAAATTGGAGAATACATTTACATTTATTCTATTTCATCAACTAGCAGAGCCTTGTGGTCTAAAGTTAAATTGTATTCGAGTGATCATGCTATAAGCAAATTTACGTACTACTTGCAATCCAAGTGATGTGTGATATATCAGGAACATATAGTTGATTGTACTACTTCAATCAGCTTCCTCCATTCATTAAATGTGCTATTAATTGGATATTAAGTTATCGCCACTTAGTTGTTCTAATCATCTAATGTATCATGTACGATAATTACAATTAAATAATTAATTGAGCATAACTTTATTTTTTTATATTGAACTTGGAATTAGTCAAAGGCAATGGATGAACTTCAACATGAAATTAATTGTAGAAGATTTCTGGGTATTTTCTATTTCGTTACTAAGGCCTTGTCAAAGCAATAGGTTTAATAACCCTTATTTACATGTTTTTGTGAGAAATTTGGAAAATCTGTAAACTGTCTTTTTGATGTTCAACCTTTGACTTCTCATGTTGAATTTTTCTTGTCCCTGTGAACTAAATTTTAATTTTGTTACAGGAATTTGACTGAGCTCGACATCCATGAGAATGGTATTGAAGATAGAAGTGGAAATTGGTTGAGCTGCTTCCCTGAAAGCTTCACATCTTTGGAAGTGCTGAATTATGCGAACCTGGGTAGTGAAGTTAATTTTGATGCACTTGAGAGACTTGTAAGTCGGTGCAAATCATTGAAGGTGTTGAAGGTTAACAAAAGTATTTCTTTGGAACAATTACAAAGGTTGCTTGTTCGTGCTCCTCAATTAGTGGAGCTTGGTACTGGCACTTTCGTGCAAGATCTCACACCCCGCCAGTGTGTGGAACTTGAAAGTGCATTCAACAATTGCAAGAATATACACACCCTCTCTGGTTTGTGGGAAGCCACTGTACTTCATCTGCCAGCTCTATACCCTGCATGTTCAAATTTAACATTCTTGAACTTAAGCTACGCAGCTTTACAAAGTGGCGAACTTGCCAAGCTTCTTGCGCACTGTCCACGTCTTCAGCGCCTCTGGGTAAGAATCCTTATATATATATATATATATATATATATATTTCACTAATCACTCAGAAATTATTTTTCTCCAACCAGCCTCATTCTTACATTACTGTCTTCCTGGATGACAGGAAACAAATAAATTTGTTTTTCTTTAGAAGAATTTTTGTAGAGGGAATTTAGTTAATTGGCGATTTGGCCCCTTCACCAAAAGTGTTAAAATGGTTGAATGAGGAACCCAAAAATGCTTTTTAATTTACTTTTATTTATACTGTTGTAGTCTTGTAGACAATTATAAACAGGTTTCAGGTCAAATGGGTGGGAATATAGGAGATTGGTAAATGTTAAGAAATCAAAGAGTGACACATAGATGGTGATGCCCTCTTATTATCTGAAACCTATGCCAGGAATTATCTAAGAGGCAATTTAGCTAAATTCCCTCTTTCCGTAATGTGTTGAAATGCATGGAAGAGAAACCAAAATGCTTTTATAATATAACTTTTATCTATACCGTGTTAGACAAATATAGACAGGTCTCAGCCCAAAACGGTGGGGAACACAGGAGACTGGTGAATGTTGCATGTATGCCACAACTAATAGTTTTTTCCTATTTTGCTTTCCTATTATGGGTTTGTTATTATACATTATGTAATACTGTTAGATCATATGACTAGCAAATACACCACTTACATGTCGTTGACAAACCTGGTCAACCTGGTCAATCATTTTGAACTAACACTGAGACTCTTCAAAAAATTGCTCTGCTGTACACAAAGAAAATGTTTATTTTCAAGAACCTCACATACTCAATACACGTTTCAGATTTCGTGGTTCAATAACATAAATCATTTCCTTAATACAGGTTCTGGACACAGTAGAAGACAAAGGGCTGGAGGCTGTTGGTTCTAACTGTCCTTTGCTTGAGGAACTCCGTGTTTTCCCTGCTGATCCCTTTGATGAAGAAATTATCCATGGAGTGACTGAAGCAGGGTTTCTTGCTGTATCTTTTGGCTGTAGGAGACTACACTATGTCCTATACTTTTGCCGGCAGATGACTAATGCTGCTGTAGCAACCATCGTGCAGAACTGCCCTGGTTTCACTCACTTCCGACTCTGTATAATGAACCCAGGACAACCAGATTACCTGACAAATGAACCCATGGACGAGGCTTTTGGTGCAGTGGTGAGGACTTGCACTAAACTTCAGAGGCTTTCAGTTTCAGGTCTCTTAACTGACCTAACTTTTGAGTACATCGGGAACTACGCCAAAAATTTGGAAGTTCTTTCTGTAGCTTTCGCTGGAAGCAGTGATCGGGGGATGCAGTGTGTGCTTGGAGGTTGTTCAAAGCTGAGAAAACTTGAGATAAGGGACTGTCCATTTGGGAACTTGGCACTGCTGTCAGGTTTGGAGAAGTATGAATCTATGAGGTCCCTTTGGATGTCTGCCTGCAATTTGACAATGAGTGGTTGTAGGCGTTTGGCAAGGGAGATGCCCAGGTTAAACGTTGAGGTGATGAAGGAAGATGGAAGTGATGACAGTAAAGCTGATAAGGTTTACATTTACCGAACTGTAGCTGGGCCAAGAAGGGATGCCCCTCCTTCCGTACTCACCCTCTGAATTTCAGAAATAATTGGTAACCTCTCTCTCTCAGGCACACGAGCACCTGCACACACGCACCAGCATGCACTTGCACTGGCATCAGGCCATAACTTTGTAGGTTTCCAAAAGCATTAAAATAGAAATGCTGTGGCCTGTGGGTGGCACACTGGCACTAGCCTTTTTGGGAGCCAGGGAGCCTGCAAATGTTGTATTTCACAGTGGCACACCTGGGGAACCTTCACCATACTGGCTGGTCGGGGGAAGTCCACATAACAACCATTGGTCAAGTCCTCATTGACCATAATGTTTTGTTCCCGTTTTCATTTATAGATTGAGAATATAAGCATTTTTATATTTTCCCCAGTTGATTATGTTTTCAGACATCAGTGCTGGTCTTGTTTTCTTATAAATTATTTAATAAACAATTGCTCTGGTGTACTTATTCATATTAGTGTCTAAGTCTGATGTTGAGCCTTTATATGTTCAGCTCTCAAGGTTTCGCATAGTACGAGTACCCTCAGCCAGACACTGGGATATGAGGAAAGATGAAAGGCTGCGAAACTTGAACTTTGTTCTTTAACTACGGTTTCTTTTTTTAATACAACCCATGGAGAACAGGCAAGCCTAAGTATACAAGAAACAACTCATGCATTTGCAGTCTCCAAAGCGGAAAACAAGTTTGCTTCAACTGCTTGATATATGACATCCCTGAAAAGCAATATTGCAAGACTGCCAATTCCGAAGTTGATGAAGCACAGCCATGGCTATGGGTCACAAATGAACTAAAATCCGTCCCAACTATGCATTGTCGAAATCCTGCTTTGAAACAATTACTATGACATAACAAGAGGTGAAATTCAAATATGTTATATATGAGTATTTGACACCCAGTACAAATCAGTTTGGGAGGTCACCTTCTTTATGAAGCGGGCAATATCAATACTCTGTGACATCAAAGAGATCGAGAGCCTTTGCAGCCAAATGAAGCGCCTCTTGCATTTTCTGAAGCATGTCAGCCTCGCCAACTACAGCTTTGCCTTCTAACATGGCAGAAAAGAGCTGGATTACTGAGGCCAAGGAAAGAGTATCAAATGAGGAAGATAGCGGGAACTGAAAGCATGAGTGGTGGTGTGGCGCGACATATGGTGGTTCTGGTGGGGATTATAGTGGCTCAGTTGCATTGATCTGAGTCCAAGGAATCTCATCCAAATTGCAAGGCACATACAACTATACAAGCATCATTGGGACACATATGACTACTACAGGTGGCCAATGCATACACAAACGGATCTCCATGAACGAACTTTGGATTAACGGCTTGATGGTAAGGATGAATGATTACCTTGGAGAGATTTACTGGGATGTCTGTGGGGTTGTATGGCTAGTATTAATTGTGCCTTGAATTTACTTGTGGATGTTTTAAGGTTGATAATGTTAATGAATTCTCTTTGGCCATTGCTTTCAGATGCCTTTGTCTTCTTTTTATTTGATTTAAACACCTTGGATTCTTGCTATGAATTCTGATTGATTTGAAATCAATGGTCCATATTCTTTGTCCTGATATATTTATTGCTGATTGATTTGAAATCTATGGTTCACATTCTTTGTCCTGATATATTTATTGTCAGGACGAACTGACAATAGAAAGACTATATATATATATATAAATTCCATATGCAACATCAATAATGTAACAAGGACACATTTTATATTATTTCACAATTGAAGATGCATGTTCCTATTACATAACAGGCCGAAAATCTTTAACACAATTGGTGGTTTGAGTCATATTTCCACCGACTTTCGAATTTGTAATAGTTAATTTTTTAATTTTTTATTTTTTTTTATAATTAATTTATTAAAGTGGGTGTACTTGAAAAACAAATCGAGTTGTATGCAATGCACACAACTGATTATGTGCAATTTATCGAGCCCGAAAACTTACATTTTCATTCCAAGTGGTGATATTTGGACCTTGAAAAATTATATATGTATCCTAAATCAATATGTTTTAAAATTTTCAATATTACCCCTTAAGTAAAATTATTAAATTGATTAAAATAAATGTATTTCTCATACAATATATTAATACAATATTAAAATGATTAAAATAAAAATTTCTCTTTCTTTAAAAAAATTAATTAATTAAATATATCTTTTTTAAACACAGATGAGGTAGCTAAAGTTTATTTTATTTTTTATTTTTTTTAAAGTGCTTTTTTTTTATTTTTTTTTCATATATATATTTATGCAGTATGTTGTTTGAATTGCTAGTACTAAGTGGTGCTCAGGTTGGCTCATTTATCGGACTTCAATCTTCAAGAAATTAAAGATCTCAGGTCAATTACATAACATAGAGTACTATTTTCAATAAAAATATCAAATGAAAAAGAATTCATTAAAAATAAGAAAAATCTATTATATTAAATAGTCCATCCTAATTCTGGGAGGAGGCAGCTCTTCCATATATATATATATATATATATATATATTATAACATATTAATTTAGTATATTTTTTTTTTTCAAAAATTAAAAGAAATGTCATATTTTATGTAAAAAAAAGAAACTAAGGGCATATTTGTAATATATGGGGTGTGTTTACGAATTATACCATTTAAAAAAAAAAAAAAAAGGATTAATAGGGTGTACGTACAAAAAAAAGGTGTAAATACAGTTTTTACAGGTGCAAATACCGACACTCTTTGATTTTACCATACATATTTTACAAACATGTGTGTAGTATCTGATCTCTTATCTCTCGAGTCTCGATATACTCACGACTCTCACATGTTAGATTATCATATCTTGACCCAAAAGGCCCATCTGATGAGCCCACGCTCACCAGTCACCACCTGGCCCATTTGTTTACTGTTAAAATTTTATTTACTTCAAGAGAGAGAGACAGAGAGCGCGCGCGCGTGTTTTGACTTTTGAATCTACCTGTCCATGTTGAAAAAAATCACCAGTTCACGATTCCATTAGCGGTAGATCCGCGCATTACGATTCCTGTCTGGGATAATATATCTGATCGATTGAATCCACCTCCCACCACCACCACCACCACCATCGATCTTCTCTCTCTTCCATTATTTCTCTCTTCTTATTTATATACATCTTCTCGCTTTGTTTTATTTGCCGCTAGATTTTTCAATTTTCTTGACACAATACAGAGTATGGAGTCAACTTGGTCAACTCGGTCCTTGTCGTTCCCTGAGAAGGTCCTCCAGCGAGTTTTCACTCACTTGACTTCTAACGAAGACCGTAACTCGGTCTCTCTAGTCTGCAAAACATGGTACAACGCCGACCGCTTGTCCAGATCCAAAGTCTCCATCCGCAACTGCTACTCTGTCTCGCCGGAGATTCTTGTTCGCCGGTTCCCTAACGTACGCTGCGTGACCTTGAAAGGCAAGCCGAGATTCTCCGACTTCAATCTGGTCCCGCAGGATTGGGGCGCCGACGTGCACGCTTGGCTCGTCGCGTTCGCTGATAAGTATCCGTTGTTGGAGGAGCTGAGGTTGAAGAGAATGGTTGTGAGTGATGAGAGCTTGGAGTTTTTGGCGCTTAGCTTTCCAGATTTCAAGAGGCTTTCGCTTTTGAGTTGCGATGGATTCACTACTGATGGTCTTGAAGCAATCGCTAGTTATTGCAAGTAAGCTATTTGTTAAATTTCTTTTTCGGTCAAGTTTCCAATTTTGTGTTGTTTGTGATATATTTTGATTTGATTGTTGGTTATTGGATTTGTTTTGTAAAGAATCTAAGCTGATTTGAGCTCTTATTTTAGCGAAAATTAAGTAAGATTTGCGATTAACAAAAAAATAAAAATAAAAATCATAGATAGATTAAAATTAATTTTTTAATCACACTAGATTTTGTTCATGCTATTAGTCCATTTTGTGTTGTTTGTGATATATTTTGGTTTGATTGTTGGTTCTTGGATTTGTTTTGTTAAGAATCTACGAATGATCTGAGCTCTTATTTTAGCAAAATTAAGTATGATTTGCAGTTAACAAAAAAATAAATAAATTCATAAATAGAATAAAAATAAATTTTAATCACACTAGATTTCGTTCATTCACTTGTCAAACAGAATAAATGAGACATAAAAAACATGTCCTAGTTACAGGAATTTGGAATTGTAAACTTATAAATTCCACATTGGTTGCAGAAATTTGACTGAGTTTGACATCCAAGAGAATGGTGTTGAAGATACAAGTGGAAGTTGGTTGAGCTACTTCTCGGAAAGCTTCGCGTCTTTGGAAGTGCTTAACTTTGCGAATTTGAGTAGTGAAGTTGATTTTGATGCACTTGAGAGACTTGTGAGTAGGTGCAAATCATTGAAGGTGTTGAAGGTTAATAGAAGTGTTTCCTTGGAACAATTACAAAAGCTGCTTGTTCTTGCTCCTCAATTAGTGGAGCTTGGTACAGGGTCTTTTTCGCAAGAGTTCTCAGCCCACCAGTTTGTGGAGCTAGAAAGTTGTTTCAACAATTGCAAGAATATACAGAGCCTCTCTGGTTTTTGTGATGTGTCAGCGCGATATCTACCAGCTATATACCCTGCTTGTGCAAATTTGACGTTCTTGAATTTGAGCTATTCTGCTATGGGAAGTGATGAGCTTGACGAGCTTCTTATGCATTGTCCATGTCTTCAGCGACTTTGGGTAAGAATCGTGTAAACCTTATAAGTTATATCCTTACCGTTTGTCTTCAATGCCATATATGCTTTATTCTTGATTGATACAAAAACAGTTCAATCATTTTCTTGTGAAGAATTTTATGATGGGAATTTAGCTAATAGGTCCCTTCAACTACTGCTTTAGATGCACTACAGAGAAACACATAAATGGTTTTCATTTTTCAATTTGATCCATACAGTTGAAGGAATTGTAGGAAAGATTTCTGGTCACAGTTGTGGGGAACTTGTGATATGAACGCACCAGGTAGAACTCATCCTTAAAAACCGGCTTGTAAGGAGAGGGTGCCCAATGGGTTATATACCTTGACTAATCCCATACTAAGTCAATGTGGTTTTCATTTTTCAATTTGATCCATACAGTTGAAGGAATTGTAGGAAAGATTTCTGGTCAAAGTTGTGGGGAACTTGATTCCTTTTTGACTCGGGATCATATGTAACATTAGTATATAGAACGCTGATATGAATGTTAAGAAGTATTAAACAATAAATGATTATTTCTCCCAAAAGGGATAAGTGACAACTACTAGTTTAGACAGATTTGAGTTTTTCATGTTAGCTGTTGGTATATTTCTTCAGCCTTGGATTCCTCCTAAGGATTTCTGACAAATGAAATAACATGCCAGCATTTTCCTCTAATTGTAGTTAATACTTTATTAGTCATCAACTATCTATTAGTTTTCTCCTCCATAGCTCTCTATATAGTTATGAACAATACTTGACATTATCTTCAAAAACTGTTTTAGCACACACGAATGAGACATTGATAACTATTTTCAAACTGCTGTAACAGAAAAATGATGATAATGAACCTTGGAAAAACACTCTTAATGACTTCACATTTTCAAAGTCCAATCTCCTAACGATTTTCTTAATGCAGGTGCTAGACACAGTAGGAGACAAAGGACTAGAGGCTGTTGGTTCTAATTGTCCTTTACTTGAGGAACTCCGTGTTTTCCCTTCAGATCCATTTGATGATACTATCCAAGGGGTGACTGAAGCCGGGTTTCTTGCTGTGTCTTTTGGCTGTCCGAGACTGCACTATGTCCTATACTTTTGCCAGCAATTGACTAATGCTGCTATAGCAACCATTGTGCAGAACTGCCCTGATTTCACTCATTTCCGTCTCTGTATAATGAAACCAAGACAACCGGATTACCTGACCAATGAACCCATGGATGAGGCTTTTGGTGCAGTGGTTAAGACTTGCACAAAACTCCAGAGGCTTTCAGTTTCAGGTCTCTTAACTGACCTAGCGTTTGAGTACATTGGAAAGCATGCCAAAAATTTAGAAGTCCTTTCAATAGCTTTTGCTGGCAGTAGTGATCGGGGGATGCAGTGTGTTATGGAAGGTTGTCCAAAGATAAGAAAACTCGAGATAAGGGACTGCCCGTTTGGTGATGCTGCACTGCTATCAGGTTTGGAGAAGTACGAATCCATGAGGTCACTTTGGATGTCATCCTGCAATTTGACAATGGATGGTTGTAGGCTATTGGCAAAGAAGATGCCCCGGTTGAATGTTGAGGTGATTAAGGATGATGAAAGTGATGACAGTCAGGCTGATAAGGTTTATGTTTATCGTACTGTTGCCGGGCCAAGAAAGGATTCTCCTCCATCTGTATTCACTCTCTGAAGCTTAAAATTGATCGGTAACTTCTCTCTCACACACGCACACACACACTTGAAATAGAAGTGGCATGGATTATTATTGGCCTCCGATGAATGTCGTGTGGTGCCCTGCCTTTCTATCATTCTTGTTTTCAGGGAAAAAGAGTGCAAATGTAAACCATTGCTATACTCCTCATTAACCATAATATATGTTCTTCTTTGTTGGCTGTCATTGTCTTCATACAGATTCAGCAAAAAAGAAATTGAACAATGTTCTCATGTGGTCCTATTCATCATTACTTGTCTTTATGTAGAAGATCATTGTTATCTTAAATTTTTAGTCAAAAAGTTCTGTCGTATGCTAGTCTTCTTGGTATACTTGTGCCATTGTTAATGCCCATCTCTATTCTCCGGTAATGAGCTATATATATATATATATATATATCAGTTTTTCTATTATCGATTCGAACCGATATCAGTTTCTTGCATATGGATCATTGGATTTAAATATATATAGTAACTTCTGGTACATTTTTTTCATATGAGATTCTGATTTGTACAGGTGCATAATGGACTTGGAATTATTTTTCCGGTTTTGTTGGTTTGGAATTTTTTTGCACAAGTAAGTTAAAAACAGGATTGGTGTTTGTGTGCTTCTCAGTTCTCTCACAGCCCAACAATATTATTTCTTCAAATTTCATGAACAATGATATCACAAGGACAAGGCCATTAAAGAGGCTGGCTCATTTGTAAATTGGACCTCATCATATGGATAAATTGGGCTCAATTTAACAGGCCATCCAGATCCAATAATATATTAAAAAAAAAAAAGAGGTGGTCATGACATCCCAACAACACAAATCAAACAACATGTCATGTCATGTGAGGATTATCATAAAGTGAATGAGAAATGTTATTCCCCTCACACAAAAAAAAGAAAAAAAAGAAAAAAGAAAAAAAGAATAAGAATGAGAAATGTTAGTCATGACTCATGAGGCTTTATTTGTTACACCGATAAGCGGTGTATTTCACTAGGTAGATGTTGAAATCTTTTTTTATAATATATATTAATTTGGGACCAAATATTTTTTTGAAGGTTTTCGTCATTGGTAGGATTCGAGCCACTGATCTAGCCATCTAGGAGTCATTTGCCCAGATCCATAACTTATCCATCTATCAGCTGAGTTACATCCCTGTTGGTTAGGTAGATGTTAAAATCTCATAATACACATTTTAAAAATATGCTTAAAGAATTTTTCTTTTAATATCGTGGGAGTAAATATCTTCTAAGAGATGTTCACGATACGACAAACTATTAACCCGTTCAAATGTTTAAAAAAACAAAAGGCTTGGTGTGATGTTTCACACCTCTCTCATGGGGGTCTTCCCACTTTTAAGTTACTTGTAAGATTTCACTTGTGAGCCACATCACATTTCACCCATTCATCATTTTAACCTTTATTTTTTATTTTATTTTATTTATGTGTTTAAATTTGATTGATTTTTCATCATTTTTGTTCACGCATACTACCATCGGTGGACGGTGGTCTTTGTGGGGCCCTTTTAGTCTAACATCATACTATAGTCACCTTGATGGGTTTCGGGACCCATCATTTCCACCAATCAGAATTCAGAACAGGCTTCCTGGCTTGCCTGTATAATCCAAGTTTAGGGTGGTGATTGAGGATCCATCCATCCATTGAAGATCATGCATGATTCATGAGCCACAAAATACCAACATGTTCCATTTTTTTTTTTTTTTTTTTTTTTAATTGTTGCAGGAAATGTGTGAATTGTGAATTCTTTACAGTTCACATCAACTGTATACAATTGAAATCATGTGATATATTCTCAAGTGTTTTATTAAGAGCTTGTCCGGTGAATTTTTATCGTTTAAAATGTGTTTAATTTGCTATTTAAATATGATTTTCAAAAGCTCAATTTCATTAATCTTTTCTATCTTTTAACTATATAATATTTACTTAAACCTGATAGTGAGATATTGTCTAGTCAAATTAGCACCCTCTGCAACCAATCCACGTTGGGTAGTGATTAAATGTAATTAACTTTTTGATCCACTTTACATGTATTCTAACATTTTCCTTCTTTAAATTCTAAAGCTAGTTAAAGATTAATATTCTTAATTAAAATGAATTGATGAAGAGTAAATCTAACATTTTCTCTTCTTTAAATTCTAAAGGTTGTTAAAGATCTCCAATAAAATGAATTGATGAAGAACTGCTCATGGACGAAATATGGAAGGACTTTATTAGTAGGGTGTATATCTATGTTTAGCCAAATCTTTAGAAAACTCCCAAAAATTAATCAATTTAAATATAATTTGAAAAATAAGAAACATAATCTATTATATTACATTTATTAGTTTAATTTGTAAAATTAACCATATGCTTTTAGAGATTTTAATCATATGGTTAATTAACCATATGCTAGATAATTAGTTGATCAATGGTAATTAATTAACCATATGTTTTTAGAGATTTTAATCACATGTTTAAATGCTATATAACATCATTATAATTTTTATATAGGGTTAGGTTGGTAAGTTTCAAAAAAGAATGTGTAGAAATAAGATCATTATAAGTTCCAAGAACCCTAAAAAAAAAATAAAAAAAAAACTGTGATAATTATTACACTAGTCACAAGTGTGATAGTTTGGTTAGGTTTGGACCGTTTGGTAAAAGGTCTATTCATGTTTAACATTTCGAAATAAGATCATCATCGAATTGAACTGTTGTCTAGCTAATTGTGGTTTTGTTTTCTTCAAACCCTATTACACTCTCAATTTAAATCACTATATTTCTAATTTTCTATTCATGCAATTAAGGTTTTGGTAACATGTCTCATTCAAATATTTGAAGCTAGCTATCAATCTGATTTGGTTGAAGGTGCATGTCCCTAGTAAAGTCACATCATTTTCTTGCTTGCTATGTTGTGTAACTCGCAAAAATCTATATATATATATATATATATATATATATATATATATAGTTTTTCTATTGTTAGTTCGTCCTGATATAAAATATATTAGGACGAAGGATATGAACCATTAGATTTACATACTCTGATTCAAAGTGTATACACTTGTCAAAACTTTTCCATAATCTATGGTCCATATTCTTCGTCCTGATATATTTTATATCAAGACGAACTGATAGTAGAAAGACTTATATATATATATACATAGTGAGTCTCATATAAGGGATCCCTTATTTTAATTTCGGTAAGGACCACGTACCATGAAATCACATCGATTTGAATGAATTTTGATCTGAAATTTTTTTATGGATGATAAGTTCATTGAAATTTATCTATGAATAAAATTCCATAAAAAAAATTTGAGAATCTTTCAAGCACTAAAACTAATTTTCTTGAATTTCCTATATTTCTCCTATTTTTTTTTTTATAAAAAAAAATTGGTAAAAATAGTTTAAGTACTTGAAAAAATTTCAAATTTTATTCATGGGTAGATTTCAATGAACTTATCATCCATAAAATTATGGTTTTCCTTATTGAAATTAAAATAAGGGATCTCTTATAAGAGATCCACTTAATATATATATATATATATACAATTTTTCTATTGTCAGTTCGTTCTGATATAAAATATATCAGGACGAAAAATCTAGACCATTAGATTTACATACTTGGACTCAAAGTGTATGCACTTATCAAAACTTATCAATAATCTATGGTTCACATTCTTCGGCTTGATATATTTTATATCAAGACGAATTGACAGTAGAAAGAATATATATATATATATATATATATATATAGTTTTTCTATTGTCAGTTCGTCCTGATATAAAATATATCAGGATGAAGAATGTGGATCATTAGATTTACTTACTTTAACTCAAAGTATATGCACTTGTCAAAACTTCTTCATAATTTATGGTTCATAATATTCGTCCTGATATATTTTATATCATGACGAACTGACAGTAGAAAGACTGTATATATATATATAAACTTGTTGGTTGAAGTTAAAACTAGTATATAATATAAATAAGCAAAGAGTAGTTTTAGCTGCATGAACAATGGAGAATCATCTTCCGATCAATATTTTTCTAGAAACCCCACAAATTTTTTTCTTAAAGTTTATTTAAATTTTATCATACTTTTTTTTTTATTATTATTTACACTTGTCTATTAAAATTTTATCAAATTGACCTAAAATCCTCCAAATTTGATGAGGTTAACTTGGTTTAAGGACAAAACCGTGAGACCTAATAATTGACCAAAGCAGGAAAATATATACCTAATGGGTGGCAGTGCTCTTACAACGAAATGGTCACCAAAACAATGAAATTAATTTGCACCGTTGGGTCCATATTTTTAACACTTTAGCTAGTGCTTTTATTAGGTTTGGTCAATGAATATATATTAAGGGACCCTAGCTAGCTAATACAAGATTAGGGATTTAATAATTTTGGCCTAGTCATTATCAACTATTATAATGTCGATTCTTTAATACATACACATCAAATGTCAAATATTTTCATCTAATTTAACTAAATTGAAATAGAGACGTGAGATAATAAAGTAAAAATACAGAAAGATCCCATATATATATATATATATATATATATTTATATAAATGCCAATGGTATCTAATTAGATATATGGTATCTTCATTAGTGTACTTAAATATATTATGTAGGTAGGTGGATAATTAGGATGCTGAAATTTTCTCCTCGAGTTGAGTTTGAGAATTGTTGAAAGTTTCTTTCTCATATATATATATATTTGAAGACCACTATGAGATTTTAATTAAAATTTAGAATTACATGACCATTTCACCGTTTCAAGTGCGGGGAAACATCTCTAGAGTTAGGAGTCGACTTCTTCTGATTATAAAAGTAGATATCCGAACCATGCTATAGTAATTGATCTCGAGAGATTCCAACAACTCTTTATACTTAAAAAAAAAAAAAATAGTTAGATAAAGATTAAAAAACATAATTAGCTATATTATTCAAGTTTAATTAGGATTGATACACTAATTATATCCAAATGTATACATCAAGCAATCTCTATTTCTTTTTGTCCTTTTAAAAATCTTTTTCTAATTATTTTGTCAGTATTCTTGTCTCTTTTATTGGGAGTAGATGAGAATGATATAGTTGTTTTATATATGTATATATGCCTATCTCTTCAAAGCAAAGGCATGCATTTTCTCACTGTGTGTTGATGAATCTCCCTTCTTCCTTACTCAAAGGTGACTGGTGACCCCTACACACACCATATCACTTTCTTGCTATTCCATACAATTGAATTGAATTGTGTGTATATATATATATATATATATACCTAACTAACACTTCATTATAAGTCTACTAATTTAGGGTTTGTGCAGTCCAGCTACAACAGCTTTACATTTCCAAAAATGGATTTAATGGGATGTTTGGTACGTATATCATTTATATAAATATATATAATATGTTTTCTTTGCTTTACAAGTTACAAATATTTGAAAATTAGGGTTTGTATAACATAAATGTTCAAATAAACTCCACAGTATGATTTGTACTCTTTTTTTAATTCCATCGTTAAAAATGATATGTTCAAATATTTGGAAATTAAAAAAAAATATATATATGGTCCCTGATATTGATGCATGATCGATCAATGGAAGCCATGTGCAGATCCAAGAACAAAATACATGTTGAAAATGTCACTCGACCAAACAATATGCATGCTGGTGGTGGACTTATTAATAAGAATATAAAGTTTCATCAATTAAAGAAGAAGAAGACAACTGATAACAAATTAAAAGTAATTATTAAAAGTAATATAATTAAAGTGTTAACGCCGACTTGACTTGATAATCTCTCACAATTTGACAATTTGTTAATCAGAAAGTGCTTCTTTTTTTTTTCGCTTTATCATATACTGGATTTTCACTTGGACAAAAATAATAATTAAAAAATTAAAACCCAGATCATCCTAAGACGAGCCAATGTATATATACAAACAAATTTAAAAGCAAACTCTCATTATTACAACAAGATTGCTTAAAATAAGGATCCGTGACTAGGGTATTTTATTCTGTCATGTGTATTATTAATTAGTACAACTAAATTTATACATAATTACAATCATGGGTGATTAATTTTTGTATCTTTTCGATTTTTGTCTTCTTTCTGGGCTTTAATTTGCACGATTAATTTTTAAATCTTTTCGATTTTTGTCTTCTTTCTGTGCTTTAATTTGCACGATTATGCTCTTATTGCCTCCTTTTTTTTTATGCTCATTACAACTGTCTTGTTAACTTTTTAGGTGTTTATATATGGAAGTGTTTATTCTCTTAAATTTTGAGTATTTTTCATTTTATGTTTTCAAGTGAGAAACAAAAAGTTTTTTTTTACAAAAAGTGTTTTTAACTTTGGATTATATTTTAACTGTTTTTATGATCTTTTTTTTTTCTTTTATAAAAGATATATGTATATATCAAGGGTACTTTTCTAAAGGGTCTTCTTAATTACATTTATCTAAATATTAAAATTTCGTAAATAATTTATATTTAATTATTTTAATACATCAATGCACAAGTTAACTATCATATACTAAAAGAAATAACACATATAAACATTATAAAACAGCGCAAAAGCTAGAATGCAACGGGATGCACCATACATCCCCACTGTGATCTTATCGTGTGGTAAATTTTGTATAACAAGATCTCAATGGGGGGATTCATGATGCTTTCTCTCCACCCAAAATCTTCTCTCTAAAGCATACGTATAAAACACTTTTAGTTATTCGAAAGTACTTTTAGAAATACCAACACTATGCAACTACCAACTCTAAAATATGAAGGTATGGTCAATATTGTTGTCTTTATTATTATCCAAATATTTTTTTTATGAAGGTTAGCTTTCAATATACACCCTTTATGTTGTCTTTATTATCCAAATATTGTTTTCAACATGAACAGCTTTCTTTAAAAAAAAGAAAAACATGTGAATAGCTTTTAGGGTTTTGATCAACACAATAGGAAAAAGGTTATAAAAAAAAAAAAAAAAAAAGAGAGAAATCAACTTTCTATCAATAAGAGTGTGTAGTGTAAGGTTCCATATATTTCCACTTCCTCTTTGAAAAGGCATGAATGCTTGCTCAAGGCAGCTCACAAAAAGGGTCTTCTTCCTTCTTCTTCACATGGTGGGGCTGCTTGCAAATGTGTTTGTGTCATCTCTTGCTATAAACTTGAAAGCTAACCTTCTTTTTCCTTCTTTTTTTTCTTCTTCTTCTTTCTCACTTAAATTTTATTTATTGAGCCAAGTGGAGTGGTCCATCACTCAAATATCACACCCCCTTTTGTCTTTCACTCAGGCCCTATTTGGGTTTTTTTTTTCTTTTTCTTTTTTTCACTTTATTTTGTTATTCAAATGAGTGATTTTCAAGCAGCTTTGATTAATATATATCTCAAATCACTTGTGCAAAAAAAAGAAAAAGAAAAGGAGTAATAAAGTAAGCTAGCTTGATAAAGTATCCAAATCTTGAACCGCAAACATTTTCTCTTCTCACATGATCAAAATTAGGTTGAAGCATCCCATGCCTACAACCTATATATGTATCAAAGTCATGAGTCTTGTGATTCATTTATTTATTTTATTTCAATGAGAAGCAATCTCATTCTCTATATGATCCTAATAAGCTTTATCGTATATATGGATGTGATCGCAAGCCATTCCAATTATGTATTTCTATTACATTGAAAGTTGGGAGACGGAAATATGACTTGAAGATAATGTAAGAACTGGTTGGAGACAAAATGGGTTGTTTAAGTGACATATCTAATCAGATCGAATATGATTTAAAGAATTGCACGGTTCTATTATCATGTGAAAGAAAACGTACAATTAATAATATAATTTTATTGATGTAGGTGTGAGGGGCTTACCATTAACGTATATCAAGTTATCAACTTTTTCAATCTATTATATTAATAATTTTGTTGATGTTCTATACGTAATATTGGAATTTACAATTCGATTCACAATATATTGTGTTTGTTTTACGTCTCAAATTGCAGCAAACATTGTGCTTTTTAATCCTTCCTAAATGATACATAGATTGAAATCTTACTTCAAACCTAAACCTCATGAGTTGATTTATATTATCTTTAAAATAAATAAATAAATAAATAAATAAAAACTTATCGATCTTTACAAATTACAATTTAAAAATCCTTTCAACCGAATGCCTTCTATCATTGGACTTAACAAATTGTCGGCATTTAAACATCAATGCAGCAGAGTGAAACTAGGTTGTCAACATTATTAATAATCAATATGAAATTATTGAAGTAATTAATAACTGCCACAATAAAAGTACTAATAAATTAAGAAATAACAATAAAATATTATGATGCATTATTTTATTTTCGTCAACACTTTGGTGTTGACCGGTCAGTACCCAAGGTACTGACCAACCAATGGTTGATTGCCACGTAACCTAAAACAAGAATAAAAATGTAAAAAATGAAAAGTTTTAGCCACGTGGTAACACCCCATTAAATGGTTATATGTGGTTAGTATGTTTTGGGTATTGACCGGTTAGTAACCAAACATTATCCTTTTATTTTTACATCATCATCTCCTCTTCCATATCACTAACAAGAGTTTGAGTTTCATAAATGTTACGAGAAATGATATCCGGATCGCACATTTAGTACTTGATTTTCTTTTCTCTTTTTTCAAGTGTACACCGTAATTTATTACCAAAAATCCTGATAATGTAATCTTAATGGAAAGGACTTCAATAGCCTCTCAATCTCTACCTGTCTTCTCAATTCTAATTAAACAGTTTTTTTCTTTTGTCTTCTTTCGCTCTAATCACCATCTCCAAATCTCCATCATCTTTAAATTAAATAATACTCTCTCTCTCAAGTCTCAACTCTCTACAGAGTCAGTCGCGGACTCGCAGCTACCCTTTTTCGTCATTCTATAATGACAAAACTACCCTTAAAAATGCCATTACATATTTTCCATTGATCTGTCACTGTTACACAACTTCCCAGAAGGTCAGAACTGTAAATGCACACAATAATACTCCCAATTCAGTCTCAGCTGCAAACAAAAAAGATAAAAACTTTGCCAGACCAAAATTTGCATTCATCTACCTGCCTCCTTTCTTTTCATCAAAATAAGAAAATGGATTCTCTGCAAAATTCCTCATAAAAAAAAACCAAAAAATGGGAGAAAAACAGCAACAAAAGCAACGAAAGCAACAAACTTTACAATTATCCGTGGCCTGTGAACCACCACCACCACCAAGTCTCAGGCAAGCCATTGAAGTCATATCTTCTTTGATTTCTCTCTCTCATTCAATCAAAGTATTTATTGTCAAATGGCAGTTGATTCGAAACAAGCTAGAGGAGCTGAATTCTGGGTTGATAGCGGTTGAAAACTGTGATGATTCTCATTCTTGTGGTGAAAGCTTGGCTCTTTCAAGCCTGATTGCATCCATTTTAGTCACTGTTAAAGAATGTTATGATCTTGCAAGAATTTGTATGGATCTTTCCTACAGTGGAAAGCTTTTGATGCAGAGTGATTTAGACGTTTTGTCAACCAAATTCGATAGACATGTAAAAAGTCTATCTGGGATTTCCTCTGCTGGTGTTTTCAGTCAAGGGTTTGCAATTATTGTATCAAAACCTGGTCTCAATGCTAGTAAAGATGATATGAGGTTTTATATTAAAGATTTGTTGACAAGACTGAAAATTGGTGATACAGAGATGAAGAGACAAGCTTTGGTGAATTTACATGAAGTTCTGGCAGCTGAAGATGACAAGTATGTGAAGCTAATTGTTGTTGAAGTCACAGAGATTGTGAATATATTGGTGAATTTTCTTGATTCTCAAGACACAGAAATTCAACAGGAATCTGCTAAAGTGGTTTCTGTGATTTCTGGGTTTGATTTGTATAAGAGTGTTTTGATTGGTGCTGGTGTTATTGGTCCTCTGATTCGGATTCTTGAGAGTGAAAATGATTTTGGTAAAGAATCAGCTGCTAAGAGTTTGCAAAATTTGACTGAGAATTCTGATAATGCTTGGTCAGTTTCAGCTCATGGTGGAGTCACAGCTCTGTTGAAAATTTGTTCCATTGTTGAATCTAGAGGAGAATTGATTGGTCCTGCTTGTGGGGTGTTGAGGAATTTAGTTTCTGTTGAAGAAATTAAGAGGTTTATGGTTGAAGAAGGAGCGATTTCGTCGTTTATCAAACTTTCAAGGTCTAAAGATGAAGATGTGCAGATAAATTCAATTGAGTTTATTCAAAATATAGCTTCTGGGGATGAATCAATCAGGCAAACTGTGATTAAAGAAGGTGGAATTCACGCATTAGTACGGTTTTTGGATCCAAAGTCATCGTTTTCTTCGAAGGCCAGAGAAATAGCATTGAGAGCTATTGAGAAACTATGTTTCTCTTCATTGAATGCTATAAACATTTTGATGAATTGTGGATTTATGGATCAATTACTTTACTTTCTTCGCAAGGGAGAGGTTTCGATTCAAGAATTGGCATTGAAGGTTGCTTTTAGTCTCTGTGGTGCATCAGAAAATACTAAAAAGGCAATGGGCGATGCTGGTTTCATGCCTGAATTTGTTAGGTTCCTTGATGCAAAATCATTTGATGTTCGTGAAATGGCAGCTGGGGCACTCTCTAGTTTGCTTTCGATTCCTCGAAATCGAAAGAGATTTGTTCAAGATGATCGCAACATCGGGTTTGTTCTACAGTTGCTTGACCAAGAAGAAACAAATTCAGGTAACAAAAAGTTCTTGCTCTCTATATTGATGTCATTAACAAGCTGCAACAGTGCTAGAAGAAAGATTGCAACTTCTGGGTATCTGAAAAACATTGAAAAGCTTGCAGATTCAGAAGCTTCTTCTGATGCAAAAAGACTTGTCAGGAAATTGTCTAAAAACAGATTCAGACTTATGTTAACTGGAATCTGGCATTCTTGAATGCAATAATCTATCTGTATATCTTCTGCATAACTGTTTTCTAATCTCAAACATGTTTTTTTTTTTTTTTTTTTTCCTCTGCTTCTCAAAAACAGCTTTTAGAACAGCTTTTTGGTTTAATGTAATCAGAGTTAGAGATATGTATATCTAATAAAAGCTGCTATTACTAGTTATAGATTTTCCCTTCAGATTCTCTGCCATTGTTGATTAGAATTTAGAATTACAGTTAAAAAATTGGAAAAGAGACTGCAAATTATAGTAATTTTATATAATTTGTGATCTGGATGCATTTGTAAAAGGTAGCGCATGGAAAACACTGATAAGCATGTGAGTGGTGACAGTCAAGCTTTTGCGTATGCAACATTTTTGGACAGAAAAGATTGTGATAGATGGAGTTTCTTTGTGTTATCTATCTGTCAATTAACCAGACCTGTCTTGGTGCAATGTCAAGTCCATATTTTGTTTAACAAGGAGGCTGTTTAATGCTACTCTGCATTATCTGTCTAAAATTTGCAAGACCATTAAAGCATTTACTACTTGAGACTGAAGTTTAGCTTAGGGCATGTGTGTGGGGTCTGCTGGATTGGGATTGTAATGGATTTGTTTATGCTATTATCATTGTTGGGCGTATACGACAAGTGTACTGAAGCATTTCTGGACTGGAAGAAGAGGGGTCCTGACCCGACCCGACCGGACCATTGGCATGATAAGGGTACGTACACAAGAAGAGGTGTGTGGAGTAGTGTGGACCATGATCCATGAAGAGTCATCCTGAGTCTTGAAAGGTTGTTTTGATAGTCATGCTGTGAGCCAGAAATGGAACCCATATGTTCCATTATTACCATTGAATTCTTTTGTGGGTCTGGATGGATGGAGAATCAAGAAAGCAATCCTATAGTAGCTAGCTATAATACAATGCAAAAAGATATTACTCATCTTGTAGTTGCTTTCTGTTAAAAGCTAAATTACTACCATCATGCTCGGGGAAATCTTCAGTATACCCGACTACTGAAAATATGATATATGATAAGAAATTATACATTTGTCGGCAACTCATCAATGCACCCGGTGCATTAAAGATTTTCTCGATCATGCACTACACTACACTGCCTCTTTCAACAAAGGGTGGTGCTTACTTTACAAGTGAGTAACTTTTTCAAGAAGTAAAGGAACTCAAGAAATGGTGTTTAATAGACAATTGCAACAAAGTTTTAATTGTAGACAATTCATAAACTGAAACCAAAAGGGTAAGAGAACATACCATCATCGAAGTCCAAAAAGAGGAGGGAGCATCTTGGATTAATCAAATTTAGAAGTCGGACATAAGATATTGGAGGAAACTAAACAAAATGCTCTATTAGAATTTGCCCTTTTGTTTAGCTTCCACCAATTCTTACATACGAATTTCAAATGAGCTTGAAGATTATCATAGAATTCCCAAAACGATGAAGAAATCTTGATTTAACTTTAGAAATCGGAGATAAGATATTGGAGGAAATTAAACAAATGCATATTGATCATGTCGATCCGTTTGTTTAGTTTCCTCCAATTCTTACTTACGATTTTCAAATTAACTTGAGTGTGAAAGAAGAATATTTGATTGAGTTTTTTTGTTCGTTTACTAAATAAACTCGTGCTCCATAATATTTCACGATAGAGAGAAGACCGTAGATAAGATGTTGGAGGAAACTGAACCATACACAAACAATTATCGCATGTTGATTCAACTTCCTTCAACTCTCACTTACAATTTCCTCTTTTCATTAATTCATTGTAGATCAAACATATTGTCTAGCTCAAGTCGGATTAAAATTTAGAAGTCGGACATAAGATATTGGAGGAAACCAAACAGAATAATCTTACAATTGTCCGTCTGTCTAGCTTCCTCCAATTCTTACATACGATTTTCAAATGAGTTCGAAGATCATCCTAGAATTCTGAAGTGGCGAAGAAATCTTGACTGAACTTTAGAAATCGGAGATAAGATATTGGAGGAAATTAAACAAATAAAGCATACAGATCATGTCCGTTTGTTTAGTTTCCTCCAATTCTTACTTACGATTTTCAAATAAACTTGAGTGTGAATGAAGAATTCGATGGAGTATTTCACAATAGAGAAGACCGTAGATGAGATGTTGGAGGAAACTCGACCATACGCAAACAATTAGCGCACATTGATTGAGCTTCCCTCAACTCTCACTTACGACTTCCTCTTTTGCAGTCATTGTAGATCAAACATAATCTTCAGCTCAATTTGTCGAATCAATCGAGACAAGTTAGTATTTATAGGCTTATAGTCTCACAAGAAGCAATCACATTATTTCTTCCATTTCAGACTTTATTCCAAGCATGAATTGCATGATATTGAACCGTTTTTTTCTTTTCATTTGGTACAAGAACACTCTGTTTATCACACACACAGACAAATCACATGCCTAACAAAACAGATTTGTCTTCTTCTGTTCAAACAAGTTCATGCAGAATTTACCTGTTCACACTTTGTACTAGTTCAGTTGAATAATAAAACTTCCACAACGTACCTACACAACAAACAGTTTCGATGATAATTGGGTTGGACTCAGCCCAAATTAGGATCAACCCAACTTCAAAGGCCCATTACGGTCACATATTTTAGATGAAATTAGAGTGGTGATATTGGTACCCCTAAAAAATTGTATGTACACCTCATTTCGTAAGTACACCCCCTAAAATATTTTAAAAATCTTTGGTTCGTAAATAAACCCCACTTAATATCAAAAATACCCTTTATTTAATTTTATTGTATTATATTTTTGTAAACACACCCCACTATTTTGTTATCTAATCAGATTTGTCTAAAATTTTATTATTTTATGTCTTTTTATTCAAAAAAATAATTTCTCTTTAAAAAAAATAATTTCTAACTCCGGGCAAAAACATTTGATGTCAATATGTCAGTAAAAAATTGTTTTCCAAAAGAGAAACATTTAATTTTCACATATTGATCTCCAAAATAGTTTTCTTATTGTTTTGATCTCCTCACTTTTGTTTAGTTTTATTCTCAGTTTTATTTTTATTTGATTACTTCACATCTCTTTTCCATTTTTCGTTTCAAATTTTATAAAAAGAAGTATTCAAAATGGGTAATATTAAAATAAAATGAAGTGTCTTTAGATTTATTATTATTATTATTTTTAAATGAAGTGTTATTAGAATAAGAGTGCCAAAAAATAAAAAGGGTAATTTTGGGAAAAAAAAAGTGTCATTAGAATTTTTTTGAATGGAATGTTTTTATAAATGAAATGTTAAAAAAAAAAAAACCATTTGATTGTAAGGAAAAACTCTCTTTATTTACACGCTATCAAAATAGTTGTTTAGGTGAACAGTATGACAAAAATATTCATTCTGTCACACTTTGATCGATCTTTGACAAAAACCGTTAATTGTAAGGGCATTTTGATAAAATATGGTTAAATTTGAAAGGAATTTCTCATTTAATAGTAATTGTGATAGAATGAGGCCAAATATGTTACCAATAAGCAATAGAGTAATTTCCCTAGATTATACCGACTTGGTATTCAATTGTTTAAATATAACACTCGACTTTGCTTGTTAACATTAACTATACACACACCAAAAAAAGTAAAAAACAGATATTTTATCCTCTCTCCCCATTCCTGCTCACCAAACCCTTTCCCTCCTCCCCGTCCGCTGCCGACGCACGATGGAGGCTGTGGGTGTCGGCGACGATGTTGTTCTCAGCGCCCTCGGCACGGTCTCCGTTTTCCCCTCAGCTGAGTGGCTTTTTCTGGGTTCTTTTCTTTCTGTTTTTCGGCGGATCCTGCCCGATCCTTCTAGGGATCTTCCTTGGGTTGCTTCGCCGGTGGGAGGAGCTCGTCCGGTCGACTTTCGTCGCTGGTCGACTCTCCGTGTTGGGCCGATCCTCTTCCAGCTCTTCGTTCCAGCCGGATCTCACCGGCGCTGTTCCTCTTCCTGGTCTTCGATCCAGCCGGATCTTCACTGGGGTTTGGACGTTTTACGGCGGTCTTGGTCTCGTTTCTTCGAGGGGTAGTTTAGGTTTTCATTTTGGTTTTCTCTTTGGTTAAGGGTTTTAAGGTTGAATTTCTACTCCTGTTTCGGTACTTTGTTCTTGATCTCGTAACGGCAGATGGACTCTCCTTTGGAGCCTCCACCACCGGAGTGTCAAGGTTTACGCGGGCTTGAGCTTTGATTCTATGTCCACCTTCTGGGTGGTAGATGTTCCTCTTAGTGAGGATTTTGTTGTGGGAGGTAACTGTTCCTCTTTGTGAGGGTGTACTTCCCTTCTGTGTGAGGGTGATCTCTCCCCGGTGCAGGAGTTGTAATCTGGGCTGTGATTCGATGTCC
The DNA here is from genome assembly GCA_030490815.1 of Acer saccharum. Classification (NCBI taxonomy): domain Eukaryota; kingdom Viridiplantae; phylum Streptophyta; class Magnoliopsida; order Sapindales; family Sapindaceae; genus Acer; species Acer saccharum. The sequence continues at coordinate 6,386,893 of CM059877.1, read as the reverse complement.
ATTCTCGATAGGGCCCAGTAGATGTAACCATCTGGTTCAGGTTCCCAGTTTGTAACCTGTTAGTTACTTACTATAAAAAAAAAAAAAAAAAAAAACATTAACTATACACGTACGGGTTCCGTAAGTCGGAGAATATTACGGGTTGGCGTACAGTGTCGGTTCACAGAATTTAAGGATTCTCTAGATAATGATTCTCTTTCTTCAGAGTATGAATCATGAACATGCAGAGCTGAGCTGGAATGAAGAGGATAGGCTCCATTAATTTCTTACCATTTAGTAGGGGTCCCAAATCCCAATTTTTAGATCCTTCTTAAATGTACATGGCCCGCAGATTCACTAAATTTTGAGTGATCAGACATCAAACATTTAATTTGCACATTACTTTTCTCAAATTTTGATTGATAAGTTTGTGTCATTATTTTTTGTTGAATAATGCTTAGGTGTTGACGCGATCAACACCCAAAATATTGATCCACCAATTAAAGTGTAGTATATGGTTTTTTTTTTTTTACTTTTTACAATTATCTTTTTACATTTTTCACAAACTGAGTCATGTACTACACTTTAATTAATGGGTCAATATTTTGGGTGGTGACGCCTGACCGATTAGCACCTAAACATTATCTTTTTTGTCTCAGCAATCAGCATAGAAGAAAGTGACCACATATTTTGATTATAATTTATAAATGTTGAAGTCACAGGCTCACAGGCTTACAGGCTCACAGCTCATCAGTTTCTGGTTTTAATAATCTCTGATACAGATTGACTCGTCGACCGATTTACAACTTGACTCGACAGGTGACCAGCCACGTCAACACTCAACACGTCTCTGCTCCCAATCCAATTGGGCTTGGTCATAATTTAATGGGCCTGAAACTTGGACAAATTAGACTAAAATATTTTCGTTCTTGTTTTCAAAATTTTGATATCAGAAACCAGCCGAATTGACTATAATGGGTCGGTCCATGGGCCCTCTGATGGATCCACATCCTCCAAATTCTTCTGCTGATCTGGTCGATCCAAAGTCAATATATATATTGACATTATCTATCTATCCATTTATCTAAACCCGATATTTGTTTTGAAGCTTTTTACTATTGGTAGGATTCGAGCCGCTGACTTGGAAGTTATTTACCCAAACCCTAAGCTCGTCCATCTACAAACTGAGCTACGTCCTTGCGGACATCCAAAGTCAATACTTTTGTTTCAATTTTGCTCAAACAAGTTTTGTGCGACTCCAACACGGTGCATTGCTAGACTAAAGGAGCATCATTCCCTAAAAAACCACATGGTGGTGGTAAATTGGTAATTTTGCTCTAACAAGTTATTTACTAGCATGCGTTTTTAACTTGTTACTATCATACTATGTAGTTGTCACTATAAACAGCTTTTTCTGATAATAAATGACACCCCTTCAAGGACCACAGTGACAATGCAGATATATATGTATTTATATCCTTGAAAGTTGAAACTCTGGTGCATAAAAATGTGTTCCAAATATGATAAACTAAATTAATTCACTTCTGTGAAACCAAACAATTTTCTACAACACATGAACCACCTGGGAGGATTTTAAATTGCTTATTTGATGATCAAATTGCAGCAGAATTGGTTTCATTGGCTGGATTAATGGAGAAGAAACTTGGTGATGTGAAATGTGAATATATATATATATATATATAACATAAGGCTATTTGGGAATTATTAATGTAATATTATATATATATATATATAATCCAAGTTGCTAAAAAGCTGGAGAGATATATAGATAATTTTTAGTGGTGATCCTGGTAAGTTTGAATTTCAATGGAGCCATCAATGACCAGAGCATGTGAATTGTGAAAGTGCAGGTTTGTGTGTGTATATGGAAAATTGCATGTCCTTTTCTGTCGATTGGCTGCATTATATATAATACAATGCACCCTTTTTTTTTTTTTTTTTTTTTTTTTTTTTTTTTTTTTGTGGTCCTTCAACGGTCATATTCATCAACATGATCATCAAGTTCTTGACCAATTAACTTGCACTACAATAATTAATAACTTGATGGGGTCAAGTGATGATATATTGTTTGAATAATCTGCTTCTTCCCAATTAAATTTCAAGAAGAGTGTAGTAAGATTGAGAAATTTCAACGTTAGAAGCTCAGAACAAATGATGTTTATAATTATGAAGTTATTTTTCATTGTTGAACATAATAAGAACTTGTTGTTTTGGAACAAATGGTAAAAAAAGATGATACATTGTACTTATTGTAATATTCATCTATTAGGTTGAGAATTCGATCAAGATTTCGTAGTTAATAAAATTCAGACGTTTGTAACCGATAACTTCTAATGAAATAAGATTGATAATTTCGGAATTCTTTTTGGGAATGTATCATATATATATATATATATATATATATATATTTAATTACCACTTGCTATAGCTAGATTATCTCCAACTTGATGCAATGTTAGGCCAAAAAGGACTAGGAAATTAAAAAGACAACAAGTAGGTGACTTGAGTTGGGAGATGGAAACAAAAATTATGTGGTATCTACTGACAGTGTTGACTGGTCAAAGACTAAAGTACAGTAATTAGTGTTTAAATTTAAACACAGAGATCAAGATTAAAGACTCAAAAGACTTTGACCAAACAAAACTGATCAAGTTGACGATGAAATTAATGTGATTGATTGATGAAGCATCCCATAATATTCCATATACTATATGTCAAGGAAGCTTCATAGAGATGGGTTCAAAGACTTCAAATAAATACATTAGGGGCCCACTTAGTTAATAACCAATTCAAAGATTTTAATGTGTCTTCTCTATGTGCCTTCTCGGTTCTAACTATGATTCTTCTTTGATTTTTTTCCTTTTTCTCCTATGTGTAGTCAATTTTAAACGTCAACATACGCCACGTTATGTATGATAATTATGTTCGGGTGTGTGAGATCGACTTTGTAACGTTAAATGGTGGACTTTGTAACATTATAGAGTGACCTGCACACTCTTCTAAAATTGATCATATTACTCTGTAACGTTATGGGCTATGTAATTTTATAGAATTGATTTCACACCGAAAAAAAAAAAAAAAAAACGTACTGAAAACCTGCATCTGAAACGTTTTATATATACACACACTACTTTTCTCTATCAGTTTTAGACTTTAGTCGTATACAATGTCTGGTCACTAGAGGCTGTAAGTAGGGAACTTAATTGTTCATGGTTTCCAAAACCAAGGAAAGATTTCTAATGTTAAATTAAAATTTTAAAATCCCCAATGAATATTTTTCAAACTTAAAAAAGTATTCTTTGGTTTCAGATTATAAATAATTTTTTTTTTAAATATTAAACTATCTATATATGTTTTTCTTCTTCTTCTTCTTCTTCTTCTTTGGTTGGTAAGGTTAAAACTAATTAATATTACCACAATCCACTATTTCGGATTTATTTAATCAAATAATAACAGCAGAATCTTTAATTATCCAAATCATGATGATCAATTTCTTAATCAAACCAAACAACAAATAAATTATTTAAAATAGAATGTTTAGAAAGTTAGGGCATGTGTTTTCTCTAATGTATTTACATTAATTATTGCGAACATTAGCTCATATGTTTGGTTGTTTATTCTCTCTTAAAACAATAAGAAGAAGAAAAAAAAGAGCTGTCTGGTTCACTTTCCTTAGATGACTTAATTTATTTATTTAATTAATACATCTTTATCAGCTCTATTTTAATTAACAACCATATATATATATATTTTTTATGTAACAACCATATAATTTAATAATGGATTATTGAATATTAAATAAATAGCACTTCTTCTCATGTTCAGTATCTTATAATTAATAAAGACAAGTAGGTTAACACCAAATTTAAGAATTAATTAATTTTATATTTAGAAGAATCACAATGATGTATAATTTATAAATAAATAAATAAATAAATAAAATCAAGAGTTGTCTTATTAGTTAACAGAATGCATGAAACACAAATTTTATTAATTAATTTACTATGGGTTTTTAGTATTGACAAAAATGTTTTCTAATCAGAGAACTGATTATGAAAGATATAATATCTATCTTACATAGATGATAAAAATAAAAAAATAAAAAAAAAAATCTATTGAATCATGATAATGTAAAAAATTGCTTATCTAGCTAGCTTCTTTATAAGATGATCATATATATTATGTAAAGAGTTTGAATAAAAAAGAAGTCACATCACTACAATTTATTTAATTTTCTGTTTATTTATCAAACTAGCATATAACAACATAACCCATTAGGCCATTGCACAAAGTATGGGGAGATTCCTTCTCAATAGTGGGTGGGGTTTGCATTTCGAGCCGTGATTGTAATAGTTGATCTCATCATCAAGTCTCGACAGACCTATTGACCCGATTGGTATCATATTAGAAAATGTAAGCCTGTTCTTTAAAAGCTATGCTCAAAAACCATATTTATATTATAAGTATATTTTAAGTTTTAATTTATTTTTATTTTTTCCATTTTATATAAAGGGCAATTTTCCCACTAGCCAGCTAGCTAGCTAGAACATTAATAAAGATCAAAAAAGAACAAAAGAAAATTAAAAAAAACAGAAAAAGAGAAAACTTGTTATGTTCCTATAAATGGTTGTAAATTGATCGAGCAATGTATCACGTGAAAATGAGTACTGGAATTCTCCACCACCACCACTATCACCGGCCACCACCACCTTTTTAATTAATTGAGAAAATTAAATATAACCATAAAAATACATATGTAGAGAAAACCATGTACACCGCAGCAAGTGATGATCCTGGTCAAATAATTATATAGAACATATGACAGCTGAGAATCATGTGAACAAAATAACAAAAAAGTTAAGCAAACTAAAATCTTATCTATAATTTTTATTTCTAGGAAGATCCCTTTAACTTTAATGTTCAACAACTCTATTATTTATTATTTATTTATATAACTTCTCTATTATTTTCAAACCCCTCTCTCTCTCTCGATTTGTTTATTTATATCAAGTCAATTTCATAATTCTAACGTTTACCTCTATATATAATTGATTTTGTTTGAATCTAATTAAGAAACCCACAACGTTAACACAAATTATATGTTTTACATTTTTAAAAAAACAATATCGATATGATATCTTAAGCATGTACGCGTGTTTTCATCAATATATTATTAACTTATTATATTTATTTATTTATTTCGCCGGACAATTATTCAAAGATCTTACTATAAAATGTTACCCAAAACATAATATAAATAACTAAAAAAAATAATTATGATTAGAAGGGACTTTTTTAAATCTTAAACGTCAACAATATCTCAAAATGCAGCTCTTCTTCTTTTTCTTTTTCTTTTTTTTTTTTTTATAAAAAAGAAGAAGATGATGTTTACTAAAGACTTTAATTTGCAAGCTGTATAGTCCCATGTTCTACGTCCTCTAACAAGCCATAATTTCAGCAAAGCAAACTAGGGAAGAGAATTTCATCGAGTCAACTCATATTATTATTTTTTTAAAGCAAAATAATACTAAAAATAAGATGACGAAGCTTTTGTTTACTTTTTTTTTTTTTTTTTTTAAGTAACTTGTTTTCTGATTTCCATTGGCGTTGACTTGTCAATCCTCTCATGTCTTCCTTATCCTGTAATAAAAATAAATAATAATAATCCTTATCAATTGACGCGCTTGATCTTAATTATATTAATACATTCGATAAGAGAATTACTAGAGAAGTGAGAAGTGAGAACGCACCGTTTTTGGTAATATTGGAGGCCGATGATGATCATTAGTTTTTGCTTTGCTTAATTTGACCAACTTCCTTCAAATTAAATTGGATTGGAATGACACATCGATATATCGTACCATGAAAATGGTAGCTCAACAGCTAGCTGCTAGCTGCTCAAAGAGAACACATGACTTACCAATTAAGCTTGATTGGTTACTTGATCACATTTACAACTTGGTGGTGTATTTATGTTTATCCAAATCTTATCGAATCACCGTCCAACAATAATGTTTGGGAACCCTAATAATTAGTAACCAAAACTTTGGTGACATTGAATTTGAACGTGTTAATTGTGAGGTCGATCTTGTGTTTTTCCTTTTTTAGACAAACGAAACATTCATTGATTTTTATTTTTTTTTAAATGTTATATAAATTCGGGGTTTTTCTTGGAAAGGGAGAGTACTCAAACTCACAATCTCGTGACATAGGTGTGAGGGGTTTATTACTGTACCAACCTCATCTCGTCAATTACGTCTCATTGAATTTAATCCTAAAAAATTGATAAGTCACATTGGTTGGTTGGAGGCTTGGAGCCAGCATAGTTTATTGTAGGTTCACTTGTTCACACTCGCACTGAACATTTTACCGATCAAAAATGAAAATCAAAGGAAATTAACTTGATTCTTAAGTACCGTTGTTAGTAGAAATTGTAATCATAAATTAGGAATTAAGTTTGCTATCCCTTATTTGGGTTTTTGATGAGTATATGCAACCTTAATTTAGTCGTCACCACTTGCATATGTTATATATATATATATAAACAATTTGAGTGCACGACATTATTTTTGTTGTCGCTGAAATTAGTTGAAAACAACCCATAAAATTTACCATTGATTCATTGTACTTCTTTATTATTATTTACAATAATGGTACATTACCCAAATTTGGTGCCCAAATTACGTGGCAACACTTTAATTCATTAATTTAAATCGTGCAAATCTAATACAATTTAAATAAACGGATTAGAGTGTTGCCACGTCATTTGGGCACAAAATTTGGGTAATGTAGCATGACTCTATTATTTAAGAGTAATGTTAGACATCCCGAATTTTTTTCCAAAATTCTGTCCTAAATGATGTGGCACGTGAGGTGTCAACATCACATCAGTCCCCACATAATCTCATGATTTATAAGATGCTTACATCTCAAGTGCCACATCATTTGGGACAGAATTTGAGAAATTTTTTTTGAATGTCTAGCATTGTTACCGTATTTTTTTTAGCTATATATTAAGAAACACGTAGAGCCGTACAGAAAAGTACTAGTGCATGCATGTATATATAATTTATACATAAACTATATATATATATATATATATTTTGTGAAGAACTACATTAATTCGGTTTCGGGTATTAATGTAAATACGTAAACATATAAACTATATGATACATATATATATACCGTATAAAGATGACGACAGCAAGTATAATAAGGCATGGTGATAATAAATATATACATAAGTAGAAGCTAGCAAACGTATAGAGAATCCGTGTGAATGAGACAAGACGGTATTCAAGTAGTATAAATATATGCTTTTGGTGTGAAAACAATCAAAGAAAAATGATATTTGATTTTGATATGTTAAAATCTCAAAAGTCAAAGCAAGCATTACAATAGAAGAAAAATAAATTGTAAAACGACTTTACAATGAGTAGACAATCACTTGAAGGCTGCAGGGACTGCCGGACTGGGACCCTTTTATTTCTTAAAGTCTCAAGTCTTAACACGTTTTTAACTTCTTCTTTTTATTTTATTTTATTTTATTTTATTAAAATAAATAAATTATTGTAATTATATATATATATATTACATGGTCAACTGGTCAAGCCAACAATGTTTGAATACTCTTAACACTTTTCATCGTTGATTTTTGCATTTTTCTAAGTTGTAAGTTCTAACTAACAAACATATCAATATATACGTAGGTTACGTTTGAGAGTAAAAATCATACGTAATGTATGTTTATTTTGACAAATGTGAATCTTTAAATTTTAGTTGTTTTTGACCTGATGAAGTTGGTCTGATATACTTGCACCACAAGCAGGTTACGGTTCGAGTTCTCTCCTTTCCTAAAAAACCTAGAATTTATGTATTTTTTTTGTACGAAGCATTTAAATTTTGGTTGTTAAATGTATTTAATAGATAATAGATTTTTGTTTTTTTTTTTTTGTTTTTACTTTGGTTAGATACGTGATATGAGTGAGATTTAAATATATATATAAAAAAAATCCTCTAATTATTCTTAAAAATAAAGAATCGAAGTAATAATGTTGTTGTTCGAAATTAAGATGTTTACAAATGTTTGAAAATGTTATTTACTTTATAAATTTTCTTATAATTATGATAAATAATGTTTTAAAATAATATTAAATATTACAATTTTTATAAAATGTGCTATTAAACAAAAACACTTATTATAAAATCATTTTGATTTACACGTTCGAACCTCGTTGTAAGTCAATTAATAAGCATATTTGATAAGTTTTTTTTTAGTTGTTTATAAGAGTAGATATATCTTTCGATTATAATAGTAGATATCTAAACAGCTCATGTATTATTCAATCTCAACAAATTTCGATAGACCTCTTACCCGTGTTCCTTTTTATTTATTTATAAAAAAAATAAAAATAGCATATGAACACTTGAATCGGAAGATTAGTGGGGTCATATAATACAATTGGACATGGAGACATGGCCGCCGGATAGAAGAATTTCACCTTCTAATGCCAATAGGCAATAGCATGTACACATGAGCTGTTTTTTCCTGTGGGATTTGGATTTTATGACATTTAAAATTATTGGGAAGAAAACAAAAAATTTTGTAAAATATCTTCTAAGATTTTAGCCGATCAGATTGAAAATAAAAGAATTTTTTTTTGTGGAAAATATTTATAAATTGACTTTTATTGCAATGTAAATTCAGATTTTTTAATCCGGATGTCTGGATTTTAATATTGATTCGGATTTAAAAGTTTAAGTTGTTGAATATATGGTAGGGAATTAATCTTGAGAGTTATATCAACTATTTGCATTTAATCTTGGGAAGAGAGTAGAGACTATCGGACCGGAACCAATAACCTTATGATAGGGATATAAATTATATACCATTGGATCAATCTCGTATTATCAATCAAAATTTCTCATTTTATAAAGAAAATGAGAACAAAACAGAAATCAAAATTGGTTTGAAAAGAGTTGGAGGAATATTATAAGATGGTAATCATTACTTTTTTTTTTTTGTTTTTTTTGTTTTTTTTTGTTTTATTTTACTTTTTAGATTTCAACTATACTTTTTTTCTTTCCTCGGTAACTTGTTATAGGTTGTTCCCGAAGGAAATTTCTTTTCACTTTTGTAAAGGAAGGAATAGAAATTTCTTTCCATGGAAAAAGTGATTGTCAATTCTCATGCTCCCATCAATTCATTTGTGTCACTTTTTGTTGAAATTATAGTAAAAACTAAAAACTGTTATTAGTCACTCTGGATTCTAGAAGAGGACCAAAACTAAAAAGAGATGCTCTCAAATTTCTCAAACACATAGACTTCAAAAGCCAAAAATTAGAGCGTGATCAAAGATAATAAGCCTTTCAATGAAATTGAGATTTAAAGTTTAAATTCCTCTTCTCCAAATTAAAAGAGTAGATTGGTTCAGACTTAACTTAAAATTCATTTATAACATTTTAATTCAATGTGATCTTAACATCTAATATAATTCGATTCAATTTTTTTGATGAGTATAAGCGAATTGAATTAGACGAGATGCATACACCCCAAAGTGTGGGTGTCGTCTCCCGATTATGTGGAGCTAACCCTCTCTCCAGTGGTGAGAGTTGTATTTCCATTTGTTCCCTCTCCTCGATAGTGGGAGTAGTATTCCGGGCCGTGCTTGTAGAGTCTGATCTCGCTAGGTCCCGACAGTTGTTGTATTTCAAAAAAAAAAAGAAAAAAAAAGAGAAAAAAAAGAATTTGACGAGATGAGGTTCGTTCGATGATAAATCTCTCATACATGTACTATAAGTTGCGGGTTCGAGTCCTCCCTTATCCCAAAAGAACCCTGGAATTATGATCTTGTAACTTTTTTTTTTTTTTTTTAAATCTTGTAAAATAAAACAATCCGAATTAAAGGCAGAATTTGTAGTCAATTGCAAGACATATTAAATTAGTATCATTATTATGCGAAGTACTCTAAATATTTAATAGATATAAATCCTTATAAACCCCCAATTAATGGAAAAAAAAAAAAAAAATTTATTTTGATGTACTTTTATAGTCTATAGTCTTTATAGACCACCAGGGCCACCACCAACCGAAAGCTGGCCATTGATTGAAAATGGAAACTTGGAAAAATACTTGCAACTGAATCCATATGAGATTATTATCTTATTTATTTATTTTTTTAAATCCCCAATTAATTAAACATTAGAGAATTTCCTCTTCTGCAATGTGTCGGTGAATTGACACAACAATTCCATATTTTTAAAAAGAAAATATAAAAAATATAATTTATTTTTTTTCTTAAAATGAAATTTCAACCTTATCCATTCGGAATCTCGTATTAAAAAACATCTGGAACTTCTCTTCACCTTAAATGCTGTAATCTACTTAGAAGGTTTCCGGCATGAAATATGATGTACATAATACTTCAATGTTATATTTTAAATTAAAAATAAAATAAAATAAGTAATATTACCTTAATAGTTCAAAATTTCAAATTAGGTAATTATAAAAGCTGACGTAGTCGGTAGTTCGGTCTTGAGATCGAGAGGATCTAGATTCTAGGAGGTTAAAAGGGTATTATTGTCAACAAAAAAAAAGTAAATAAGTTTCAGAGTATATTTTCAGTCTTTATTGTGTCAGTGTGTCACGCCAGTTTAGGAAAAGACAGCCAATGACTTTCTGATATTGATTTGTCATCCAAGTCTCTCCAGTTTCCATGTAAAATACCCCTCATTCTTCTCATATTTTCCGAATTGCCACTCTGCATCTACCCAGCATCATTACCTATCAGGACAAGGATCCTTATCTTACCTCACCTCATCATCACCTCATTTAATCTTATGACACATAAGCATTGTAATGAATGAAGGGTTAAGATGTGATTGACACTTTATTAACAACCAATCACATGCTTTAAAAAGGTAAAAAGAAGGTGAGGATGAGGTGAGGAGAGAACCTTGATCCTATCAGCCAATCAATCTAATAATAATTTGAATAAGTAAAATTAGGATTTCTAAATTTCTTTTCTAATTTTTTTTTTTTTTTAATGCGATAAGTTGTTAACATCACATTACTTGTTACGAAAACTTATGATTTACAAGATAACGATAACTTATATGCCACATTTATGATTTTTTGTTTAAAAACCTATGATTACTCTAATTTAAATTAATATAAATACAAAAACCAAAAGTAATCTCCAAAATTTATAACAATCATTTGTTAAATTCTTAGAAATTTTGTATTATAATGTTCCTCCATAAAATTACTGATTTTTCTATGCCAATTCAGCGTGTTAATGTGATTTCATTATTCACGTAAAATCCCGTGTCTTTTTATTTTCGTTTGATTTGATTATTGCTTTGGAATAATATATCTTTTAGTATAATTCAATAAAATTATATTAAATTTCTAAAATATTAATAAAATTCAACGTAAAGTCGGGTCAAAATAAACGATAATTATCTTGATTTTTTTTATATATAAGTACTCCTTTATAAAATCGTGTATATATATTTTTGAATGGATTATAAAATCGTATCTTGAAATCACATGATACACTACCAAAAACTTTGTTGCAAAGTACTTTGAAGTCACGTTTTTTTCTTCTCTACTTTAATTACATGCCATAACACAGTCGACGTGCCACACACCCACCGGATTTACTAATCCAATCTTATCCAAAATTAGATAAATAAAAAAAATTAGGTGTCAAAATTTTTGTTGCTGACTCAGCTTTGATTAATTTCTGACGTGTAAAAAATATTATCTCATTTTGAATATCGATTTAGTTGCTGTTAATACCATATTTACTTAATTGGTCGTCATTAATTTGAATTGTGGACCCCTGTTTAAAATCTTATCTAAAATACAATAAATACAATAAATTTTAAAAAGAGAAAACAATTTAATATTTTGTGTGTATTTTGGAAATCAATCAAGTTGATTCTCACCGTGAAAGAAAAAATATATTTTTTTTACAGCTACACAGCCTCTCAATCTTACTTGAAAATTAAAATGTAATTTTTTTTTCTTTCTATATAAACAAACACTGGCCTTGCTTGTTTAAAATCACTCTATATATTTTCTTCACATTCTCTCTAACACAACACAATCTCTCTTCCATCTTCTTCGTTTTCATAGGTTTTTTTTTTTGTTTGTGAAAAAAACAGAGGAGGTATTAAAAATGCCTGCCGTTGGAGGTATGGACAGAGGTACCGGTAAGGCGTACCCCGGTAACCTAACACCATTCGTGACGGTGACATGTATCGTCGCCGCCATGGGCGGTTTGATCTTCGGTTACGATATTGGGATTTCTGGTAATACTCTCTATTTTTTGCTCTGGTTTTTTGCTATGTTTTTTCTTTTTTGGCTCTGTTTTTTGATATGGGGTTTTTTGAACAGGTGGTGTTACATCAATGAAACCATTCTTGAATAAATTTTTCCCATCTGTGGCTCGTAAGCAAGAAGACGCTTCAAAGAATAACCAATACTGTCAATACGACAGTGAGACGTTGACTATGTTCACGTCTTCGCTCTACTTGGCTGCTCTGCTTTCGTCGCTGGTGGCGTCTACTGTGACCAGAAAATTTGGTCGGAAACTGTCCATGTTGTTCGGTGGTCTTCTCTTTCTCGCCGGAGCTCTCATCAATGGCTTTGCCCAGTCTGTCTGGATGCTTATCTTGGGCAGAATCCTTCTCGGATTTGGTATCGGTTTCGCTAACCAGGTATTTCTCGATCCTCAATTTAATGGGTTTTTTTATTTTTTTTTAAGTTGTTTGGATCGAGAGATTGGTATGTGTTTTTTTTCAAAAAAAAAAAATGTGTAGATTCATTCTCTGTAACTGTTATGTTTGGTTCTTATTACAAGTTGTTGCCTCTGTGTAGACAAGAACTAATGTGCTGTCTGAAAATGTTTTGAATATTTTTTAATTTCCAGATCTGTTATTTATTTATTTATTTTAGTGGTTTCTTCTGTATAGTATGAAAAAAAAAAAAAAATTCCATTTTTAATATCACAGATTGTGATTTTCGTTTTGTTGAATCAGTGATGGGTCTGTTTGGTTCGTGAGAAAACGTAGGAAAAGCAAAGCAAATAAAATATAATATATTATATTCCGTCCAACAACCAAACAAAACTGCAAGTTGATTACTAGTTGGAAAATATTGTGACGTTTTTTTTATTTATTATAATATGACATTTTACTCCATACTCCAACGGCGTTGAATAGAATTTTTTTTATTGCAAAGACTTGATTGTTGATAGCGGCTTATTATTAAATTAAATTAAATTAAATTAATAACGAAAAACTCTGTTTTTTCTGTTAAAAAAGAAAAAGAAATTTGAGATCTGATTTTAACCAAACAAACATTGACAACTTGACAACAACATTGTGGGTCCACCAAGAAGACATTTTTGTTTCAAAGTATCTGTAATTTTAATTATGTTAAATCAGAGTTTAATCAAGTGATTAATTGACATTTTTTGTGTGTAATTACAGTCTGTGCCACTCTATCTCTCCGAGATGGCTCCATACAGATACAGAGGAGCTCTCAACATTGGTTTTCAATTGTCAATCACAATTGGTATTCTTATAGCCAATGTGTTGAATTATTTCTTTGCCAAGATAAAAGGTGGCTGGGGATGGCGTTTGAGCTTGGGCGGTGCGATGGTTCCCGCCTTGATCATCACTATCGGGGCATTGGTCCTCCCGGACACACCTAATTCAATGATCGAACGTGGACAGCACGATGAAGCTCGAACGAAGCTTAAAAGAATTCGAGGTGTCGATGATGTCCATGAGGAGTTTAATGATCTTGTTGCTGCTAGTGAAGCATCTAAGTTGGTTGAGCACCCTTGGAGGAATTTATTGCAAAAGAAGTATAGGCCTCATCTCACTGTGGCCATATTGATTCCATTTTTCCAGCAACTTACTGGCATCAATGTGATCATGTTCTACGCTCCTGTCTTGTTCAGCACAATCGGGTTTGGAGCCGATGCTTCGCTAATGTCTGCCGTGATCACTGGTGCCGTTAACGTTGGTGCAACGTTGGTTTCGATTTACGGTGTCGATAAGTGGGGAAGAAGATTTCTTTTCCTGGAAGGTGGAGTTCAAATGCTTATTTGCCAGGTACCCTTTTGAAATCATATTCTACGGTACTAAATTAGTAGAAGTCAAAACTAGTCTTAGTTTTACATTTTTACTCCAAATGTTTTGTTATTTACATTTAGTTTAAAAGATTTCTTGTTATGATCCCTGGTCTCCCAAAATTAAAGAAGCTAGTTTCGCCACTGTCCACGGGTCTTTTATGGACAAAAATCAAGAGGCCCAATGGGTCATATTGGACAATATTTCGTGGGTGGCGGTCTCACATGTATACAGACAAAATTTTTCTAATGTTTTGTATGGCTTTTCGCAGGCGGTTGTCGCAGCTTGTATTGGTGCTAAATTTGGAATTGACGGGAATCCTGGAGAATTGCCAAAGTGGTATGCAGTTGTTGTGGTGCTTTTCATTTGCATATATGTTGCAGGATTTGCCTGGTCATGGGGTCCTCTAGGTTGGCTGGTGCCTAGTGAAATCTTCCCACTCGAAATCCGATCGGCTGCTCAGAGTATCAATGTCTCTGTGAACATGCTCTTCACCTTTGCAGTTGCTCAAGTCTTCTTGAACATGCTCTGCCATCTGAAATTCGGCCTCTTCATCTTCTTCGCGTTCTTCGTTGTGGTCATGTCCATCTTCGTCTACTTCTTCATTCCTGAGACAAAGGGTATCCCAATTGAGGAGATGGGTCAGGTATGGAAGAACCACTGGTACTGGTCTCGATACGTGAGCGAACACGATTTCATACCCAATGGAGGAGTTGAGATGGGCAAGGCAAAAGTCTGAGAATAAGGAACCATTCTGGATTTTATATTTTTGCTTTTGGTTTTAATAGTAGAAGTACATACTATTTATTGGTTTTTAAATGTCATGATTATGAACAACATTATTGGTTTCTAATTTTATTCTCAATACACAATTGTTGTCATGTGCTCTATTGCAATATCTTCACAACTTTTGATCAATTAAATTCAGATTTCCTTCTTGAATTTCTCTGTGCAAGCAAATATATGCCATTAACAACAGTGACAATGTACGTTAATTCCAGACACATTATAGGTTTCTGACGAATTTCGAAACCATATCAACTTATATTTCGAGTTACCGACTAAATTTCGAAAGAGACGAAATCGGGTTGAGAAACATTGATGACAACCCTGGAATTTCTTCACACAAATATTGTTTTATTTGGAAAAAAAATTGGTCCCAAAGTTTGTGTACTTCTTGAATAGTTTGCATTTGTTGGGGATTATCAATTCCAATACACATTTCCATCTCCATGACAATTGACAATTGCACAAACTTTGCATTCCTTGCAACAGAAACTTGATGAGACGATAATTTAAAACTAGTAATAATTGTCGGGTGCAGGAGTTCCACAATGTTTTTCGTGCGGAAAGGACTCTATAACATTTTTTAACTTACTCAATTGACCTGGTGTAGGCTTTATAATGTTACATAGTGGATTCTGTATAATCCGACTCTTGAAACCTTCTTTAAAACTAGATGCCAAAATTGAAATATTCTGGTTGAAAAGTAATGACAAGAGCAGACCCTAGGGCTCCTTTAGGCCCATCATCTTTCCACTTTATTTTCCCTTTAACAAAATCTTCTCTGTTAAAGATTAAAATACAAGACCATTCAATAATAATAAAAAAAGATTAAAGTACAAGAATATATACTTCAAAACCCTAATTAAACCTTTAGAATGACAATTTGCATTAGACAAGAAGAAAATATTATAGTGTATTTTTTTCAATTAAAAATAATTATAAAAAATATTCATAAACTTAATAAATTAATTACTTAATATTTAATGACATTCATTGAAGATCAACTTGTATGAGAGTAATTAATTTTAATAAAAACCTTAGAGCATCACATGAAGCATATTATATTTATCCAAAAATTAAAATAAAAAAAACCAAACATCTATCCATTGAATGATTGAAGATATATCAACAATTCACAACTTTATTCCAGGTGGGGAATCAAGTTTCTTGTGATTTTTTTTTTCTTTTTTACTTCATAAAAGTGAAATTGCAAGAGCTTTAGAAGACAAGTGTGAGGGTGAATTTAAATTGAAAAATGTATGGAATAATAACAATAATAATAGATAAGGCAAAATCTTGAGGTGAAAAAGTGGATAGCTTATCAATTTGGTCACGGTCTTGCATTGAAAAAATAAAATAAAATAAAGGGGAATCGCATGACTAGTTATTGATTATATTGGGGCAACTTTTGCCTTTCCAATTTGGATTGGATTCTAAAAATAAATTGGATAAGTGGAATTTGTTTCTTTTCTTTCTTTGGTTACTTGTTCATTTCTCTCTCTTTTTTTTTTATCCCAATATTGTAAATTTTATGATAGAAAGAACTTGGGGGTATTATATAGATCCGGTATGTTTTTTTGGTATGGAATATTAGTTTATCAGGTATGATAATCTAGGATCTCGCACGAAAACTCTCTCCATAGTTTCCTGTATAGAAGCACTTTTGAAGAACAAATGAAATACAAAATTGGGCCAGGCCACTTTAGAAACTTTGAAGGCTGATGTATCCATATCAGAGTGATGAGTTCATGGAAAGGGCCTACCCATAAGCCCATATTTTCCCTTATTGTTTTAAAGAGATTTTGCCCTTTTTGATTTTTAATCTCACTATCATAGATTCATAGGCATTATCATATCAATTCTCAATGACTCAATCATATGATTCGTACTCAAGAGAAAATCTTCAATGGAACATGCATTAACATCTCATCATGTTTAATTAATATATTCATACTATAAAATTTAATGATATATAAGAATTCATGTGTCATAAAAATTATATTAGACAAATGTATAGATGATATGATATACCTGTTTCATTAAAGATTATTTGACACCACCAAAAAAAGTTTTTATGTAACCATTTAAAATGATTTCAATTTAAAAAAGTTTTCACGAGAACTTGAAGTAACCGAATTCAGGTCCGTTTAAATCAGTTACTTCGGTTAGTAACAGAAACATGAAGATAATCATCGAAATCCTGCTTTTAAACCTGAAGTCATACCATGAATCTCGAGAAGTACCAAAGTTAACTGTCAAGTTAATTAAAACTAACTTAGCAAATGTGAATCGAAGAGAACATCCTTATTTCATTAAAGACTATTTGACTGCATAGAAATAAGAATCGAACATTTGTTTTCAAACATGTAAGTATGTAATCTCTACTAATGCAAATTGAATTATTATTTGAATTAAAAACGCATGAAATTACAAGCATATATTATTATTTGAAGCTTCTTATAATTGGAAGCATTATTGAACTGAAATATAAAGAAAGCTAAGGTGATTTGATTTTGATATCAGCATAGCTTATTATAATCAATATATTTGATTAAGGAGCAACCCAGAGCCATTGACCCACAAAAAGTGCATCACATTTGAGATTGAGGTTGTTAGAATCAAAAGTCACAGTAGAGAGCTTGAATATCTGTGCAATGCCAGTGCAAGTATCTCCACTTCTAACACCAAACACTTTTTCACAGCTTGCTTTTCCATCCAAGAACCCAACTGCAAAATCATATAATATTTTCACAACAAACAAAAACATTAACAAACAATTAAATCAGTTCAGAAAATTTATCAAAATAATACTTTAGCTACTATTAAAACTTAGGTTATAAAGTTGGTGCTAGTATTAAAAGTAGGAGAGTAAAGAGTGCTAGAAAATTTTTGAACCTGTTAATATAATATGGATCATGTTAATGTATGCATTGTGAAGCCATATGTTACCGAACGTGTAACATTACACATTAACATCAAGTGTATAATATTGTTGATCTATATCTATATCTTGGCTCTTGAATCAAGTGTATTAGGGCGTGACATAAACAAGGACCATAGACCATAGTAATGAAGATCTTTAAAGAAAGAAACAGACCAATCGGTTTTTTGCTTGGAAAATTCAAATTTGTGCTTTTTATTGATTTCTTAAAAATGGAAAAAAGACAAAGAAACTATAACAATATCAGCCACCAATGGACTCTTGCCTTGGTGGTTGGAGTCTCCCAAGGGAGGTTCCACCACCAAGGTTCAAGCCTTGGTATGTACATATTTGTCCCACCTTTGGCCTTTAAATCCCAAAGTGTGGGGAGCCCTCTCCCCATTCAATGAGGGCAACCCTCTCTTCAGTTGTGAGAGTTGTAATCTATTTGTACCCTCTTCCCGATGGTGGGAGTAATATTCCTGACTGTGCTTGTAAAGTCTAATCTCGTTGGGTCCCATCTACAATTGTAATTGTAATTGAAAAAAAAAAAAAAAAAAAAAAAAAAACAATATCAGCCTTGAGTCAAATATAATAACTATTAGAGTAATTGACACCAATGCCCCCTGGAGTGTATGTGAATTCACATGTTGCCCTCTAATTTTTTTCCAATAAAATAACTAAATGTTTGCCAATAAACGATAGTTCGGGGGGTTTAATGCCTAAATTTTTTTAGCGGGTAATATACGAATTCACATACACTCCAAGGGACATTGGTGATAATTACTCTAACTATTAAATAGTTTGTAAGTACAATAACTAATAATTAATTAATTTCCAATTATTAATATAATAATTAATATATTATAAAACCATTTCTATTTTCTCAAATCCTAACTTATTTTCTAAATTTGTATTTTTATAAACCACCCAAGGACTTGTTTGGTATACTGGGATGAGCTTCCAGTAACTTCTTGTCATATTCCAAGATGCAAAGCAGGCATTGTCTAAAATCACCAAGACGACAAGGATGGTCAGGACTCAGGAGGCCTTGAAAAATGTTTTCCTTGCAGCAGAAGCAGTTGGTGATGAGTTCATTTATCTAAGATATTTATTAAGTCTTATATTCAACAATTACTTAGCTCATTTTTTTTTTCCGAATAAATAATTTTAGTTGTTTACGATATTATTTTTATTTTAATATATATCAATCAAGAACTCATGTGCACAGTATAACTTGCATTATCTTCATATTCATTATTTTCATCTACCACTTAGCACAAAACCCAATATAATATAATTAAAGAAAGGGTATTTTTAACATTATGTGAGATTTATTTATAAACTAAAGATTTTTAAACTTTTTAATGGAGTGCACTTATAAAAGGGGTGTAGTTACAGTTTGAAGGGGTGCAAATATCATCACTCTTTCTTGTTTTCTATTTTTTAAAAATTTTTTTTTTATTGAATAATGTATTTAAATATATATTACTAAAAATTTGTAAACTTGTTATATAGAGTTAGAAAATTTTCAAAGCTATGATGCTGATATTGACATATTTTGTGATGTTAAATTTCAGTCGAATTATAGCAAACAGATGAGTTTCTATACCTACTAAAGACCGAGATTATTAAATCGAACATAAGCTCTATAGAGCTTTTTTTCATTAATAATAATACAAATAAAAATAAGAAAAGGAAAAAAAAAAACGAAAGCAGAGGGGTGCGCAACCCTTAAAACACATTAATCTAAAAAGTCTCGCTAACCTCAATAGAATGTAAAAAATACATGAACCTAATTAATCAGACCAGCAAAATCATTCATTTCTGTCTCAACCCGTGCGACTAAATTAACGACAACGCTTAATTACTAAAAACCGAGTTAAAAATACTGAAAAAAAAAAGTTTCAATGTTTATGAAATTCGATCAATAAAAATGTAACCCACTGAATTATATAAAAACACGTATTTGTGGATAGACAAGCATGGATAAAGTGCTTTTGATATGCAGTTAAACACTTAAACATCAAGATCACTTTTTTCCTCTACAGTAAAAATAGGAATAAATTAATAATAATATTAGAGAGCATAAATAAATAATATCTTCAAGAGGAAGATTAGATATGATCTTAATCCCAAATTATTTAGTCTTCTCCTAGGGTCTCTCTAAAACCCTAGCGTAGAAATAGGTGGTTCTTTTTCTCGGTGTCAACGTTCGATGATCTTTGATGGCTGCTTTTGTGGGGTGTGGAGTGACAACAACTCCTTTTGGTAAGCTATGGATCCCGAGGAGATAGCTCGGCTGTGTGAATCCTTTTCAAGGATTAGTAAGGAGGAAAAACTATGGAGTGTTAAGGAGAACCTGAAGGAATCGGCAGGGAGAAAATTGGATCTGTGCTTAGTGGGTAAAATCCTATCTACTAAACATGTTAACAGAGAGACTTTTAGATTCCTAAAATCTGGCAGACGAGGCTTGATATTGAAGTGGTGCAGGAAAATACGTTTTTGTTCTATTTTTGGAACCAGGGTGATCGTCTTCAAATCCTTATGGGAGGACCATGGAGTTTTGACAATTGCCTCTTAGTGCTAAAAAAACCGGAGGGGTAGGGAATATGGTAAACATGTCCTTTACTCGTGCGAAATTCTGGATTCAAGTTCACAATGCACCCTTAATCTGTATGACAAAAGAGATTGGCGAGTTTCTGGGTCGTTTAATTGGGGACCTAGTGGATATTGATGTAGGATTGACAAGAGAGTGTTTCGGAAAGTATATGCGCATGAGAGTGGCCATTGACATCTCGAAACTTTTGAAAAGATTCTTGTGAGTGGACCTGGCAGAGGATGGAAAAGAATCTTTACTTTTGCTTAGATATGAGAGACTCCCAAAGTTTTGTTTCAATTGTGGTTTGGTAGGTCATTCTTTTCGGGAATGTCCAATAGGACGGGGGGAGAACAGTATGAAAACTGATATGGAATACAAGTTTGGCCCATGGTTACGCGCTTCAAGCCCTCTTGGTCAACCAATGACTAATGGGGATGATACTCCCAAAGGAAACCTTCCGGGTTCTTGGGGGAGTGGAAAAGAGAGGAGAGGTTTTGAGCTTTATAGTCAGAATGAGGGGGGTTGGAGAGATTGTGTGAATAGGGATAACAACCGCAACTTGGTTTCGAAAGTTCATGGTCCGGTGCAGAAGTTAGTAGGCCCAACTAGTGTGGAAATGTCCTTGGTGATGGATGGAAATCAAGATAGAAATCAAAAGTCAGGGAATGTAGTGGATGCTTCTAAGATTTCAAGAAACCCGGAGGAATGTTCAATGAATGAGGACCAGGTGGGAGGAAAAAAAGGTGATAAGGGGAAATAAAAGGTGGGGATACCAACCATGCAGGAGGAGGTCGTGGGCGCTACTGATAATATGGTGGCTGGAGTAGGCTTGCATGAGACTAAATTGGTTTTTGATTTTGGCGTTAAGGGCACTAAACAGGTGGAAGCAGTGTTGTTGAAACAACATGAGAAGATTAGTGGAATGAAGGGAGGTAGTGGCGTTGGGTCTCGGGATGTCGGGGTAGGTAAAGGTGTGAGAAAAGGGAAATGGAAACGTTGGGCTCGGGATGGGGGTTCACGGACCATAGGCCCTGTCAATGAGGGACAAATTTCAAAAAAAAAAAAGGATTTGAATATTGTTTTCTCGGAAACTCAGATGGTGGGAAAGAGACAGAACACTGGAAATGGATGTGATACTTTGTCAGATGAGATATTGGCAAGTCAGGTGGAGGACCTGGCTTGTCGGAAGCAATGAAAACCTTATTTTGAAATGCTCGAGCCTTGGGAGAAGACCAAGCGTTCTAGGTCTTGCAGTCTCTATTGTGGGATTATCGTCTAGATATTGTTTTCTTGATGGAGACAATTCGTAAGCATAATTTTATGGAAGGTCTACGTTTGAAGCTAGGTTTTGGGGCAAAGTTAGTTGTGGATCGAGTGGGTAATAGTGGAGGTTTGTGTCTCTTTTGAAATGATGGAATTGATATTTCTTTATTGTCTTATTCACGTTCCCATATCGATACAGTGGTCATCTCTCATAATAATAAAAGGTGGAGACTAATAGGTTTTTATGATAACCCAGTTGCGACTAAAAGAATTCATGGGTGGACTTTGTTGTAGAGGTTGACTACTATGTCTTTGCTGCCTTGGTTTGTTTGTGGCGATTTTAACGAAAAATTACGTCTTTCGGAGAAAGCTGGAGTGTCTATTCGTCAAGAGGCCCTGATGGAAAACTTTCGGGCTACTCTTATGAATTGTGGTTTGTGTGATTTGGGTTTTTCAGGGCCTAAGTTTACATGGAATAATCGTCGTAAGGGGACACAAATTATTCACGAAAGATTGGACCATTGTGTGGGGAATGAGGGGTGGCAGCAAGTGTTCCTATTTTTTTCGGTTAAACATCTGGATTACTAGAAATCAGATCATAGATCAATCCTCCTGGAGTTCTCGGATAGGGTAAATAACTTTGCTAGGAGGGGGCGTTTTCACTATGAAATTTGTTGGGTTGAGTAGGAGGAATGTTCGAAGTTGGTGTGCGATTTGTGGAGTGGGATCAATGGTGGGGATAGCATGCAAGTCGTTGTGAGTCGCCTGGCTGATTGTGCAAAAAATCTACATGTTTGGAACAAGAACAACAAGTGGAAGATGAGGAAGGAGATTGTCTTAAAAAAGAGAGATCTTGCCCATTTGGGGAATATGGAGGATTCGGTTGAGTGGAGTTTGGTTAGGAAGACAGAGAAAGAGCTGGATGAATTGTTACATTGCGAGGAGATATTTTGGAGACAGCGATCAAGAATCAATTGGTTGAGAGAGGGGGACTCTAACACAAAATTTTCCATGCGAAAGCTGCCTCTAGAAAACACAGGAATCACTTGTATGGTTTATTTAATGCCAATGGTGAGTGGAAAGAGACGGATGGAGAGATGGAGATTATGATTCAACAGTATTTCTCAAATCTCCTTACAAGCTCTAGACCTTCTTGTGCCCAACTGGACCGTATCTTGGACAGTGTGAGCTCAAAAACTTCGGTGCAGCAAAGGAATTTTTTAGAAACCAAGTTTATGGCTGAAGAGGTTAAAAAAGCCTTATTTCAAATGAATCCTTCAAAGGCTCCTGGGGTGGATGGCTTATTTTTATCAAAAATTTTGGAACGTGGTGGGTTGGGATTTCACAAAGTTGTGTATGGATTGCCTTAATAGTGGAAAACCGGTGGATATGATAAACCATACCCTCATTTGTCTCATTCCGAAGGTAAGAAAGGTGGAGCAGATGTCGGAGGTGAGACCTATTAGCCTGTGTAATGTTTTATACAAGTGTATATCCAAGGTTTATGTGAATAGACTCAGACTGGTACTTGATAGTGTGATTAGTGAAACTCAAAGTGCTTTTGTTCCAAGAAGAATTATTACAGATAACGCAATGGTGGGTTTCGAGTGCATGTATGCTTTGCATCACAAGGCGAATGGAAAAAAGGATTTTATGTCCCTAAAATTAGACATGTCAAAAGATATGATAGAGTGTAGTGGTTTTTTCTAGAGGGTATGATGCGTAAGATGGGTTTTTCGGAAGTCTGGATTTCAAAGATTATGAAATGTGTCTCGTCAGTGACTTACTCTTTCATTCTTAATGGAAATATTAAGGGTTCTTTTCGGCCTTCTCGTGGTTTGAGACAAGGTGACCCTCTGTCGCCGTATCTCTTTATTATTTGTGTTGAGGGCCTTTCTAGTTTGATCTTGAAGTCGAAGAGATGTGGTACCTTTTCGGGATTCTGGTGTGGGCGGTTGGGACCTAAAATAACGCACCTCTTTTTTGCTGACGATAGTCTTTTGTTTACTCGGGCTTCAACGGAAGAGTGTAAGAATATTAAGTGTATGTTGGATGATTATTCGAAGGCGTCGGGTCAAGCCATTAATTTTAATAAGTCAGCAGTGTGTTTTAGTAGGAAAATTCCGGATTGGGAGAAAAGACGATTGGCGAATGTGTTGGGTATGTCTTTGGTGGATTCTCATAATCGTTACTTGGGGCTCCCTTGTTTAATGAATAGGAGTAAAAGAACTCTGTTTGATGATGTCAAGATGAAGGTGTGGAACAAGTTGAATAGTTGGTGGAATCGATTTTTTCTCTATGGGAGGACATGAGGTGCTAATTAAGGCTGTGATTTAATCCATTCCTATGTACTATATGAACATGTTTTGGCTGCCAAAATCTCTCATCTCCGAGCTTCATCGTTTGAGTGCGAGGTTTTGGTGGGGAGGAGGGGACAGTAAACAAAAATTACATTGGTGTTCGTGGGAAAAGTTGTGTAAGAACAAGAACTTCGAAGGTCTTGGATTTAGAGATCTTGGCGCTTTTAACAAAGCCATGTTGGCCAAGAAATATTGGCGTCTCTTGAAGCATCCAGAATCTCTAGCCGCTAGGGTGTAAAGAGGGTGCTACTATCCAGGAATGTCTTTGCTTGATGCTAAAAAAGGTCAATCGAGTTCTTTTATTTGGAAAAGTCTTGAATGGGGCAGCGAGTTGATTGAAATGGGCTTTAGATGGAGGGTTGGACACAGAAGAACTATCCGTATTTATGGAGACTGCTGAATTCCGAGGGTCTCTCTTTTTAAGGTGTAATCCCTACCGGTCTTGGGGGCTTTGGCTACTGTTGATTGTTTAAAATTACCTACCGGTGCTTAGAATTGTGAACAATTGTGTTTATTGTAATTGTCTTGTTTTTTCCTTAGTACATAGGTCCTATATATACTACTATTACATAATCAAATCCTTAACAATTAACTACAATTAATCACTAACATTTAGCTACAATCAATCCCAATCAATCTGCTAATCAACTCAATCAATCTGCCAATCAATAAGTCAACACTCCCCCTTAAGTTGGAGAATGGATGTCATCGATTCCCAACTTGCTAGAAATATCCCTAAATGTATGTCCTGCCAAACCTTTAGTAAAAATGTCAGCTAGCTGACTCTTTGTAGATACATAAGGTGTGCAAATGAGTCTACTCTCCAATTTCTCTTTAATGAAGTGACGATCCACTTCAACATGTTTAGTGCGATCATGTTGAACCGAATTGTGGGCGATGTTAATTGCCGACTTGTTGTCATAGTACAACTTTATGCTACCTTCCCATTGAACTCCTAAGTCACTCAAGATGATTTTGATCCAGAGTAACTCACAAATCCCTTAGGCCATGGCTCTGAATTCTGCTTCAGCACTGGACCTTGCTACTACTGGTTGCTTCTTACTTCTCCACGTCACTAAATTCCCTCCTAGAAATGTGCAATATCCTGAAGTAGAACGTCTGTCTATCATTGATCCTGCCCAATCTGCATCCGTGTAGGCTTCTAATGTTAAGCTCCCATTTCTTTTGAAAGGAACTCCTCTACCTGGTGTAGACTTCAAGTATCTTAGGATTCTGTAAACTGTTTCTAGGTGACTTTCCTTAGGAGCGCGTATAAATTGGCTCACCACATTCACAACATATGCTATGTCTGGTCATGTGTGTGTGATAAATAGATCAGTTTTCCCACCAACCTTTGATATTGTCCGCTATCAACTTCTGGCTCCTCTTTGATTTCTCCAAGCTTGTGGTTCTGTTCAATCGGAGTGTTTGCGGGTTTACAACCAAGCATCCCTGTTTCTTTTAGAAGATCACAAACATATTTTTATTCTGAGATAAATATACCTTCTCTTGAGTGAGCCACCTCGATTCCGAGAAAGTATTTTAGCCTCCCTAATTCCTTTATCTCAAACTAATTTGCCAAACACTTATTGAGCAAGGTCATCTCTTTGATATTATCTCTTGTCATTATAATATCGTCAACGTAAACTATCAAGACGGTAATCTTGTCATGAGCTAACTTTTTAATGAACAAAGTGTGGTCTCCTTGGCTTTGATTGTATTTCATCCCTATCATGACTTTAGTGAACCTGCCAAACTAAGCTCTTGGAGATTGCTTCAGACCATACAAGGCCTTCTTCAACCTGTATACTTTATTTTTCCCAAGGTTCCCATCATACCCCGGAGGAGCCTTCATATACACCTATTCTTCCAAATCACCATGAAGAAAGGCATTTTTGACATCAAACTGTTGTATGGACCATCCAAAAATTGCTGCAAGGGAAAGTAGAATTCTTCCGGTGTTCATTTTGACAACAGGAGCAAAGGTTTCTTGATAATCCACACCATACGTCTGTGTGTATCCCTTGGCAACCAACTTTGCCTTATACCTTTCTAGTGACCCATCTACCTTGTATTTCACTGTGAACACCCACTTACATCCCATTGGTTATTTCCCTTTTGGTAACTCCACAACCTCCCATGTTTTGTTCTTTTCGAGTGCCAACATCTCCTCACCCATAGCTTTTCTCTAATTCTCATCTCTTAATGCTTAATGAACTGTTTATGGAACTGGAATTTTCTTCATTAACTCGGATACAAATGCTCTGTGTGAAGAAGACAGTCTCTCTAAAGAAATAAAATTTGAGATGGGATGTTTTGTATATTTTCTGACTCCTTTCCTCACAGCAATTGGCTGGTCTTGGTTAGGAATTATCGATTGCATGTGTATGTGGGTTTTGATTTTGAGCTCCATGTTAGGGCTAACTGAAAGGGCAGACGTTTGAGCAGGCGATAGAGGCAAGATGGATTTGTTTCGTCTTGTATACACCTATAGTGGTTGAGTAGTAGTTTCATTCTCATTTCCTGCACTGACAGACTCAGGTTCAACCAACTTGACAACTGGTTCAATAGTAGAATTAGGCTCTGACTCAAGATCCAAAGATTCAAAGATATACTTACCACTATCTTTACCACCACACTCCCCCTGAAAATAGTGACCATTAAAATAAGATTGTGTCTCATTGAAAGTAACATCCATAGACACAAAAAAATTTTGGGACAGGGGATGATAACACTTATATCCTTTCTTTATTGGGGAGTACCCAATAAAGACACATTTCAAGGCTCGAGCATCAAGTTTGCTATGTTGATGAGCCAAAATGTGGACATATGCAGGACACCCAAATTTTTTTGGTGGAATCGAATTTGGTTGGGGAACTTGTGGAAAAAACTTTGTGAGGACTGAAATCGGGTCTTTGTGATCTAAGACCCTAGAAGGTATCCTATTGATGAGGTGAGCCGCAGTCAAAATCGCCTCCCCCAATATGACTTAGGAACTTTATTTTGGAATAATAACATCCGAGTCATATCTAGGAGATGACGATTTTTCCTTTCGGTAACTCTATTCTGTTGAGGGGGTATCAACACAAGATGACTAATGTATAATTCCTTCTTTTTGGAAAAAAGATCCCAAAGTTTGGTTAAAAAATTATGTTCCATTGTCGAAACGAATGATTTTAGCTTTTTCTCCAAACTGGGTGTTAATCATTTAAAAAAAAAAAAAAAGGAAGTATGGAGCTTACATCATACTTATTTTTCATAAGAAATAACCATGTAACACGGGAGCAATCATTAATAAAAGACACAAACCAACGAGCCCTTGATATATTCGGGACTTTAGACGGACCCCATACATCTGTGTGAATTAATTGAAATGGAAAACTTGTTTTATTATTGCTTAAATGATATGATACACGATGATGTTTGGCCAATTGGCAAACTTCACAGTGCAACATTTCTGGTTTGAAATTATCAAACAAAGATGGAAACATGACCTTTAAAACAAAAAAAGACGGATGTCCTAAACGACAATGAAGAAGCCACAACTTAGCTTTATTAGACGACAAACTTGCAGAAAAATTTGAAAGTGAAACTCCACCACCACAACCACTACGTGTGTCAAGGTAGTACAATCCATCATGCTCATTAGCATGCCCAATCGTCTTCCTTATTAGTTGGTCCTGAAACATGCAGTATGAGGGAAAAAATGTTACGTAACATTGAAGGTCTGTGGCAATTTTGTGTATGGATAATAAACTCACCGAAAGTTTAGGGACATGTAACACATTTTTCAAGATTAAAGATGGGGTTAAATATATTGTGCCATAACCGGCCACAATAGCAAGAGTACCATAAACTACTTTAATTTTTCTATTTCCTGGACTAGGTGTATAGGTATTGAATTGGCTAGCATTATTAGTCATATGATTTGTGGCTCCCGAGTCAATGATCCAAATTTCAGAATTTAAAGGACAGCTTTCAGAAACATTAAGAGCTGAGGATTTAGGAAACTTACATGAGCAAGCTAGAGAGCAGGAACTGATGGGAGTTTCAAGAGAGCCTAGGAAGTGCCTTAGCTTTTCGATATCTTCTTTGTTGAATAGTGTTGAAGAAGTAGCTGACTGAGATGCCATAATTAATTAGAACAAATGGTAAAGTCAACAATCTTGATTTCGGCTATGAAGGCCGTAGAAGGGGATGAAATCGGCAATAAAGGTCGACTAAGAATCCGATTCCGGTTATGAAGGCTGGAATGAAATCAGCAATGAAGACTGACGAAGAAGATGATTCCGGATATGAAGGTTGTAAGGAGGAACAAAATTGGCAATGAAGGCAGATTGCGGAAGAAATTTCAGCGATAAAGGCTGAATAGAAAGTAATTTCGGAGATGAAGGCCGGACTGAGAAAAACAAAAAAATGTAAACCCTAGAATTGATTTAGGGCTCTGATACCATGTGAACAATTGTGTTTATTGTAATTGTCTTGTTTTTTTCTTAGTACAGAGGTCCTATATATATACTACTATTACATAATCAAATCCTTAACAATTAGCTACAATTAATCACTAACAATCAGCTACAATCAATCACTAACAATAAGTCAACTCAATCAATCCCAATCAATCTGCTAATCAACTCAATCAATCTGCCAATCAATAGGTCAACAGGAATGCTGACTTAATTCGATAGTCCTTTTTCTCGGATGAGGCTACGGCTGTGATGAGTTTGCCTCCTTGTGGTTTCGATTTAAATGATAGTCTGTTGTGGCATTTTCATAAATCGGGTTGTTATTCGATTCAAAGTGGGTACTGGTAAGCTTTTTCTTCTAGTTCTGCCTATAATCCTAGTGGCTCTGGTCTTAGCTCGAATGAATCTTGGTGGAAATTTTTTTGGCTTCCCCGGTTACCTCCAAAGGTAAAGCTTTTCATGTGGAAAGCTTGTAATAACTGGATCCCTACTCATGTTAATCTTGTGAAGCGTGGGATTCAGCTGAATACTATGTGCCCTTTTTGCTTGAATAAAAATGAGACAACTCTACATGCCCTTTGGCTTTGTGCCTCTCTGCGGGACATTAGGTCTGGTAGTTGCATTCGAAATGGTGGTGATGGGAGGGTGTTAGAGGCGGCCTCTTTCCTTGATTTTGTTTTGTTCTGCAGAAGCCGTGTTGATTGCTCGGAGCTTGAGCTCCTCTATGTAATCTGGTGGTGAATTTGGTACAGAATGAACCAAGCTGTGCATTCTAAGGTGACGCTTAATGATAGGGATGTGCTTGGCTAGGCTCAGTCATATTTACAGGATTTTCGTGATGCCTCTACGAAAGGAAGCTCCAAGCGGATGATGGTAAGGGAACCTCCAAAATGGAAACCACCGGATAAGGGAGTCTTTAAAATTAATACGGATGCAGCCTTAAATGAAAGAGACTCTCGATCAGGTATTGGGGTGGTTATTCATGACTATCAAGGTCGTGTTATGGCTTCTCTTTGTTAGAATTTTGATGCTTGTTATCAAACTCAGATTGTTGAAGCAATGGCCATTCTTAAAGGTGTTTGGTTGGCTACTAGTTCAGGCCTTCTGCCAGCTACTTTGGAGTCTGATGCTCTTGGGGTTGTGGAGATGATCTGTGCGAAAGAGTCCTCTTGTGCTGATGTGGGAGTTGTTGTTAATGATATTATGTCTTCTTCAACTGGTTAATGTTTTCCCCTATTAGTTTTGTTCCAAGATTAGCAAACAGTGTGGCTCATGCTTTGGCTAAAATTGCACTAAACCATGAGGGTGAGTCTATTTGGTTGGAGGATTTTCCTCTGAGCGTGGAAAGTTTGGTCTTGGGTGATTGATTTTTTTGTAACTGTTTTCCTGGTTTAATGAATTGTTTTTCTAAAAAAAAAAAAAAAAAAAAAAAAAAAAAAAAAAAAAAAAAAGAAAAAGAGGAAGATTAGATATTTATTTCTTTCTACATGGCAACGATTAATTTATTCTTACAATAGCAAAACAGAACACTAGAGTTTCTCAACAACTGAAAATGAGAAGAAAAAAAAAACATAATTATTCGAATTCCTAACTTTTCAACCAGTTTCTTGCGCACACAAAAGCCTCTTCGACCATGTCAGAATCAAAGTCCCTTTTGGGATTTCTGGAATTCAAATAACTATTAGGAATTGTGATTTGAATTGATAAGAAATCACGAGCCATCCTTGCAAGTGTGGGGAAATACTGTGTATTGGATCGCCACCAATCTAGTATATTAAAATCTTGGATTAAAGGAAATTTGACGTCTTCCAAATATAGATGAAGTTCAATATTCGGTGACCGATGGTGATCAAGATGATCATGAGAAAATTTACGCGGCTTCCCCGAAGGATCTAGCATTTCATATGAAATGGCAGATTTCTTTTGTTTAGATACCGAAGCTGATGATTGGAAATTGTTCGTGCCCTTTGCATATTCATTGTAAACACTGGTTAAATAATCCGTGAACATTGCTAGTCGTGTCTCACATTCACCACCATAGATCTTCTTGTACCAATGTTTCACAACATCTATTTTGAATCGCGGATCTAATACGGCAGCAACTGCAAGAACCAAATTGTCATCATACCAACATTTCATTCCATCTTCTGCAAATTGGAAGCTTTCTGTTTCATTGATGAAAGACTTAAGTTTCACCAATTCAAGAGATATCATGTATGTGCTACAAAGCCAGGGGAAATACATATTTGCAGTCTTGAATCCGTACCGAAAAGTCTCATCTTTTAAGTCGTAAAAGGGCATTATTAGATCCCATTCTTCTTTTGTTAGATTTAAGGACTTAAATTCAATGTCCATATTCTCTAACTCAAAAAATGCTTCTTTCAGACCCAATGCATTCTCAAATCTTGCTCTGTAACCCATATTCTTTAACTCTTGCGCCGTGGGAATAACTCCAGTCGTCACTTTCTTACCCAATGACCTAGCTCTATCTATTGCAATCCGAAAATTTTCATTCCCCGTTATATACTTAAAAATTTCATTCGTACGATAATATAGAACATCCTCTATTTCATCCATACAATCAGAATAGATACCAATAATATAATTAAAGTCACGAATGCAAAACAATTTGCCATTGAAAAGGAGTGAACCTTGACTGCTAAACCAGTTTTCCCTCTCATTTGAACTCATAACATACTCATGATAAGAATAACCATCAAGAATCATGTAGGATATATTGTTGTCAATTCCCCATTCTGAAAGCACATTTTTTAAAATTTTCATGATGGGATCCCCTCCTAAACATTTCAAACTAATAATCTTCTCATTCAATTTCCAATCATCATCAATAAAGCCGACCGAAAAACAAATATATTTCTCAAATAATGACTTATATTCAGTATTAATCCTTAAAGATAAGCGACATGGGAGTTTTTCAAAATATTTGCGGAGCTTTTCCTTCTCTTCATTGTAAACATTGATTATGTCAGCCGCCTCTATGGATTTTGGTACTGGTTCAAAACTCGAAGATTGCTTTATAAGAATTTTTACCCTATCCAAGCAATTCAATTGTTGACCCATCACAGAAATTTCAGCTGGTTTATCTCCACCAGCACTACCTCCACCTTCATTACTCTTATTTTGGCAGCTTTTGAAATGATTTCTAAGGTGTGTAGTTCCCATCTTGCTTGAACCATCGAACAACTTCTCACAAATATTACATTTAGCCAAGTCCTTCCCATTTTCATCTTTATACTTTTCAAAGTTCTTCCAAACATCTGATCTCAGCTTTTTTTGTTTCTTATTTGAAGACTTGTCTAAATCTAAACCCACCGTCTCCTTAACAATATTTTGTTCTCCGATCTGAGAGATTTCCTTTCAACACACAAATAAGTGATTGCTAGGATAAGTAATATTACAAGTAAATCCAAGCATGACTTGAATGATATTGATCATGAAACTAAACAAATCAATCATATGTACAAGACAAATCAATATATATTTGTATGCATGTACCTGTGTCTGGTTTGAACTGTCATAGGAAAATAAAAATGGATTTTCCGGTGTAAAGGTTCCACTAGGCAAAGACATGCTACCAAAAACTTCTTCGCAGCCTGTTAAACAAACATTTTTTAAAAGATTAGACAAAGCATCGGATTTTCCTGGGAAAATTAAATGATGACCAAACAATATTATAAGTCTATAAACTATGATCATATGAGAGAGCTTTTAGCTAGCTTTCCGATATTAATAATATATAACTCTTTGTGGAAATGTAAAGCTTTTTGTGGGTAAAGAAAATCACGAAGAGATTTAAAAGAGAGATGAAAGAAAACACACACCAAGAAACAAAAACAAAAAAATTGAAGTGGAGAAATGTGAGAAAATGATTTTTTTTCGAAAATAAAAATAATAATTTCATTAAAGTAAAGAATAAAGTAAATATATACATAATCTTTGACGATCTCAAACACCTCGTATATCAATGATCAATAGATATTTCCAATTAAGAGTAGTCTATGTAAATATATACAATTGTGATTTTTATAATAAGAGTAGTCTATGACTCTATGTCATAGAATTTTTAATCAATTTATACCTCTGGTAGCTTAATTTACAATCTAAAAGGCAAAATAAATTTAATATTTGACAAAAAAAAAAAAATGAAGAAGAAATCAACAAGTTATAATTAATTGAGACCTTTTCAAAAAAAAAAAAAAGAAGGTATAATTGAGGAGAATGTTTAATCTACATACCTGCAAATCAGAAGCAACTAGGTAGTAGTTGTAGATCACTAGCTTATCATTCAATTCCCAAATATTTCTTCAATCTTAGTTCTGATCACTGTGTTTTTAATCTTTCAAATATATACTAGAGTCTAGAGAGCAAGAAGTTTGAAGTCAAAAAATGGAGACTTTAAGGAGGTGTTTGGTTTCATTTTTAAAAACAGTTTTTTGTTTTTAAAAATAAAAAACAACTATAAAGTTGTTTGGTTAATCATTTTGTAAAATTGTTTTTGAAAAAAAAAAAACAATTTTTTAAAAGTTATAACTTAAAAGTGAAAAACAACTTTTTATTGTTTTTTACTATTTTCAAAACAGTTTTTTAAAACAAACCACAACTTTTCCCTTCAAATAACTATTTTGCCTATTTCAAAAATATTACCAAACACATTTACATCGTTTTCTATTTTTAAAAACTACTTTTAAAAAACACTACCAAACATGTTTACATTTTTAAAAACATTATTTTTAAAACATGATTTTTATTTTTAAAAATAGTTTTCAAAAACATCATTTTAAAAACGATACCAAACGCGCCTGTACTTTTTTAGTTTTTCTTCAAAACTTTATTAAAGGTAATTACTTTTTTAGTTTTT
Source organism: Acer saccharum (assembly GCA_030490815.1). Classification (NCBI taxonomy): domain Eukaryota; kingdom Viridiplantae; phylum Streptophyta; class Magnoliopsida; order Sapindales; family Sapindaceae; genus Acer; species Acer saccharum. The sequence goes on along the minus strand of CM059877.1, from coordinate 6,353,469 downwards.
CTTCAAGAAGTCTGAAGTCAAAAAATGGAGACTTTTTTAGTTTTTCTTCAACTTTATCAGATTTTTAGTTTGGAGAGCAAGAAAACTTGTGAATTGTGGTCGTTGTTCAATACGAATTATCCAAAATCCGAAACTCATAAATAATTAATTAATAGACAACTCATTTCCACCGATTAATTTTTATCATATAATACTTGCGGATATTGTTGGAGTTTTGTGAAGACTTTCACGTCAACAAAAATGAAAAAGCAAAGTCAAGTTTTTTTGTCTTTTGTGAAATTAATTAAAGCAAGTTGTTGAGGAAGTGTGAAGAATTGAATTAAAAGTCAACAAAAAAGGCTAAGGCAAAATTTGAGAAATTGTTTCACGCTGGACTATGAGAGTGACTACACTCTTAGTGACACTCGCAATGGTACGAGATCGGAGAGTAGTACAATGGTAAATAAAAGTTCGTTCCCAATAAGGATCGAGTAACTGATTATCAAAATTGATCAGTCTAAATGCTATTCAAACAAGCGTAAAGGTTGGTTTTCATATTAAGCAAGATAAACTAAACTAATAACAAGGATTTAAATGCTATTGCGAAAAAGAAATAACAAGTAATAAACTCAAATGTAATAATGGAGAAAATGATGCTAGGACTTGACTACACCACACCCTCTATTAACTTCCTCTCAAGATTCAAATGTACACCCAAAATATGCTCATGCAATTCATAGATTCATGCACCTTAATGTTAACCTATAATCTCGGTCAAGTAAAATAGGTTACACCCAAAATCATACCCAAGCCTATCTTTTGATTACTCAGAATATATGAATGGGTTCGTTAAGGGCATTGACACACTAAAGAATCCTATACGTTAGCCTAAGTAGGTCTACTTTTCTAAACATGCATAGAGGACATTTTGTCGAACATGTGGTGTGCGTCTCTGGTCGGTTTACAACACACAACAAAAATCGTTCAAAAGAGGATCAATTGATTGAAAGCTTTAAGCACACTAAAACATCCATACAAGCTACAATTTGCATATAAAGGATAACAAAGGTCAATATAAATATATAGTCATGGGTGGGGTTTCATCAAATCCTAGCATTAAGTGTTTAGCTCATATCACCAAATGTAGCCATACAATAAATATGCTCAAATGAATAATACATGGCTATAATAAAGAAAATGAAAGAGAATAAAGTAATAAAAGAAACTATGTAGAGTAGCTCCTCCTCCTTTGCTCTTCCTCTTCCTCTTCCAAGCTCCTTCTTCAACTCTCTTTTGCCCAAAAGATGAAGTGATGATGGTTGTGGTAGAATGGAAGTGATGGGTGTGTTTGGATGTTAGGGAGATATGGAATCTTGGTGGATTTATAAGGATGGAGATGGTGATGTAAGAGGAATGTGTAAAGGTGAGGTCTTGGTGACTATTTTTGGGTGAAAGGGATGGTGTTTGGTTTAAAAATATCAAAGGGTTATATAGAAGAATGAATTAGGTCAAGGGCAAGAAAATAAATTCTTGAATTTTAACATTTTCTAGGTAAAAAAGTGACCTTGGGGCGACCTGGATGCTTTTTGGTCGAGAAAATAGTTGAAAACCCAAGAGGAAAGCAAGCTTGGGGCGACCTTGGTGAGATCGCCTTGAGCTCGCCTTTCTTACTCTGTTCTAGAGGCTAAACCCGAGAGGAAAACGACCTTGGGGCGACCTTGGGGCAACCTTGGTGAGCTCGCCTCTCTCGGGTGAAGTTTTTCAGCTTCGCGCACAGTTACAAAAAACGGCCATAACTTCCTATAGAGAACTCGTAATCGCGATCCGTAAAAAGCGTTGGAAAGTAGAATCATGAGGCTTTCCAGAAATAGATTATACTAAACGTAACTCGATTGGAGGAGGGAGATATGGCCCCCGAAAGTTGAATGTTCTGCACAAATATTTCCAATTTTAGCCATTTAACCTCCGAAACTCTTCAATTATGCTCAACACCTTATTTTAGAGCATATAACCTACACAATGCTCACAAAACATATTATATACAAAAACACGCTTGACAACGAGTACAAAATCTAGGAAATGGGGACCTCAAATAGGTATGTAAATCATCCAATCAGAGAGCGGTCCGCATATTGTGAGTAGTGATGTGTGTTGCGTTGTGAATTTTGACAGCGGTCAGACATCAGAGCTTCACGCTGTGTGTTACGCTGTGAATTTCTTCAGCGGCTTTGAGAGCGATGTTTGTCACAGAGGTGTACGTTTTGAGGAGCGTTGTGGCACCTAGAGCGGTCACACACAAATTCGCGTGCGATGAGATTTGCACAGTGAAGAAAGAGGAAAAAAGTAATAGACTCCAAATAGGATTTGGCCAACCCTAGTGCTCCCATATAAATACCACCATTATGTAAATCCTAATGTGTGTGAGAAAAATTGCTAGAGAGATAGAGAGCAAATTGTAGAGAGACTGAGAGATTGTAATCAACTCTGAAAGTAGTGGATTGAGTGTGGTGCGCTCCGTGGTCGTAGGCAAATTGCTGAACCACGTAAAATCTTTGGTGTTGTCTTTTTCTTCTTATTGCTTTCATATTATCTATGTGTGTTTAGATTTGTGTGTGTGATTTTTTCTTACAACAATTGGTATTAGAGCCGTAGGTTGGGGCGGGTTATTTTTCACACAAATCTAGGTTTTCTCGAGGTCAATGATTTTATCACAGAGATGGGATCGGAGAAGGATTCTCACAAGATTGAGAAATTCGATGGGACGAAATTCAGTTTTTAAAAGATACAGATGGAGGATTATCTGTACCAGAAGGACTTGCATTGGTCGTTAAAAGAAAAGCTTGAGGGTATGACCGATGTAGATTGGTCAAAGAAGCCGAAGCCGAAGCCGAAGCCGAAGAACATGGATGAAGAGGATCTTAAACTTTTGGACAGGAAAGCATTGGGAGCAATTCGTCTCAGTTTGACGTAGCAGGTCACTTTTAACATAAAGGATCAGCTAACTGCCAAAGATCTGATGAAGACTTTATCAAACCTATATGAACAACCTTCTGCGGTAAGGAAGGTCCATATTGTCAAAAGGCTATCAAATTTAAAGATGACGGAAGGTCAGGGTTTTAGAGAGTATCTAAACCAGTTCAATGAAGTGAAGGATGGGTTAACTTCTGTGTATGTGGGTTTCGATGAAGAATTCTTGGCGGTGTTTATGCTTACCCAATTGCCAGAAAGTTGGAAGATGACATGTCAGACAAATGCCAACTCGTTAGGGAAAGAAAAATTGGATTTCTCACAGGTTGTGAACATGATCATGACCGAAGAGATTAGGTTACGTGAAAAGGGATTTGGAGCGTCTACATCTTCAGTACTGAATATGGAAGGTAGAGAAAGCAAAAACAGAAATCGGAACACGAATTAACGAGGAAGATCAAAGTCAAGAGGTAAGTCTAAATCCAGGTATCAGGTCAATTATTCGGGAGATCAACAACTAAACAAGAAAGATGCAGAGTGCTGGAACTATGGTAAGAAAGGCCACTTCTCGTATGAGTGTAGATTTGAGAAGAAAGATAAGGGCAATGGCAGTGCGAACTATGTGTCAGAGGAGTCAGATGAATGCCTTATCTGCTCGTTGGAAAGTAAGACAGAGTCCTGGGTTTTGGATTCAGGAGCGTCATTCCATGCCACACCTCACAGGGAGTTGTTCGAGAATTACGTCTCCAGAAATTTGGGTAAGGTGTATCTTGGTGACGATCAAGCATGCAACATTACTGGGAAGGGAGATATGAAGATTCAGGTGAAATGGTCAGTTTGGAAACTCAACAACGTGAGGCACATACCAGATTTGAGGAAGAATTTGATCTCCATTGGGCAACTAGCATCAGAGGGTTACATGACGACTTTCGCGAATGATAAGTGGAAGATTTTGTAAGGTAATATGACAATCGCCTGAGGAAATAAGAATGGGTCGCTTTACACAACCACGGATGGTTGTGGTTCAATCGCTATGGCGGAAGGTAAAGATGATCCTAACTTGTGGCACTAGAGATTTGGGCACATGAGTAGTCAGGGGCTGAAGTGTCTACATTCGAAAGGTAAGTTGCCAGATTTAAAGAGTGTTAAGGTTGATTTCTGTGAAACCAATTTCTTGGAAGATTCAGATTTTATGGATGTCCAGTTTGATGTTTCTGATTTTCTAAATGATCCGACTGAAAAAGTGACCACTTCAATTGGTGATGGAAATGTCCACACCAATTGAGTACTGCTTGTATATTCTTTTTGTTATCATGTTTATGTAAATATTCCATGTGTATATATGTATATGTCTTTTGTTTACCACTATATCTGATATGCACTTTATTTATTTTATTTTTGTTTTTGTTAATAGATATGTCTTTAAACAATAAGATGAGTGATATTGAAAAGCAAAATACAGGAGATATATGTCTAGCCAATAGTGTGACGACACATACGATTCTATGAAATCGGAAATACTTTCTGAATTTAACCTTGCTTAAGGCAAATGTTAATACAATATCAGGTCCAACAGATCTGATAGAAGGCTCCGGTAGAGCCATGATATTGTTACCAAACAATACTAAAATATGTATCAACGATGCTTTATATTCAAGCAGATCCAAAAGAAATCTGCTCAGTTTCAAAGATATACGGTATAATGGATACCACATAGAAACTATAAGTGATGAGAATATTGAGTATCTGTGCATTACTTCTCATAGTTCAGGCCAGAAACTTATTATGGAAAAGCTGCGTGCTTTATCATCTGGATTATATTACACTCTTATAAGAGATGTAGAAGTCCATGCAGTTATGAACCAGAAGTTCTCAGATCCAAAAATATTTATGCTTTGGCATGACCGTCTTGGTCACCTAGGATCTACAATGATGCGAAAAATCATTGAAAATTATCATGGACATCCATTAAAGAACCAGAAGATTCTTTTATCCCATGAAAATTTATGTACTGTATGTTCACAAGGTAAATTAGTAATAAAACCATCACATTCTAAGGTTGGCTTTGAATCCCCATCATTCCTACAAAGGATTCAAGGGGACATATGTGGACCTATCCATCCACCAAGTGGACCGTTCCGCTATTTTATGGTCCTAGTTGACGCATCCATCAGATGGTCACATGTTTGCTTATTATCAACACGCAATATTGCTTTTTCAAGGTTACTCGCACAGATTATCAGGCTTCGGGCACATTTTCCCGATCATTCAATTAAATCAATACGCCTTGATAATGCGGGTGAATTTACAAACATTTGATGAATATTGCAAATCAGTTGGGATTGATGTTGAGCATCCAGTTCCACACGTTCATACTCAAAATGGATTGGCAGAGTCACTTATCAAGCGTCTCCAGGTAATTGCAAGAACTTTACTATTACGAACACAATTACCAATTTTTGTTTGGGGACATGCTATTTTGCATGCTGCTGCATTAATTCGTCTTTGTCCCACTTCTTATCATCAATATTCTCCAGTGCAACTCATATTTGGCCATCAGCCAGATATTTCTCATCTACATACTTTTGGCTGTGCAGTATATGTCCCAATTGCACCTACACATAGAAATAAAATGGGACCCCAACGGCGTTTGGGAATATATGTTGGTCTAGATTCACCATCAATTATTAGGTATCTAGAACCTTTAACTGGTGATCTTTTTACTGCACGATTTGCAGACTGTCATTTCGATGAGAAAAATTTCCCATCATTAGGAAAAGGAAAAACTTCTCCTGAAGAGAAGCGTGAATTTTCTTGGAAAGTCCCTAGTCTAATTCATCTTGATCCATACACATCTCAATGTGAGAATGAAGTACGAAAGATAGTTCACCTTCAAACAATAGCAAATCAGTTACCAGATGCATTTACAGATGCATTTACAGATGCCACTAGGGTAACAAAATCACACATCCCAGCTGTTAATGTACCAGCACGGGTGATTGTTCCAGGAGAACAATCTAAACAAATAATAGCAAAAGAATCATCTACTGTACGCCAGAAGCGTGGTAGGCCACTTGGTTCGAAAGATACTGTTCCCCGAAGGAAGAAAACAAAATATCAGGATCATACTCCTAAAATTATAAATAAATCCACTTTCTCTAAATCAACTCCACAAGAGTTAGATGTCCCTGAAAGGACACAAGAAACCCCCGCAGGGGAAGAAATCTCTGAAGAGATACAAGAACCTAGAAATGAAGAAATTTCTATAAATTATACAAGAGGAATGTGGAATCGTAAAGAAACAATCATTGATGATATATTTTCGTATACAATGGCTACTGAAATTTTAAATAATGATTGTGAGCCTTATAACCTCGACGATTGTAGGCAAAGATCTGATTGGCCTAAATGGAAAGAAGCAATTCAAGCAGAATTGACTTCATTAACCAAACGTAAAGTATTTGGACCAATAGTCCAGACGCCTGAAGACGTCAAACCTGTTGGATACAAATGGGTTTTTGTACGGAAACGTAATGAGGAAAACGAGGTGGTGCGATATAAGGCACGACTCGTAGCACAGGGTTTCTCACAGAGACCTGGTATTGATTTTGATGAGACGTATTCACCAGTAATGGATACAATTACGTTTCGATTTCTGATAAGTTTGGCTGTCTCAGAAAAACTTGAAATGCGTCTTATGGACGTAGTAACTGCCTACCTATATGGCTCACTCGATTCTGATATTTACATGAAAATCCCTGAAGGATTTAGAATGCCAGAAGCATACAACTCGAGACCTCAGAATTTATATTCAATTAAATTACAAAGGTCATTGTATGGATTAAAGCAATCTGGGCGCATGTGGTACAACCGCCTCAGTGAATAATTAACTAAAGAAGGATATATTAATAATCCCATATGCCCATGTGTATTCATAAAGAAATCAGAATCTGAATTTGCTATTATAGCAGTTTATGTTGATGATATGAATTTAATTGGAACTTCTGAAGAGCTCCTGAAAACTGCTGAATATTTGAAAAGGGAATTTGAAATGAAAGACTTAGGGAAAACAAAATATTGTCTTGGCCTGGAGATTGAGCATAAATCAGACGGAATACTTATCCATCAATCAGCATATATTGAAAAAATCCTGAAAAGATTTAATATGGATAATGCTCATCCATTAAGTACCCCCATGGTTGTTAGAAATCTTGATCCTAAGAAAGATCCATTCCGGCCACTTGAAGATGATGAAAAGATACTTGGTCCTGAAGTACCATATCTTAATGCAATTGGTGCTTTATTATATCTGGCTCAATGTACTAGACCAGATATCGCATTTTCAGTAAATTTGCTTGCTAGATTCAGTTCAGCACCAACTCAGAGACATTGGAATGAGATTAAACATATTTTTCGTTATCTTCGTGGAACGAAAGATTTGGGATTATATTATTCAAAATCCAACAACTTTTCAGGTTTAATTGGTTATGCTGATGCCGGGTATTTATCTGATCCCCATAAAGCCCGTTCACAAACGGGATATGTTTTTACATATAATGGCACATCAATCTCCTGGCGCTCCACAAAGCAAACTCTTGTTGCTACATCCTCTAATCATTCTGAGATCCTTGCACTTCATGAAACAAGCCGAGAATGCGTGTGGCTAAGGTCAGTTATTTATCATATTCAAAATACTTGTGGATTTCCATTATCTACAAAAATGCCAACACCAATATTCGAAGATAATGCGGCTTGTATTGCTCAAGTTAGAAGAGGATATATCAAGGGAGATAGAACCAAACATATTTCTCCTAAATTCTTCTATACTCATGAACTTCAACAGAGCCGACAAATTGATGTTAAACAAATACGGTTTACAGATAATCTTGCAGATTTGTTTACCAAAACATTGCCAACATCAACTTTTGAGAAACTGGTATACGGAATTGGCATGCGTCGGCTTTGTAAATTACATGATTGATATTGAAGTTTCATTCAGAGGGAGAGTTCAATCAGGGGGAGCAAAATTTTTGAATAGATATTTATATACTGTACTCTTTTTCCTTTTACCGGATTTTGTCCCATTGGGTTTTACCGGAAAGGTTTTAATGAGGCAATTCTGAACCCGTTCACACCACTTGATCCAGAAGATCATTGTATATACTTTGCTAAGGTTTTTGTCCCACTGGGTTTTTCCTAGCAAATCAAGATACAAATGGTGGAATCCAAGGGGGAGTGTTGAAAATGTAGTGTCTTCCACCATCTTCTAGTGGGACACATGTCAAAGAATGCAACACTTACATGTGGTAAGATCATGTGGTTTTACTTCATCCCTAAGTTGTGGAATATTACAACAAAGTCCCTCCCTTCTTTGCCTATATATATATATATATATATGACCGGCTCCCTTTTCTTTGTGGGGTGTGATTATTGAAATTTGTACTCTCTTGAAATCAATATAAAGGCAATATATTTTCTCTCCTCCTCCACTCTCTCGTTTCTTTCTCATGCTTTTCTATTTCTTATTTTATTTATTTATTTGTTCTATAATTAATCATCATCATCATCATCTACTATCTTTAAATTTTATTATAACATAATGACATTTTTACCCTTGACTTTAAAATCAAAATAAAATAAAAAGAAAAACATGCCACTTGTCAATTTTTTATTTATTAATATATAAAATTATAAATTAAAAATACAAATACCCTTTTATATCTCTTTTTTAATTTTTCTTTTTTTTTTTTAAAACGATTCAAATCCAGATCTCCTTCATCTCCCTCAATGATATCTTTCTAGATCTCTTAAAAAAAAAGTCAACAAATCACCATCATCACTCATCTCCAATGATCCAAATCCAAATCACCTTCATCTCCCTCAATCTCATCTCTCTCGATCCACCATCATCACCAAATCACCATTATCATCTCTCTCTCTCTCTCTCTCTCTCTCTCTCTCTCTCTCTCTCTCTCTCGTCGCCAATGACCACCGTAAAAGCAATCCCAACCACCGTATCCCTATGAATCAGCCATCACCCTAACCAAGCTTATCTCCACCATCATCACCATCTTCGATATACTCTTCCATGGGTTTTTGGGTTTTTTCGATCTACTTTGGTGTTGCTCCTTTTGTACCGATTGAATTTATTTCTTTAATTTTTTATTTTTTATTTTTACAAAAATTGATGTGGTTTTGATTGAAGGAGAAGACTTGGATTATTGCAATTGAGTTGGAATACCGTGATTTATTTGGGTTTGTGGAATTGAATTTTCGTTTTTGTTCCTGGAATTTGGTTGAAGAAATTTGGATTGTGTTTGGTGGTGAGAAAATAAAGAAAGAAAAATATTGAATTGATGATTGAATTTGTGTTCTTGTTTGTTAAAATTTTGTAACTTTATTTTGTCGTGTTGATGAATTTTTTTTTTGTTGGTACATAAAAGGTTTTTGGAGAGAGCTTTGGGGTGGAGGTGGATTCTCTCATGGAGTTGAAACTTGAAATCTAGGTTTGGTTTTTTAGGAAAGGTTGAAGAAGACGAAATAAGGAGAGGTGAGATCTAGGTTGGGGAATTGTTCCTTAAAGAAGGAATGGAGTGGGGATTTGCTCTGTTGCTCAATTGAAGAAGAAAGAGATATATATATATATATATTTTTATAATTTTATAATTTTATAATTGTTTTTTTGTTTATAATTTTTTAATTTGTATTTATATTTTAATTTAATTTTTATTATATATAATTTTTATTTATTTATGTGTTGGCACGTGACATATAATTGTTTAAAGACAAAAATACCCTTATAACCGTTTAATTTGACTAACGATTGACTTAAAGAAGGACGAAATTAAGTGGTTTTTAAAAACATAGGGATCAATCCAATGAAAATATAGAAGTGAGTAAAAGATAGATATTTCAAAAAAAAAAAAACATACGGGATTCTCAATAGATATTTAGTTGAACCCTTTTTAATAGATATCGGTGTCTATTAATTTCGCATGAAAAAATACTTAGGATCTCATACCTGAACAAATGCTCTTTCTCTTGTATGTATACAAGTGGTTTAGGTCAAGGCTGGCCTTGAGATTTTCGGGGCCAGAGGCGAACCATAGAAAATGAATTTATGGGGCCATGAGATTTCAAGTTGAGATTTTGTATCTGAATTAGGAATTTTTATAACAAGATTTAAAAAAGTTTTGAAGAACCCTAATTTGATTTTTTATTTTTTATTTTTGTTCGATATTTGCTTCTGGTTGTCTGATAAGTGATATGAGTAGTGTTGTAATGTTGTATTCTCGTTTTAGATATATAAAAGACAAATAGTGTTAGGAATGTATTCAAAAAAAAAAAAAAATGTGTTAGGAATAAGATCTAACCCACGTTTGACTTAGTGTAACAACTTGAGAATGATAATTTGGTTTTATAATTTATAGGCCTTTCTTAAAAAATAATATATTAAGTGGGCCTATTTTAAACTCATTTATGTGTTACATCAGAAATCATCTTCTTTTTTTTTTTACAATTTGGGGGCCGTTAAAGATCGGGAGCCCTAGGCGGTTGCTTCACTAGGCTCCCCCTAGGGGCGGGCCTGGTTTAGGTGCTTATAAAATAATAATAATAAAAGTGTGTAATTTTTTTTTTTGACAATATTTATCTATCAACCTATCTGGATTAGGTATCTTTTTTTTTTTTTTTTTTAAACTTTTGCCATTGATAGGATTTGAATTGTTAACTTGGAAGTCATTTATTTAAACCCCAAACTCGTCCATCTATTAACTGAACTACGCTCCTAAGGGCAATAAAAGTGTGTAATTAAGACCGCAAGATGATACTAACACAAATAAAAATTCCTTTTTTTTTTTTTTTTTTTCCCAGAATCAGTAGCATACCGAGATCATGCTAACTACCATACGTTAAGTAAGTGGGTGTGTAACATTATATAATCGAACCTAAACATGTAACATTACACTTTAAAGGCTCATTTGGTACAAACCTGTGTTTGATGATGCACTGTGTTATATTGTATTAAGTTATTCCAATACGACTTTGTTCTAATCTATTATAATATAAAAATATAATATGAAAAAAAGAAGTTAATAATTCATTTTAAATATTCTTAACATGAATAAATCAATAAATATTTTTATATAAAAAAATCAATAAATATTTATTTTTATTGATATACAAATTTAAATAAATAATATTTTTATAAATAAAATAAATATTTTCAATATAATTTTAAAATTATATTAAAAAAAAAGAAGTTAAGAGCATAACATATAATTTCAACAATATTCCATATTTATTGAGAAGAAAGAGAAAATAAGCCCCTGTCCTGCAGACTGTTTTCAGCTTGTTTTTGTTTTTGTTTTCCAAAAATGATTTCGAATTTGCGTCCTGTAACCGTTTTTCATTTTATTTTCAGAAATCAAAAACAAAAACAAAAACAAAGCCAAGTGTTAAAAGTGGAAATTTTGAAATAAAAAAAAAAACTGTTTTTATGAATTTGTTTTTGTTTTTCATTTGAAATGGGTCCCACATCATTAATAATTTTTTTTTCATTTTTCTAATCCACAGATCCCATCTTCTTCTTCCTCAACTCCACTTCTTTCTTCCTCCTTCATCTCCGACTGCTCGCCGCCACCGACCGATCTGGTCTTCTCCGTCGCTCGCCGCCGTCTTCTTCTTCTTCCTCCTCTTCCTCCTCCTCCTCCTCCTCCGTGGATCGCTCTGTCTCCTTCTTCTTCTTCTTCCTCTTCCTCCTCCGTCGATCACTGCCGTCTTCCTCTTCTTCCTCTTCTTCTTCTTCTTCTTCTTCTTCCTTCGCTCGCGATCGACGACCGATCTCTTCTTCTTCTTCTTCTTCTTCTTCTTCTTCCTCTTCCTCCTTCGCCTCTCGCCGATCGCCGATTGCCGCCGATCCCTCTTGCCGTCGCCGATCTGGTCTTCCTCCTCCTCTTCTTCTTCTTCTTCTTCTTCTTCTTCCTCTTCCACTGATAAGGGTTTTGTGTTAATTTATTAATTATATTTAAAAAATGGTTAATTATTTTAATTAATTTGCTTATATTAATTTCAATTTTCGAAAGTTTTCGATTTATCCTACCGGACGCGTTTTTTCCATTTTTATTTTCAAAATACGGATTCCAGTAAATGTTACCAGACGCGTATTCGGAATTCAAAAATGAAACCAAAAACACTGTTTTCATTTTCATTTTTCTTTTCGAAAAACAAAAAACAAAAAACGGCTTGCAGGACAGGCCCTAAGTATTTTTTTTTCTAATACAATACAATCTAATACCACCAAATATTATGTTTATGTATTAGCTAATACGGTATTTACTGTATTAGGCAATTAAAATGTACTAAAATAATAAAATACGGTGTTTGCAACTTTAACAAAATACAGTGTTTGCAAAATAATAAAATACGGTGATAAAGGTGCAAACACCGTATTTTATTATTTTAGTACATTTTAATTGGTTAATACAATATAATGCATACTACCAAACATGGTCTAACATCACACACTATATATATATATATAATCTTTCTATTATCAGTTCGAACTGATATAAAATATATCAGTTCCTTACATGTGGATCATTGGATTTAAAAGATGCTTTGACAAGTGCATGCAACAAAGTCAAAGTATTTAAATCTAATGGCTCACATGCAAGGAACTGATATATCTTTTATCAGTTCGAACTGACAATAGAAAAATTGTATATATATATATATATATATGCAGAAATTCTATTATCAGTTTAAACTGACAAAAGTTATATCAGTTTCTTGCATGTGAGCCACTGGATTTAAATACTTTGACTTGACTATATGCATTTATCAGTCAAAGTATTTAAATCCAGTGACCCACATACAAGGAACTGATATAACTTTTGTTAGTTCGAACTGATAATATAAAAACTGTATATATATATGTATGTTTATATATATATATATATAATGATATAACGTAAATATTGTTGACAGTACCTATATATATATATATTTTTGAAGGGTTAGTACCTATATCTATATCTTGGCTGTTGCATCAAGTGTATCTTGTATGGGCGTGACATGAATAAGGACCACAAACCACAGTAATGAAAATCTTTAAAGAAAGAAACAGACCAACCGGTTTTGTGCTTTTGATTGATTTCTTAAAATTGGAAAAAAGACAAAGAAACTATAACAATATTAGTGAATTGCTAGCAGAATGGAAATGGAATAAAAGTATAAGAATACAGAAATTGTTTCTTTATACGGCTTGTGGATAACACAAGGATCAACGAAAATAAATGAAGACGGCAGTCCAGAAGCTCATTTTCTCCGGGGTTTTCTATTGAAGAAAATATTAAATTGAACCTACCATATATGTTTATCATGAGATGATATGATTGATAATGTATTAGTTATAATTCATACGACACATGGATTTATATAAATAATTTAGACAATCTATTTTTCTACTATACAAATCTGTATGGTTACAAATTCATAAGTGAAAATTAGTCATCACATTCTAATCCAATAATATATATAAAAAAAAAAGCTTGAAAAATAGAGAAAAATTAACAATTAAAGAAAATAATTTCTTCTTGTAACTACCGGCTAACAATAAAGTATATGTATTGTAGCTGAATCCAGAAAAACTTATAATTTATGATTGGTAGAATATCTATACGAAAGCATAATGCACAAATCCTACCCAATTTTTTCTCGGAAAACAAAGATACACAGATCACACATCACAATTCATGTTCAGCATATGCTAAAAGTTCACCAGTAATACTGCAATAACAGCATCTGCATTCCATCCTATAAAGAGAGCTCTACGGCTTCTAAAAGAGAACGAAATCAGAATCACATTATCTACTTGGTAGAACCTTTGCCGGGTTTAAAACTTCTTAAATTACAAAACAACTCACCTCACATTTTTTACACGAAAGGATATTCTAGTTTCCTACATGTTTTCTTTTTGAAATACAAATCATTCATGTTACGTGAAAAGATTGGAGGGGGGTATATATACTCAACAAAGAAGTATATAAAGTTTCATTTACCCAGTGTAAGGCAAGCAGAAGAATTTCCACTCTATACCGAGTCTACTCCTTCAACCTGCTGTTTAGCAAGATATCTTTCTCTTCGCTCTTGCTGCACAGAAACGAATACATTCACAAATACAGGATATAATACTAGTTTTATAGTTGTGTAAAATTTCAAGAACTATTTATGAGATAACTCACCCATTCATCTATGACAAGCCCTTCTCCGATAATCCTTGGACCTGCGTCTTCTGGAGGCTTCTTGCATGCTACAACTGCAGCATCAGCTTCTGTCAAATAGCGCTTCAATTTTTCCAGAGCCTTAAAAAAAGGAAAAAAAAAATGAGGTGAATCCGCATAAATCAGCATTTTTAAGCATTTACTCTTATAGTTTTAACTTTTTAGGTTTCCCCACCCCATTTTTTTTTTCTTTTAAGTTGGGAGGGAGCTGATAAATTGTAAGTGAAAGCAATTAGGTTCACAACTAGGACAGACATAGTGTCTTATAAACAATTTACATACTACTGGTACTTATAGGATCGGAACGCCCGGGATCTAGAAAAACAACCTGCAGTATTTGCTCTCTCGGCACTTGATCTTTCTGCTCATCAAACTGCAGGAAACAAAATTACTTGAGCAATGAAGTACGAAGAATGTTCCGTCTACTCAAATATTTCTGGATAGGAAGAAAAGCAAGAGAAATAGGGGTTTTCACTTTGCAATAATAATCCTAAAGTATCCTCGCAACAAAGGCAGTAAGTGCAAACAAACTAAAACTAATTTATGCATGTCCTGATCAAAATAGGGATTGAGTTCTCTACACATTGGTTTTCTAGGTCAAAATTTTGGAAATTTTGGTGAAAATATCGGAAATATCACTAATATCCTCAAAATATTAGGGATATTCAATGATATTTTTGATATCGGTCCTCCAAAAATATGGAAAACATTGGAGATATTCTGGTCAAAGTATCAACATTTACTTCCTTGGTTCTCTACAATAAAAATGAATGACTCACAACATATTACAAACTTTTAGAAAGAGATACCAATCTAATCAAGACACAACACTATGCACATAAAATTCAAAACCCAAAAGATATTTGAGACAACAGGCAGGCTACACAACACTGACAAATAGTATTTTGATTGCACAAATTCCCTTAGAAACTACGATAAACTAATGAGATAATAATAATTTACATATCTAATATCCTCTTACAGAACCTATTGATTAGATAAAACTTCTCACATTGCTCATATCAATTATAAGTATTCACCAATTGAAGATGATTTCACTAAATGATCACATATGTTTAACAAGACTGAAAAGCAAATAAGCTACAAGATAAATGTGGTAACAATAAATATCTTTGTCGTCAAAGTAACAATGAGAAAACGTAGCAATTATAGTAACCGTTCAACACACCAGCTCAGGGACATAGTCCATTGGTCCTTGCACTTTCATGCTAATGATTTTAAATTTATCCCGGCTCTTTTGATCCAATGGTTTTTCATTATTCTCTGGCAGCTCCACAAACTTGAAAACTAGCAAATCAATTCAAGATCAAGCATAAAATGTGTCAGTTAAACAATATTAACATATGGATGTAGCATGAATATCTGCCGAAATAACAGATGATCCAAAATGAAAGGAAACCTAAAAATTCGCAGACTAGCAGTTACCAGTTGCGATGAGACTCTCTCCTGGTGCAAGAATAGCTCCCGGAGGACGCATGAAACAGCTTTTCGGTGCTGTTGTTTGAAACTAAAACAAGAAAAATAAGAAATTTAGCTACATAACATGGTCTAATTAACATAAAAATAATTATAAATAAATAAACAAAAACTGTACCTTAAAAGCTACATGAGACTTGCTTGTGTTCTTTATGTTAATAGCACTCCTGACTTGCTTGCCAGGTTCATCTTGAAACAAAAATAGAGTATATTAAATCATTAAAAAACATGTTAGTGCAATTTAAACATATTTTATTTCAACTAATTATCATAATTACAAGCTGCAAACAAGTAATTAACTATCATAACCACTAATTCAGCTAAAAATAACAAACTTAATCAAGACAAACTACAGATCGCAAACCACAAATTCGATTATCAATGTAAATTTAAAAAAAAAAATTGAAAAATTATAATTTCGAAGTACATACATGGAAAGGAGAGCTTATTAGATGGATCGAGCTTGAGCCGACGCCGAGTTGGCAGAATCGATCTCGCGACATGAGAAACCGAATTCGGATGCGGATTCGATCCGTCGACTTGCTGGTGATGGTTGCTCTGGTTCTGGTGGATGTTGTTCAACCACCAATATTGGGTTCAAACAGATGTTGTTCAACCATCCGTCGAATTTTATTTTTTTTTCCGGTTTGGTTTCTAGAGAAAAAAAAAAAGCGAGTTCAAAAAGAGAAAGATATAGGTGACGTTGACACCGAAATGATGACGTGTGTGAACACGTCACCAGATTTTGTCGACATGGCAGGTCTCGTCATCGGTAAGGTACTCACGTGGTTATCCATAGCATGATATATATTGCCACGTTGTAAAACAAATCTCGTGACGTGTTCGGGTAAATCACTACGTCAGTATTCATAAAATAACATTAGCTGCATATTGGGCCTGGGCCTGAGCTGTCTGGTTGGTCCAATTTGAAAAATGGTCTGCGGACCGGAAATTCCAGTTCGGTTGCTGTCAAAAAAAACGCCTATTTTAAAACGGTAGGGGTATATTAGCATTATTAGGAGTTTTACTTAGCAGAAGGGTCTGTCAATGGCAGGGTCTTGTTTACATGGCTCATGGGATTGCAAAAAGGGCCCATTTTTCCTGATTGGCTTAGACGCTTAGTAAGCTGATCCTTTTTGATGATGCCTCTTGATGAAAGGGCATTGGATGATGTCTCTTAAATAAAACCAACTTTATGAATCGAATAGAATATTCATCTTTTATCAATTAGATAAATATACAGGTAATATGATATATTTGTTCTATTAAAGACTATTTGATGGTATAGAAAAAAGAATCCAACATTTGTTTGATTCAAACATGTAACCTCTAGTAAAGCAAATTGAATTATTATCTGAATTAGGCTATGTTTGGGATTGCTTTTACTTGAGAAATAATCATTTCTTTCTCAAGTTTTGAGCAAATAAGTGTTTGGTAAACTTCCCAAAAGCATTTATTTTACAATTTGCTTCTCCAATAAGTAACTTTTGAGAAGTTGGTTGAGGGTTGCTTTTTCAAGCAGAAGCTAGCTTATTGTTTATGTAATGTCTAGAATACCCTCACTATTTAAATAGAAAGATAATAATATCCTCACATTAAGTAATTGTATTTAAAAAAAAAAAAAAAAAAAACTATAATCCAGAATTATTTTTTTGAAAACTTTATTCTTGAAATATTAAATTTTAAAATAAAAGAGAATATTATTTTTTAATAAAAAATTAAAAATAAACTTTTTTTCAAAAAAAAAAAAGAAGAAAGAAAGAAAACTTGAAGCCACCATTGTCGCCGGTGACAGTGGCCACCATCGTTGCCGACGAAAGGGCAAGAGGTTAAATCGACTTCACCGACGACGTCGACACCACAGAAGGAGGCGAACGACCAGATGGATCACGACCAGATCCAAATCCATCGCGATCCATCTCGTTGGTTAGGGATTTGGATGTGGTTGTGGCGGTGCAGCGGTGGTGCTTGGTGCTTGGATTTGGCTTCAGGTTTGCGTTTCTCTTCTTCACGGAGCTTTTGGATTAGATTTAGCGGCGGAGGTAGTGGAGGTTGTGGCCGTTGATGATGGTTGTAGATTTCAAGCAAAGAGAATCAACGAGTTGACTCAGGTTTTTGAACGAGTTGACTCAGTTGCTAAATTTCAAATGTAAAGATCTTGAGTTGACTCGGGTTTTTGAGCGAGTTAACTCGGTCATAATTTTTTTTTCTCTGTTTAAATTTATTTTTATATGCTTTATATTTATATTGTTAATGATGTCTATTTTAGTAATTTTGTTTAATACATTTTCCATCATTTCAAAAATTAAGCACTTTAAAATTTTAGTTTACCAAACACTTATCACCTTTTTTCTAAAGTAGATTATTTCTTAAATTAAGCTATAAGTAGATTTTTTCCAAAGCAAAGCAATCCCAAATATAGCCTTAATAATGTATGAAATTACAGAAAGAGAAACACAGATTAAGGCTTCTTATTGGAAGCATTATTGAACTAAAATATAAATTAAGAAATCAGCAGAGTTTATTATAATCAATATTTGATTAATTAAGCAGCAACACAGAGCCATTGACCCACAAAAAGTGCATCACATTTGAGATTTGGGTTGTTAGAATCAAAAGTCACAGTAGAGAGCTTGAACATCTGTGCAATGCCAGTGCAATTATCTCCACTTCTAACACCAAACACTTTTTCACAGCTTGCTTTTCCACCCAAGAACCCAACTGCAAAATCATATAATATTTTCAACACAACCAAAAACATTAACAAACAATTAATCAATTCAAAACCAATTAATATGAATGATCAGCAGACACTTACAGTTAGCCATAGTGAAGCTGATGAGCAGAGCAAACATCAAAACAAGAGTTTGAATTTTGTTGTAATTGGCCATGAATGATCTCTCTTGATTTTCTCTATCTTGAATCTGTTTTTATGGTTTTAAACTCTGTAATTTATAATAGAAGTTCCATTAAAAGAGACAGAACAATTAATCACAAAGTTGATTATAAGAAGCCGGCCGGCTCCTATGTGACGGAGCCGGCCGGCTTCTTGTAATCAACTTTAGAAATTGAGAAAAAAAACAAAAAAGAAAAAAAAAAATGATCAATGTTACCATATTCAGAACTAAATTATCATAACTCTAATACCATGATAGAAATTGAGAATGATAATTAATATGTACAATACAAGGCTTATATAGGAAATATGAGAATGATAATGAATCGATAGGAAATACACCATATAGGAAATATACGTTATCAAAGGAAGTAGATAATTTTACTACTAGCTCTGATGAGCCCAGCAATTCAAGTACATGACTCTCTGGAGAGAATCTTGATTATTATCCCCACCAGCAGCTGCTGCAAAATTATGAATTCTAGAGTGGTAGTCTGAAGAATCCTGCATGGAGGAGGACATGTTGATGGTAGAATTCAGAGGTGGAAGAAGATGAAGATTTGAGTTCCATTTGGAGGTTTTATCGGTTTGGCCTTCCACCGCAGCTACAGTAGCTGCCATGTATACTCTTCTCAGATAACTCATTTTTTTGGTCACCGATGATGATTGGTGATTTCAGTTGTGTGTGTATATATACGAAAAATGTGCGGGATTTTTATTGTTAATCGAACATTTTTCAATAGATTTCGGTGTCTATTTAGAATTTCACGAGAAAACGTGTGGGATCCGAACCTGAAAAGTACTCTGTATATGCACCACAGTACTAGTGGTTTTGGTGCTTTTGGAACTTTGTGGATTTAATAAAATCTATAAGACTGAAAAACCAGAGGTGGAAGCCATTGTTTATGGATTTACCAGTGGCGGGCACGTGTTTTTGGTTTCTTTTAATATTGTGAATTTGATGATGGTGTCGAGTGAGACTTGCTTGGCAACTTCTTCTGTGTTTATCTATAACAATTCTGCCTTGAAATCCAAACCATGCACAGAGCTAAAGTTGATGCGGTTCTCTCATCTCTGTTTGTCTTTATATATTCTTCACCAATAATTAAGTTAATTAAATGAAAGTTTAAAATTCTAATACGCTTTGAAATGCATGTATCTTTACCATCGGGCCAATGTGGGTTTGGTGTTGGTAGCAAAGAATGCTTATTCAATTTCTCATATTCAAATAAAAGAAAGGCATGCATCTTTATCTTTAAAATGATGGAAATATAACTTTATATATATATATATATATATATATATATATATATTTTAATTGATATTTAAGATTAACAATAGTTTAATAAATTAAGTTTAAATAGCATAAATCGATAAAAATACCCTAACCTTCTTCTTTTATTACTTTTATATATATATATTTTTTATCATTTTTAGGTTTTATTTTTTTTCTTTAAAAAATTTCCATTGATGGATGACGTCCTCCATCAATGGAGATAGAATTTGTTTGATCTCCATTGGAGGTCGATGAAAAAGATGAACACAATTTTATTTTTTTTTTAAATTATCATTTTTGTTCATTAAATCTCGAAAATTGTAAAAATACTTGACAAATCTCGAAAATGATAAAATAAGTCTCGGAAACATCAAAATAAGTCTTAAAAAAATAAAAATAAAAATAAAATTAAAAAAAACTTCGACATAAACAAAGGACCACTGACCATGGTAATGAAATTTTTTAAAGAAATTTTTTAAAGAAAGATACAAACCGACCGGTTTTTTGCTTGGAAAATTCGAATATGTGCTTTTTATTGATTTCTTAAAAATGGGAAAAAGACAAAGAAACTATAACAATATTAGCCTTGAGTCAAATATAATAACTAATTATTAATATAATAATCGATAAACCTGATTTATTTTCTAAATTTAATCTTTTATAAACCACCCAAGGACTTGTTTGGTAAATTGAGATGAGCTTCCTAATAACTCGTAGTCATCTAAGATGCAAAGCAATCATTAAAAAAAACACCGATGACAAGGCAAATACCGATGAGTTTTCCGTGCAGCAGAAGCAGTTGGTGATGAGTTTATTTATCTAAGATATTTATTAAGTTTTATAAGGCAATTACCGATTAGGTCTTAGACTTTTTTTTTAAAAAAATTCAAGTTGTTTGTGACTTTTATAAAAGTAACCAAATTGGTCCTTACATTTTTCCGAGATACCAAATTAGTCCCTCTAATTAAGTTCCGTCAGTCAACTTAATTGTGTAAGGGTAAAATTGTACTTTACTCATAAACAATATAATAATGACACATGCACGGAACACATGTATATTTTTATTTATTTTATTTGCGGATTTTGATTTTAAATAATTTTGGCAACATTACTTGTATAATATTAACACAAAAAAAAAAAAAAAAAAAAACATATAAAAATGGCAAAAGACTAAACTGAAAATGAATGGTTACTTTGTTTATAAAATAAGGGTATAATTGACATTGTCTTATTAAAATATTTTTATATTTTTTTAGAAAATTTTAATTAAAAAAGGTACAAATAGTGTTTAATTAATACTATTTTTAGATTTTGTTGTGATTATAATGGTGAATTTAATGCACAAAAGACAACGCAACTTTACTATAATATGATAAATAAAGGGTATTTACATACTTCAAATAACATTGTTAATCGTTAAATCGTTAGAGGGACCAATTTGGTCACTTCAAAACAAAGAGGGACTAATTTGACACTTGAGAAAAATATAAAAACCAATTTGATCATTTTTGCAAAAGCACATACAACTTGGAATTTGAAAAAAAATCCAAGACTTAATTGGTAATTGCCCAGTTTTATATTCAACATTTACTTAGCTCAATTTTTTTTCTGAATAAATAATTTTAGACTTTTTAGTTGTCTACAATATTATTTTTATTTTAATATATATCAATCAAGAACTCATGTGCACTGAATATCATTATCTTCTTTTTCGTTATTTTCATCTACCACTTGTTAACAAAATTAGCATAAAACCCAACTCATTTTTGTATACTTTAGAATATAATTAAAGAAATGGTATTTTTTTTCGGTATTATATGGGGTTTATTTATAAACTAAAGATTTTTAAATTTTTTAATAGAATGCACTAACAAAAGGGGTGTAGATACAATTTGAAGGGGTACAAATGTCACTATTTCTTGCTTTCTATTTTTTTTATTGAATGATATATTTAAATATATATTACTAAAAATTTGTAAACTTGTTATATAGATTTAGAGAAAAATTTCAAAGCTATGATGCTGATATTGACATATTTTTTGATGTTAAATTTCATCGAATTATAGCAAATGGATGAGTTTCTATACCTACTAAAAACCGAGTTTTTTAAATCGACCATAAGCTCTATAGAGCGTTTTTTTTATTAATAATATTAAAAATAAAAATAAGAAAAGGAAAAAGAATAATGGAGGCAGAGGTGCACACTATCCTTAAAACACATTAATCTAAAAAGACACGCAAACCTCAATAAAATGCAAAAAATACATGAACCTAATTAATCAGACCAACGAAATCATTCATTTCTGTTTAAACCTGTGCGACCCAATTAACGACAAGGATTAATTACTAAAAACTGAGTTAAAAATACGAAAAAGCAAGAAAAGAAAAAGGTTCAATACTTCAATGTTTATGAAATTGGATAAATAAAAATATAACCCACTGAATTATATAAAAACATGTCTTTGTGGATAGAATACAAAGTGCTTTTGATATGCATTTAAACATCAAAATCACTTCTTTTTTTTCTCAACAGTAAAAAAAGAAGAAGAAATTAATAATAATATTAGAGAGCATAAATGAATAACTAGTGGTGAGGCACGTGCAATTGCACGTTCTAAATTTGTAGTATTAAACCTTAAATTTAATATATATATATATATATATATATATGAATATAAACTTCAACAATAAAAAATTGTTAGTACTTCTAATGTTACAATAAAAGTTATAGGCCTGACAATAATCCTTGGTTTGAAAACACCCTCCGGATATTTATATTTACCGAAAGAGTACATAAAACCAACAAAAAATAGAAAACCTTTTCCAAAGCTAGAGTATGTATAATAATGCTTATTAATGCCTAATAATTCAATATTTAACAAGTCATCATTTGAGTTCCATTTACTATATCTCTGATAATTTGTACCTCTTTTTCTAAACAATAAGGAATCTGTCATAAGCAAAACCACAATAGACAGTGCATATAACCCATCAGGCAACATAACAAAAGGAATCCATAATCAATTTGAGATTTCTGCATCTGAAATTTGAAGCTATTTATAACATAATACAACACTCAACCAAATCTAAGACAAACAATGAGAGTATATCACACTTCTTAGACAAACGATAATTAAAAGCTTTCACTGTTCATTTAGAGACTAAGAAAAGCTGAAAAACAATGAAGAAATTAAATAAGTTCCAACTGATTTTCTTATTAAATAAGATGAAATTGAAGGTAGCCAAAAACTAAAATTATTTTCATATCATTTCCACAAATCAAATGCAACGTATCTCAATATATCCATACAATAGAGTTCACCTTATGAAAACATTACAAATTACACAAAAGCAACCAAACAAAATCAAGAAAACCCACACCACCCATTAACTCTAACATGACATTTTGTGGAAGAGCAGGAATAGTCTGGAAGCGATTTGCACAACAATTTGTTCCATGATATCGAATTTGCAGGATGCATTCTAGTCCATAAAGACAATTGTAGATATACATTGTGAGGAAAAACTTATTTCCAAAGCAATGGCTTGCAGACACACCCAAATACCAAATATACGAAACTTATTCTACAAGAATACTTATGCAAGTTGCAGCACCCAAATTGATGTGATATGACTCAATTAAATCCATATGACATGAAACACAATACACAATTGAAGCAATAATTCACTAAAAAAAAAAAAAACTATAAAACAGAAAGTCCATTTTTTCTATCTTTCTATTGTAACAGTTAGAAATGGAACAACTTAGTATTACTGAGAAACTCCACTTGCATTATCTCTAACTGGGTGTCTTAAATCAGGTTGAGTGACTGAATCCATAATGCCTTGAGCTTCCAGTAAGTGACTCAGATGCTTATCATCCAAAAGTTCCTGTCAAAAGTACATTAAAATCAAAAGGGGCAAAAAAGAAAACACTAAGTTAAGAACTAATAACACAAAAGGCAAAATTCCCAATTAAAGATTAGAAATTGGGAAAAATGAAAAATGGAATGCACAGACAGAAAAGCTCTGTATTTTTGCCACTCAGAAACACAATCTTCTTTGTCCCACTGACCCTTCACAAACTTTTCCGAGTACCACTTGCACACAATACCCAAAAAAAAAAAAAAAAAAATCCCACTTAACAGACCCAAATAAGAAAAAGAAGAAGAGGGTTTTTTTAAGACCCAAAAAAAGAAGCCATGAAGACCTGTTAAAGCAATTGTGATAAGCAGTTTTGAGATGAGCACAAGACGAAGTAGAAAAGTCTTGTTTTCCTCTCTTGCTCATACCCATCTACCACCACTAAATTAACACACACACTACTAAATTGTAAACACAATAACTTCTCAACATCAATCATTAAACACTCAAAAGAGAAGCCTACGACTGACAGCCACTTTCCTCAACCGTTGATCGTCACCGGAATCTGACTCGTTGTGCCACCACCACACCGATTTCTACGCCTCGTACACAATCTGACTTATACCTGAACCGACAAAAAAAAAACCCAGATGCAAAAAGACACAATTAAAAACCTAGATACAAAAAGAATGAAAATTTAAAACCCAGATCAATAATGTTAAAAAGAGATGAATTCATTCATCAAGCATGGATTGGACATGGAAACTGAAAACTCGTGAGTTTGTTCTGACCTTGTATGAGATGGCGCCGGTGGAGAAGATCGCCGGTGAGAGAAACCGCTGGAGAGAGAAGACGATGAGAAGAGGGATAGAATTTGATTTTTGAATTGGAGAAGGACACAGAGAGAAATAAAGCAGTTGTGCAAACGAAGAAAAAGTTGAATTCGAGTAATAGGAGAGAGAGATTCACATCTGAGAAGGATACAGAGGGAAATTGAATTAGAGAAAGGGCAAAAGAAAAAAGGGGATAGAGAGGGAAATAAGGCAAATGGTCATACCATGAAATGCCCTTTAGGAAAAATAAGGTGCTTTTATATATATAGGATATCTTCAAGAGGAAGATTCAATATTTATTTCTTTCTACACGGCAACGATTAATTTATTCTTACAAAAGCAAAACAGAAGTGCTTTTAAACACGAGTTTCTCAACAACTTAAAATGGGAGGAAAAAAAAAAAAAAACATAATTATTCGAATTCCTAACTTTTCAACCAGTCTCTTATGCACACGAAAGCCTCCTCTTTGACCCTGTCAGAATCAAGGTGCGTGTGAGGTTTGGGAATTCCGAAAAAAAAAACGAGCCACAGGAATTGTGATTTTAATTGATAAGAAATCACGAGCCATCTCTGCAAGTGTGGGGAAATACTCAGTATTGGATCGCCACCAATCTAATATATTAAAATCTCGGATTAAAGGAAATTTGACGTCTTCCAAATATAGAGGAAGTTCAGTATTCGGTGACTGATGGTGTTTACGTGGCTGCCCCGAAGGATCTAGCATTTCATATGAAATGGAAGATTCCTTTTCTTTAGATCCCGAAGCTGCTGATTGGAAATTGTTAGTGCCCTTTGCATATTCATTGTAAACACTGGTTAAATAATCCATGAATTTTGCTAGTCGTGCGTCACATTCATCACCATAGATCTTCTTGTACCAATGTTTCACAATATTCAATCTGAATCGAGGATCTAGTACGGCAGCAACTGCAAGAACCAAATTGTCATCATACCAACATTTCATTCTATCTCTTAAGTAATGGAAACTTTCTTTTTCATAGATGGAAGGCTTAAGTTTCCCCGATTCAAGAGATATCGTGTATATGTTACAAATCCAGGGGAAATACATATTTGCAGTCTTGTAGTCGTAATAAAAAGTATCTTCATCAGTAAAGTCGTACCAAAGAGTCTCATCATCAGTAAAGGCGCAAATGGTCGGTATTAGATCCCATTCTTCTTTTGTTAGATTTATGGACTTAAATTCACTCTCCATATTCTCCAACTCAAAAAATGCTTCTTTCAGACCCCATGCATCCTCAACAAGCTCCCAAGCATCCAGATGCTCTACATCTTGCTCCGTGGGAATAACTTCAGTCGTCACTTTCTTACCCAATGACGTGGCTCTATCTATTGCAATCCGAAAATTTCCATTCCCCGTAATATACTTAAAAATTTCTTTCATACGGTCATACAATATTTCACATAAACACCAAGAACTGATAGCACCAATATCATTAAAGTCACGAATGCAAGACAATTTGCCATTGAAAAGGAGTGAACCTTGACTGCTAAACTCGTTTTCCCTCTCATTTGAACTCAGAACATGGTCATAAGAATAACCATCAAGGACCATGTAGGATATATTGTTGTCAATTCCCCATTCTGAAAGCACATTTTTTAAAATTTTCATGATTGTATCCCCTCCTATACACTTCCAACTAATAATCTTCTCCTTCAATTTCCAATCATCATCAATAAAGTAGACCCTAAAACAAATACATTCCTTACATACTGACTGATCCATATTAATCATTAAAGATAACCGACAGGGGAGTTTCTCAAAATATATGCGGAGCTTTTCCTTCTCTTCTTTGTAAAGATTGATTAAGTCAGCCGCCTCTATGTAGTTTAGAAATGGTGTAATCCAGTGCCATTGCTTAATAAGCATTTTTACCATATCCAAGCGATTCAATTGTGGATCCATCACAGAATTTTCAGCTGGTTTATCTCCGCTAGCACTACCTCCACCTTCATAATTACTCTTATCCAAGTGATTCAATTGTTGATCCATCACAGAATCTTCAGCTGGTTTATCTCCACTAGCACTACCTCCACCTTCATTACTCTTATTTTTGCTGCAGCTTTTGAAATGATTCTTGAGGTGTGTAGTTCCCATCTTGCTTGAACCATTGAACGGCTTCTTGCAAATATTACATTTGGCCCAATCCTTACCATTTTCATCTGTATACTTTTCAAAGTCGTTCCAAACCTCTGATCTCAGCTTTTTTTGTTTCTTATTTGAAGACTTGCCTAAACCTAAATCCACCATCTCCTTAACAACATTTTGTTCTCCGATCTGAGAGATTTCCTTTCAACACACAAATAAGTGATTGCTAGGATAAGTAATATTACAAGTAAATCCAAGCATGACATGAATGATATTGATCATGAAACTAAACAAATCAATCATATGTACAAGACAAATCAATATACATATATATATATATTTGTATGTATGTACCTGTGTCTGGCTTGAATTGACATAGGAAAATAAAAATGGATCTTCCGGTGTAAAGGTTCCACTAGGCCAAGACATGCTACAAAAAACTTCTTCACAGCCTGTTAAACAGACATTTTTTAAAAGATTAAACAAAGGATCGGATTTACCTGGGAAAATTAAATGATGACCAAACAATATTAATAATATCATTTGAGAGAGCTTTTAGCTAGCATTCCGATATTAATAATATATAACAAAGAGATATAAAGGGAGATAAAAGAAAACACACCAAAAAACAAAAAACAAAAAACAAAAAACAAAATTGAAGTGGAGAAATGTGAGAAAATGATTTTTTTTGTTCGAAAATAAAAATAAAAATTTCATTAAAGTAAAGAATAAAGTAAATATATAACTAATCTTTAACGATCTCAAACACCTCTTATATCAATGATCAAGAGATCTTACCAATTAAACTTAGTATAGTTTCAATGTAAATACATAAAATAATTGTGAATTTTATAACAAGAGTAGTCTAGCTATGTCATAGAATTTAATCAATTTATACCTCTGGTAGCTTAATTTATAATCTAAAAGGCAAAATAAATTTTAGATTTGACAAAAAAAAAAAAAAAAAAATGAAGAAGAAATCAACAAGTTGTAATTAATTGAGACCTTTTCAAAAAAAAAAAAAGAAAGTTATAATTGAGTAGAAATAGAATGCTTGATCTACATACCTGTAAATCAGAAGCAAATAAGTAGTAGTAAGTTGTTGATCGGTAGCTGTCTTTCAATTCCCAAATATTTCTTAAATCGTAGATCTGATCACTGGGTTTTTAATCTTTCAAATATAGTAGAGAGCAAGAAGACTGAAGTCAAAAATGGAGGCTTGTTGTAAATAGAAAATGAGAGAACATAGATGAAGATGCTTTTCTGATAACTTGAGTTCTGTAGGCAAATAAGAGAGGGACAGTTTTGTAATATTTCACCTATTTAACTTAATCATGAAGCAAACCAAGTGGGCGTTACCCGAGTCCCGAGAAGATAAGATTGAGGAGACGGTGGAAAGCCACCTAATTTTTTTATATATATAATATCTATTAATTCATGAGACAAAAAAGTAATTATCTTTTTTAAAAACATTCGTTTTGTTAAAGTTAATTATTAACGATCAGAATATTTGACATTGTTGGATTGAGTGAACGTTATCTACTGTTATATCACATTGGACAGTAAATTTCCTCGGTTATTAATGTCCACTTTTGTGCCACCGACAATTATAATCGAAGGAAAATTTGCTTCACATAGAGTAATCTTATATTTTTGGGAAAATCGTATTTTAGTCCCTGTAGTTTGCCTTATTCTGGGTTTAGTCCACGGTTTTTTGGTATTGTAACTTTCAGTCCATCTGTATTCTAACAATACGAATTCCAGTCCCTACCGTCCAATTCTGTTAGGGTTTCACTGATTTCTGTTAGGTCAACGAGGGTAATTTGGTAAACTGACCTACCAGCTTCTAGAAGCTTTATCTCACGAAGGGTATATTCGTCAATTAATAAATTAAAATATTTAAAAATAAAAAAGATGAACACAGGTGGCTTGTATTCAGCCACGTCACTTCAAAACAAATACAAAGAAAACGAAAGGGGTGGAGTGGTGGACCCTTACAGAGTACAGACCACGTTCGAATTGTTTAGTGTGGTTTGAAGAAGGCTTGAACTGCAATCAAGCTTCTTTGGCGCGAAATCTTCCCATAACCCTTCATTTCATTCTTTTTCCTCTTCTTTTGTTACTTGATCTGAACCCAAACGGTCCCGCCCCTTCTCTGTTGAAGTCGGTGTGAAGATAGTGTTGCAGAGGAGTTGTTGTTAGAGTTTTTGGAAGCAAAGTGTGTCAAAGGTATGTTTTCTTTCTATTCACACGGTTTGTGTTGATTATTGTTTGTATTGTGTTGCATTGTGTGTATTCAAGGGTTTTGTAATGATTTGAAACTGGTTTTCTAGGGTTTCAAACAAAAAAAATTGGGGGTTTTTGATTTAAATGCATTTGAGTGTAATTTATAGGTTATTCAATCAAGTATTAGTGTCTAATTCATAAAGAAGTTGCATGGAGTCAGATTATTTGTGTTTGAAACATGAAATTCGTTACATGTAATTCGACTAACTGTTTTTTGTTGTTGCTGTTTTGATGGCTGTGCTTGTCTCTATTCTGGGCTACATATTGACACAAGTATGATGAATACATAATTTAGGATAGAGTTTTTTCACGTGATGCAAACAGGAAAAGTTAGGAACTATGAGGTTTACAAATGTTTTTTTATTTAAGTTTTCCTGCATTTTCTTGGCAGCCAAACGGGTTCCTATTATGATTGAGAATTATTTTTTTGTGTTTTTATGCTATGTCTGTAGCGTATAGTTCGGCTTATTTGCATGTATCCGTGGTCTTCGATAATTACATACCTTCACAGTTTTACACAAGGATTTCAACTCTTCTATGCAACAACCACTTAAAAGAAAACACTGGTTGAATTTTCAATGCCAATTTCAATTTTGAAATCAAAATTTTGAAGTGTACACTTATCCATGATTTGTCAATGTTGTCTGTTTTTTCCCCTAATGTTTTCTGTCATCATCTGGGATGGGTTCATATGCTCCCTTGTTCCTTAACTTGACTCATTTGCCTCTGTTGATAATCTGACCCGTGAACTTTCAGATAATGATTGTAGCATTCAAGCAATGAAGACAAGTGTGTGATCATTTTCGTTTTCTTTTTTATTGAAATTGTTTTGATGGTGTTGTTTTGTCAGCTAATTAGCTGGTCAGCTAGGTAAATCGACTTTCGTAAATTGCCCTCAACAAAAAAAAAATAATAAAAAAAAAATCGACTTTGGTAAATTTTTGTGAGTGTTTAGTTGTGTGAGGTATTCAATTTCACTACAACTTTCCCACTCTTGGGTCTTGGCTGTGTTGTTATATATATCTCTCTGTCTCATTCAATGTCTTAATGTAATTGTTGGTGTTCGAAGCATTGATTTGGAATTGCTGGTAACTTGCTTTATATCTATATTTTTTAACTTTTTGATGTTTGGTTCATTAATAAGTTGCATGGATTATGTTTAGTTGTTTATCATTTGTGTACTTTGTCATACTAGGGTGTTAGTGTTTGGAAATTGGGGTTTTTTTTTACTAAAAGGACATTAATAATCAAATGACAGTTTGTTGGTTGTTGCTTGCATGCAATACTGTTGCTTGTTGCTTGCATGCTATACTGTTGCTTACATGCAATACTGTTTCTTGTTGCTTGTTGCTTGCATCTAACCTGTTTTATTGTTCTTGCAGTTGTAGATGGATAATATCTTCAAAATCACTGTTTTGCATGGGACCAATGTAATTGACGTAGGTGAGTGTGATGGTGATCACATAAGTTTGATTACTTTGGTCCATGCAATGACTGAGCAACTCAATGGAAGCTCAAAAGTACCTGAAGAAGAATACTCGGTCTGGGTACAGTTACCATGGTGTAGTGATGTAGTTGAGGTTTTAACTGATACAGATTTACTAGAAGTATTTAGAGAGTTTGGGGTTCGTGGGTTTGACAGTATTTCTTTCCGAGTAGAACAGGCTTGTTATAAACCATGTCCTTTTTCACAGGGAAGTCCTAACCAACCTGTAGAAGAGCCTGAGGTCGTTGAACAAATAGGTTGGTGTGATGCGGAGGCTGGTATGTTTGATTATGTAGTTTTTAGTGATGGGGAGGGTACAGACTCTGGTTTTGATGAGGAAGCTGGTGATAATGGCAATTCTGTAGGTTTAGATGGTGATAATAGGGATGAAGAGAATAATGACTATGGGGCAGGTGTAGATGGTGATCATGGAGATGGTGTAGGTGTAGATGGTGATCATGGAGATGGTGTAGGTGTAGATGGTGATAATGGAGATGGTGTAGGTTTAGATGGTGATTATGGGGATATTACCAAGGAATGGATGGATTTATTTGAGGGGTATGAGTCCAAGTAAGATGATGAGTTCTCTTCTGACTCAGACACTGACCAATCCCATGTGAAGGTGGATAAGTTGTTGAGAGGTGTACCTTTCAAGAAAGATGGGAATCAAATTAAATTTTTTGTAGGTCAAACCTTCGCCAACAAAGAGGTAATGAGAGACATTTTTAGGGAGTATGCAGTGCAGGAAGGTGTAGTTCTAGATAGAATTAAGAATGACAAGCAGAGACAGACCTACCAGTGCAATGCTGCAGGTTGTCCTTGGAGAGCTCATGCTTCATGGATGATAGACAAAACCATTTTCATTTTAAAAACCTTAGTTGACCAACATGAATGTCATAGGGTGTGTAACAACAAAGAGGCAAAAGTTAAGTGGATAGCCTCTAAGTTTGATTCCATAGTGAAGAGTAATCCTTCACTCAATGTGAAAGTCTTAGCTGATTTATTGCTAGAGAAGTTCAATGTATCAGTTGATTTGAAAAGGCTTTATGGTGTAAAACATAGAGTCTTGAGGCAAATAAGAAGTGAACATGAACACAGTTTTAAGTACCTTAGGCAATATGCCTACATTTTGAACCAAACCAACCCTGGGGCAGCCATACATATGAGGGTCCAAAAGCCAGTGTCAATATTCCATAGATTGTTTTTAAGCTTTGAAGCACAGAAGTTAGGGTTCCTTGAGGGGTGTAGACCTTTTATTGGTCTTGATGGATGTCACTTGAAAGGTCCTTGTGGAGGAGTCCTCCTGTCTGCAGTTGCATTAGATGCTAACAGTGGCTTGTTCCCACTTGCTGTGTGTATATGTGAGAAGGAGACAAAGTATAGTTGGATGTGGTTTCTCAACCACTTGAAGACATACCTGCAGTTTCCTTCTGACAGACATTTATGTTTTATGTCTGATAGACAGAAAGGATTGACAAAGGCTTTGTCAAAACATTTCCCTACTGCTAGCAAAAGGTATATTTCTACTATTGTTTCATGTGTCAACTTCAATTTCTTTCCTAATCATCTATCAAATTCTAATTTTTTTTATTTATTTTAATTTCTTTCCTAATCATCTGTCAACTTCTAATTTTTCTTTATTTTAATTTCTTTCCTAATCATCTGTCAACTTCTCATTTTTTTTTATTTTTTTTTTCTTTCCTAATCATCTGTCAACTTCTCAGTTTTTTTTTTTCTTTCCTAATCATCTGTCAACTTCTCATTTTTTTTTATTTTTTTTTTCTTTCCTAATCATCTGTCAACTTCTAATTTTTGTTTTTTTAATTTCTTTCTAATTTCTTTCCTAATCATCTGTCAACTTCTAATTTTTCTTTATTTTAATTTCTTTCCTAATCATCTGTCAACTTCTCATTTTTTTATTTATTTTTTTTTCTTTCCTAATCATTTGTCAACTTCTCATTTTTTTTTTTCTTTCCTAATCATCTGTCAACTTCTAATTTTTTTATTATTTTAATTTCTTTCCTAATCATCTGTCAACTTCTCATATTTTTTATTTTTTTTTTCTTTCCTAATCATCTGTCAACTTCTCATTTTTTTTTTTTTTTTTTTATTTGGCTTAGGTATTGTGCAAGACACATATATGCTAACTTCAGAGGAAGTTATTGTGGTGACAGTTTCAAGAAGCTGTTTTGGAAGGCTAGTAGGAGTAGTAATGTGTTTGACTTCAAGGCTGCATTGAATGATATTGGTCAGATTCAGCCTGGTGCCAAGGAGTGGTTAGCTAAGATAGAGCCACATTTATGGTCTAGGTTTGCATTTGACATAGTGATTAGATGTGATCATGTTACTAACAACATGACAGAGGTGTTCAACAGTCTATTAGGTACCCACAGATCACAGACTTACCTGCAACTGCTGGAGTTTATTAGGAGAATGCTCATGAGGAAGTTTCAAGAGAGGAAAGAGGATTGTGATGCATGGAGGACAGTACTACCCCCAAGAGTACATGCAAAGATACTGAAGCATAGTAAAGCAAGTAGGCAAATGACAATAATATCAGCAGGGGACCAAGAATATGAGATTTTGGGTCAAGATGGGACTTTTGCAGTGAAGTTGAGGCAGTACAATTGTGGATGTGGCAGCTAGCAGATCAGTGGCATTTCTTGCCCTCATGCCATGGCTGCCATAAGCCACAACTGTGGGAAAGAAGCATTGAGGGATATGGTACCAAGATATGTCCACCAATCTCTCACCAAGAGTGCATACATGCAGACTTACAGGGGCATGATCCATCTAGTGCCAGACCAGAAGATGTGGCCAGAAATTGAAGCTGATGAGGTGCTTCCACCACCAATTCATGTCCAACCTGGTAGACCAAAGCTGCAAAGGAAGAGAGAATCTGGTGAGAAGAGCAAAAGAGGCAGGACAGGGACTGTTGTCTGCACCTACTGTAAGAAGGCCGGCCATAACACAAGGACATGCAAGGAAAAAAAAGAGGCAAGAAAGGTAGAATTTTTCACAAAATATTTACAAAATATTTTTTTTCTTAACATGAGTGTAATATTGTTTTTTGTACTTGTCAGACATCTGGAGGTTCATCAACTCAACCACGAAGGAAAAAATCAAAGGTACTCCTTCTCCCTCTCAAAAACTGTCCTTGTAATGTAATTTAATTCAATTTGTTATGTAATATCAAATCTCTTCAACAGATAACACCTGAAGCTTCAAGTTCACAGCCAACATCCACAGTTCAAAGTCAAGTTCACAGTCAACATCCACCATCAACAGCTGAAGCTTCAAGTTCACAGCCAACAAGAGAGAAGAAAACCAAGGTAATATACTTTTATAACTATTTAAGTTCATTGTATTGGGAAATTATGTTTTGGAAATTGTTTCACAATAACTTTGTATTTCTGTTCACAGAAACAACATCAAACACCAGGAGGAGGTTCCCAAAATCCATCCCAATCTCAACCACAGTCACAACTCACTGATTGAAGAATATGGCTTGAAGTAGGACTTTTGCAGCAGCTATATCTGGTATTCTGGTTTGAAGTAGGACTTATTGTAGTAGCTACTTATTTATTGTAGGGACTTATTTTTTGTTTCCTAACTAGCATGTTTTCTTGCATGTTAACATGCTCAGTATTAGAAATTACATTTCTGTGAACTAGAATGATGAAATGTAGGACTTATTGTAGCTACTTATTTTTTGTTTGCTTGTTAGCATGTTTTCTTGTTGCATGTTAACATGCTTAGTGTTAGGAATTAGTTGTTGTGTTTGAACTGGACTGATGAATATATAAGTAGTTGTTTCATGATGCTAAACAATTGAAATATGAATACTTATCATTATGGTTCTTCTATTACATTCAATCTCTGCTTCTAGTAGAATTTCATAACTAGGTTTACTCATATAAATAGAAGCACTGCCATGAATACACTAACATAAACTAGGTTAACTCATACCATTGCTACTTTTATAACTACTTAAGTAGAAGCATTGCCATTATTATACCAAGTAAAACTAGGTTAACTCCCACAATTAGCTTTGACCCTCCTTGGATAGACTCTAGGTGTTGAATTCTTCCATGCAAGCTTTCTAGGTACTGCAGCCTTTCCCACAACATCTCCAGCCTTTGCAGCCTTCCATTTAGCATTGCCATTTCCTGTTGAACCATAAAATTACCTCTACCATCATTCCTTTGTGATATACTATCACTGTATTGTCCTAGGTTGAATTCTTCATTATCTGGTTCCCAAAAATTGTAGAATTTGCATCTCCCTTTCTCACATACGAAATACAACTTGTGAGGGTTGTTTTGGGATTCAGAAATCTTCACAGCAGCTTTAACACCACATAAGCATCTTCTGTTTTTGAATTTGATAAACACTCCATTGATGTTGGTTGATGAGCTTGATGTAGCCTCCATTGTGTGTATGCCACCGTTGTCAGAATTGTGTAAGGATTGATGTAAACTTGTGAGCTTTATGTAACCAAAGTTGTTTGTGTATGGATTGATGAAGAATTCTCTCAGTGTATGGTTTATGAATGGATTGATAGAGGAATGTGTATGTGAGAATTGTTGATAAATGATGAAATGAATATGTATGGAATTTTTCAATGTGTATGGGAGCTATTTTTTATGTGCAGGTGCATTCATATTTAAAAGGGAAAAAATAGCCGTTGAAAAACGGTAGCAAAATGTGTAAAATCAATTTTTGCATATAAGACAAAAAAGGGTAAAACGGTAATTTCAGTTAAAGTTACATATAAGACAAATTTAAGGGTAAAACGGTCATTCAGCGACTATCAGACAGTTAGAGGGGCAATATAGTCTTTTAGTCCGACTGACATGGCAGAATCTGTCTTTTGACGGATTCTGTCACAGAAGGACTAAAAGTTACAAAAAAAAATAACCGTGGACTAAACCCAGAATAAGGCAAACTACAAGGACTAAAATGCAATTCCCCCTATATTTTTCATATATTTATCTAAATGATGCGATAAAATTATTTATAATTAATATTATTGTCATATGATACAGAATGCAAAGGTGGAAGAAGAAGAAGAAGAGTTTGAGTTCCATTTAGAGGTTTTATTGGTGCTGGTTGAACATTTTTTAATAGATATTGGTGTTTATTTTGAATTTCATTCGAAAAACACGTGAGATCCCAAACCAAAAAAGTACTCTCTAAATATGTACCACAGTACTAGTGGTTTTGGTGCTTCCACCACTGGTTTATGGATTTACCAATGGCAGTCACGTGTTTTTGGATTCTTTATGTGCTGCGAATTGATGATGTTGTCGAGTCAGGGGTGAGACTTGCTTGGCAATTTCTTCCGTGTATATCTGTAACAATTCTGCCTTGAAATCCAAACCATGCACAGAGCAGAAAAGCTCCAGCTAAAGTTGACGTGGTTCTCTCATCTATATGTTGTCTTCATATATTCTTCATTGATAATAGACGAGGACATGAGGTTGGTCTGACAGAGTGAATCCTTCATTCCTGTACTATGTGATTTTGGATTCAAGTTTTCCCCCTCTCGAAAAAAAAAACCCTAAATTTATGAACTACTTTTTTGTTTTAAAAAAAAAGTTTAATTAAAAGAAAGTTTAAAATTTTAATATGCTTTGAAATGCATGTATCTTTTTACCATCGGCCAACGTTGGTTTGGTGTTGGTGGCGAAGAATGCGCATCTTTCTCTTTAAAATTTTCAATTGAGTGATTACTAAATCGACACCAAAGGGTCAGTAATCAGTATCTTCCTGATTTTACGACAACAACAAAAAGTGTGTAATGAAGACAATAAGATATACTAAGATGATACAAAGCGAGAGGGTTAATATAAGTGGTTATAGGAGAAAATAACACTGTTTTCATTGACTTTGAAGAGTAATACTAGTTTAATAAGTTAAATTTAAATAGCAACAATTTATAAAAATACGCTTACCTTCTTCTTTTATTACTTTTTATTTTTTTATTTTTTTACCATCTACATGATTGATTTTTCTTTTTTCCAAAAACCTTCATTGATAGAGGACCAATGGGAAGTCTTCCATTAATGAAGATAGAATTTGTTCATCGATGAAGAAGATAAACAAAAAAAAATTAGGAAATTTCATTTTTATCCAAAAAATCTCAAAAACTACAAAATAAGTCTTAGAAATACAAAATAAATTTCAAAAATTACAAAATAAGTCACGGGAAAAAAAAACGCAAGATTTATTTTTGTGAGTGTGTTTTAAGGATATTGTTTGTAGAACTGAAAATAATATAATTCTGATGAATGCTTTTCATTGATGTCAAACGGTGTACATATACAACAAGAAGAATTGGCCTACACGTTTACTCCTATAAACTAGCTCTAAAGAAAAGACTTGCTACAATTTAGGAATACAAAAGTAAAGCTATTATATACAGAGTATATCTTCTATATAAAATGTATATATCAGATATTTTTTCTTACCACTCCCCCTCAAGTTGGAGAGTGGATGTCCTGTACTCCCAAGTTGCGAATCATAGATACAAAGATTTCTTTTCTCAAAGCTTTAGTCAAGACATCTGCCAATTGATGTGCAGAACCCACAAACCGTGTAACAATGGATCCATCTTGAATCTTATCTCGAATGTAATGACAATCCATTTCAATGTGTCTAGTCCGCTCATGAAAGACTGGGTTTGCTGCAATATGCAATGCAGCTTTGTTGTCGCAGTATAACAATGCAGGTTCACGAAGCAACACTCCCAAATCACTGAGAAGATGTTTCAACCAAGTTAATTCACAACAAGCACCTATCATAGCACGATACTCTGCTTCAGTTGAAGAGAGTGACACTGTTTTCTGACGTTTCGATCTCCATGAGACCAATGAGGAGCCAAGGAAGACACAGTAACCTGTTGTAGACCGTCTAGTGATCGGACAACCTGCCCAATCTGAATCACAATAAGCTCGCAGCCTGAAATCACTGTTTGAGGAGAAAAACAAACCTTGTCCAGGTGCGTTCTTAAGATAACGCACAACACGGAGTGCTTCCTCCATATGAAGCTTACGAGGCTGATGCATAAACCTGCTTAATACATGTACAGAATATGTGATATCCGGCCTTGAGACAGTAAGATATATCAATCTACCAATCAACCTCCTATAACGACCCGGATCTTTGAGTAAATCACTATTATCAGCTAACTTCAAACCTCGCTCCATAGGAGTATCAATAGGTGGCGCACCTAATAATCCTGCATCCTCAATAATTTCTAAAGCATACTTGCGTTGAGAAATAAAAATCCCATTTTTAGAAGAAGATACCTCAATGCCAAGGAAAAATTTCAAATCACCAAGATCCTTAAGACGAAATTGATCATGCATGAATTTTTTAATTGCAGCAATACTCACAGAATCATTTCCAGTAATCAAAATATCATCAACATATATCAAGAGTGTAGTGAATGACTTGCCTTGTGTTTTGGTGAATAACGAATAGTCAGCTCGAGATTGAACATAACCTATAGCTTGAATAGCTTATGAGAACTTTGAGAACCACTGCCGAGATGCTTGCTTCAAGCCATACAGTGACTTATGGAGTCAGCTGGAAGGTCTGGTGTGTGAATAGTGAGGTCAAGGAACGGTGATGTGTCATGAACTGGGAGGGGAATTGGGCAGTGAGAATGACCCAAAGAGGGATTGGGCTGTGGTGTTGGATCATGTGGGTTGACAGATGCATGTGTCTTCATCTCATATGGAAAAATAGTTTCATGAAAAACAACATCTCTACTTGTGAAAACCTTTTTAGTTGACAGATTATACAATTTGTAAGCCTTCTAATCAACAGGATAACCTATAAAAATACAAGCCATGGCACGAGTGTCGAATTTGTGTGAAATACGAACATTGGTAGCATAAGCTAAACATCCAAAAACACGAAGATGATGGAACAGAGGAGGTTTTGAGTAAAGACGCTCAAAAGGAGTTTTGAAAGAAAGGATGGGTGTAGGTAATCGATTAATGATGTGTACCGCAGTAAGAGCACATTCCCTCCAAAATTGGGTAGGAAGATGAGCATGGAATTTTAAAGCACGGGCCACTTGCAAAATGTGACGATGTTTGCGTTCCACAACCCCATTTTGTTGGGGCGTGTAAACACATGAATGTTGGAAAATAACACCATTTTCATTAAAAAAAGAACGGAGTGAAAGAAATTCACCACCATTGTCACTGCAAAAAATTTTAATGCGAGATGTGAATTGAGTGAAAACATAGCTAAAAAATTGTTTTAAAATCGATTGTGCTTCATCTTTATGTCGCATCAAAAAAATCCAAGTGAAACGTGTATAATCATCCACAATGGTAAGAAAATAGTGGGCACCAGAGAGTGAAGGATGTTTATAACGTCCCCAAATATCACAATGAATAATGTCAAATGCTTGTACAGAGGAAATTGAACTAGAACTAAAAGGCAAACGACATTGCTTAGCCATAGGACAAACATGACATTTATTATTGGATTGAATTGAAATATGCAGAAAATTTTTAGCAATAAAACCTAAACGAGATGAAGACAAATGCCATAATCGGTTATGCCAGAGATCGGTGGATGTTGTGGTAAGGTTGCAGATTGGTTGATTATGCGAGGAGAGAGGTGGACTGTTTATGGATTTTTGTGTTGCTAACGCCACCAAGTAATACAATCCATCACGCTGCTTACCCAAACCAATCGTCCTCCTCGTAGCCAGATCCTGCAAAACACACCAATATGGGAAAAAAGTCACTGAGCAGTTCAAATTTCTTGTCAAGCGATAAACCGATAATAAATCTACTTTGAATGTAGGCACACACAATACATCATGTAAGTAATATATGGAATTCAGATGCAACGATCCTTTTGCAACAATATTAGCCTTTTCTCCGCTAGGTAATAACACTGGAGATAACGAACTATTTTTATTCTTGTGCAAGAATAATTTAGGAGATGAAGAGATGTGGTCTGTTGCCCCGCTGTCAATTATCCAATTGCGGGAAACAACTTTGGACAAACCTGGCTTTAATATGGTGGCATGAGCCTGTGAACCAGTAGTTGTATTTTTGTCACCTAGGAGAGACAAGAGTTGCTGGAGTTGCGCTTCTGAAATTCCGGTCACCAGCGGTTTTTCTTCATTTTTAGTTAACCCTTCAGAGACATGATTTGCTGCAGGAGTATTCTTGAAGCGATTTTGGTTTGAATTTGAGTACTATCTTGCCTTGGGGTGGCCTGATGGATATCCATGCAGCTGGTAACACTTTTCGATGAAATGTCCCATATGCCCACAATGAGTGCACTGTGGTCTACCTCGAAACGAACCTGTGCGTCGCTTGTCTTGATCATAACATCGGTTTTCCTGTGGACCATTATAAGGACGGTCCGATCGCTCCATTTTACCTGCTGCAACAAACTGATTCGGTCTACTGCTGGTCCTTATCGCCATGGTTGCACTCCCACTAGAGTCTGGAGTTGTATGTGTGGCGAGAAGTCTCTGTTTTTCTTCCTGAGAAATGGCAAAATATGCTTGACGGACAGAAGGAAGAGGATTCATCAAGAGAATTTGTCCACGAACAGCACTGTAGGATTCATTCAAACCCATCAAAAACTGCATCAATTTTTGTTGATCATGTTGCGCCCCATTTGTTGCATCACTGTAAGAAGCCAATTCATCCCACAAACCTTTCAGCTTTGTGTAATAAGTGGAAACTGAGAGCTGTTCCTGTTTATGATAGGCGATATCTCCCTGAATTTCAAAGATACGTGGCGTATTACTTTGAGAGAATCGTTCACGAAGATCTTCCCAAACTTCATGTGCTGTAGCATAGTAGATTACACTATCTGAGATTTCTGGACTGAGAGTATTGATGATCCATGAGTGGACCATATCATTGCAGCGCGACCAAGTTGCATAACCATTGGGATCGGTTTCTTCTGAAGGAGCCAAGATTCTGCCATTGACAAAACCTAACTTATTTTTTGAATTCAAAGCCATTGTCATAGCCCTTTTCCATACTGAATAGTTGTCTCCATTCAAAGGCTTGGAAACCAGTACCAAACCTGGATGATCTGAATGATGAGTGAAAAAGGGGTTAGAGAGATCTGTTTTTAATGAATCTGTAGAGGAGGTCGAAATTGAAATTTCTGGCTTGGATGTGCCAGAGGCGGATGTGCCAGATGCGGAAGGAGTTTTGTCTAGAGGTGTTTGATCGTTGGCCATTGCAGCGAAAAGAATGAAAAGAAACTACACGAGAAATCAAAGTGCAGCAAGGATTGAGTCAGGATTTTAACTCTGCTCTGATACCATGAAAATAATATATTTCTGCTGAATGCTTTTCATTGGTCAAACGGTGTACATATACAACAAGAAGAATTGGCCTACACGTTTACTCCTATAAACTAGCTCTAAAGATAAGACTTGCTACAATTTAGGAATACAAAAGTAAAGCTATTATATACAGAGTATATCTTCTATATAAAATATATATATCAGATATTTTTTCTTAACAAGAACAACACTTTAGGTGCTATTAAAACTTAACTTATTAAGTTGATGCTAGTTTTAAAAGCAAGAGAGTAAAGAGTGCTAGAAAATTTTTTGAACCCATTAATATAATACGGATCATGTTAATTACCGAACGTGTAACATTACACATTAACATCACACATTAACATCACACTTTATATAAAAAAAAAAAAAAAATGGTATAATATTGTTGATCATACCTATATCTATATTTTGCTGGTTCTTGAATTAAGTGTATCTGGACGTGACATAAACAAGGATCACAGACCACGGTAATGAAAATCTTTAAAGAAAGAAACAGACCAACTAGTTTTTTGTTTGGAAAATTCGAATCTGCGCTTTTGATTAATTTCTTAAAAATGGAAAAAAGACAAAGAAACTATAACAATATTAGCCTTGAGTCAAATATTAAAAATATTAAATAGTTTACAAGTACGTTAATATTAATAATTTATTAATTAATTTCTAATTATTAATATAATAATCGACATATTATAAAACCATTTCTATTTTTTCAAAGCCTAACTTTTTTTTTTTCTAAATTTAATTTCTTATAAACCACCCAAGGACTTGTTTGGTATACTGGGATGAGCTTCCTAATAACTTCTTGTCATATCCCAAGATGCAAAGCAGGCATTGTCTAAAAACGCCGATGACAAGGATGATCGGGAGGCATTGAAAAATGTTTTCCGTGCAGCAGAAGCAGTTGGTGATGAGTTTATTTATCTAATATATTTATTAAGTTTTATATTCAACATTTAATTAGCTCAATTTTTTTTTCCGAATAAATAATTTTAGTTGTCTACAATATTTTTATTTTATTTTAATATATATCAATTAAGAACTCATGTGCTCGGTATATCTTTCATTATCTTCTTTTTTGTTATTTTCATCTACCACTTGTAAACAAAATTAGCATAAAACCCAACTCATTTTGGTATTATTTGAGGTTTATTTACAAACTAAAGATTTTTAAACTTTTTAATGGAGTACACTAGCAAAAAGGGTGTAGATACAGTTAGAAGGGGTGCAAATATCGTAACTCTTTCTTGTTTTCTATTTTTATTGAGTAATATATTTAAATATATATTACTAAAAATTTGTAAACTTGTTATAAAGATTTAGAAAATTTTCAAAGCTATGATGCTGATATTGACATATTTTGTGATGGTAAATTTCAGTCTTAATATAGCAAACGGATGAGTTTCTGTACCTACTAAAAAAGAGTTTTTTAAATCAACCATAAGCTCTATAGAGTTTTTTTTAATTAATAATAATAAAAATAAAAATAATGAAAGAGAAAAGAAAAACGAAAGTAGAGGGATATACGGTCCTTAAAACACGTTAATCTAAAAAGGCACGCATGTCTCAATAGAATGTAAAAAATATATGAACCTAATTAATCAGAATAGCAGAATCATTCATTTATACCTCAACCCATGCGGCCAAATTAACAAGGCTTAATTACTAAAAACCGAATGATGAAAAAAAAAAAAAAAAAAAAGGTCTATTGGATCAATATAAATGTAACCTACTGAATTATATAAAAAACATGTCTTTGTGGATAGACGACCAGTCGACAAGCATGAATAAGGTGCTTTTGATATGCAGATAAACATCAAAATCACTTTTTTCTTGACAGTAAAAATAGGAAGAAATTAATAATAATATTAGAGAGCATAAATGAATAATATCTTCAAGAGGAAGATTCGATATTTATTTATTTCTACTCGGCAACGATTAATTTATTCTTACAAAAGTAAAACAGAAGTGCTTATTAGAATGCTAAACATTAGAGTTTCTCAACAACTGAAAATGAGAAGGAAAAAAAAAAAAAAAAA
This sequence comes from Acer saccharum, assembly GCA_030490815.1. NCBI lineage: Eukaryota > Viridiplantae > Streptophyta > Magnoliopsida > Sapindales > Sapindaceae > Acer > Acer saccharum. The sequence goes on along the minus strand of CM059877.1, from coordinate 6,310,608 downwards.
CATAATTCTTTGAATCCCTAACTTTTCAACCAGTCTCTTGTGCACGCCAAAACCTCTCTGACCATGTCAGAATCAAAGTCTATGGGAGATTTGGGAATTCTGGAATTCAAATTACCAAAAGGAATTGTCAATTGAATGATAAGAAATCACAAGCCATCCTTACTAGTGTATGGAAATACTCAGTATTGAATCGCCACCATTTTAGTATATTAAAATCTCGGAATAAAGGAAATTTGACGTCTTCCAAATACTGATCAAGTTCAATATTCGGTGACTGATGGTGATCAAGATGATCATGAGAAAATTTACGCAGCTTCCCCCAAGGATCTAGCATTTCATATGAAAGGACAGATTTCTTTTCTTTAGATCCCGAAACTGATGATTGGAAAATTGTTAGTGCCCTTTGCATATTCATTGTAAACATTCATTAAATATTCCTTGAATTTTGCTAGTCGTTTCTCACGTTCACCACTATATATCTATATCTATATCTATATCTTGGCTTTTGAATCAAGTGTATCTAGGCATGACATAAACAAGGACCATAGAAATCTTTAAAGAAAGAAACAGACCAATCGGTTTTTTGCTTGGAAAATTCGAATCTGTGCTTTTTATTGATTTCTTACAAATGTAAAAAAACAAAGAAACTATAACAATATTAGCCTTGAGTCAAATATAATAACCATTTAATAGTTTGTAAGTACAATAACTAATTATTAATTAATTTCCAATTATTAATATAATAATTAATACATTATAAAACCATTTCTATTTACTCAAACCCTGATTTATTTATTTTTAAACCACCCAAGGACTTGTTTGGTATACTGGGATGAACTTCCAATAACTTGTTGTCATATTCCAAGATGCAAAGCAGGCAATATTGGGCCTGTTTGGGATAGCTTCTGAAAGGCTTAGAAGAGCTTTCTGAGCCCAAAAGTGGCTTTTGGAAAGAGCTTATGGAGCTTCATAGCTCTTTTACCGTAAGCCAAGCCCAACCTACTTTCTCTGAAAGAGCTTTTAAGAAAAACCAGGAAGCCAAATTTGGTTTAATGAATTTTTTCTATTGACAATTTTACCCTTATTTTTAATGAACAACAAAACTATAATGCCAATTTTATCCTCCTCTCTCATTTACGCTGAAGTGTTTTTCCTCTTTTACAGAGACACCCAACAATGGTGATGATGGAGACACATCTGGGTTTCCATTTTCGATCATCAACGGTAGAGATTGGAAACACATCTGGGTCTCCATTTCTCATGATCATCATCATGAGAAAATTTACGTGGCTTCCCCAAAGGATCTAGCATTTCATATGAAATGCTAGATTTCTTTTCTTTAGATCCCGAAGCTGATGATTGGAAATTGTTAGTGCCCTTTGCATATTTATTGTAAACACCAGTTAAATAATCCATGAATATTGCTAATCGTTTCTCACATTCACCACCATAGATCTCTCCTTGTACGAATGTTTCACAACATCCATTTTGAATCGCGGATCTAGTACGGCAGCAACTGCAAGAACCAAATTGTCATCATCCCAACATTTCATTTCTTCTACTATAAATTGGAAGCTTTCTGTTTTATAGATGAAAGAATTAAGTTTCACCAATTTTAATTACCATCAACATAGTCGTAAGAATAACCATCAAGAACCATGTAGGATATATTGTTGTCAATTCCCCATTCTGAAAGCACATTTTTTAAAATTTTCATGATTGGATCACCTCCTATACATTTCCGACTAATAATCTTCTCCTTCAATTTCCAATCATATTCATCAATAAAGTGGACCGAAAAACAAATATATTGCCCAAATATAGTCTTATAATTATAAAACCGTTAAAGATAAGCGACAAGAGAGTTTATCAAAATATATGCGGAGCTTTTCCTTCTCTTCATCGTAAACATTGACTAAGTCAGCCACCTCTATGGACTTTGGCAACGGTTTAAACAAGGAACTTTGCTTAATAAGCATTTTTACCCTATCCAAGTGATTCAATTGTTTTTTTTTTTTTTTTTTTTTGAAACAGCAAAACACAATTTTGTAAAGTAAGCAGTGAAGTTTTTGATCCGGCAAGATCATTCACTACCTTTAGCGATTATCCGTCACATTAAAAGGAGAAAAAACCGAACAACTAGTATTAGTGTTAAAATTAGCACTAACAAATTACAACATATTAAACAAATTTTAGCAGTGACAGTTGTGAGATTTGCAAAAGAAATGAAAAGTGTTTGATACTAACACAAGGTGTTTGATAGAAAGCCACAGAGAAAAACGAGAGAGACAATAGCCATTAAAAAGCTTTTTCTTTGCTTCTGATCTTTCATTATTTCAGAATAATGATTTACAAGATAGAGCTACTATTTATATTACATGGATTCTCTCATTCTCACTCTTAACTAATCATTTGAGACCTCATAATAATTACAATCTTCAGTCATGCTAAATGAACTTCTAACTAACTTTATAACAAACTGCCACGTCATAAGATTCTCTAACTAACTCTGTAACAAACTTGACTTTTGCTGAGCTTGAGATGAGCATCAGCACAACTCTGTTTGACAGCAAAATCAGCTGTGCACAGAGCAAGACCAGCATGGTATGTTGGACCTCTGCTAGGACGATCACAATTCTCATTGCTTGAATTCATTGTTGAGCTGTTGTAGTTGAATACCAAGTTAGCAGATGTTGACAAATGAGAGTTATCTCTAACAAGAGTTTACCTCCACCTGTATCCAGTTTGCTTTCCTTTCACAAGTAAAAGTAAAAGAAGACCCGAGCAAGTTTTACGGGAAGAAAACAACTTTTAGAGGCTGTTAATACAGCACTAAAGCTTTTACTATACAGGCTAGAACTGTACAAGCAGAGATTCTTAGATTTCAGGATTATAATCCATGAAACAGCAGGAGACAAACGAGCGGGACTATAACCAGGAATTCAAGACCGTGACCATTGTCCTTGCTCGCATTGGATTACAAACCAAAACCAGATCAACTTTGCTTCACAGGCCATAGCTATGACTAATCCAACTCAAAAGTTGTGCCCGCCTCACAGCAGCCTTTGCACCAATAGACGGTCTCAGGGCAGCCCTGACCTTCAGCCTCCTCCCAACAATGGTTATGCCTAATGAACAAGAAGGCTCGTCATCAAAGCTGTAGTTTGCAGATGAACAAGGATAAGCATCTTCTGTAGCATTAAAGAAGTCTTGGCCTTGACCTTGGCCTTCCGTGTTGAAGATAGGAAGCAGGTGCTGCATGTCATCATTTTCGAGCATCTCATGACTTCTCATACTTCTCATACGAATCTCATCCGCCGAGGAGAAAAGGTCATAAACTTCACTGTAAGTTTTAGGATTTGAGGTGCCAAGATTCTGGAAGCCCAACGAGGATGATTGTGATGGACCAGGGGCCAAGAGGTTGTCGTTTCTTGGAAGGTGGACTTGCTGTGGAGCACTAACCAACGGGGTCTGTAAAGGGTATGATGTGCCATCCAACTGAATGGGGGCATTAACATTTACGTTCTTTGGATGCATCTGGAATCTGGAAGGCATGCTATCATTATATCCTAGATAGACAAACAGACAAAAAACATCGCTATAGTCAGCAATAAACCTGTGAACATGCAGCTCAACATCTGCTTGGAAAAGAAGGGGAAAAATTTCATATCAATATAAAAAAGAAAACCGTGGCATCAAATCTTGGAGAACAAAACATGATAGGGTATGGACTGAAGTAGATTGCAACTGTTGAAATCCACCTACAAGATTAGTAGAGATATCGATCTATATACTATAATTTTCTTAATTGAGAAAAGTACCTCCAACTGATAAACTGGAATCCATAGAAGGCTGCTCCGGAGGAGCTGGAACCGTCAAGGTCGGTAGAGTGATCTGTTGCTCAAATGAATTTAAATAATTTTGTGGACCTGTTGGAATATCTTCTTGAGGAGAAACTACGCTCTTATTCTGCATAAAGTATAACGGAGACTTGCCATCATACTCTATGACTTGCATCCAATTGTCATACGCCTTCTTCACTAAGGTGTCCACATGGACCTGCAACACAGTATTTTATTTTTAAATATTGTTCAAGTTTAAATAAAAAATTTTAAAAAGGGATATAAAATCAAGTATTCTATAAAATCAACTAGTAATATATTATAAAGGCATGACCACCATATATTTGTGTTATCTTAGATGAATTTGTTTAAATGAAACTATGAAAGATAATGTGTTGTGTTCAATTGTATTTTTATGCAACTGCTTGTGAACTTTTTCTACCTCTTTCCTTGATAAATTCCTCCAATTTGGAACAGTTACCTGTCTGACTAAAGTATCCAAAATGCAGCCAATATTATATCAGATGCACAAGATTATTAACAAAATGGAACAGCTGGAATATTTACCTTTTGACTGTCAGAAAGAGAATCGGCCGAATAATATTGTCCATTTTCAATAAGGCCACTCAACTCATAGATATTGTTAAAAACAACACCAACGTTCCTTGCATTATCAGGATAATACACATAAAGTTTCCCACTTAGAACACGTCTTTGCATGCTCCACAAGACTGTCCCATATCTTATTTGACATGCCACTTCCAAGAATCTACAACAAATGGATTAGCAAGAGAGTTACAAACAGATATATATGGATTTGATTCCTGATTGACAACCAAAATCTACATTCTTACATTTCGCAACTTCTGTGAGTCTCTAACTGCAAATCGTAGGAAATCTTCAACTCTATAAATTCCAGCTCTATTCAACCTCTTATGAAATGACCCATCCTTTCCGATCTTCTCCAATCTCCAAACCTCATCATTCATCACAGGTGGATAGTGTTTCTTGTATACTGTAAATGAGAAAAAATTGCACATTTATCAACCTCCTGTCAGACAAAAACAAGTATATAGACACAAAAACAAGTAGATAGACAACATATATTAGTTCTGGAACATAAGCTTTGGCTGTAATTAAGAACTCACATTCTCCCCGATGATCCTTAACAGTTAAGGCATCTGTTTTTGCTTCATTTTCGAGCATCTCATGACTTCTCATACAAATCTCATCCTCTGAGGAGAAAAAGTCCTCAACTCCCCTGTAAGTATTAGGATTTGAGGTGCCAAGACTCTGGAAGCCCAACGAGGATGATTGTGATGGACCAAGGGCCAAGAGGTTGCTTCTTGGAAGGTGGACTTGCTGCGAAGCACTAACCAACAGGGTGGGTGCGTTGACATTTATGTTCTGTGGCTGCATCGGGAATCTAGAAGGCATGCTATCATTATATCCTCCAATCACAGAATTTTCAGCTGGTTTATCTCCACTAGCACTACCTCCACCTTCATTACTCTTATTTTTGCTGCAGCTATTGAAATGATTTCTAAGGTGTGTAGTTCCCTGCTTGCTTGAACCATCTTTCTTCACCTTGCAAATATTACATATGGCCCATTCCTTCCCATTTTCATCTGTATGCTTTTCAAAGTTGTCCCAAACATCTGATCTCAGCTTTTTTTGTTTCTTATTTGAAGACTTGCCTAAATCTAAACCCACCGTCTCCTTAACAATATTTTGTTCTCCGATTTGAGAGATTTCCTTTCAACACACAAATAAGTGATTGATAGGATAAGTAATATTACAAGTAAATCCAAGCATGACATGAATGATATTGATCATGAAACTAAACAAATCAATCATATGTACAAGGCAAATCAATATATATTTGTATGCATGTACCTTTGTCTGGTTTGAATTGTCATCGGAAAATAAAGATGGACTTTCCAGTGTAAAGGTTCCACTAGGCAAAGAAATGCTACCAGAAACTTCTTCACAGCCTGTTAAACAAACATTTTTTAAAAGATTAGACAAAGCATCGGATTTTCCTGCGAAAATTAAATGATGACCAAACAATATTACAAGTCTATAAACTATGATCATATGAGATAGCTTTTAGCTAGCTTTCCGATATTAATAATATATAACAAAGAGATTTAAAGGGAGATAAAAGAAAACACACCAAAAAACAAAAAACAAAATTGAAGTGGAGAAATGTGAGAAAATGATTTTTTTTGTTCGAAAATAAAAATAATAATTTCATTAAAGTAAAGAATAAAGTAAATACCTAATCTTTAACGATATCAAACACCTCTTATATCAATGATCAAGAGATCTTACCAATTAAGCTATTATAGTTTCAATGTAAATACATACAATTGTGATTTTAATAACAAGAGTAGTCTAGCTATGTCATAGAATTTAATCAATTTATACCTCTAGTAGTCTAGCCCGTGTTATTGTTGCTGTGGTTTGACGGCAGACGCCAGTTGTTGTTATTTCCGGAGGTGTGCGACGAGCGCCAACCCGTATTATTGTGATTTGCTGGATTGGCTGAAGCCGGAAAGTGTGCTGGTTCGGAATTCATACCTTGAATGGATGCTTCAAAGTTCTGGAGTTTATCATGCAGTTCTTCAAACGAGATTGGATCGTCACGAGCTTGAACAGCACGTACCAGTTCTTTATAATCATCGCCAAGGCCGTCAAGTATTTTCTCGGTGAGATCATCATCATCCATCGGTGCTCCCAAGATAGCAAGTTCATCAGCATGTGTTTTGACAGTTTGAAGAAACTCTTTAATACTTTGAGATCCCTTGGTAGGATTTTTGAGATGGCTTTTCACTTGTTTGATACGTCCTCGAGTTTGCTTGGCATAGGTGTTGGCTAGAATGGTCCAGGCTTCTTGTGAGGTATTGGCTTGGGCAATGAATGGGATGATGGTGGGAGAGAGAGATCCAATGAGAGCACTGAGAATCAATTGGTCTTGACAATACCACACAATGTATTCTGGATTCGGTATTGTAGTGTCATTTTGAGTGATATGAGTGGGTGGGCTGGGTTTTGAACCATCAATGTAACCAAGGAGGTCATAACCAATGAAAAGAGAATGAAACTGGAGTTTCCAGGATACATAGTTGTTGGATGTAAGTTTGAGTGGTGCTTGAGCAGCAATGTTTATGGTAATCAGTGTGTGATGTCGTTCATTGGTGTTGTGGATTGTTATATTGGGTGTTGCAGAATTAGAGGGGTTGGTTGTAGTCATGGTGATGGCTAGAGAAAAATAATTTGGTAGTGCTCTGATACAATAAGAAACAGAGAGTTGAGAAAATATGGCATACTTTTTTTTTTTATTGAGCTGAACGAATATATACAGTACAAAGGATTAAGAGAATCAAACTGAAATCCTACACTTACTGATATAGTTTAAACTTGAATTTAAATAATTTAATTGCAACAGCAAGATAAAATAATAATTGAAGAAGAAATCAACAAGTTGTAATTAATTGAGACCTTTTCAAAAAAAAAAAGTTATAATTGAGTAGAAATAGAATGCTTAATCTACATACCTGTAAATCCGAAGCAAATAAGTAGTAGTAAGTTGTTGATCGGTAGCTTGTCTTTCAATTCCCAAATATTTCTTCAATCTTAGATCTGATCACTGGGTTTTTAATCTTTCAAATATAGTAGAGAGCAAGAAGACTGAAGTCAAATGGAGGCTTGTTGTAAATAGATCGAAAATGAAAGAATATAGATGAAGAGAGATGAAGATGCTTTTCTGATAACTTGAGTTCTTACATTCTCATTTGCAATCGAAACCAACATATATATATATATATATATATATCGGATTTCCGAAATCCGAAATCCGAATAAGAGAGGGACATGAAATCCGGAATCCGAAATAAGAGTGGGACATAATTAACTTTGATAGAGTTGAAGAAAAATAAAAAAAGAAAGCCTTATTATAAAAAAATAAGAGAGGGACATGAAATCCGGAATCCGAAATAAGAGTGGGACAGGAAATCCGGAAGAGAGGGACAGTTTGAATCCGGAATCCGAAATCCGAAATCCGAAGAAGAGTTTGTGTTTTGAATCTTTCAAATATAGTAGAGAGCAAGAAGACAGAAATCCGAATAAGGGAGGGACATGAAATCCGGAATCCGAAATAAGAGTGGGACAGTTTGAATCCGGAATCCGAAATCCGAAGAAGAGTTTGTGTTTTGAATCTTTCAAATATGGTAGACAGCAAGAGACAGAAGTCAAAAATGGAAAGCCAGCTATTCTAATAAGCCAATAAGGCTTTTCTTTTTTTATTTTTCTTCAACTCTATCAAAGTTAATTATGACCCAAAGTCCAAAGACTTGTGAATTGAGGTCCTTATTCAATATGAATTATCCTATATCCGACACTCATAACTAATTAATTAAGGGTGATTCTATTGACACCCACATAATATCTTTATAAATCAAAGTTTTAATGAAACTTTTTTATTTCTAAAATACCCTTACTACTTAAAATATATGGTTTTATAATTGAAAATTAAATTTACTTCCTACACCTATAAGTTGAGCACTTAGAGTACGTTTGAGAGAGTTTCTCAAGTAGATCTTTTTGCAGTGAGTACAACTTTTAAATAAAAGTCGTTGGTCGTTTGGTTGTTAATTAAAAGAGAGCTTTTTTAATGTTAGAATTACAAAAATACTCTAATAAATATTAAATTATAGGGTTATATTGGAGATTTTAGTGTTATTAAAAAAACTCCAAAAGATTTACTTGGAAAAGCTTTAAATTTGGGCTTCTCCAAGTAGACGTAAAACAACTTTTTTAACCATCTAAAAGCTCTACTGAGTGACAACCAAACGATACAAAAAATAAATAAAAAGAGCTTTTTTAATTAAAAAAAAAAAAAAAAAAAACTCTTTTAGCCAGTAGACAAGCTCTTTCAAACGGACACTTACCATAAATTATTGCAGTTGTAGTCTTGTAGAACTCTTTTAAAAATAAAATAAAAAAATAAAAAAAAATAAAAATAAAAAAAACCTGTAGAACTCGATCAAAACTACACTGTTCTCAAACACAACTCACTCACTTTACTTTAATTACAAATTCTTATTAATTTAATTGGTTTGTAAACCGAAAAACTTGGTAGATGGATTTTTTTTATAAAAAGAAAAAAAAAATCAAATTCTATAATATTTGAAGAAGAAACTGTACATATTTTTTTTTTCTAAGAAGAGAAATGGGTGTAATGAGAAAAAAAAATGTTTAAAATTAAAAAATACTTAAAGGATAGTTTTGATATTATAAATGATGTAGGGAGTAAAATTAAATTTTTTTATTTTTTAATATGGGTGTAGGAAGATATTTTGTAGATGGCAATAGAGCCACCCTTAATTAATTGACTTATCATTTCCGGTTTTCCACCGATCAATATATCACATTGTCGGATCGAGTAAGCGCTCTTTACCATTGTATCACATTTGATAGTAGATTTCCTTCGTTATTAATGTCCACATTTGGTGCCACCAACATTTCTATTTGAAGGTAAATTTGCTTCACATAGAGTAATATTATGTTTTTCAAATATTATCTAAATGATATGACAAAATTATTTATAATTAACATTATTGTCCTATGAATATATGATACAGAATGCAAAGGTGGAAGAAGCAGAAGAGTTTGAGTTCCATTTGGAGGTTTTATCGGTTTGGCCTTTCACTAGCTGCCATGATTGGTGATTTCGTTTATTTTGTATGTTTATGTTATTTATATTTGAGTTCCCAATAAGTGGTGTGTGAATATATATATATATATATATATATATATATATATATATATATATATATATAAACGTGGGATTCTCAATAGATATCGGTGTTAATTGACTTTTTTAATAGATATCGGTGTCTATTAATTTCGTATGAAAAATTACGTGGAATCTCGTACCTGATCGGTATGTATACAAGTGGTTTTGGTACTTATGGGATTTTGTGAATTTAATACAATTATACGAGTAGTTACTAATAAATCAAAACCAAAAGGTCTGTATCTTACTGATTTAAAAAAAAAAGTGTGTAATTAAGACTATGTTTGGGATTGCTTTGCTTCAGAAATAATCCGCTTATAACTTAACTTTAGAAATAATTAACTTATAAGATAAGTCGATAGATGTTTGGTAATTTGACTTTATAAATAATCAACTTAGGAAAAAAGTAAAGAAAAAATGTTTAGTAAATTTTAATTGATTATGGAAAATGACCAAAATGGACATTTATTGTTAAAATATAATATATATGGGGAAATTGCTATTATTATTAAAGTATAGCTAATAAAAGAAAATGTAATTATTTTATTATTATTATTTCGAGCTTTTTTATTTCTTTTTTACAGTTTTTTCTAATAATTTTTTTTCCATTTTTTTCATTGTTATTTAACAAAAAGATTTAAAAATAAAAGATTGAGTCAACTCAACAAAAAAAACCATGACTGAGTCAACTCAAGCCCAGTTTCCTTCATCACAACTGAGTCAACTCAGTCATCTTCTCCATCAAACATCAACAACTCCGGCATCAACCTCTGTATCAACAACTCCGGAGTCAAATTCGCAAGATTCTGTCGCCGATTCGTTACATCTTGACGGAGAAAAACTGGCCTGGGCAACGGAATCACGATCGGATTCGCGATTTCAATCGCGAAATGGAATCACGATTGGATTTGCGATTTCAATCGTGAAACGGAATCCTCCACTGTCGGAGGAACACCGACTTACATCGACGACTTCGACGTCGTCGGAGGTATCCGGCCGTCTGCCGTCTGCCGTCTGCCGTCCTCCGGCCTCCATTGTCGGTGGTGGCCACTGTACGATCTTCAATTTTTTTTTTTAATTAATTTATTAATTTTTTAGTTATTTAAAATATTATTAATTCAAAAAATTATCACTATTAAATAAGGGGTATTATTGTCTTTATATTAAAATAGTAGGGGTACTATAGACATTCTAATTATAAGAAGCCAGCTTCTCCAATAATTAGCTTCTAAAAGCTACCCCGTCCAACTTCTCAAAAGTAAATTATTGGAGAAGCAAATTATGAAACAAGTTAATTATAGAGTGTTTACCAAACACTCTAGGGGTCATTGATTATGGAATAAGTGATTAATTCTTAAGTTTATGCAATTCCTAACATACCCTAAAACTGCAAGATGATACTAATATATATATATATATTATTTTATTTTTTTTCAAGAATCAGATGCTTACCAAGATCATGTTAACTTAGTGCAACCATAAGTTAAGTGGGTATATAACATTATATAATCGAACCTAAACATGTAACATTACACTTTAAGGGATCGTTTGATACACTGTATTGGATTGTATTGTATTGGAGTAGACTATATTATTATTAATACAAACATATATTCAGTGATACACTGTATTATATTGTATTAAGTTATTACAATACGACTGTTTTGTAATCAATTATATTATAAAAATATAATATGAAAAAAAAATAAAAAAAAATAAACTTAATAATTGATTTTATATATTCTTACCATAAATAAATCAATAAATATTTTTGTATAAAAAAATCAATAAGTATTTATTTTTATTGATATAAAAATTTAAATAAATAATATTTTTATAAATAAAACAAAATTATATAATATTTTTTTTATAGTTTTATTAATATTCCATATTTGTTGAGAAAAAAGAGAAAAGAAAAATGTTTGTTTTTAATACAATACAACCTAACTGTATTAGGCAATTAAAATATACTAAAAATCTAAAATAATACAATACAGTGTTTGGTATTAAAATAATTCAAACACTGTATTATATTATTTTAATATATTTTAATTAGTTAATACAATTTAATACAGACTACCCAACATGGCCTAACATCACACTATTATATATATATATATATATATATATATATATATATATATCTTGGCTCCTGGATCAAGTGTATCTGGTCTGGGCGTGATGTAAATAAGGACCAAACACCACAATAATGAAAATCTTTAAAGAAAGAAACAGACCAACCGATTTTTAGCTTGGAAAAATGGGGCTAGAATTTGTGCTTTTGATTGATTTCTTAAAAATGGAAAAAAGACAAAGAAACTATAACAATATTAGTGAATTGCTCGCAGAATGGAAATGGAATAAAAGTATTAAGTTATACAAAAATTGTTTCTTTATACGGCTTGTGGATAACACAACACAAGGATCAACGAAAAATAAATGAAGACGGCAGTCCAAAAGCTCATTTTCTCCTGATCGAAGAAAATATTATACAAATTCATAAGTGAAAATTAGTCATCACATTCTAATCCACTAATATATAATAATAAAAAAGCTTGAAAAATAGAGAAAAATTAACAATTTTTTTTTTTTTTGAAAGAAGAAAAATTAACAATTGAAGAAAATAATTTCTTCTTGTAACTACCCGCTAACAATAAAGTATATGTATTGTAGCTGAATCCAGAAAAACTTATAATTTATGATTGGTAAAATATCTATACGAAAGCATAATGCACAAATCCGACCCAATTTTTACTCGGAAAACAAAGATACACAGATCACCACATCACAATTCATGTTCAGCATATGCTAAAAGTTCACCAGTAATACTACAATAACAGCATGTGCATTCCATCCTATAAAGAGCTCTACGGCTTCTGAAAGAGAACGAAATCAGAATCACATTATCTACTTGGTAGAAACTTGGCCGGGTTTAAAATTTCTTAAATTACAAAACAACTCACCTCACATTTTTTACACGAAAGGATATTCTAGTTTCCTACATGTTTTCTTTTTGAAATACAAATCATTCATGTTACGTGGAAAGATTGGAGGGGGGTAAATATACTCAACAGAGAAGTATATAAAGTTTCATTTACCCAGTTTAAGGCAAGCGGAAGAATTTCCACTCTATACCGAGTCTACTCCTTCAACCTGCTGTTTCGCAAGATATCTTTCTCTTCGCTCTTTCTGCATAGAAACGAATACATTCACAAATGCAGTATATCAATACTAGTTTTATAGTTGTGTAAAATTTCAAGAACTATTTATGAGATAACTCACCCATTCATCTATGACAAGCCCTTCTCCGATAATCCTTGGACCAGCTTCTTCTGGAGGCTTCTTGCGTGCTACAACTGCAGCATCAGCTTCTGTCAAATAGCGCTTCAATTTTTCCAGAGCCTTAAAAAAAGAAAAAAAAAATATGAGGTGAATCTGCATAAATCAGCATTTTTAAGCATTTACTCTTTGTAGTTTTAACTTTTCAGGTTTCCCCACCCCCCTTTTTTTTTCCTTTTAAGTTGGGGAGGGAGCTGATAAATTGTAAGTGAATGAAATTAGGTTCACAACTAGGACAGACATAGGGTGTCTTCTAAACAATTTACATACTACTGGTACTTACAGGATCGGAACGCCCGGGATCTAGAAAAACAACCTGCAGTATTTGTTCACTCGGCACTTGATCTTTCTGCTCATCAAACTGCAGGAAACAAAATTACTTGAGCAATGAAGTACGAAGAATGTTCAGTCTACTCAAATATTTCTGGATAGGAAGAAAAGCAAGAGAAATAGGGGTTTTCACTTTGCAATAATAATCCTAAAGTATCCTTGCCACAAAGGCAGTAAATGCAAAGAAACTAAAACTAAACCTTGATTTATGCATGCATGTCCTGATCAAAATAAGCATTGAATTCTCTACACATTGGTTTTCTAGGTCCAAATTTAGGAAATTTTGGTGAAAATATCGGAAATATCACTAATATCCTCAAAATATTAGGGATATTCAATGATATTTTTGATATTGGTCCTCCAAAAATATGGAAAACATTTGAGATTTTCTGGTCAAAGTATCAATATTTACTTCCTTGGTTCTCTACAATAAAAATGAATGACTCACAACATATAGCAAACTTTTAGAAAGAGATACCCATCTAATCAAAGACACAACACTATGCACATAAAATTCAAAAACCAAAAGATATTTGAGACAACAGGCAGGCTACACAACACTGACAAACAGTATTTTGATTGCACAAATTCCCTTAGAAACTACAATAAACTAATGAGATAATAATAATTTACATATCTAATATCCTCTTACAGAATCTATTGATTAGATAAAACTTCTCAAATTGCTCAAATCAATTATAAGTATTCACCAATTGAAGATGATTTCACTAAATGATCACGTATGTTTAACAAGACTGAAAAGCAAATAAGCTACAAGATAAATGTGGCAACAATAAATATGTTTGTCGTCAAAGTAACAATGAGAAAACGTAGCAATTATAGTAACTGTTCAACTCACCAGCTCAGGGACATAGTCCATTGGTCCTTGCACTTTCATGCTAATGATTTTAAATTTATCCCGGCTGTTTTGATCCAATGGTTTTTCATTATTCTCTGGCAGCTCCACGAACTTGAAAACTAGCAAATCAATTCAAGATCAAGCACAAAATGTGTAAGTATGGGTTAAACAATATTAACATATGGATGTAGCATGAATATCTGCCGAAATAACAGATGATCCAAAATGAAATGAAACCTAAAAATTCGCAGACTAGCAGTTACCAGTTGCGATGAGACTCTCTCCTGGTGCAAGAATAGCTCCCGGAGGACGCATGAAACAGCTTTTCGGTGCTGTTGTTTGAAACTGAAACAAGAAAAATAAGAAATTTAGCTACATAACATGGTCTAATTAACATAAAAATAATTATAAAAAATAAATAAATAAATAAACAAAAGCTGTACCTTAAAAGCTACATGAGACTTGCTTGAGTTCTTTATCTTAATAGCACTCCTGACTTGCTTGCGAGGTTCATCTTGAAACAAAAATAGAGTATATTAAATCATTAAAAAAACATGTTATTGCAATTTATACAAAATTATTTCAACTATCATAATTACAAGCTGCAAACAAGTAATTAACTATCATAACCACTAATTCAGCTAAAAAAAAACAACCTAGATCAAGACAAACTACAGATCGCAAACCACAAAATCGATTTTCAATAAAAATAAATAAATTATAATTTATAATTTCGAAGTACCACATGGAAAGTAGAGCTTATTAGATGGATCGAGCTTGAGCCGACGCCGAGTTGGCAGAAGCGATCTCGCGACATGAGAAACCGAATTCGAGAACCTTCTCCGTAATTTCCTGTATAGAAACACTTTTGATGAACAAAAGAAATACAAAATTGGGCCAGCCCACTTTGGAAACTTTGAAGGCTGATGTATCCATATCAGAGTGATGAGTTCATAGAAAGGCCTACCCATAAGCCCATATTTTCCCTTATTGTTTTAAAGAGATTTTGCCTTTTTGATTTTTAATCTCACTATCATAGATTCGTAGGCATTATCATCTCAATTCTCAATCATATGATTCATATTCCAGAGAAAATCTTCAATAGGACATGCATTAACATCTCATCATGTTTAATTAGTATATTAATACTACAAAATTTTACAATAGATATGTATTCACATGTCATAAAAATTCTATTAGACGAATGTATAGATGACGTGATATACCCGTTTCATTGAAGATTATTTGACATCACCAAAAAAAGTCTTCAACTTGAAGTTTATTTTTGAGATTCAATTCGTCTTAATAATCATCTTGTCTATAATCTCAATTAGTAATTACATTAAGGGGTAATTACCCTAGTGGCCATCAACTCTTGCCACCACTATCAAAATGGCCACCAAATGGGGAAATGGATGGAAAATGGCCATTTTTGGCAAACATTGTTACACTAATGGCTATTCCATCCATTTCCATCCAATTCCATCCAATAAGTGACATCTTGGTAAATATGAGAATAACATTAATTTATTTTAGATATTTTTTGGAAATCATTTTTTTTTTTTTTTGAAACAAATAATTATATTTAGTGTGTACATATACATATAGCATATCTCAAACATATATATATATATATATATATATATATATATATATATATATATATATATACATATATATTTCTTTTCAACTTATCTCAAATATATCTTTTAGAATTTTTAGATTTTGTAACCTTAATCTTTAAAAAAAAGAATATATATATATATATATATATATATATCTTTTCAACTTATCTCAAATATGTTTTTTAGAATTTTTTGATTTTATAGCCTTAATCTTCTCAAAAAAGAAAAAATATATATATATATATATATTTCTTTTCAACTTATCTCAAATATATTTTTAGTATTTTTAGATTTTATAGCCTTAATCTTCTAAAAAAAGAAATACATATATATATATACATATTATATATATACAGTGGTTCTCTCATAAGAGATCCCTTATTTTAATTTCGATAAGGACCACCATGAAATCATATCGATTTGAATGAATTTTAATCTGAATTTTTTTGTGGATGATAAGTTCGTTAAAATCTACCTATGAATAAAATTTGAGAATTTTTCAAGCACGAAAACTATTTTTCTTGAATTTCCTATATTTCACCTGTTTTTCTAATGCCTTCATATTTAAAAAAAAATCGGTAAAAATAGTTTTTGTACTTGAAAAATTCTCAAATTTTATTCATAGGTAGATTTCAACGAACTTATTATCCACAAAAAAATTTAGATTAAAATTCATTCAAATCGATATGATTTCATGGTGGTCCTTATCAAAATTAAAATAAGGGATCCCTTATGAGAGAACCACTGTATATATATATATATATATATATATATATATATATATATATATATATATATATGTTTGAGATATGCTATACATATATACACACTAAATATAATTATTTGTTTCAAAAAACAAAAGAAAAAATTGATTTCCAAAAAACATCTAAAATAAATTAATATCATCCCCTTATTTACCAAAATGCCATTCATTGGATGGAATTGGATGGAAATAGATGGATGGACATTAGTGTAACAATGTTTGCCAAAAATGGCTATTTTCCATCCATTTCCCATCTATTTCCCCATTTGGTGACCATTTTGATAGTGGTGGCAAGAGTTGATGGTCACTATGGTAATTACCCCTTACATTAAACATTTTGTAACAAAAGGGTTTTGAAGCTCCTTTAACACTTGTTATATCATTAAACTTGGTAACCTCATGACATTCGAAGTTACCGAATCCAGGTCCGTTTAAATCTGTTACTTCGATTGGTAACCGAAACCCGAAGATAACCACCGAAATCCTGCTTTTAAACCTAAAAAGTCATACCATGAATCTCCAAAAGTACCAAAGTGAACTATAGAGTTAAATAAAACTAACTTAACACATGTGAATCAAAGAGAACATCCCTCTTTCATCGATTAGATAAATATACATATAACATGATATACTTGTTTCTTAAAGATTTTTTGACGGTATAGAAATAAGAATCGAAAATTTGTTCGATTCAAACATGTAACCCCTAGTAATGCAAAATGAATTATTATTTGAATTAATAATGCATGAAATTGCAGAAACAGAAACACAGATTGAGGCTTCATACCGGAAGAATTATTGAACTAAAATATAAAATTAAGAAAGCAGCAGAGCTTATTATAATCAATATTTGATTAATTAAGCAGCAACACAGAGCCATTGACCCACAAAAAGTGCATCACATTTGAGATTTGGGTCGTTAGAATCAAAAGTCACAGTAGAGAGCTTGAACATCTGTGCAATGCCAGTGCAAGTATCTCCACTTCTAACACCAAACACTTTTTCACAGCTTGCTTTTCCACCCAAGAACCCAACTGCAAAATCATATAATATTTTCACAACAAACAAAAACATTAACAAACAATTAAATCAATTCAAAACTGAAAGGTTAAAGTCACATTTTCACATAGGTAATTAATTAAGAAGGTTGAAAATGGAGTTTTTGATGGCAATAAAGTAGTTGGCCAGTGGAAGTTGATCTCCTTCTAACTACACACGTTAATTACATAATGGCTTTTGGGGTTGGATTTTGCCTATAATTACCAACCCAAGTTCTCTCCACAAATCATCCCAAGCCTTTAGCTTTCCTCTTCTACCTTTGTTCTTTCCTCTTGTAGAGAAAGGTTGTAGTTCTCTCCTAAATATACTCCAACTCAACAAGTCGTGCACTTGTGCCCGCCTCTCGGCAGCCTTCTTCCTAATAAATATACACAATCTCACGGCGGCCTTGATCTTCGGCCACCCAACAACGGCTTTGCCTGATGAACGAGAAGGCTTGTCATCAAAGCTGTAGTTTGTAGATGGATTGGACATGAATGGAGGTGAATAAGGACACCCAACTTCTGTAGCATTAGAGGAGCCTTGACCTTGGCCTCGGCCTCCCATGTTGAAGATAAACAGGTGCTGCATGTCATCATTTTCAGCTGGTTTATCTCCACTAGCACTACCATTAAATATACCCCAACTCAACAAGTCGGCAACTTGTGCCCGCCTCTCGGCAGCCTTCTTCCTAATAAATATACACAATCTCACAGCAGCCTTGATCTTCGGCCACCCAACAACGGCTTTGCCTGATGAACGAGAAGGCTCGTCATCAAAGCTGTAGTTTGGAGATGGATTGGGCATGAATGGAGGTGAATAAGGATACACATCTTCCGTAGCATTAGAGGAGCTTTGACCTTGACCTCGGCCTCCCATGTTGAAGATAAACAGGTGCTGCATGTCATCATTTTCAGCTGGTTTATCTCCACTAGCACTACCTCCACCTTCATTTTTCTTATTTTTGCTGCAGCTATTGAAATGATTTCTAAGGTGTGTAGTTCCCTTCTTACTTGAACCATCTTTCTTTACCTTGCAAATATTACACATGGCCCATTCCTTCCCATTTTCATCTGTACGCTTTTCAAAGTTGTCCCAAACATCTGATCTCAGCTTGTTTTGTTTCTTATTTGAAGACTTGCCTAAATCTAAACTCACCGTCTCCTTAACAACATTTTGTTCTCCGATTTGAGAGATTTCCTTTCAACACACAAATAAGTGATTGATAGGATAAGTAATATTACAAGTAAATCCAAGCATGACAGGAATGATATTGATCATGAAACTAAACAAATCAATCATATGTATGTACAAGACAAATCAATATATATTTGTATGCATGTACCTGTGTCTGGTTTGAATTTTCAGCTGGTTTATCTCCACTAGCAC
This sequence comes from Acer saccharum, assembly GCA_030490815.1. Lineage (NCBI taxonomy): Eukaryota > Viridiplantae > Streptophyta > Magnoliopsida > Sapindales > Sapindaceae > Acer > Acer saccharum. The sequence continues at coordinate 6,291,626 of CM059877.1, read as the reverse complement.
TACCTCCACCTTCCTTACTATTACTTCGGCTGCAGCTTTTGAAATGATTTCTGAGGTGTGTAGTTCCCGCCTCGCTTGAACCATTGAACGGCTTCTTGCAATTATTACATTTGGCCACGTCCTTCCCATTTTCACCTTTATATTTTTCAAAGTGATTCCAAACATCTGATCTCAGCTTTTTTTGTTTCTTATTTGAAGACTTGTCTAAATCTAAACCCACCATCTCCTTAACAACATTTTGTTCTCCGATCCGAGAGATTTCCTTTCAACACACAAATAAGTGATTGCTAGGATAAGTAATATTACATACAAGTAAATCCACGCATGACATGAATAATATTGATCATGAAACTAAACAAATCAATCATATGTACAAGACAAATCAATATATATTTGTATGCATGTACCTGTGTCTGGTTTGAATTGTCATAGGAAAATAAAAATTGATCTTCCGGTGTTAAGGTTCCACTAGGCAAAGACATGCTACCAAAAACTTCTTCACAGCCTGTTAAACAAACATTTTTTTAAAAGATTAGACAAAGCATCGGATTTTCCTGGGAAAATTAAATGATGACCAAACAATATTATAAGCTTCTATAAACTATGATCATATGAGAGAGCTTTTAGCTAGCTTTCCGATATTAATAATATATAACAAAGAGATTTAAAGGGAGATAAAAGAAAGCACACACCAAAAAACAAAAAACAAAATTGAAGTGGAGAAACGTGAGAAAATGATTTTATTTTTTTTTCGAAAATAAAAATAAAAATTTCATTAAAGTAAAGAATAAAGTAAATACCTAATCTTTAACGATCTCAAACACCTCTTATATCAATGATCAAAGAGATCTTACCAATTAAGCTAGTATAGTTTCAATGTAAATACATACAATTGTGATTTTTATAACAAGAGTAGTCTATGTCATAGAATTTAATCAATTTATACCTCTGGTAGCTTAATTCATAATCTAAAAGGGAAATCAACAAGTTATAATTAATTGAGACCTTTTCAGGAAAAAAAGAAGAAGTTATAATTGAGTAGAAATGGAATGCTTAATCTACATACCTGCAAATCAGAAGCAAAAAAGTAGTAGTTGTAGATCGGTAGGCTATCTTTCAATTCCCAAATATTTCTTCAATCTTAGATCGATCACTGGGTTTTTAATCTTTCAAATATAGTAGAGAGCAAGAAGACTGAAGTCAAAAATGGAGGCTTGTTGTAAATAGATAATTAAAAAATATAGATGAATAGAGATGAAGATGCTTTTCTGATAACTTGAGTTCTTACATTCTCATTTGCAACCGAAACCAACATATATATATAGGCAAATAAGAGAGGGACAGTTTTGCCGAAATCCGAAATCCGGAATAAGAGAGGGACATGAAGTCCGGAATCCGAAATAAGAGAGGGACAGGAAATCCGGAATCCGGAAGAGAGGGACAGTTTGAATCCGGAATCCGAAATAAGAGAGGGATAAGAAATCCGGAATCCGGAAGAGAGGGACAGTTTGAATCAGGAATCCGAAATCCGAAGAAGAAGAAGATGAAGAGAGCAAGAAGACAGAAGTCAAAAATGGAAAGCCAGCTGTTATAATAAGGCTTTTTTTTTTTTTTTTTTGGAAAAACTTTATCAAAGTTAATTATGACCCAAAGTCCTAAGACTTGTGAATTGTGGTCCTTATTCAATATGAATTATCCGAAATCCGAAGCCCATAACTAATTAATTAAGGGTGATTCTATTCACACCCACAAAATATCTTCATAAATCAATATTTTAATGAAACTTTTTTATTTCTAAAATACCCTTACTACTTAAAATACATGGTTTTATAATTGAAAATTAAATTTACTTCTACACCTATAAGTTGAGCACTTAATCTACCATAAATTGTTGCAGTTGTAGTTTTGTAGAACCTTTTTTTTTTATAACCTGTAGAACTCGATCAAGACTACACGATTCTCAAACACAACTCACTCACTTTACTTTAATTACAAATTTTTATTAATTCAATTGGTTTGTAAACCGAAAAACTTGGTGGATGGATTTTTTTTTTTAATATTTGTTAAAGGGAAGAAGAAACTGTATGTATTTTTTTCTAAAAAGAGAAATGGGTGTAATGAGAAAAAAAAAATGTTTAAAATTAAAAAATACTTAAAAGGATAGTTTTGATATTATAAAGGGTGTAGGGAGTAAAATTAATAATTTTAATTTTTTAATATGGGTTTAGGAAGATATTTTGTGTGTAGCAATAGAGCCACCCTTAATTAATTGACTTATCATTTCCAGATTTCCACCGATCAATATATCACATTGTCGGATTGAGTGAGTGCTCTTTACCATTGTATCACATTTGATAGTAGATTTCCTTCATTAATGTCCACATTTGGTGCCACCAACATTTCTAATTGAAGGTAAATTTGCTTCACATAGAGTAATATTATGTTTTTCAAATATTATCTAAATGATGTGACAAAATTATTTATAATTAACATTATTGTCATATGATACAGAATGCAAAGGTGGAAGAAGAAGAAGAGTTTGAGTTCCATTTGGAGGTTTTATCGGTTTGGCCTTTCACTAGCTGCCATGATAGGTGATTTCATTTAATTTGTATGTTTATGCTATTTAAATTTGATTTCCCAATAAGTGGTGTGTGAATATATATATATATATATATATAAAAAAATACGTGGGATTCTCAGTAGATATCGGTGTTAATTGACTTTTTTAATAGATATCGGTGTCTATTAATTTCGTCTGAAAAATTACGTGGAATCTCGTACTTGATCGGTATGTATACAAGTGGTTTTGGTACTTATGGGATTTTGTGAATTTAATACAAGTATATTGTAGATGGTCGAACTACGTGGTATGTCAATTAGGTCTGGTTATACTGGGCCCAAAGCAACTCAATTGAACCGTCAGATGTGATTTGTCGTCTGCTCGTTTGAACCTACAAAATTGTGTCTGTCGACCAAGGTTGGATGCTTGTTGAACCTGCAAACACGATTAGAACACAAATAATACGAATAAAAATGAAGAAGGTGGGTTTAGAGCGTTTAGCCTTAGGTGTGCTTGGGCTGAGCAATATTCCGTGAAGATCGTATAATTCCGGTGAAATTCCAGTGACTGGAATGCTAGTGAGAATAGTTTCAACACGCTATAATAAGCTTTCAATAGGAGATAATTCAGAGAGCTTTCCAGTGAGGGAGCTCTCTTATTTATAGTGGAAGGTGCTCCAACGTTCACCTGATAGTGAGTTGGTTATGGGCGAGATTCTTGGATAAAATCTCTCCCATATCTACTGTTTATAACTGAAAATTGACTTGGTCTGTGAACAAACAAGTTTCATATGATGTTGGATTTGGGTCGACCAGATTTAGTGGGCCTGGAGAAGATCCACCATGAAAAAAGGCCTGTATTTTGACAGGTTGGGCCTATGAGCCATTTTTGGCTACCTCATATACGAGTACTTACTAATAAATCAAAACCAAAAGGTCTGAATCTTACTGATTAAAAAAAGTGTAATTAAAACTGCAAGATGATACTAACACATAAATAAATTATTTTATTTTTTTCAAGAATCAGTTGCATACCGAGATCATGTTAACTTAGTGCAACCATACGTTAAGTAAGTGTGTAACATTACACTTTAAAGGATGTATTGGATTGCATTGTATTTGAGTAGACTATATTAATACAAACATATGTTTGGTGATACATTGTATTATATTGTATTAAGTTATGAGAAAATTGTCAAATCTAACCAAATAGATTATGGGAAAATTGTTTTTAGCCTTATTTCATATTTTAATTGTTTATAACCATTTTGCAATAAATTCTTTCAATCCCTAACCAAAATTACAAAAATACCCCAGCCAATTAATTTTTTAATTTTTTAAATTTTTTTCCCTTTACTCTTCTTCTCTTCCACGACCTCTCTTCTTTCTTCATTCCTGCTCTTTTTTTTCTTCTTTCCAGTCTTCGACTTCTTCTTCTTCATCTGATCATCTTCTTCATCTCTTCACCTCTTCTTTTTTTGAATCCCAAAATGAAAATGGCAATTATTTTGTTGAAAGTTTTTCTGAGTTCCTAAAATCTGTATTCAAATCAAATTGTTTCTATGTCTCTTGCCGGTCAATTGCTCAATGAGAAGAACAATGACATGTCAGGACTCTATTATTCTCCAGAAAACTTCCATGGCAATCTCCATTCTCCATGCAAAACTCATCAACTTTAATATCTATCTTTCACCTTCCGGACGATTGGAGCTCTCTCACAATTTTTTTAGCCTGCTCTAAGGTTAAAAACATGATCACGTTCCAAGATCCAAGCCTTCCAAAGTTTGGGAGAAACCCCTTGTAAAAAGCCAAAGGTCCCTCTTTCTTTAGAGTCTTAATAAAACAATCCAATGTGCTTTTGTAAACAGCATCGCCCATCATTCTTGATTTAACCACATCAACCGGGGAACCAATGCAAACAGCAAAAAATCCTGCTCCGAGACCGGCAAAGAGATGAGTGACAACATTATCTGTGAACCCTGGGATTTTCAAAATTGTCTGCTTCACTTGGTCATAACTGGCTAGTTCAGCAGCATTAATGATGGCATTTCGTGTAACGTTGGGTCCAATTCCTTCCTGTCTCACAATTGTGGAATAAGCATTCAATGCCCCTGTATAGCGCCTTGGCACACCAGGAGCTAATTTTGCTTCTGCTTGAAGTCTTACTTTGACAAGATCCGTTGGATTCAAATAATTGCCAACAAAACTTTCTGAGTTCCTAAAATCAGAATTCCAAGTATTTTCTTGGATAAAGGAACATATCCAACATGATCTTTGCCCACATATAAGTTCTTCTTATTAAATTAAAAAATTAATTAAAAACTAATATTAAAAATTAGCCTAGAAATTGCAAGAAAGCTTGAGAAACCTAGGTGGGGTGATGGATGAGATTCCAGCTCTTGAATATGGATTATTGGATGAAATTCCAGCTGGAGTGTTGAATCTAGATTTGAATTTATTTTTTCGGATTTTCCAGATTTTCCAGAATTTTTTTTTTTTTTTTTTTTTTTTTTGTTGATTTGATTTGTTTTTTCTTTTTTGTGGAATTTAATGGAATTTAATTTGAAGAAGATGATGTTTTTGGACAAGATAATGCTTTCAACTTTTGTTTAGGGGCATTACGGTAATAGCACGAAAATTAGGTTATAAACAATTAAAATTTAAAAGTAGGTTATAAACGATTACTCAATGTTCTAAATGGCTAGAAATGAACTTGTCCCTTAAGTTATTACAATACAACTCTATTGTAATTTATTATATTATAAAAATATAATATGAAAAAAAAAGAAGTTAATAATTGATTTTAAATATTCTTACCATGAATAAATCAATAGATATTTTTATATCAATAAAAAAAAATCAATAAATATTTATTTTTATTGATATAAAAATTTAAATAAATAATATTTTTATAAATAAAACAAAATTATATAAAAAAAAATTAAAAACATAACACATAGTTTTATCAATATTCCATATTTGTTGCGAAGAAAGAGAAAAGAAAAATGTTTATTTCTAATACAATACAACCTAACTGTATTAGGCAATTAAAATATACTAAGACAATGCAGACTACCAAACATGGCCTAACATCACACACACACACACACACACACACACACACACTATATATATATATATATATATATAACTTTTCTATTGTTAGTTTTATATTAGGACGAAGAATGTGGACCATTAGATTTACATACTTTAACTCAAAGTGTATGCACTTTCCTGATATATTTTATATCAGGATGAATTGATAATCGAAATACTGATATATATTAATCTCATAATTTGTTAAAGATTGTCCTATGGCACTATTGTTATCATCAGGCTCTATTCCGGACCTAGAACTAATTGCAGACATAGGCGAAAGAAAAGCAACCAGAAATAAAATCCTAGGTTTTGACTCACAGCTTGTCTGTGGGAATTACAATATGCCTAACGCCCACCTAGCTAAAGGCTCTCTTACCCAGTGACTACTGACTTTTGCACCTAGAAAGATGTCCCTATGGCACTATTGTTATCATCAGGCTCTATTCCGAACCTAGAACTACTTGCAAACATAGGAGAAAGAAAAGCAACCAGAAACAAAATCCTAGGTTTTGACCCACAGCTTGTCTGTGGGAATTACAGTATGCCTAACGCCCACCTAGCTAAAGGCTCTCTTACCCGGTGACTACTGACTTTTGCACCTAGAAAGATGTCTAACTATTTCCTTCTCCAAAAGTCTCAAGGCTCTGTAAATATTGTTGACAGTACCTATATCTATATCTTGGCTCTGGCATCAAGTGTATCTGGTCTGGGTGTGACATAAATAAGGACCAAACACCACAGTAATGAAAATCTTTAAAGAAAGAAACAGACCAACTGGTTTTTTGCTTTGGAAATTCAGGCTAGAATTTGTGCTTTAGATTGATTTCTTAAAAATGGAAAAAAGATAAAAATGAACATGTTGATGAAAATGTTGTGCGATCACCGGAATTGCCACCGCACTTTTACACCTCAACATCTATACAAGTCGTAGCACCTCCGGCTCCCTCTTTAGCTGTCACTGTCCCGCTGGAATCAGGACCTACTACAACCACCACACCAGAAATTTCCGCACCTGCCATCACCACTACTGGTTCACCAGCTGCTCCCTCTTCTCTACCGGAATTAGACCTGACATCACCGCCAGTCCCTTCACAGCAGCTGCCGCACATGAGTTCAACTCCCACGTCACCCAACAAACATCACATGATCACTTGAGCTAAGAACAACATCCACACACCTCTCCAGAAGCTCAACCTTCATGCCCAAATGCATCACCCATCTGATTTCAAACCCACCACAGTTACACAAGCTTTAAAGGATTCCAATTGGAGAAAACCATGTTAGAAGAATGTGATGCGCTGGTCAAAAATGGAACATGGGAGCTGGTCCAGCCGAATACATCCACCAACATCGTTGGCTGCAAGTGGATTTTTCGCATCAAAAGTCAGATGGAACAATTGACAGGTACAAAGCTCGCAATTGACATGATTCAAACATGTAACCTCTAGTAATGCAAATTGAATTATTATTTGAATAATAATGCATGAAATTACGGAAACAGAAACACAGGTTGAGGATTCATACTGGAAGCCTTATTGAACTAAAATATAAAATTAAGAAAGCAGCAGAGCTTATTATAATCAATATTTGATTAAGCAGAAACACAGAGCCATTGACCCACAAAAAGTGCATCACATTTGAGATTTGGGTTGTTTGAATCAAAATTCACAGTAGAGAGCTTGAACATCTGTGCAATGCCAGTGCAAGTATCTCCACTTCTAACAACAAACACTTTTTCACAGCTTGCTTTTCCACCCAAGAAACCAACTGCAAAATCATTTAATATTTTCACAACAAACAAAAACATTAACAAACAATTAAATCAATTCAAAACCAATTAATTTGTATGATCAGCAGACACTTACAGTTGGCCATAGTGAAGCTGATGAGCAGAGCAAACATCAAAACAAGAGTTTGAATTTTGTTGTAATTGGCCATGAATGATCTCTCCTGATTTTCTCTATGTGAAGGAGTACACTAAAAATATGCAAAACAAAAGGAAAAAAAATCAATGTTACTATATTTAGAACTAAATTACCATAACTCTATTAATACCATGATAGATATTGAGAATGATTTGTATTTATCCGAATAATGAATATGTACAATACGAGGCTTATATAAGGTCTGGAATCGATAGGAAATATATAGTATCAAACATATCAAAAGAAGTAGATAGTTTTACTACTAGCTCTGATGAGCCCAGCAATTCAAGTACATGACTCTCTGGAGAGAATCTTGATTATTATCTCCACCAGCAGCTGCTGCAAAATTATGAATTCTAGAGTGGTAGTCTGAAGAATCCTGCATGGAGGAGGAGGAGGACATGTTGTTGATGGTAGAATTCAAAGGTGGAAGAAGAAGAAGATTTGACTTCCATTTGGAGGTCTTATCGGTCTGGCCATCCACTGCTGCTACACTAGCTGCCATGCATGCTCTTCTCAGACAACTCATTTTTTTTTTTTTTTTTTTTGTCACCGATGATGATTGGTGATTTCGTTTACTCTGTGTTTATGTTATTTCTAATTGACTTCCCTGTAAGCGGTGTGTGTATGTATACGGAAAATGTGTGGGATTCTTGTTATTAATTGAACCTTTTTCAATAGATATCGGTGTTAGTTGAATATTTTTTAATAGATATCGGTACCTATTTGGAATTTCACTGGGATCCCGAACGTGAAACGTACACTATATATGTACCATAGTACTTGTGGTTTTGGTGCTTTCGGAATTTTGTGAATTTAATAAAATCTACTAGACTGAAAAACCAGTGGTGGAAGCCAATATTGTTTACCAGTGGCGGGCACGTGTTTTTGGTTTCTTTTAATATTGTGAATTTGATGATGGTGTCGAGTGAGACTTGCTTGGCAACTTCTTCTGTGTTTATCTATAACAATTCTGCCTTGAAATCCAAACCATGCACAGAGATAAAAGCTACAAGTCCTAACCAGCTGAGCTATTCTAACTTAATAATTATCTTAGATAAATAAACTCATCAGTCATCACCAACTGCTTCTGCTGCACGGAAAACAAGTCATCCTTGTCATCGGTGTTTTTTTTTAATGATTGCTTTGCGTCTTAGATGACTACGAGTTATTAAGGAAGCTCATCTCAATTTACCAAACAAGTCCTTGGATGGTTTATAAAAAATTAAATTTAGAAAATAAATCAGGTTTATGGTTTTATAATAATTAGCCCCTGTCCTGCAGGCTGTTTTCAGCTGTTTTTGTTTTTATTTTTCAAAAATGATTTCGAATTCGTGTCCTGTAAACCGTTTTTCATTTTATTTTCAGAAATCAAAAACAAAAACAAAAACAAAGTCAAGTGTTAAAAGTGGAAATTTTGAAATACAAAAAAAAACTTTTTTCGTTTTTGTTTTTGTTTTTGGTTTTGTTTTCCAAATGTTGTGGGTCCCATATCATTAATATATATTTTATTTTAATAATTTTTTTTTTACTGACTTCTTCTTCCTTCTTCTTCTTCTCCCTCTTCTTCATTCCCGCCGCCGATGAGCTTCCCCTTCCCGATCTCCGGCCAAGATCTCTTCTTCCTCTTCTTCCCTTCTTCTTCTTCTTCTTCTTCTTCCTTCTTCTTCTTCTCCCTCTTCTTCCTCTTCCCACCGACGAGCTGCCTCTTCCCGCCGACGAGCAGTCTTCTTCTGGCCGACGAGATCTCCTCCGCCGATCGCTGCCGTCTTCCTCTTCTTCCTCTTCCTCTTCTTCTTCTTCTTCTTCTTCCTCTTCCTCCTCCGCTTGCGATCGGCGACCGATCTCTTCTCCTTCTTCTTCTTCCTCTTCCTCCTTCGCCTCTCGCCGATCGCCGATTTCCGTCGCCGATCTGGTCTTCCTCCTCCTCCTCCTCTTCCTCTTCCTCTTCCTCTTCCTCCTCCTCCTCCTCTTCTTCTTCTTCTTCTTCTTCTTCCTCTTCCACTGATAAGGGTTTTGTGTTAATTTTTTAATTATATTTAAAAAATGGTTAATTATTTTAATTAATTTGTTTATATTAATTTCAATTTTCGAAAGTTTTCGATTTATCCTACCAGACGCGTTTTTTCCGTTTTTATTTTCAAAATACGGATTCCAGTAAATGCTACTAGACGCGTATTCGGAATTCAAAAATGAAACCAAAAACACTGTTTTCATTTTCATTTTTCTTTTCGAAAAACAAAAACAAAAAACGGCTTGCAGAACGGGCCCTTAGTTATTTTACTTGCAAACTATTTAATAGTTATTATATTTGACTCAAGGCTAATATTGTTATAGTTTCTTTGTCTTTTTCCCATTTTTAAGAAATCAATAAAAAGCACAATTCGAATTTTCCAAGCAAAAAACCGGTTGGTTTGTTTGTTTCTTTAAAAAATTACATTACCGTGGTCTGTGGTCCTTAGTGTTGAAGGTTTGTTGATTTAGATGTATATATATATATATATATATATATATTTAAGGGTAAATGTGTATATATATAGTTATATGATTTATTTAAAATAATGTAAATCTATTTATATAATTTAAAATAAACTCATATATATATATATATATATATATATATATATAATTTAAAATAAAATCATATTTATATAGTAATATATAAAAACAAATTTATGAAAAAGAAAATAAGAAAACAAAAAGAAAAAAAAAATTTTAAAAAGGAAAAATTTTCTTTTTGAATTTTTTCCCTTTTCAATTTATGGGCTTTGATTTCCTGGGTTTTTAAAAAAAAAAATTGAAATAATATATTTTTTGAAAAGAAAAAAAATTCAAAAAATAAAAATAAAAATTTACGGGCTTTGAATTCTAGATTTTCTGGTTTCCTTTTGTTTTTTTATTTTCTTTTTCTTTTTCATAAATCTGTTTTTATATATTATTATTAAATATGAGTTTATTTTAAATTATATAAACATATTCAAATTATTTTAAACAAATTATATAACTATAACTATAACTATATATATATATATATATATACACAGTGGTTCTCTCATAAAGGATCCCTTATTTTAATTTCGATAAGGACCACTATGAAATCATATCGATTTGAATGAATTTTAATTTGAATTTTTTTGTGGATGATAAGTTCATTGAAATCTACGTATGAATAAAATTTCAAATTTTTTCAAGTACTTAAACCATTTTTAACGATTTTTTTAAATATGAAGGCATTAGAAAAATAGGCGAAATATAGGAAATTCAAGAAAAATAGTTTTCATGCTTGAAAAATTCTCAAATTTTATTCATAGGTAGATTTCAACGAACTTATCATCCACAAAAAAATTCAGATTAAAATTCATTCAAATCGATATGATTTCATGGTGGTCCTTACCGAAATTAAAATAAAGGATCCCTTATGAGAGAACCACTGATATATATATATATATATATACGGTCCCGTTCCTATCAGTGCATCCTGATATAACTTTATCAGGTTATTGAATGTGAACCACTCATTTATAACAGTGATTTGACAAGTGCATACATACCAAGTCAAAGTATGTAAAACGAGTGGTCATTTATAACAGTGATTTGACAAGTGCATACATACCAAATCAAAGGAAACGAGTGGCTCACATTCAATATCCTTATATAATTCTATCAGTGCGCACTGATAGGATAATTTTCGTATATATATATATCAACAAACCTTCAACAATAAGTTGGAGTAGCTCAGCTGGTTAGGGCTTGTGGCTTTTAACCTTAAAGTCCAGGGTTCAATCCTTGATTGAGGTGTTTTAATTTTTTAATTAATGGTCAAATAAATTTTGGATGGAAAACTTGATAGAAAGGGCAAAATGACCAATAGTTTGGGTTTCAGGGGGTTGATCGGCTATTATTAAAACCAGAGGGACTAGTTTATCAAATATGACAAACCTTAGAGGTGAAATGATAATTTTACTTAAATGAAAGTTTAAAATTCTAATATGCTTTGAAATTCATGTGTCTTTACCATCGGCCACGTGGGTTTGGTGTAGATGGCGAAGAATGCTCATTTCTTAGATTCGAATAAAAGAAATGCATATATCTTTATCTTTAAAATTTTCAATCGAGTAGTTACTAAATCGAAACCAAAAGGGTCAGTATCTTCCTGATTTTACAAAAAATGTGTGAAAAAATGTGTGTAATGAAGACAGTAAGATGATTATAACTCATAAATAAAAATATCAAAAAAAAAAATTCAAGTAGTTGCATACAAAGCAAGAGGGTTAATATAAGGGTATGAATATTGACACCTAAACTTATCAGTACATCCATTTTTATAAGTACACCCCCATATCTAAAATTTAAAAAATAAATATTAATATAAACACTCATCCTAATGCCAATAGTACTCTCATTGTAATAATATTGTTGACCATACCTATATCTATATCTTGGCTCTTGGATCAAGTGTATCTGGGCGTAACATAAACAAGGAGTCATAAACAAGGAGTCAAGGTCTCAAGGACCACAGACCACAGTAATGAAAATCTTTAAAGAAAGAAACAGACTAACCGGTTTTTCAGGCTAGAATCTGTGCTTTTGATTGATTTCTTAAAATTGGAAAAAGACTTCAGAAACTATAGCAATATTAGCATGGAGTCAAATATCATAACTATTAAATACTTGTTAAGTACAATAACTAATTATTAATTAATTTATTAGTATATCTTGCATTAGCTTCTTTTTCGTTATTTTCATCTAAGACTTGTAAACAAGATTAGCACAAAACCCAACTCATTTTTGTATAATTTTGAATATAATTAAAGAAAATGTATTTTTGGCATTATGTGAGGTTTATTCAAACTAAAGATTTTTAAACTTTTTAATCAAGTGCACTAAGAAAAGGGGTGTGGATACAGTTTGAAGGGGAGCAAATATCGTCGCTATTTCTTGTTTTCTATTCTTTTTTAATTTTTTTTATTTAATAATATATTTAAATATATATTACTAAGAATTTGTAAACTTGTTATATAGATTTAGAAAATTTTCGAAGCTATGATGCTGATATTGACATATTTCATGATGTTAAATTTTAGTCGAATTATAGCAAACGGATGAGTTTCTATACCAACTAAAAACCGAGTTTTTTAGATCGACCATAATCTCTATAGAGTTTTTTTTTTTTTTTTTTTTCTTTTTTCAATAATAATAATAATAGTAGGAAAAAAAATAAAAAGAAAAAGGGAAAGAAAAAACAAAATGTGCACGGTCCTTAAAACACAATAATCCAAAAAGGCATGCAGACCTTAATAGAATGCAAAATATACATGAACCTGATTAATCAGATCGACGAAATCATTCATTTCTATCTCAATCTGTGCGACCCAATTAGCGACAAGACTTAATTACTAAAACCTAGGTTGTTTTTTTTTTTTTTTTTGAAAAGAACTAAAAACCTAGTTAAAACTATGAAAACGCAAGAAAAAAAAAGGTTCAATGTTTATGAATTTGGATCAATAAAAATGTAACCCAAAATCACAAGCATGAATAAAGTGCTTTTGATATGCAGTTTAACATCAAAATCACATTTTTCTCGACAGTAAAATAGGAAGAAATTATTAATAATATTAGACAGCATAAATGGACAATATCTTCAAGAGGAAGATTCGATATTTATTTCTTTCTACATGGCAACGATTAATTTATTCTTACAAAAGCAAAACAGAAGCTCTTAAGTTTCTCAACAACTGAAAATGAGAAGAAAAAAAAGAACATAATTATTCGAATTCCTGAGTGTACAACCAGTTTCCTGCGCACAGGACAGCCTCTTGGACCATATCAGAATCAAACTCGTTGCAAAGTGTGTGAATTCCGTTAAAATGACCAGTAGGAATTGTGATTTGAATTGATAAGAAATCACGAGCCATCCTTCCAAGTGTGGGGAAATACTGAGTATTGATTCGCCACCAATCTAGTATATTAAAATCTCGGATTAAAGGGAATTTGACGTCTTCCAAATATAGACAAAGTTCAATATTCGGTGACCGAAGGTGATCAAGATGATCATGAGAAACTTTACACGGCTTCCCCGAAGGATCTAGCATTTCATATGAAATGGTAGATTTCTTTTCTTTAGATCCCGAAGCTGATGATTGGAAATTGTTAGTGCCCTTTGCATATTCATTGTAAACACTGGTTAAATATTCCATGAATTTTGCTAGCCGTGTCTCACATTCATCATCATAGATCTTCTTGTACCAGTGTTTCACAATATCCATTTTGAAACGCGGATCTAGTACGGCAGCAACTGCAAGAACCAAATTGTCATCATCCCAACATTTCATTCCATATCTTATGAAATGGAAGCTTTCTTTTTCATAGATGAAAGGCTTAAGTTTCACCAATTCAAGAGATATCGTGTATATGTTACAAATCCAGGGGAAATACATATTTGCAGTCTTGTAGTCGTAAGATTCCTGATCGTCAGTCTCATCTTTTAAGTCGCAAAAGGTCTTTATTAGATCCCATTCTTCTTTTGTTAGATTTATGGACTTAAATTCAATGTCCATATTCTCTAACTCAGAAAATGCTTCTTTTAGACCCAATCCCATCCCAACAAGATCCCCTCTTGCTTTGTGACCCATATTCTCTAAATCTTGCTCCGTGGGAATAACTCCGGTCGTCACTTTCTTACCCAATGACCTGGCTCTATCTATTGCAATCCCAAAATTTTCATTCCCCTTAATATACTTCCAAATTTCTTTCATACGATCATTTAGAAAACCCTCTATACGAACGTATGAATAAATACAGGTTAAAATAATATAATTAAAGTCACAAAACAATTTGCCATTGAAAAGGAGTGAACCTTGACTGCTAAACCCGTTTTCCCTCTCATTTGAACTCAGAACATGCTCATAAGAATAACCATCAAGGACCATGTAGGATATATTGTTGTCAATTCCCCATTCTGAAAGCACATTTTTTAAAATTTTCATGATTGGATCCCCTCCCATACATTTCCAACTAATAATCTTCTCCTTCAATTTCCAATCATCATCAATAAAGTGGACCGAAAAACAAATATATCTCCCAAATCTTACTAACTCAGTATTAATCATTAAAGACAAGCGACATGGGAGTTTCTCAAAATATATGCGGAGCTCTTCCTTCTCTTCATTGTAAACATTGATTATGTCATCTATGCAATTCAATTGTTGATCCATCACAGAATTTTCAGCTGGTTTATCTCCACTAGCACTACCTCCACCTTCATTACTCTTATTTTGGCAGCTTTTGAAATGATTTCTAAGGTGTGTAGTTCCCATCTTACTTGAACCATTGAACAACTTCTCACAAATATTGCATTTGGCCAAGTCCTTCCCATTTTCATCTTTATACTTTACAAAGTTCTTCCAAACATCTGATCTCAGCTTTTTTTGTTTTTTATTTGAAGACTTGCTGAAATCTAAACCCACCATCTCCTTAACAACATTTTGTTCTCCGATCTGAGAGATTTCCTTTCAACACACAAATAAATGCTTGCTAGGATAAGTAATATTACAAGTAAATCCAAGCATGACATGAATGATATTGATCATGAAACTACACTAATCAATCATATGTACAAGGCAAATCAATATATATTTGTATGTATGTACCTGTGTCTGGTTTGAATTGTCATCGGAAAATAAAAATAGATCTTCCGGTGTAAAGGTTCCACTAGGCCAAGGCATGCTACCGAAAACCTCTTAACAGCCTGTTAAACAAACATTTTTTAAAAGTTTAGACAAAGCATTGGATTTTCCTAGGAAAATTAAATGATGACCAAACAATATTATAAATCTATAAAATATCAATGATCAAGAGATCTTACCAATTAAGCTAGTATAGTTTCAATTGTAAATACATACAAACAACTCACCTCACAAATAATTGGCCATGAATGATCTCTCTTGATTTTCTCTATCTTGAATCTGTTTTTATGGTTTTAAAGTGTTTTTAAACTCTGTAATTTATAATAAAAGATCCATTAAAAGAGACAGAAACAATTAACCACAACGTTGATTACAAGAAGCCGGCCGGCTCCTATGTGACGGAGTACACTAAAAATATACAAAACAAAAGAGAAAAAAAAAAAAAAGATCAATGTACCATAACTCTAATACCATGATAGAAATTGAGATGATTTGTATTTATCTGAATAATGAATATGTTCAATATGAGGCTTATATACAGGGCCGGCCCTGGGCATAGACCCATGAGGCGACCACCTAGGGCTGCCGTTTTCCAAGGGCCTCAAATTTCAGGTTGAAAATAAACTGTGTATTCAATTTTTAATTAAGTCTGAAGGCCCACGTACTAGTTTTTTTATTAAAAAAAAAAAGAATAGCCCATATATCACTAACTAACAAAAGATATAACAATATATACTTACAATTTTTCTATTATCAGTTCTAACTGACAAAAGATATATCAATTTCTTACATGTGGGCCATTGGATTTAAATATTTTGACTTGACTGCATGCACTTGTCAAAGCATCTTTTAAATCCAATGGCCCACATGCAAGGAACTGATATATCTATTATCAGTTCGAACTGATAATAGAAAGACTGTATATACCTAACCACATAAAAGTTTGGAGGCCTACCTTTTATATATATATATATACAATTATTCTATTGTCAGTTCATTAGATTTACATACTTTGACTTAAAGTATGCACTTATCAAAACTTCTCCATAATCTATGTTCTACATTCTTCGTCCTGATATATTTTATATCAGGGCGACAGTAGAAAGACTATATATATATATATATTTATATATATAGTCTTTCTACTGTCAGTTCGAACTAATATAAAATATATCAGTTCTTTGCATGTGGGTCATTGGATTTAAAAGATGCTTTTGACAAATGCATTTAGTGTCAAAGCATTTAAATCCAATGACCCACATGCAAGGAACTGATATATTTTATTTCAGTTCGAACTCACAATAGAAAAACTGTATATATATATATATATATATATATATATATATATATGTATGTATATGTTACAAGCCCACCAAAGAAATACAATTATAATACTTAACTACATCCACAACAAATCAAATAATGTATCAATCTATCAAACATTCGAAAAAATAAAATTGAAATCAATTCTAGGGGTCTTGAAAGAAACACAATTATAATACTTAATTAGTACTTTTAGTTCTTAAAATATGAGACGGGTAAGGTTTAAGTGATAAATTATTTGATGTAATTATAAAAATTTTATTTCAGTGACTTTTTATTTGCTATTTGTTGTGTTGCAATCTTGATTTTTAGTTATTATAATAATTTTTAAAAGTATTTACTATTTACTAGAGAAAAAAAAAATTAAGTAAATATAAATAGAGGATCGAGAGTCTCATTTTTATAGTCCGTCTCGGGCTCAAAATCTTAGGAAAGGCCTGCTTATATATAGTCAAGAATCAATAGGAAATACACCATATAGGAAATATACGGTATCAAAGGAAGTAGATAATTTTACTACAAGCTCTGATGCGCCCAGCAATTTAAGTACATGACTCTCTGGAGAGAATCTTGATTATTATCTCCACCAAGGCACCAACAGCTGCTGCAAAATTTTGAATTCTAGAGTGGTAGTCTGAAGAATCTTGCATGGAGGAGGAGGACATGTTGTTGATGGTAGAATTCAGAGGTGGAAGAAGATGAAGATTTGAGTTCCATTTGGAGGTTTTATCGGTTTGGCCTTCTACTGTTGCTACACTAACTGCCATGCATACTCTTCTCAGATAACCCATTTTCAGGTCTAAAAGCAAGAATCAAATCTTGGATATTTGGAGACGAATTTTATATAGAAGGAATTTCAGGGTTTGCAAGGGTTAATCCGTGGTTTTCATTTAAGCCTTTGAAGAAATACAAACGGACCCAAAAGTTGAATTGAATTTTAACCATCATCGTTCATCAATGTTTAGTTTTACTAGCACTCCTCTTACTGAGTACTACAATATTGAGTGAGTTGAGAGAGTGTATCTAGCACTCCTCTTACTGAGTACTACAATATTGATTTTTGAAACAGAAGGAAAAGTTTGCTATAAAACATCAGCAGAGCAATTAATTTGAATGATCAGCAGACACTTACAGTTGGCCATAGTGAAGCTGATGAGCAGAGCAAACATCAAAACAAGAGTTTGACTTTTGTTGTAATTGGCCATGAATGATCTCTCTTGATTTTCTCTATCTTTAATCTGTTTTTATGGTTTTAAAGTTGTTTTAAACTCTGTAATTTATAATAAAAGTTCCATTAAAAGAGACAGAACAATTAATCACAAAGCTGATTACAAGAAGCCGGCCGGCTCCTATGTGACGGAGTACACTAAAAATATACAAAACAAAAGAAAAAAAAAAATCAATGTTACTATATTTAGAACTAAATTACCATAACTCTAATAGCATGATAGAAATTGAGAATGATTTGTATTTATCTGAATAATGAATATGTACAATACGAGGCTTCTATTTATATAGTCTGGAATCGATAGGAAATATACGATATCAAAGGAAGTAGATAATTTTACTACTAGCTCTGATGAGCCCAGCAATTCAAGTACATGACCCTCTGGAGAGAATCTTGATTATCCCCACCAGCAGCTGCTGCAAAATTATGAATTCTAGAGTGGTAGTCTGAAGAATCCTGTATGAAGGAGGAGGACATGTTGTTGATGGTAGAATTCAAAGGTGGAAGAAGAAGAAGATTTGACTTCCATTTGGAGGTTTTATCGGTTTGGCCTTCCACTGCAGCTACACTTGCTGCCATGTATACTCTTCTCAGATAACTCATTTTTTGGTCACCGATGATGATTGGTGATTTCAGTTGCACGTGTGTGTATATAGACGAAAAATGTGCGGGATTTTTATTGTTAATAGAACATTTTTCAATAGATATCGGTGTCTATTTAGAATTAGAAAAATGTGTGCAATCCGAACCTGAAAAGTACTCTGTATATGTACCACAGTACTGGTGGTTTTGGTGCTTTTGGAATTTTGTGAATTTAATAAAATCTTTAAGACTGAAAAACCAGTGGTGGAAGACATTGTTTAAGGATTTACCAGCGGCGGGCACGTGTTTTTGGTTTCTTTTTATATTGTGAATTGATGATGGTGGGGAGTGAGACTTGCTTGGCAACTTCTTCTGTGTTTATCTGCAACAATTCTGCCTTGAAATCCAAACCATGCACAGAGATAAAGTTGATGCGGTTCTCTCATCTTTGTTGTCTTTATATATTCTTCACCTATATAATTAGGTTAATTAAATGAAAGTTTAAAATTCTAATACGCTTTGAAATGCATGTATCTTTACCATCGGGCCAATGTGGGTTTGGTGTTGGTGGCGAATAATGCTCATTCAATTTCTCATATTCAAATAAAAGAAAGGCATGCATCTTTATCTTAAAAATTTTCAATTGAGTAGTTACTAAATCGAAACCAAAGGTCAGTATTTTCCTGAAAAGTGAAATGAAGACAGTAAGATGATACTAACACGTGAAGATTTTTTTTTTTTTTCAAGACTTGGTTGCATATAGAGCGAGAGGGTTAATATAAGTGGAAATAGAACTTTTTTTTAATTGATATTTAAGATTAACACTAGTTTAATAAGTTAAGTTTAAATAGCACAAATCGATAAAAATACCCTAACCTCCTTCTTTTATTACTTTTTATTTTATTTTATCATTTTTAGGTTTTATTTTTTTTCTTTGAAAAATCTCCATTGATGGAGGATGTCCTCCATCAATGGAGATAGAATTCGTTCGATCTCAATTGGAGGTCGATGAAAAAGATGAACAAAAAAATAAAAATAATCTATTTTTGTTCAATAAGTCTCAAAAATTGTAAAAATACTTGACAAATCTCGAAAACTACAAAATAAGTCTCGGAAACACCAAAATAAGTCTTGAAAAAAAAAAAAAAAAACTTATTTTTGTGAGTGTGTTTTGAAGGTATTTTTGTCAAAACAACATTTTATGTGTTATTAAAACTTAAGTTATTAAGTTGGTACTAATCTTAAAAGTAAGAGAATAAAAAGTGTTAGAAAATTTTTGAACCATTTAATTTAAATGGATCATGTTAATATGTATACACTGTGCAGCCATACGTTACCGAACGTGTAACATTACACATTAACATCAAACTATATATAAAAAATGGTATAATATTGTTGACCATACCTTATATCTATATCTTGTCTCTTGAATCAAGTGCATCTAGGCGTGAATAAGTTAGAATAGCTCAGCAGGTGATGACTGATGAGTTTATTTATCTAAGATAATTATTAAGTTTTATAGGGTAATTACTAATTAAGTCCTGAACTTTTTTTTTTTTTTTTTTTTTTTTTAAATTCTAAGTTGTTTGTGACTTTTATAAAAGTGATCAAATTGGTCTTTACATTTTTCCCAGATACCAAATTAGTCTCTCTAATTATTAAGTTCCGTCAATCAACTTTAACTGTATAAGGGTAAAATTGTATTTTACTCCTAAACAATATAATAATGACACATGCATGGAACACATGTATATTTTTGTTTATTTTATTTGCAGATTTTGATTTTTAAATAATTTTGGCAATAGTACTTGTATAATATTAACAAAAAAACAAAAAAACAATCATATAAAAATGGCAAAAGACTAAACTGAGAATTGATCGCTACAAACCGTCACGCTCGCAATAGTACGAGGTCGAATTGTAGTGCAATGATAGAGTAGGGAAACGTCCCACAGAGATTAAGGGATTGTATGATTACTGGCTTTCAAAGGCACGCGTACTATTTGAACACAACATATGAATGATTTCGAAACTTATCACTAAATTAATTTAAAGCTAATTCTAAGCATGTATTAAACAAATTAAGTAAATCACACAAGAAAATGATATTTGTAATATGATGAAATTATGCTAGAATTTAGAATCCACCTCCCCCTTCTAATTACGAATTTCGATCCGCCCAATCTCCCATATTACGCAAGTAATCGTTATAGGCTCGTGCCCCCTCTAATTAACTCCTAATCTCTTTCGAGCAATAGAAATCGCACCCAAACATACATAATATACTCAGGCTAATCTAGCACAGTGGGACACACACACGATCCCTATATGCCGGCCTAGCGATCTCTCGACTTTCCGGTCAAATACAGTGGATATCGTGACGAGCACGTTTAGCGCGTCACCTCTCGGTTCATTCACACAACCAATGAATCAATTACAAGATGATCAATCAAGTAAAAGCATTAAGCACACCAAATATCCATATCACAACACAAACATTTTAAGATAAATTAGGCAAATCATTACAAAAGATTAAGGGTTTGGTGTATTCATAACTCTAGCATATATGTGTTTAGCTCATTTTACACATCCAAGTCATTTGAGATAGTAAATTGAAATAAACCATAGCAAATACACAAGATTAAGAGAAAAAGTTGCAAGAAATTCACTAAGATGAAGAACTTCTTCTTTGCAAGCTAGGCTCCAATGACTTGATGTCTCCAAGCTTCCTTTGATGCTCCAAAGTGATGATTGATGATGGGTATGGTATGAAATGGAGGTTTATGTAGTGGAGGTGAAGGAATTATGGTGGATTATGGTGAAGAGATGGTGGATTTGATGAATTTGGGGAAGAATTTATGGAGATGAAATGAATGGCGTGAATGGACTGATTTTTTGATCTAGAAAATTATGAAGCACACTTAAAAAATTTGGTAAAGTTATATATATAGGTAGGTCAAAGAGTGGGTCCCAAAAGTGGTGAAAAGCAAACGGTGGCTATCATCTCGTAGTACGCTCGTAGTACGCTTTAACGTGGTTGTCTGACGAAATCAATTTGGACAAACTGCCGAAACTCGCGGTTCGCGATTTGGTCTAACGTAGTACACTCTGACGTCCCAACCACGAAAGTTGGCAGCCCATCATGTCTTCAAAAACGTAGTACGAACGCGGTACAGATGTTTGTCTAACGTGATACACTCTAACGAAAACTGGAAATTATGCTCTTTAAAACCCGATAGTCTCGTACTTGCCCGAAAAATCTCCGTTTTCACGCGTAGACTCCTCCTAGAACACAATGACCTGCAAACACATTATTTAAACATTAAAACAAGGTAAACCTTAAGGAAAACGAGATCAAAACATAGGAAATTAGGGGATACGCATAGCATAAAAATAGACTTATCAAGAATGAATGGTTACTTTGTTTATAAAATAAGGGTATAATTGACATTGTCTTATTAAAATATTTTTATATTTTTTTAGAAAATTTTAATTAAAAAAGGTACAAATAATGTTTCATCAATACTATTTTTAGATTTTGTTGTGATTATAATGGTGAATTTAATGCACAAAAGACAACACAACTTTACTATAATATGACAAATAAAGGGTATTTACATACTTCAAATAAAATTGTTAAAGTCAACTATTATATTTAACATCGTTAAATCGTTAAAGGAACCAATTTGGTCACCTCAAAAAAAAAAAAAAAAAAAAAAAAAAAAAAAAAAAAAAAAAAAACTAATTTGACACTTGGAAAAAATATGAGAACCAATTTAGTTACTTTTGTAAAAATCGCAAACAACTTGGAATTTGAAAAAAAAAATCCAAGACCTAATTAGTAATTGCCTAGTTTTATATTCAACATTTACTTACCTCATTTTTTTTCTGAATAAATAATTTTAGACTTTTTAGTTGTCTACAATATTATTTTTATTTTAATATATATCAATCAAGAACTCATGTGCACCGTATATCATTATCCTCTTTTTCATTATTTTCATCTACCACTTGTAAACAAAATTAGCATAAAACCCAACTCATTTTTTGTATACTTTAGAATATAATAATTAAAGAAATGGTATTTTTGGTATTATATGGAGTTTATTTACAAACTAAAGATTTTTAAAAAAATTTAATGGAGTGCACTAACAATAGGGGTGTAGACACGGTTTGAAGGGGTACAAATATCGTCACTATTTCTTGTTTTCTATTTTTTTGTTATTGCATAATATATTTAAATATATATTACTAAAAATTTGTAAACTTGTTATATAGATTTAGAAAAAAATTTCAAAGCCATGATGCTGATATTGACATATTTTGTGATGTTAAATTTCATCGAATTATAGCAAACGAATGAGTTTCTATACCTACTAAAAACCGAGTTTTTTAAATCGACAATAAGCTCTATAGAGCTATTTTTATTTTTAAATTAATAATATTAAAAATAAAAATAAGAAAAGGGAAAAGAATAATGGAGGCTAAGGGGCACACCATCCTTAAAACATATTAATCTAAAAAGGCACGCAGAACTCAACAGAATGCAAAAAATACATAAAACTAATTAATCACATACCAACGGAATCATTCATTTATGTTTAAACCTGTGCAACTGATAGAATAGAATTTGTAGGTGAGAAATAAGAAGTCAAAAAGAAGAAAGTGGAGTTTGGAAAAAAAGGAGATATTTGTATTATATTCTGAATGCCTTCCTTACAATAATCCAGACCTTTAAATAGGCCAAAGCAATTAACAAGATAACAAAATAACAATCACTACTTACTAGAGAATAGCTACAAGTGGGGTCGTGCTTAGTGGAGGCCACCACTACCTCGTACACGATCTCAACTAAGCAACTGTCTTCTTATTGAATTCAAATAACAATAATCCAAATAAACAATAAATCAAATAAAACTCAACCATAGCTGACTTGGTCTCCCTTGCCTAATGAACGTGAAGAAGTCCACGTCGCCTGTCTTGCATAACTGTATCAATCCATCCTCCTCAGAATATCCTTGTCCGCAAGGATAAATTCTGGATATGTCTTGGAAAAACGCCATTGGTTCTCCCATGTGGCATCCTCTCGCGACGTTCCAGCCCATTGAACAAGAATTTCAGTTTTCGACCTGTAATTGCCTTTCTTAATCACACGCCTATCCAACACAGCTACAGGTTGCGGAAGTAAGGTTGAATCTGCGGAAACAGGTGGTAGTGGTAACATAGTTGGTGGGACGACACCCAAACATTTCTTGAGCAAACTAACATGAAATACATCATGAACTTGGGCATTAGGTGGCAATTCAAGTTTGTAGGCTACGGCCCCGACTCGAGCAATTATCTTGTAAGGGCCATAATAACGTGGTGCCAGTTTGAGAGAGTGCCGAAATGCGACCGAATTTTGACGATACGGCTGCAAACGAAGGTACATAGAATCTCCCACCTCAAAAGTGACCTCTCGGCGATGCTGGTCCGCCTGTGTCTTCATACGATTTTGGGCAGCCAAAATGTTGCTACGCAAATCCCTTAAAATGTCATCTCGAGAGCGAAGGAACTCATCAATAGCTTGCACCTTTGTTGTACCTGGAACATAAGAAAGAATAGTGGGAGGTGGAATGCCATAGACTACCTCAAAAGGAGAAAATTTGGTTGAAGAGTGAGTAGCTGTGTTATAGCTGTACTCCGCCCACGGAAGCCAATCGATCCACTTCTTTGGCTGATCATTGGAAAAACATCTTAGATATTGCTCCAAAGTCCTGTTCACAACCTCCGTCTGGCCATCGGACTGGGGATGGTAACTAGAGCTCATATTGAGGGTGGTGCCTTGAAGCTAAAATAACGTCCTCCAAAAAGAACTGATAAAAACACGGTCACGATTACTGACGATTGACACGGGTATCCCATGTAGATGGACCACCTGGTTGATAAAACCTTGGCGACTGAGAGAGCCGTATACGGATGCTTCAGAGGAATAAAGTGAGCGTATTTGGACAAACGATCGACAACCACCATGATGACAGTGTGTCCCTGTGAAGGCAGCAATCCCTCTACAAAATCCATTGAAATATTAGTCCATACCTTGTCGAGAACCGGAAGTGGTTGTAGCAGTCCGGCTGGGCGCAAGGTATCATATTTGCAGCGCTGACAAATATCGCAATTACGACTATACTCCTTAACTGAGGACCGCATGCCTGGCCATGTGAAACTTGAACTGATGCGGCAAAACGTTTTATGGTAGCCAAAATGGCCACCAATTGGAGTAGAGTGCGCTTCAGCTATGACAGTTGGTAAAAGAGTGGAAGCAGGGCTTAATGTGATTTTGCCTTTGAGAACCCAAACACCATCACGCTGAAAGCAAGAGGAACTAGTGGAATTCAAAAATGCCGCATAGTAAGGATCGGTAGTTACCTCTTGTTGAAGCTTCGACCACCACTCTGCCAATGGTAGCGAAATAGCACAAAACTGAAACTCCGCTATACGAGAGAGAGCATCAGCTCCTTGATTCTCTTTCCCCTTCTTGTACTCGATAATGTAATCATAGCCAAGAATCTTTGGTAGCCAATGTGTTTGTGCCGGCGTAGTAATCCGTTGCTCAAGTAAGTATTTCAGACTCCGATGATCGGTCCAAATAATGAACGGTTTGCCTAATAAATAAGGACGCCACTTCCGGATCGCTTTGACAATAGCTAGCATTTCTTTTTCATATGTTGATAATGCCAATGCAGCCCCCTTCAAGGCTTCGCTAAAAAATGCGATGGGCTGATTTTGTTGTGTCAAAATAGCGCCAAGTCTGATACCGCTCGCGTCACATTCCACCACAAAGTTTTGAGAGAAGTCAGGAAGTCGGAGAACAGGAGGAGAAGTGAGTGCCACCTTCAATTTCTAGAAGGCATTGTCGGCCTCCATGGTCCACTTAAAACCATCTTTTTTCAATAGCCGAGTTAACAGGGCAACAATTTCACCAAACCCGTGGACAAACTTCCTGTAGTACCCCGCTAAGCCGAGGAACCCACGAACCCCTTTAACAGCTGTAGGAGTCGGCCACTCCAAGACGGCTGTGATTTTTGAAGGATCTACAGCGAGTCCTGCCAATGAAATGAGATGGCCTAAATAGTCCACCTGAGAGACTCCAAATCTGCATTTCGAATGTTTGGCAAATAAACTATTAGCAGACAAAAGCGAAAGAATTGTACGAAGATGGTTCAAGTGTTCGTCCCATGATCGACTATAAACCAAGATGTCGTCGAAGAACACAAGGACAAATTTCCTGAGAAAAGACCGAAATATGTCATTCATGAGGCTTTGGAAGGTGGCCGATGCGTTGGTGAGGCCAAACAGCATGACAATAAATTCATAATGACCCTCGTGTGTTCGAAAAGCCGTTTTATGGATGTCTGCTTCTTTGACCCGGATTTGGTGATACCTGGTACGTAAATCCAATTTAGAAAAATATTTGGCCCCATGGAGCTCATCCAGTAGCTCATCAATTACCGAAATTGGATATTTATCTTTAACAGTGATACAATTGAGTGCCCTGTAATCAATGCAGAACCGCCAGGTGCCATCACTTTTTTTAACGAGCAAAACCGATGAGGAAAATGGACTATTGCTGTGGCGAATCACTCCGGAGTATAGAAATTCACAGACCATTTCTTCAATGGTTGTTTTTTGGTAGTGGGGGTACCGATAGGGTCGTACGCTAACCGGCTCATGATTAGGATATAGGGAAATTTGGTGGTCATGGTTACGATTGGGTGGCAACTCTGTTGGTGAGGAGAAAACATGAGCAAACTCGGTCAAGAGCATGTGGAGGTCACTCGGGTAGGTAGGTGAATCCTGCATCATTTTTTGTGAAGGAACAATTTGTAAGAAAAATCCCATACCAAAAAAATGTAGCAATTCCTTATCTGACATGGGCAAGGGTTCGGTTCGGCATAGGCCTTGTATTGTGCGTGGCTGCCCTTGGTGATTGAAAGTCATTGTTAGATGTCGATAATCAGTCTCGATAGGTCCCAATGTTTCTAGCCACTGGACCCCTAAAACTGCTTGACAGGCTGCGACAGGTAAAATATAAAAATCAGCTTGAACCGGAAGACCTTGGATCATGAGAGTTAATCCCAAGCAACGGCCGGTACAGTCAATCGTCTCCTTGTTCCCCACCATCACTTGAAACGTTCTATCTCGAATCACTGGAAAATTGAATTTAGACACCACGGATTGATCGATAAAATTATGTGTGTTGCCCCCATAGATTAACACGGTTATCTCCTTATTTTTGAACTTACCGATGACCCGAAAGGTTTGCGGATGATTGGTACCTACCATAGCATGAAAAGAAATTTCAGGAATAGGGTCATGTTGGTCAGTATCACTTGTTTGATCGTCTTCTTCAGTCTCGATTGCATCCGGAATGTCTGTTATCATGAAAAGCTGAGGACGTTGACATCGGTGGCCTGGTGTAAATTTCTCATCGCAATAAAAGCATAAACCTTTGTCTCTCCGTTCTCTTGCTTCTTGTCCCGTTATTCTCCGAATGTTCCCTTGAGAATACCCAGCGGATTGGTTAGGTCGTGTGAGTAGTGGAGGTCCTAAGCGACCAGCGGAAGAGGTTGGTGTGGTCCGTTGTGGAAAAGAATTTGAACGAAAGGGAGTGTTAGTCTTGTGTTGAAGGAGGTTGCGCTCCTCAATCAATCGAGCTACACTGATAGTATCTGACAGAGTTCATGGCTTTTTCACTCGCACATCAAACTGGATATTGTCTTTCAAGCCGGCAATGAAACATCCCACTAAGTTGTTTTCTGGCAATCCATCCACCCTATGAGATAGTTTTTCAAAAGCCTCTTGGTAGACCGCAACTATGGTGACTTGCTTCAATCGGGACAGAGCTTCAGAGGGATCGTCAAAATCGGTTGGCCCGAAGCGTCGAAGAATGGCTTGTGTGAATACGTTCCAACTGATGGTTCCTTTGAATTTTGTAAACCACCGATGCCATTGAAGTGCCACTCCTTCTAGATGGAATGATGCAAGCTGTACCTGTTGAAGGGGATCAATTCCTTTGAAATCGAAGTACTGCTCTGCCTTAAAAATCCATCCCGTTGGGTCATTTCCTCTGAAGGTGGGAAAGGTGTTGGGATTATTGGTGAAGACTTCAAATGGCCAAAAGAATTGAAGCAAGTTAAATTGTGTTTTGTCACTTTGTGTATTAAATTGATAAAGGCAAGTTTTGTCTTGTTTTGAAGGTTGGTAAACGTGCAAAGCAAAGTCACATGAAAGTGGAAGCAATTGAAATTGTAATTGGATCGCTGTTGCAATAGGCAGCGTGTGTGGCAGCGATCCAATATTGTGCAGCGGTGTGGCAGCGTGAGTGCAGCGGTTTGCAATTTATTGAGCACCGCTGCGCATAGCTCTGCGTGTTGTGGCAACGGTAAGGCAGCGGTTTCACCAGTGTTTTGCGCTGCGTATTGCGCTGCTAATTTATTGGCAGCGGTGTGGCAGCGGTTTTGTCACAGTGTGTCATGCTGTGAGGAGCACTGCGAGAGCGCTATGGCACAAGCAGCGGTCTGACACAAATCCGCATGAAATCAGTATTTTGCACAGTAAAGGAAATAGATCCCAATTAGGATTTGGCCAACCCTAGTGCTCCCATATAAATACCACCATTATGTGTACTCTGATGTGTGTGTTAAAATCACCGTGAGTGAGAAAATATTGCTAGAGAGATAGAGAGCAAATTGTAGAGAGACAGAGAGAGAGACAGAGAGATTGTAATCAACTCTGAAAATAGTGGATTGAGTGCGGTGCGCTCCGTGGACGTAGGCAAATTGCTGAACCACGTAAAATCTTTGGTGTCGTCTTTTTTCTTCTTATTGCTTTCATATTATCTGTGTGTTTAGATTTGTGTGTGCGATATTTTTCTTACAACAATTGGTATCAGAGCCCTAGGTTGGGTAGATTATTTTTCACACAAATCTAGGTTTTCTCGAGGTCAACGATTTTATCGCGGAGATGGGATCAGAGAAAGATTCTCACAAGATTAAGAAATTCGATGGGACGAATTTTAGTTTCTGGAAGATGCAGATGGAGGATTATTTGTACCAGAAGGATCTGCATTGGCCGATAAAAGAGAAGCCGGCAACTATGACCGATGAAGAATGGTCAAAGAAGCGGAAGCCGAAGAACATGGATGAAGAGGATCTCGAACTCTTAGACAGGAAAGCATTGGGAGCAATTCGTCTCAGTTTGACGAAGCAGGTCGCTTTTAATGTAAAGGATCAGCTAACTGCCAGAGATCTGATGAAGACTTTATCAAACCTGTATGAACAGCCTTCTGCGGTAAGGAAGGTCCATCTTGTCAAAAAATTATCAAATCTAAAGATGACGGAAGGTCAGGGTTTTAGAGAGTATCTAAACCAATTCAACGAAGTGAAGGATGGGTTAACTTCTGTGTCTATGGGTTTCGATGAAGAATTCTTGGCGGTGTTTATGCTCACCCAATTGCCAGAAAGTTGGAAGATGACATGTCAGTCAATTGCCAACTCATTCGGGAAAGAAAAATTGGATTTCTCACAGGTTGTGAACATGATCATGACTGAAGAAATCAGGATGCGTGAAGAAGGATTTGGAGCATCTACATCTTCAGCATTGAATATGAAAGGTAGAGAAAGCAGAAACAGAAATCGAAACACGAATCAACGGGGAAGATCAAAGTCAAGAGGTAAGTCTAAATCCAGGTATCAGGTCAACTATTCGGGAAATCAGCAACGAAACAAGAAAGATGTAGAGTGCTGGAACTGTGGTAAGAAAGGCCACTTCTCGTATGAGTGTAGATCTGAGAAGAAAGATAAGGGCAAGGGGAGTGCGAACTGTGTGTCGGAGGAGTCAGATGACTGCCTCATCTGCTCGTTGGAAAGTAAGACGGAGTCTTGGGTTTTAGATTCATGAGCGTCTTTCCATGCCACACCTCACAGAGAGTTGTTCGAGAATTACGTCTCAGGAAATTTGGGTAAGGTGTATCTTGGTGACGATCAAGCATGCAACATTACCGGGAAGGGAGATGTGAAGATTCAGCTGAAAGGGTCAGTTTGGAAGCTCAACAACGTGAGGCACATACCGGATTTGAGGAAGAACTTGATCTCTATTGGGCAACTGGCGTCAGAGGGTTACATGACGACTTTCACAGATGATAAGTGGAAGATTTCGAAGGGTATTATGACAATCGCCCGAGGAAATAAGAATGGGTCGCTTTACACAACTACGGATGGTTGTGGTTCAATCGCTATGGCGGAAGGTAAAGATGATCCGAACTTGTGGCACCAGAGGTTTGGGCACATGAGTAGTCAGGGGCTGAAGTGTCTACATTCGAAAGATAAGTTGCCAGATTTGAAGAGTGTTGAGATTGATTTCTGTGAGAGCTGCGTGTTGGGAAAACAGAAGCGAGTGAGCTTCAAGAAGACCGGAAGGGTACCGGCAAAGGAGAAGTTGGAACTAGTGCACACCGATGTTTGGGGTCCAGCTTCAGTCTCGTCAACCGGAGGTAAACAGTATTTCGTCACATTTATTGACGACCACTCCAGAAAGGTATGGGTTTATTTTCTGAAACACAAGTCTGAGGTGTTTGATGCTTTCAAGAGATGGAAAGCTAGAGTTGAGAATGAGACAGGGTTAAAGATTAAAAAGCTGCATTCAGACAATGGTGGAGAATATGAAGACAGTGAGTTCAAGAGGTTTTGCTATCTGAGCGGGATAAAGCTCAGTAGAACGGTTCCTGGAACCCCACAGCAGAATGGGATAGCAGAACGTATGAACAGGACATTGACTGAGAGAGCCAGAAGCATGAGGTTACATTCTGGGTTGCCAAAACAGTTCTGGGCGGAAGCAGTCAATACAGCAGCATATTTGATCAATAGAGGACCATCAAAGCCTTTGGACCTCGCTATACCAGAAGAGATCTGGACTGGGAAAGAGGTAAAACTTTCTCATCTTAAAGTGTTTGGGTGTGTTTCTTATGTGCATATAGGTGATCATGCGAGGAATAAGCTAGACGCTAAGTCAGTGAAGTGTACTTTGGTGGGCTATGGAGAAGATGAATTTGGTTACAAGCTGTGGGACGACCAAAACCGCAAGATGATCAGAAGTAGAGATGTTGTCTTCAATGAAAAGGTTATGTACAAAGACAGAAACACACAGGTGTCTGAGCCAGAAGAGCCAGAGTACTTTGGGCCGAATGATGTGTCAGAGAACAGAGTCTTGGAACCAGTTAATCAGAATAATGAAGAACAAGGTGTGCCGCTCCAGGTTACAGATCCTATCCCATATAGAGACGTTCAAGCGACACAGGTTGAGGGTGCAGTAAGAAGATCAACTCGAACTCCTATACCAAATAGGAAGTACTTGCAATACATGTTGTTGACAGATGCAGGTGAACCTGAGTGTTATGATGAGGCATATCAGGGAAAAGATGCGAGCAAGTGGGAGCTTGCAATGAAGGATGAGATGAAGTCGTTGATTTTTAATCAAACTTGGGAGTTAGCCAAGTTGCCTGAAGGAAAGAAAGCCCTACAGAATAAGTGGGTGTTTCGGATCAAAGAGGAACATGATGGTTCCAAGAGATACAAGGCACGACTAGTGGTCAAAGGCTTCCAACAAATAGAAGGTATTGACTACTCTGAAATATTTTCTCCTGTTGTTAAACTAACCACGATCCGGTTAGTATTAAGCATTGTCGCAGCAAAGGGATTATATCTTGAGCAGTTAGATGTGAAGACTGCCTTTCTTCATGGAGATTTGGAGGAAGAGATATACATGCAGCAACCAGAGGGGTTTGCAGAAGATGGCAAAGAAGAGTTGGTGTGTAGGTTGACAAAGAGCTTGTATGGTTTAAAACAAGCTCCCCGACAGTGGTACAAGAAGTTTGATGGGTTTATGCAAGGCAATGGATATCTGAGATGCAATGCTGACCACTGCTGTTACTTCAAAAAGGTTAAGTCAAGTTTTATTATTCTGCTACTTTATGTTGATGACATGTTAGTAGCTGGTGCAGATTTAGAAGAGATTAACAATTTGAAGAAGCAACTCTCGAGTGAGTTCGAGATGAAGGATTTAGGTGCAGCAAAGCAGATTCTTGGAATGAGAATTAGCAGAAACGAACAGGAAGGTACATTGAAGCTTTCACAAGCAGAGTACATTCGGAAGGTGTTGCAGAGATTCAGCATGGGTGATGCAAAATCGGTAAGAACACCTTTGGCTAGTCATTTTAGGTTGTCCAAGGAACAGAGTCCGAAGACAGAAGAGGAGAAGGACTTCATGGCTAAAGTTCCTTATGCTTCAGCCATTGGAAGCCTAATGTATGCCATGACTTGCACAAGACCAGATATTTCCCATGCAGTGGGAGTTGTGAGCCGTTACATGTCAAATCCAGGCAAGCCTCACTAGGAGGCCGTGAAGTGGATCCTAAGATACCTGCGGGGTACGATAGAGAGATGTCTAACCTTCAGAAGAGATGAACTCAAGCTGGAAGGTTATGTGGATTCAGATTTTACTGGGGAGGTGGATCATAGGAGAAGTACCACCGGATATGTGTTCACAATGGCTAGTACCGCGATTAGTTGGATGTCCCAGTTGCAGAAGATAGTGACAATCTCTACAACTGAAGCAGAGTATGTGGCTGTGACAGAATCAAGCAAGGAGCTGATATGGTTACAAGGTTTGTTAGCTGAGTTGGGATTCGATCAAGTGATGAATGTGTTGCACAGTGATAGTCAGAGTGCAATACACTTGGCCAAGAATTCGGCGTTCCATTCTAGGACCAAGCATATAGACCTGCGCTACCATTTTATTCGATCGTTAATCGAAGAAGGTGTGTTGAAGTTAGTGAAGATTGCAAGTAGCAAGAATCCAGCTGATATGTTAACCAAGCCAATCACTACTGAGAAACTGGAGCTGTGCGCAGCTTCAGTGGGTCTTCAAGAGTGAAGACGTGAGGGATGAGCGCACCGTTATTTATCCACTAAGTCATCGAGGAAGGATGGAGAACGTCTATTGGGTTTCAGTCTTCAAGTGGGAGATTGTTGGGATTATTGGTGAAGACTTCAAATGGCCAAAAGAATTGAAGCAAGTTAAATTGTGTTTTGTCACTTTGTGTATTAAATTGATAAAGGCAAGTTTTGTCTTGTTTTGAAGGTTGGTAAACGTGCAAAGCAAAGTCACATGAAAGTGGAAGCAATTGAAATTGTAATTGGATCGCTGTTGCAATAGGCAGCGTGTGTGGCAGCGATCCAATATTGTGCAGCGGTGTGGCAGCGTGAGTGCAGGGTTTGCAATTTATTGAGCACCGCTGCGCATAGCGCTGCGTGTTGTGGCAACGGTAAGGCAGCAGTTTCACCAGTGTTTTGCGCTGCGTATTGCGCTGCTAATTTATTGGCAGCGGTGTGGCAGCGGTTTTGTCACAGTGTGTCATGCTGTGAGGAGCGCTGCGAGAGCGCTGTGGCACAAGCAGCGGTTTGACACAAATCCGCGTGAAATCAGTATTTTGCACAGTAAAGGAAATAGATCCCAATTAGGATTTGGCCAACCCTAGTGCTCCCATATAAATACCACCATTATGTGTACTCTGATGTGTGTGTTAAAATCACCGTGAGTGAGAAAATATTGCTAGAGAGATAGAGAGCAAATTGTAGAGAGACTGAGAGAGAGACAGAGAGATTGTAATCAACTCTGAAAATAGTGGATTGAGTGCGGTGCGCTCCGTGGACGTAGGCAAATTGCTGAACCACGTAAAATCTTTGGTGTCGTCTTTTTTCTTCTTATTGCTTTCATATTATCTATGTGTTTAGATTTGTGTGTGCGATATTTTTCTTACAACAAAAGGACAGCTTCTGGTTGGTGTGATTCCGTTCGAAATTAATTCTGTTGCGCACTGTTTCGCCTTGGAAAAAGGGTTAATCTCTGTTTCCGTTGTATGGCTGTGTCGATGTTGGCTGCGTAAAGTCTCGCTGTGACCTCTGGATCGGCTGTGTTGTCTTGACGTTGGAGGCGGAGGGCCTGTAGTTCCGTCATGACGGTTTGTATAGCAGCATTCATTTGAGTAAGGTTGGTGTTCATAGCAGCATTCATTTGAGTAAGGTTGTCAAAGCTGGATTCATGTCGGTCCAAGATTTCATTGACCTCTAATCGGAATTCAGCGTTTGTTTTCCCACGAGTCTCCATGGAAAAAACCGCTCTGATACCACTGATAGAATAGAATTTGTAGGTGAGAAATAAGAAGTCAAAAAGAAGAAAGTGGAGTTTGGAAAAAAGGAGATATTTGTATTATATTCTGAATGCCTTCCTTACAATAATCCAGACCTTTAAATAGGCCAAAGCAATTAACAAGATAACAAAATAACAATCACTACTTACTAGAGAATAGCTACAAGTGGGGTCGTGCTTAGTGGAGGCCACCACTACCTTGTACACGATCTCAACTAAGCAACTGTCTTCTTATTAAATTCAAATAACAATAATCCAAATAAACAATAAATCAAATAAAACTCAACCATAGCTGACTTGGTCTCCCTTGCCTAATGAACGTGAAGAAGTCCACGTCGCCTGTCTTGCATAACTGTATCAGCAACCCAATTAACGACAAAGATTAATTACTAAAAACTGAGCGACCCAATTAACGACAAGGATTAATTACTAAAAACCGAGTTAAAAATACGAAAAAGCAAGAAAAGAAAAAGTTTAAATACTTCGATGTTTATGAAATTGGATAAATAAAAATATAACCCACTGAATTATATAAAAACATGTCTTTGTGGATAGAATACAAAGTGCTTTTGATATGCATTTAAACATCAAAATCACTTTTTTTTTTCTCAACAGTAAAAATATGAAGAAATTAATAATAATATTAGAGAGCATAAATGAATAATATCTTCAAGAGGAAGATTCGATATTTATTTCTTTCTACACGGCAACGATTAATTTATTCTTACAAAAGCAAAACAGAAGTGCTTATAATGCTTAAACACTAGAGTTTCTCAACTACTTAAAATGAAGAAAAAAAAAAACATGATTATTCGAATTCCTAACTTTACAACCAGTCATGCACGCACACGAAAGCCTCCTCTTGGACCATGTCAGAATCAAAGTGCATGTGAGGTCCGGGAATTCTGCAAGACAAAGGAATATAACCAATTGTGATTTTAATCGATAAGAAATCACGAGCCATCCTTGCAAGTGTGGGGAAATACTGAGTATTGGATCGCCACCAATCTAATATATTAAAATCTCGGATTAAAGGAAATTTGAAGTCTTCCAAATATAGATTAAGTTCAATATTCGGTGACCGATGGTGTTTACACGGCTTCCCCGAAGGATCTAGCATTTCATATGAAATGGAAGATTTCTTTTCTTTAGATCCCAAGCCGATGATTGGAAATTGTTAGTGCCCTTTGCATATTCATTGTAAACACTGGTTAAATAATCCATGAATCTTGCTAGTCGTGTGTCACATTCATCACCATACATCTTCTTGTACCAATGTTTCACAATATTCAATCTGAATCGAGGATCTAGTACGGCAGCAACTGCAAGAACCAAATTGTCATCATACCAACATTTCATTCTATCTCTTAAGGAATGGAAACTTTCTTTTTCATAGATGGAAGGCTTAAGTTTCACAAATTCAAGAGATATCGTGTATATGTTACAAATCCAGGGGAAATACATATTTGCAGTCTTGTAGTCGTACCAAACAGTATAGTCGTAAAAGGTCGTTACTAGATCCCATTCTTCTTTTGTTAGATTTATGGACTTAAATTCACTCTCCATATTCTCCAACTCAAAAATGCTTCTTTCAGACCGAATCCCATATCAACAAGTTCCTCAGCATCCATTACCTCTAAATCAGCTTGCTCCGTGGGAATATTTCCAGTCGTCACTTTCTTACCCGATGACGTGGCTCTATCTATTGCAATCCGAAAATTTCCATTCCCCGTAATATACTTAAAAATTTCTTTCATACGATCATACAATATTTCATCTATACACCGAGAACTGATATTACTAATATATTGAAAGTCAAGAATGCAAGACAATTTGCCATTGAAAAGGAGTGAACCTTGACTGCTAAACATTTTTTAAAATTTTCATGATTGGATCCCCTCCTATACATTTCCAACTAATAATCTTCTCCTTCAATTTCCAATCATCATCAATAAAGTAGACCAAAAAACAAAGACATTCCTTACATAATAACTGATCCATATAAATCATTAAAGATAACCGACAGGGGAGTTTCTCAAAATATATGCGGAGCTTTTCCTTCTCTTCTTTGTAAACATTGATTAAGTCAGCCGCCTCTATGGAGTTTGGAAATGGTTCAATCCAGCGCCATCTCTTAATAAGCATTTTTACCATATCCAAGCGATTCAATTGTGGATCCATCACAGAATTTTCAGCTGGTTTATCTCCGCTAGCACTACCTCCACCTTCATAATTACTCTTATCCAAGTGATTCAATTGTTGATCCATCACAGAATCTTCAGCTGGTTTATCTCCACTAGCACTACCTCCACCTTCATTACTCTTATTTTTGCTGCAGCTTTTGAAATGATTCTTGAGGTGTGTAGTTCCCATCTTGCTTGAACCATTGAACGGCTTCTTGCAAATATTACATTTTGCCCAATCCTTCCCATTTTCATCTGTATACTTTTCAAAGTCGTTCCAAACCTCTGATCTCAGCTTTTTTTGTCTCTTATTTGAAGACTTGCCTAAATCTAAACCCACCATCTCCTTAACAACGTTTTGTTCTCCGATCTGAGAGATTCCCTTTCAACACACAAATAAGTGATTGCTAGGATAAGTAAAATATTACAAGTAAATCCAAGCATGAAATGAATGATATTGATCATGAAACTAAAGAAATCAATCATATGTACAAGACAAATCAATATATATATTTGTATGCATGTACCTGTGTCTGGTTTGAATTGTCATTGGAAAATAAAAATGGATTTTCCGGTGTAAAGGCTCCACTAGGCAAAGACATGCTACCAAAAACTTCTTCACAGCCTGTTAAACAAACATTTTTTTAAAGATTAGACAAAGCATCGGATTTACCTGGGAAAATTAAATGATGACCAAACAATATTAATAATATCATATGAGAGAGCTTTTAGCTAGCTTTCCGATATTAATAATATATAACAAAGAGATATAAAGGGAGATAAAAGAAAACACACACCAAAAAACAAAAAACAAAATTGAAGGGGAGAAATGTGAGAAAATGATTTTTTTTGTTCGAAAATAAAAATAATAATTTCATTAAAGTAAAGAACAAAGTAAATACGTAATCTTTAACGATCTCAAACACCTCTTATATCAATGATCAAGAGATCTTACCAATTAAGCTAGTATAGTTTCAATGTAAATACATAAACACCTCTTTTTTTTTTTTTTTATTGAGCTGAACTATACAGTAAAGGATTAAGAGAATCAAACTGAAATCCTACACTTACTGATATAGTTTAAACATGAATTTAAATAATTGAATTGCAACAACAAGATAAAATATTTGCAATCTGTGAGCAACAGAAACAACAATCTTTGATTTGGTCTATTATAATCTACATACCTGCAAATCAGAAGCAAATAAGTAGTAGTTGTAGATCGGTAGCTTGTCTTTCAATTCCCAAATATTTCTTCAATCTTAGATCTGATCACTGGGTTTTTAATCTTTCAAATATAGTAGAGAGCAAGAAGACTGAAGTCAAATGAAAGAATATAGATGAAGAGAGATGAAGATGCTTTTCTGATAACTTGAAGTCTTACATATATATAGGCAAATAAGAGAGGGACAGTCTTGCCGAAATCCGAAATCCGAAATCCGAAGTCCGAAGTCCGAAATCCGAAGTCCGAAGTCCGAAGTCCGAAGAAGTGTGTTTTGAATCTTTCAAATATAGTAGAGAGCAAGAAGACAGAAGTCAAAAATGGAAAGCCAGCTATTATAATAAGGCTTTCTTTTTTTATTTTTTCTTCAACTTTATCAAAGTTAATTATGATCCAAAGTCCAAAGACTTGTGAATTGTGGTCCTTATTCAATATGAATTATCCGATATCCGAAACTCATAACTAATTAATTAAGGGTGATTCTATTGACACCCACATAATATCTTCATAAATCAATGTTTTAATGAAACTTTTTTATTTCTAAAATACCCTTACTATTTAAAATACATGGTTTTATAATTGAAAATTAAATTTACTTCCTACACCTATAAGTTGAGCACTT
The DNA here is from genome assembly GCA_030490815.1 of Acer saccharum. Classification (NCBI taxonomy): domain Eukaryota; kingdom Viridiplantae; phylum Streptophyta; class Magnoliopsida; order Sapindales; family Sapindaceae; genus Acer; species Acer saccharum. The sequence continues at coordinate 6,253,949 of CM059877.1, read as the reverse complement.
AATCTACCAAAAATTATTACAGATATAGTCTTGTAGAACTTTTTTTTTTTTTTTCAAACCTTTAGAACTCGATCAAGACTACACGGTTCTCAAACATAACTCACTCACTTTACTTTAATTACAAATTTTTATTAATTTAATTGGTTTGTAAACCGAAAAAACTTGATGGATGGATTTTTTTTTTTAAAAAATCAAATCAAATTCTATAATATTTGAAGAGGAAACTGTACATATTTTTTTTTCTAAGAAGAGAAATGGGTGTAATGAGAAAAAACATGTTTAAAATTAAAAAAAATAAAGGATAGTTTTGATATTATAATTCTTATAAAGGGTGTAGGGAGTAAAATTAATAATTTTAATTTTTTAATATGGGTGTAGGAAGATATTTTGTAGGTGGCAATAGAGCCACCCTTAATTAATTGACTTATCATTTCCAGTTTTCCACCTATCAATATATCACATTGTCAGATCGAGTGAGCGTTCTTTACCATTGTATCACATTTGATGTCCACATTTGGTGCCACCAACATTTCTAATTGAAGGTAAATTTGCTTCACATAGAGTAATATTATGTTTTTCAAATATTATCTAAATGATGTGACAAAATTATTTATAATTAACATTATTGTCATATGATACAGAATGCAAAGGTGGAAGAAGAAGAAGAGTTTGAGTTCCATTTGGAGGTTTTATCGGTTTGGCCTTTCACTAGCTGCCCTGATTGGTGATTTCGTTTAATCTGTATGTTTATGTTATTTATATTTGATTTCCCAATAAGTGGTGTGTGAATATATATATATATAAACATGGGGTTCTCAATAGATATCGGTGTTGATTAACTTTTCTAATAGATATCGGTGTCTATTAATTTTGTATGAAAAATTACGTGGAATCTCATACCTGATCGGTATGTATACAAGTGGTTTTGGTACTTATTGGATTTTGTGAATTTAATACAATTATACGAGTAGTTACTAATAAATCAAAACCAAAAGGTCTGTATCTTACTGATTAAAAAAAAGTGTGTAATTAAAACTGCAAGATGATACTAACACATATATAAATTATTTTATTTTTTTCAAGAATCAGTTGCATAACGAGATCATGTTAACTTAGTGCAACCATAAGTTAAGTGGGTGTATAACATTATATAATCCAACCTAAACATGTAACATTACATTTTAAGGGATCGTTTGGTACACTATATTGGAGTAGACTGTATTATTAATTTATTATTAATACAAACATATGTTTAGTGATACAATGTATTATATTGTATTAAATTATTACAATACGACTCTATTGTAATCTATTATATTATAAAAATATAATATGAAAAAAAAAAAAAAAAGTTAATAATTGATTTTAAATATTCTTACCATGAATAAATCAATAAATATTTTTACATAAAAAATCAATAAATATTTATTTTTATTGATATAAAAATTTAAATAAATAATATTTTTATAAATAAAACAAAATATTATAGTTTTATTAATATTCCATATTTGTTGAGAATAAAATGAAAAGAAAAATGTTTGTTTCTAATACAATACAACCTAACTGTATTTAGTAATTAAAATATACTAAAATAATACAATACAGTGTTTGGTACTAAAATAATTCAAACATTATATTGTATTATTTTAATACATTTTAATTAGTTAATATAATATAATGCAGACATAGCCTAACATCACACTGTTATATATATATATATATATATATATCTTGGCTCTTGCATCAAATGTATCTGGTCTGGGCGTGACATAAATAAGGACCCAACACCACAGTCATGAAAATCTTTAAAGAAACAGACCAACCGGTTTTTTGCTTGGAAAATTCGGGCTAGAATTTGTGCTTTTGATTGATTTCTTAAAAATGGAAAAAAGACAAAGAAACTATAACAATATTAGTGAATTGCTAGCAGAATGGAAATGGAATAAAAGTAAAAGAATACAAAAATTGTTTCTTTATACGGCTTGTGGATAACACAACACAAGGATCAACGAAAAATAAATGAATAAATGAAGACGGCAGTCCAGAAGCTCATTTTCTTCTGATCGAAGAAAATATTAAATTGAACCTACCATGTTTATCATGAGATCACATTAGATATAATTCAAACGACACATGAATTTATATAAATAATTTAGACAATCTATTTTTCTACTATACAAATCTGTACAGTTACAAATTCATAAGTGAAAATTAGTCATCACATTCTAATCCAATAATATATAATAATAAAAAAAGCTTCAAAAATAGAGAAAAAAATAACAATTAAAGAAAATAATTTCTTCTTGTAACTACCCGCTAACAATAGAGTATATGTATTGTAGCTGAATCCAGAAAAACTTATAATTTATGATTGGTAAAATATCTATACGAAAGCATGATGCACACATCCAAGCCAATTTTTTCTCGGAAAACAAAGATACATAGATCATTACATCACCATTCACATTCAACAGATGCTAAAAGTTCATCAGTAATACTGCAATAATAGCATGTGCATTCCATCCTATAAAGAGCTCTACGGCTTCTGAAAGAGAATGAAATCAGAATCACATTATCTACTTGGTAGAAACTTGGCCGGGTTTAAAACTTCTTAAATTACAAAACAACTCACCTCACATTTTTTACACGAAAGGATATTCTAGTTTCCTACATGTTTTCTTTTTGAAATACAAATCATTCATGTTACGTGGAAAGATTGGAGGGGGGTTATATATACTCAACAGAGAAGTATATAAAGTTTCATTTACCCAGTGTAAGGCAAGCGGAAGAATTTCCACTCTATACCGAGTCTACTCCTTCAACCTGCTGTTTAGCAAGATATCTTTCTCTTCGCTCTTTCTGCACAGAAACGAATACATTCACAAATAAAGTATATCAATACTAGTTTTATAGTTGTGTAAAATTTCAAGAACTATTTATGAGATAACTCACCCATTCATCTATGACAAGCCCTTCTCCGATAATCCTTGGACCAGCATCTTCTGGAGGCTTCTTGCGTGCTACAACTGCAGCATCAGCTTCTGTCAAATAGCGCTTCAATTTTTCCAGAGCCTTCAAAAAAGAAAAAAAAAAAAATGAGGTGAATCCGCATAAATCAGCATTTTTAAGCATTTATTCTTATAGTTTTAACTTTTCAGGTTTCCCCACCCCCTTTTTTTTCTTTTTAAGTTGGGGAGGGAGCTGATAAATTGTAAATGAATGAAATTAGGTTCACAACTAGGACAGACATAGTGTCTTCTAAACAATTTACATACTACTGGTACTTACAGGATCGGAACGCCCGGGATCTAGAAAAACAACCCGAAGAATTTGCTCTCTCGGCACTTGATCTTTCTGCTCATCAAACTGCAGGAAACAAAATTACTTGAGCAATAAAGTTCGAAGAATGTTCCGTCTACTCAAATATTTTGGATAGGAAAAAAGCAAGAGAAATAGGGGTTTTCAATATGCAATAATAATCCTAAAGTATCCTTGTCACAAAGGCAGTAAATGCAAAGAAACTAAAACTAAACCTTTATTTATGCATGCATGTCCTGATCAAAATAGGCATTGAGTTCTCTACACATTGGTTTTCTAGGTCCAAATTTTGGAAATTTTGGTGAAAATATCAGAAATATCACTAATATCCTCAAAATATTAGGGATATTCAATGATATTTTTGATATTGGTCCTCCAAAAATATGGAAAACATTGGAGATATTCTGTTCAAAGTATCAATAAAAATGAATGACTCACAACATATAGCAAACTTTTAGAAAGAGATACCCATCTAATCAAGACACAACACTATGCACATAAAATTCAAAAACCAAAAGATATTTGAGACAACAGGCAGGCTACACAACACTGACAAATAGTATTTTGATTGCACAAATTCCCTTGGAAACTATGATAAACTAATGAGATAATAATATTTTACATATCTAATATCCTCTTACAAAACCTATTGATTAGATAAAACTTCTCACATTGCTCCTATCAATTATAAGTATTCACCAATTGAAGATGATTTCACTAAATGATCACATATGTTTAACAAGACTGAAAAGCAAATAAGCAACAAGATAAATGTGGTAACAATAAATATCTTTGTCGTCAAAGTAACAATGAGAAAACGTAGCAATTATAGAAACTGTTCAACGCACCAGCTCAGGGACATAGTCCATTGGTCCTTGCACTTTCATGCTAATGATTTTAAATTTATCCCGGCTCTTTTGATCCAATGGTTTTTCATTATTCTCCGGCAGCTCCACAAACTTGAAAACTAGCAAATCAATTCAAGATCAAGCATAAAATGTGTCAGTTAAACAATATTAACATATGGATGTAGCATGAATATCTGCCGAAATAACAGATGATCCAAAATGAAAGGAAACCTAAAAATTCGCAGACTAGCAGTTACCAGTTGCGATGAGACTCTCTCCTGGTGCAAGAATAGCTCCCGGAGGACGCATGAAACAGCTTTTCGGTGCTGTTGTTTGAAACTAAAACAAGAAAATAAGAAATTTAGCTACATAACATGGTCTAATTAACATAAAAATAATTATAAATAAATAAACAAAAACTGTACCTTAAAAGCTACATGAGACTTGCTTGTGTTCTTTATCTTAATAGCACTCCTGACTTGCTTGCCAGGTTCATCTTGAAACAAAAATAGAGTATATTAAATCATTAAAAAACATGTTATTGCAATTTAAACATATTTTATTTCAACTAATTATCATAATTACAAGCTGCAAACAAGTAATTAACTATCATAACCACTAATTCAGCTAAAAATAACAAACTTAATCAAAACAAATTACAGATCGCAAACCACAAAATCGATTTTCAATAAAATAAAAAAAAAAATTTTAAAAATTGAAAAATTATAATTTCGAAGTACATACATGGAAAGTAGAGCTTATTAGATGGATCGAGCTTGAGCCGACGCCGAGTTGGCAGAATCGATCTCGCGACATGAGAAACCGAGTTCGGATGCGGATTCGATCCGTCGACTTGCTGGTGATGGTTGCTCTGGTTCTGGTGGATGTTGTTGTGGTGATGATGAATCTGATGATGAAGATGCGATTGCGAGACAGTTGACGAAGACGACGTCGTATTAACGACGCTTGTGTTGCTGTTGTTGTTGTTGTTGTTGTTCGCCGATTGTCGAAACGGTAGCTTGAAGAAGCTCCAGACTTTGTTGTCAGACGCTGATTTGTTGTTGTTGTTGTCGGCTATGGCCATTTCTTCTCTTCTTCGAGCTTCAGAGCATACAATACGACGTCGTTTTTTCTATCTCTGAATCGGAAATCAAATTGGTCTAGTCTCCTCGAGTCTGTTGCCTTTACTTTTCAAAGCAGAGCTTTTTTTGTTGATGGTGGTACTGGAAAACAAAAGTTAAAAAAAAACTATACAAAAGCACGTTTTGGTTCGAAAACGGCATCGTTTTTGACAAGTAAAGATTGCATGGTTGACTTTAGCTGGTGGGAGAGGTTGACTTTAGCTGGAAATTTTAATTAATAGGGTTTGGTTTTAATGGTTGAATTAGTCTCGCTTAATGAGTAATGACAAGTTTTTGAGTGATTAAATTATTAATTAAATGTGAATTCGAAGAAACTACGAGGAAGTGGACACACTCATCAACACAAAAACAAAAAAGTGGGTAAACTAATACTAATGGGTTTGTTACTATTTTTTTTTTTTTTTGTTGAAGATGATGATGAGACAACATTTAATAAATTAATTAATTAATAAATTTTCGTTGTGTGTTTTTTTCAAACAGTCTCTGATTTATTTATTTATTTTCTTTCATTTTGAAATCTTCAATAAATCACGGCTTGATTCAAGGCAAAAAGCTCTAAAATATTGATGTTGACATGAATGATCAATTATGATTTATGGGTGTGATAACTTTTATTTTGAAATTTTGCCAATATTTTCCATTAAAACAAGAATAAGAACATGAAAAGCATATGTTCTGTTGCATATAGAATTAAAGATGTGTTTTGAGTCTGAATTTAGATTCACCCTATACGACAGTCAGAAAATGATTCTTACTTACGAACACGAAACAAGAATACTATCGTAAAAGGGTGCTGAGGTGACTTCCCCGCTCAATTCAAAATTTTGATTTGAAGTAGAAAGGAAATTTGTGTTAATTGAGTTGAGAATGACACGAGTTAATTATTATCATTTCCTTAGATTATGGTATTCTTTTATTTATATAAGATGAAATCAACTCCCCCGTCTCTTTTCCACGTTTCCTCCTCCTGTGCTCATCAGTTTTATCTTGGGCTTGTTTGACATATCGGACTAGTTTATATCATATTAGTTATCTTACGGATTCTGTCCAGGATGATGAGTTTTCTTACTTCCCGTAATGACACTTGACATCTTGAGGATAATGTCTATATATTTCTTGTGTGGTTTGGTCTTTTCTAATCAAACTTTTTAACCACCTACTCAAATTAAATTAACTTGTTTAATCTAACAAGATGAAATCAAAATCTCTAATTGTTTGGTTTGTTAATTTGAGTTCCGTGAGGATACACTTGTAGCAACGTATTTATCTTAACGAGTAACTATTGGGATTATAGGCGAAGCCAGAAATTTAGTTTAATTACAATCCGGAAAAATGTATAAGTTTTTATTGAAGATGTTATATATAGTTACTTTCTATTCAAGGTTTTATTGCTAAATTAAATTAGTTGATGCCTAATTGCCTACAACATATATGACATATGTTATATAAATTGTTGTATTAATACATTGAAATTGAATTATGACATGTTATGGGTACAAATTAAAAAAAAAAAAAAAAAAAAAATGGAAACAAAAGCTCAAAATTGTAACTCAGAATCATCCCATTGAAGAACAGCAGAGTCTATATTTTGTTCTCTTTTAAGCTTATCTTTGAGAAACCAATCACATACCCTCCCTGCATTTAGCTCCTCAATCGAACACCCTTCTTGTTCTGATATCACTCTAAGTAGATTCAATGATGATATCTGAAAATATATATAATAACAAATACATTAATTAACCGGAAAAAAAAATAAAAAATAACAGTATAACGTTATAGAGTTGATCCTATAAAATACCGTTAAACGACATAGAAATCGTTCATGGGTGGTTAAACCGGATATTTCAACTAAACCAGCTTCTTCTAGAGTTAAGAAACTTCGTTTTTCTTTCTTCTTCTCTCCTCCTCCTTGTCCAACACATGCTCTCACTGTGAATTTGTTGACATTAATGCAGCTTTGGGGAAATTTTGTTGGAGTTTTTGTGATTATTTTTTGTAGCTTTGAAGTAGTGTTGGAGATAAATGGTGGTTGATAAGGTTTGAGAGAGATCATGGTACTTGATTTTCTTGTAAAGGGTTTGGTTGTTTTTGGAGATAAAATACGTAGAAGAAGATCAAGAACATGTGCAAGAAGAAGCTTATCGGTTTCTGTTGACTGGTTTGCTTTTATGTGGTGGTGGTTGAGGGTGATAAAATTCAAGAGAAGTGATAACGTTCAATTGGTGGGCCTAGATTGGATCACATGTGACTGCTTTTGAGCTTTTACATCCCTTTTCAACTGGGTTGGTTTTGCCTTTGCGGCCCACACTTTTTTTTTTTTTTTTTTAAGTAACGATATTTACACCCCTAAAAAACTGTATGTGCACCCCTTTTTATATTTACACATCATTAAAAAAAATTAAATATGAAATTTTGTAATCACACCCCACATATTACCAAATATGCCCTTTCTTTTAATTTTAAAAATATTAAAAATAAATAAATAAATTATAAAATATTTTAAATCAATATATATAATTAAAATCACAGCATAGCTTTTTTCATTGCAATGCTTCTTATTATAGGTGCTACGAAGAAGGGGTAATCTAATTTCTTTTCAGTTTTTTTTTTTTTTTTTTCGTTCATTTATAATTGCTTAATAAGTTGAGCAGGAATCATTTGTTCATGTGCTTGATGTGATGCCGTAGAAAACAATGAAAGTGAGAAACCCACTAAACTTAAATAAACAAATGAGATTTTACATAATTATTACACAAAATTATTATTAGATATGAGGGTTTTTTTTTTTTTTTTTTTTTTTTTTTTTTTTTTTTTTTTTTTTTGTTGTGGCTGCCTTTTCTTTGTTTTTTTTCTGATCTATAATGGAGGAGGCAACAACCTTCCAGCTTAATTTACCCTAATTTTTAGGACCGTAAGAAGTTCACTCATTTATTGATTTGGATTTTTGTTTTTTCTTTACTACTTTTATTTTATTTGCTTCCTTTTTTAATTTGGTTTAGTTAGTCAACTATTCAAAGCAGTAAAATAGTTATAAAATTTATTATTTATTTTAATTAAAATATTAATAATTAATTTAAGGGTAATATTGAAATTTTAAAAATATATAAATTTGAGGTGTACATACAGTTTTAGAGGGGTGCAAATATCGTTACTCTTTTTTTTAATCCGACACCAAACAGTATAAACAGATGAGATAGGGTCTATAAACAGATGAGATAGGGTCTATCGGGACCTGCCGATAGAGGCGAAGCCACCTTATGCCGTGGGAAGTTATGTCTCTAGCCCACAAATTTATTTAAAAGTTTATTTAAAATTTACCTACTTTTGTTGTTATATATATTTTTCTATTAAATTTGTATAAATGTTTCAAATTGGCCCCAACGAATCTATTTTTGCTCATCCCCTAAAGGGGTAGATATTACTGCCCTCCCCTACACATGTCAAGTGTTGGGGAGAGGGTAATGCACACCCCACTTCAAGGGGGTGAGAAAAAGTAAACTCCCCTCCCCCCCCCCCCCCTTCTTCTAAATTAGATAAAGTATGGGATTCTCCACTGACTACCAAGATAAGCATTACACGTGGCATAGATATTTACTCTCACACCATCATAGATATCAGCAATTCTGGCTGCTAGTTCTGGATTTTGAAATATTATTTAGATTAATATGTAAGAACGATCTCTTTTCTTTTTGTTCTTGTAGCCAAAAATCGATCCCAAAACTTGGTTCTTTTTACCGTTGGATTGCAAACCATATATAGTTTCTAATTTACAATCACAAAACACAACTGATTTTACCTAGCTAATATTTTAACCCATCATATAATCTAGCAAATATTACACGTATAGAATATATATACATACTTGATTTAAAGTATAAGTACATAAACATTCTTACAAGTTCTCTCTAATAATAGTAATTAAAAAATAAACAAAAATATATATAGCTAAAATCGATTAACAAAAATATATATTCAATTAGGACCCCAACAGCTCAAGTACATGATAGTACGGAGAGACTCCTCTGCCTGTTTAAGCTTCTCGTTCTTGGCAGCTCTAAAAGAACTTGAATCAGAAGCACTTGAGAAGCACCTGGCCTGTTTTGATGAAGAAGAAGAAGAAGAAGAAGGAGAAGATTTGTTGAAAGTATCAGTACCACTCTTGGAGGCCTGATCTTTCATCCACTGTGTCATCTTCACGAGCCTCACGCTCATGTAATTATATGTGTACACAACACAACACAATCAGCTTATGAGATTTTCGAAGATTAATTTTGATGAAAAACGTTGGGAGATTGAGATTCAGAGAAGATTGTGATATAGTTTTTGCGTGTGTATATATATATATATTTATATTTTTATAATGGTGAAACCAATTAAAAGCCGATTGTTTTTTTGAAAACAACCGGCTGTGATGTGGACTCGATAGGTAGATAGTGCGTTTTGATTTTTCAGCGGAAAATTCGAGAAAACTTGGGGCTTCGTATTCTGATCCTGTGGGTTGGTGCCACGTGTTGGCTTCGTCCGATTGAGATTAGGATAAGCAGATAAGGACAAACTAATCCTACGTGGGAGTTTACGTAGCTTCTGTTCTGTACAATTTGATATTGTGATTTGTGAGACACTTTTGATTTTTTTGAAGATGTTGACTAAAAGTTATTTTTAATTACAAGTAACTCGGATTTTAGAATTTAGAGTTAGAAAAGAAAAAACAATATATTTTGGAGTAACCATACATTGTCCAAAACATTAGTCCAAAAATCATGTTCAATCATCAATCATGCCATAAATGAGTTGTAATTACTAGTCATATCAAGATTTACAAGGACGAGATGAAGTTGATTTAAAGGTAAACTCTTCACATCTGCATTATGAGGTTACGGGTTCGAGTCATCTTCTTCTCCAAAAAAACCCTGAATTTATGTAGCATTGTAATACTTCAAATATATATATATATATATATATATATATATATATATATATATATCAAGATTTACACGATAATTACAACTCACATGTCTTGTCATTTGAATGGTTTAACATTATTTCATATTTTTATATACATATAAATCATAGAAAACAAAGCAATAAATGATTAAATTCTAAGAAATGATTAAACAATCCAGGTGTTAGGGATTTTACTACCGGACCAACCTCATCTTGTCTGTAACGTATGGATTGAAATAAATTTAATCGATACAGGATGAGATTAGTCCAGTGGTATACCCCTCACATATACACCACTGAAGTTATGGGTTTCGATTCATATTCGCTTCCCAAATCCTAAATTATTTATAATTGTTTTTTGTCTTAAGGTCAATTTAATCAAAATATATAAATGAGCTAGGCAGGCCCAAAAGAGGCCCAGCCCAACACTTACGAATCAACCAACCAGCGAACCAAAAAAGAACCGTTGAAAAGCTCCAAATTGGCAACAACCACTTCCCATCACTCTAATACACTAATCCAATTTCTGACCTCCGATACTCACCAATAATCACCACCGTTAATTCCATTCAATCAAATCAACTCTCCTGATTCCCGCCATGGATGTCCTCCATCCCACTCGCCGGTTCTTTTGCCCTCATCTTTCTTCCCCTACACCTCTCCGCAGGCGATTATTCGCCGTAAGGTCTCTTCAATTTCCATAAAACCTCTCTTCACCTTCATTTTCAAAATTTTGATTTCTGATTGGTGAATTGTCAGGTCGTCGAGTCTTCCATTTCCAAATGAAAAAGCGAAATATCACAGAGAGCTCGAAGCAGCAGTCGATGTTGTCGAGAGAGCTTGTCGTCTTTGCATTGATGTAAGTTTCTTCTTCTTACCTTTAATTTTGAAATTGTATTTTCAAAATTATGTCGAAATGTGATTTCATCTTATTCTTAATTAATATTTGATAGGTCAAAAAATCATTATTCTCTGGCGAAGGACGGATTATGGAGAAAAATGATCAAACTCCGGTAACAGTAGCAGATTTTGGAGTTCAAGCTCTAGTCAGCTTGGGTATTTATTTATTATTATTGTTAAAAATTTATAATGTGCATATTTAATATTTTTGAATTGTTTATAATAGAATATAACCAGCTGAGTTACTCCATTAATGGATTAAAATTGTAATTAGAAATTTAAAGGAATTTGAGATGTTTTTGTTGTAGTTAAATTTATTGAGGAACATAAAATCTACTTCGGTCAAATTTCAATGGCCGGATTCATGATGTTGCCAAATTCAGCCTAATAGTGAAGCTGAAAGAAGTTAAGATAAGCTGAAAGAAGTTAAGATATTTATGTGGTTCATAGTAGAACGCTGCTGCACTTGGCGAAATTATTGCAAACGTTCGTCAATTTTTTTCCGAGATGTTGGACATGATAAATAATCTCAAATCCCCTCTTTTTTGGCTGATATATCATTAAAAACACATTTTGAACAATTATCTGCAGTGCTATAATTATGTGATCTTGCCATTTGTTAGTGTCATACTGTCATCATGCACTAGATTGGCATAATATGTTAAATTTGATCAAATCCTGGCCATGAGTTTTCATACTCCAGATGAGTTGAGTTATAGTAGTTGCCTTTATCTTGATTGTTGTTGTCAGTACTCAGTACCGACATTATCTTGTGCTAGCTCAGCTAATTACAAAATCTTAGAATCTTTTTCTAATTGATTTTTACTTGGACTAGTGCTATGAACCAAAACTTTGCTCACGTCTGTTTTGTTCTTATGGTGTCAGAGCTGGGTAAATTATTCCCCTCAATTCCCTTGGTGGCTGAAGAGGATTCTGCCTTTTTACGTGAAAACAATCTAGTGAATTCCGTGTTCAGTGCAGTAACTGATAAAGCAAGCTCTGGTGATGAATCATTGACACACGATGATATATTGGAAGCAATTGACAGAGGGGGGAAGGATTCTTTTGACTTCGGAACAAAACCAGCCACATATTGGGTAGGTACACATAAAATTTGAGCAAAGTTGGATTATGTGGAAATTTGGTTTAATGTTTATTCGCCGTACATTATATCCATTTATCTACTGGTACATATAGATGGAGCAGCATGACCTTAATTTGGTTTTCTCTAATGCATGTAACTAAACCAACTGTTTCTTTGTTATGAAGAGGGGACTTTTGTTTGTTCTACTTTGCAGCTGTGGCATTAATTGTATTTATGATATTACTTATTTGCTTGATTGCTTTCTTTGACATGCTGGATTTGTATATTCTTTACTTTTTAATCAAGTTGATAAACTCAACCCAGGTATTGGATCCGATTGATGGCACAAAGGGTTTCCTAAAAGGGGCTGAGGCCCTATATGTGGTATGTCTTATTTTCTGCTAGTAGCTCATTTGCTTTATTCCATTAATTACTATTGGCTTAATGTGGCTAAGGAGTTGCCCCAAATTTTTAGGTAGGTTTGGCTCTTGTGGTTGAAGGGGAGATTGTTTTAGGCGTTATGGGCTGCCCTAACTGGCAGGAAAATAAACCCCTCAAATCTACTGCTGAAGTACAGGGAAACAATAACATAGTAGCTGGATCAGGGATCATCATGGTTGCTCATGTTGGATGTGGAACATGGGCAAAGAAGTTGTCAAGTGTGCGGGGCACCTCAGCTAAAACACTCAAGTCTTGGACAAGATGCTTTGTTGATAGCCGTTGCTTAGTGCATGAAGCACGTTTTTGTATTTCAGACAGTCAAACATGGGAGTCAATACCGCTGTCAGCTTTATTCAACGCGACAACTGATGCTGATAGTGTTGGGGACAAAGAAGTTCTTCTATTGCCTACATGTTGCGGAAGGTTTAGTGTCCTTTGAATACATAGCACAATAGAAATAAGTACTGTTCTGTTCTTATTTGCTTTTACATCATATTTGTTAGTGTTGTGAAATAGTGTTGCATCTATATTTAGAGAATCCATGTGCTTTGCATAATCATGCCTGTATTGCAGTTTGCTGATCGTGTTTGCTAGCAACTACTGACTCCTATTTTTTACATGACTTAAATTTAGGGGATGTTTTCTCGTCTACATTTCCTTGCTTCTTTTACAAGGTCGTAAATCTTCATATTGCCAGGCTATTTTAATTCTTATGAATAAAAGAACTTACGGAAATAACCAAGCCTAACATTTTTATTTAGCTATTGTAACCTTCAAATATAAGTGTCCTGTCCATTTTTGTTTTGCCAAGTTAGATTATGCATTACTTGCTGCTCCTCCTATTATGTAAGATGGAGATTCAAAATATTGACATCCGCAGAGCAAGATTGTTACTACAATTCTATCTTCTTTAGTCCCTAAACCGACTTTCTAAGCCATGCCTATGATACTGGTACCTCCTAGATGAGGTAAAGCCTGACTTCCTTCGTGATAAAGAAAGCTTGATGCTTTTTTCATACGAGCCTAGTTATATACCTAGCAATCAGTTTTCTACCTTTGCAGGAAAGCAGGCTTATATGGTACTAATTTGTAAGGCGATATCTTAAACACACTTATCAACCAACTTCCAAATGTCTCAACTAATAAAGATGGTGCATTTGTTTTATCTCTTAGATGGTGCCTTATATTACATTAAAGCATGACCTCTAGTTTCATTTTTATTGTTTTCATTTCTCTCTAGACTCTTTTAATCGGCATTTAGTTAATGGTCTCATTTTCGGATATATGATTGTAGCATGTGCATGATACAGCTTGTCTTGTTTCATTCTATGCAGTTTATGCAAGTATTTGATGGTGGCTTCAGGTAGAGCATCGATTTTCATAGTTCGAGCAAAGGCTCAAACAACTATAAAGGTATTACATTGATTTCTAACTAAATAAGTCAGGACAGTTTCAGTGACATGGATTTATCTAACTTGTTTATAACATAGGCTTGGGATCATGCTGTTGGCGTAATATGTGTGCATGAAGCAGGAGGAAAGGTTTGTAGTCTTTATTAGCCTTTGTCTAAGTCGCGTGTATCTCTGGATTGAAGTATTCATATGCAAATACGCTGCTGTGTTACTCTGTAACGAAACAAAAATCATTAAAAACTCAGCCATCTGCACGTTTATAGCACATTATATTGCAGCAAACATACCTCCTCCAGATATAGTTCATGTCTAGACTGAGAATTCCATCTTCCACCTTTCTTGTCAAATATTTGCAACATGGTGGATCATGTCGAAGTTTAAAAAAAAAAAAAACCAAACTGAAACCGTTATTTGTTATATAGTTGTGAATTGTGATGACAGGCTATTTCAGAAAAGAAAAAAAAAAAAAAAAAAAATTCACTGAGGATTCGTGTTTTGTCTAAGAACGATTTTGGTTTTCTTTTCCGATCTCTCCATTTGCATTCTTTTGCATCTTACTTTACACTTTTCTGTTAAGTTCACATTCAATGAAAAGAATTAGATTGCCTAATGCTACCTCTAAACAGGTTGCTGACTGGAATGGGAGTCAACTTGATTTTGGTGCTGATCAAATTGGACGGCGAATTATATACCCTTCAGGTGGTGTTCTTGTGACTAATGGCAGCGTACATGATGCGATCCTGGAGATGATCACTTCTACTTCATCAATTGTTTGACGTTGTATACTATTCAACTCTCGGCATCCCTTCTATATTCGGCATCTATTCACATGTCTATCAGGTTTAAGGTGATCCTGCAATTCTTGAAATTATAGTTCAGTTCAATGTAACAACATAAACAGACACCGATATATTTGGTTGTGTCTTATATTTTTTTTCTTCAATTTTCCAGTAATGAAATGGAAAATGAAGGCCATCCATGGAAAATTTAAGGATATTGTTATGAAGAATTTCATGTTCTGTTAAAGTTTTTCTTAGGATTGGACCCATAAACCAAGCTAAGAAATAACAATACGGCCCAGTTAAGCACTTAAAAACAATGTCTTTGCAAGATTTTACATTATCTAATCCGATAATCATTCTCTAGTATGGACGAGACAGAATCAGTTTTGTAACGTTACGAAATTAAACGTCTAGTTTTGTAATGTTACAAACGTCTAGTTTTGTAATATTACAAAATTAAAGTTCTGAAATGTTTTTTTAAAATCGTTCACACCGGAGAAGCACCCATTATCCAAAGAAAACATTAAACATCTATGATATGTATGAATTTGGGAAAAGAGACAAAAGAGTAGAAGAAGAGAATTAAGCACCGATATGTATCAGTTAGAGAGATAGAGAGTATAATTTGTTAAATAATTTCATATCTTCATCTAAACTGGTACTTTATTTAGCTATTTATAAGCCTTACGGTGTAAACACTATATGAATTAACTGTCAATTAACAACTAATTAACCATTCACCTACTACATTAATTTTACGGAAACAACAGTTAATTAATAGGAAAATACTACTGATGAAAACTAGAATAAAGGCACTAATTACCCACTAATAAATTAACCACTAATAGTACTGATTATCAATGTATGCAAACATCAATCTATAAGAAGAATTTGACTTTTCCGGAGTTTGATTGTAAGCAAATCATTGTTTTTTTATATATATATTGCTTGTTGTGTAGCGATTTGTACTTGAAAAATTGTCAAACTGAATGAATTCAATTTCCTATCAAATCAGAAACAAATTATCGTTAACCAAAAGAATGACTTATAGAGTTATAGGTAATTATTCAAATTCGAATCGTATTTTTTAAGGTATTCAATTCATCTTAGTCGTCGGATCACTTTGATTTCTCCGACTCTAACCAGATTACCAGAGCTGCTCACCATAACCTATCTACGTGTCGAAAATTAATTGGCTGATATGATAACTGGGATTCTGAGAAAGTCAACTTTGATTATCCAATCAGCTCCAAGCACGTTTGCATCTGAAAATCTGGATTGGTTTGATCATCACTTCGAGAAACAACATTCAATCCTCCTATATACATGCCCCACGTGTCCTTAAACCCTTACACCGGCTACTAAATTAATTTTCAAGAACCCTTACATATATTTATAAATTTTAATAAGGAAAAAGCTTAGGTGCTGACCGGTAAGCATCCAACCATACTGACCACCAAATGGAGTGTTGTTATGTGGCTAAAACTCTTTCACTTTTTACCATTTTCTCCTTGCTTTGAGTTACATGGCAACTAACTATTGGTTGGTTAGTATAGCTGGGTGCTGACCGGTCAACATCCAAGCAGTGTTCTTTTAATAATGCTCTAATCAGATAATCAGTCCTAATAAAAAAAAAATTCAAGATCGAAATTATTCCACAACGTTATGTAATTAAATATTTAATTTCGTAGTATTATAGAATACCCTTCATAACGTTGTTATATTTCGATCGTGAAATATAATAAAGCTTCTCAACTTTTAATTAATTTTTTTTCAATATCCTGGTGTTTGTTTCTTCTGTTGTACTAATATAATACTATTCTCTTTGATTTGATCATCTCCATATCATATAATTATTTAACACAAAATAGAATACAATGACATTGCTTTGGATCTCACATATCATGGAGATGTGAAAAAAAAGAATTTGAAGGAGAAAAAAAACAGCCCTACACATAAAATATTTGCATGGATAGCTTAAATTAGTAACAATGACATTGCTTTGGATCTCACATATCTAAAAATAGCATAAAAGTATGTGAAATAATTATATTTAATTAAAAGAAACAAATTAATTAAGATCCCCCATTTAATAGTGTATTAATTCAATGTTTGTTGGAGCAAGCGAACACCTCACAACAGAAGTTAATTAACAACATTACAGATAATTAAAATTTAATTAATAATTAATAATCTACCAAATTTTGTATACGTACTGCCGTTTTGGACAAGTAATTGCCCTATCAAGCATTTCTTTTAAATTAAGCTTTAAGTCTCTGTTAACCATAAATAATTATGCTTAATCAGACGTTTTGATTTGTTCGATAAAATAAGGTTTCCCCGGGACAGCAAGCACATAGACATTAACCATGGAATATGTTGTTGATTTAATCTTTAAACATGTGTACAAGTATAATTAGTCACTAGAGAGTTTATATATAAAAGTATTATTAGTAGATGAATATAATAATATTTTACCTTAATTAATATTAATTTGTTAGATAAAGATGGATATGAATATGATATGCATGAGACACTTTTGGATACTTGTGTCAATGATGATGAATAGTGTTAATTTCCACATGATCAATAATTCACTTTTTTTTTTAGTGTCAATTATATTGCTTTAATTCATCAACCCATTAGTGGCTCTCAAATTATAGGCATGCAATTGGCCAAGGTGTCTCTTGCTTAGGTCTCACTTGCCTTGCTAGGTCTTTTATTTTTAAGCTTCTATAATTATTATTATTATTATTATTTTTTATATAACACATGCAGTGGCGACTGATGACGACTTGAATATGAGAAATTAGCTGTCTGATTAAACGTCATTCACCAATTTTTCTCCTGTGGGCACATAAGTGTGAGTAAACTTATAGCACATAAGTGTGAGTATACTTATAGTACACTTACCCATCTCATCACGTTTTACCTTAAAAAACAATACAATTTGGTCAAATAATGCTTATATGACAAAGAGTGATAAGATGGATAAGTGTGCTATAAGTATGTTCATACTTATGTTCCTACAAGAGAAAAATTGTGTCATTCACCACCAAGTTACATTCTGCGGTGATTTATTTTTTCTTTTTGTAAATCATGTTTCTAATATTATATAAAGGGCCAGTTTGGTATTTCTTTTGAGAAGTTAAAATCAACTTATTTTATAATTTTGACATAAAATAATGTTTGGTAAAACTTCCAAAAGTGATTAATTTATAATCTGGCAAGTTTTGACAATGATTTTGAAAAGTAGGTGAGGGGTTACTTTTTGAAAGTGATTATGGAATAATCTATTTCAGCATTTAATGAATATTTTAAAATATTATTATTATCCTTATGAAATCAAATTAAAATCATTTATATACCTTATTTCATTTTAAAATTAAAGATTCTAATTAAATATTGATTTGATTTATAAAACCTTTTATTTATTTATTTATTTATTATTTTGATGGATTTTTTTTTTCTAATTTAAATATTTTACTTAAATATTTCTTTAATATATATAATTAACGAAAAAAATAAAATAAGATTCTAAAATCATGTCTATTTTAGTCATTGTAACTAATTTCAGTACTTTTAAAATAAAATTACCAAACATACGTATACTGCTTTTGAGATATATAGTAGTTTTAAAAGTATAATTAATCAAACATCTATCGATTAATTCCACAGCTAATTATTCCTTCAGCACAGCTAACAGTGATTATTATAAAAGTTACAGTAATACCAAACTGGCCCAAAATGTTGTGATGGTTTTTATTTATTTATTTATTTTTTGTCTAATTTAAGAAAAGTTATAATTTTGCTACGGAAGGACGCATTTAGTAATCTATAATAAAAATCAAAGAGATCTAGTTTCATTGAAAAAATAAATAAGATAACTTAATTTCTTGATTTAATGATTCCCAATAGTTTTTACATTTTTAATTAAGAATTTGGATCCTCTACTGATCATATTTTTTTTTTTCTGATATCACCTAATCTCATGATACATAAGTATTGAAATGAACGGGTGATTAAGATGTGATTGGTTTTCATAACCACTTTATCAACAACCAATCACATGTTTTAAAAATGTTAGAAAAAAAAATCAGACCAACAGATCGAAGATCCAATTAATCCTTTAATTAATAGGTGTCATAAGAAATATTATATATATATAATTTGGTTCATGTAAAGTGTATTGCATTGCTGTTGTAATCACAACCATTTGTCTCTTAGGAGACATCCGATAAAATCACAAGTCACAACCATTTGCTTTTTGCTTTGTTAATAGACACTACAAGTCTACAATCTTGTTAATTTAGATGACCAAAAATTCACAAGTCTACAAGATTTTACAATCTGGTTAATCCAATAATCATTCTCTAGTGTGGACTATACAAAATCAGTTTTGTAACGTTACAAAATTAAACGTTTAGTTTTGTAATGTTACAAAGGTCTAGTTTTGTAGTATTAAAAAATTAAAGTTTTGAAATGTTTTTTTAAATCGTTCACACCAGAGAAGCACCCATTATCCAAAGAAAACATTAAACATCTATGATATGTATGAATTTGGGAAAAGAGACAAAAGAGTAGAAGAAGAGAATTAAGCACCGGTATGTATTAGTTAGAGAGACAGAGAGAGCAAAATAAGAGAGATAGAGAGTATAATTTGTTAAATAATTTCTTATCTTCATTTAAACTGGTACTGTATTTGGCTATTTATAAGCCTTACGGTGCAAACACTACAACAATTAATTGTCAATTAACAACTAATTAACCATTCACCTACTACATTAATTTTACTAGAAACAACAGCTAATTAATAGGAAAATACTAATGATGAAAACTAGAATATAGGCACTAATTACCCACTAATAAATTAACCACTAGTAGTACTAATTATCAATCTATGCACACATCAATCTATAAGAAGAATTTGACTTTTCCGGAGTTTGATTGTAAGCAAATCATTGTTTTTTTATATATATATTGCTTGTTATGTAACGATTTGAACTTGAAAAATTGTCAAACCGAATGAATTCAATTTCTTATTAAATTAGAAACAAATTATCGTTCAACAAAAGAATGACTTATAGAGTTGTATAGGTAATTATTCAAATTCGAATCGAATTTTTTAAAGTATTCAATTCATCTTAGTTGTCGGATCACTTTGATTTCTCCGACTCTAACCAGATTACCAGAGCTGCTCACCATAACCTATCTCCGTGTCGAAAATTAATTGGCTGATATGATAACTGGGTCTGATAAAGTCAACTTTGAGTATCCAATCAGCTCCAAGCACGTTTGCATCTGAAAATCTGGATTGGTTTGATCATCACTTCGAGAAACAACATTCAATCCTCATATATACATGCCCCACGTGTCCTTTTTTTTTTTTTTTGAAGAAACAAAGCAGAAAATTACAAACTGATACGGCACTCCGCCGTAAACCCTTAGACTGGCTACGAAATTAATTTTCAAGAACCCTTACATATATTTATAAATTTTAATAAGGAAAAAAAAAAGTTTGGGTGCTGATCGGTAAGCACCCAATCATACTAACCACCCAATGGGGTGTTGTCACGTGGCTAAAACTCTTTCGCTTTTTACCATTTTCTCCTTACTTTGGTTTACATGGCAATCAACCATTGGTTGGTCAGTATGACTGAGTGCTAACCGGTCAGCACCCAAGTAGTGTTCTTTTAGTAATACTCTAATCAAATGATCAGTCCTAATAAAAAAAATAAAGATCGAAATTATTCCATAATATTATGTAATTAAATATTTAATTTTGTAATATTATAGAATACCCTTCATAATGTTATATAATTTCGGTCGTGAAATATAATAATCTTTAGAAGCTTCTCGACATTTAATTTTTTTTTTTTCAATCTCCTGGTGTGTGTTTCTTCTTTTGTACTAATATAATACTATTCTCTTTGATTTGATCATCTCCATAACTCCATATCATATAATTATTTAACACAAAATAGACTACATAGTCACTGAAAAAAAAAAATAATAATAATAATAGAAGAATTTGAAGGAGGAGAAAAAAGCCCTACACATAAAATATTTGCATGGATAGCTTAAATTAGTAACAATGGCATTGCTTTGGATCTCGCATATCTAAAAATAGCATAAAAGTATGTGAAATAATTATATTTAATTAAAAGAAACCAGTTAATTAAGATCCCCCATTTATTAGTGTATTAATTCAACGTTTGTTGGACCAATCGAACAGCTCACAACAGAAGTTAATTAACAACATTACAGATAATTAAGATTTAATTAATAATTAATAATCTACCAAATTTTGTATACGTATTGCCTTACTGGGTCAAACCATAACACGTATCCAACTTTTTTGGGTAATCTATGCACAAGGGAATCCTTGAATTTTGGACAAGTAATTGCCCTGTCAAGCATTTCTTTTAAATTAAGCTTTAAGTCTCTGTTAACCATAAATAATTATGCTTAATCAGACGTTTTGATTCGTTCGATTAAATAAGGTGTCCCCGGGACAGCAAGCACAGAGACATTAACCAAGGAATATGTTGTTGATTTAATCTTTAATCATGTGTTTAAGTATAATTAGTCACTAGAGAGTTTATATATAAAAGTATTATTAGTAGATGAATATAATAATATTTGACCTTAATTAACATTAATTTCTTAGATAAAGATGGATATGAATATGATATGCATAAGACACTTTTGGATACTTGTGTCAATGATGATGAATAGTGTTAATTTCCATATGATCAACAATTCACTTTTTTTTTTAGTGTCAATTATATTGCTTTAATTCATGAACTCATTGGTGGCTCTCAAATTATGGACATGCAATTGGCCAAGGTGTCACTTGCTTAGGTCTCACTTGCTTTGCTAGGTCTTTTATTTTTAAGCTTCTATAATTATTTATTTAATTTTTATATAACACATGCAGTGGTAACTGATCACGACTCGAATATGAGAAATTAGCTGTCTGAACAAACGTTATTCACCAATTTTTCTCCTGTAGACACATAAGTGTGAGTATACTTATAACACACTTATCCACTTCATCACTTTTTGTTAGAAAAAAACAATGCAGTTGGTTCAAATAATACTTACATGGCAAAAAGTGATGAAGTAGATAAATGTGCTATAAATATGTTCACACTTATGTGTCAACCAGAGAAAAATTGCGTCATTCACCACCAAGTTACATTCTATGATGATTTATTTTTTCTTTGTTTAAATCATGTTTCTAATATTATATAAAATGTTATTTTATTTTTTTGTCTAATTTAAGAAAAGTTATAATTTTGTTACTGTAGGACGCATTTAGTAATCTATAATAAAAAATCAAAGAGATCTAGTTTCATTGAAAAAAAAAAAAAAAGATATCTTAATTTCTTGATTGAATGATTCCGATAGTTTGTACTTTTTAATTAAGAATTTAGATTATCTACTGATCTGATCTTTTTTCTGACATCACTTAATCTCATGACACATAAGCATTGTAAAGAACGGATGATTAAGATATGATTGGTTTTCACAACCACTTTAGGTTAAGAAAAATATCAGATCAACGGATCGAGGATCCAAATCCTTTAAGAAATATTATATATATATATATATAATTTGGTTCATGTAAAGTGTATCGCATTGCTGTTGTAATCTCAACCATTTGTCTCTTTGGAGACATCCGATAATTTCACAAGTCACAACCATCACAACCATAAGAACCATTGTTGCTTTGTTAATATACACTACAAGTCTACAATCTTGTTAATTAGATGACCAAAAATGGAGATATATATATACGGAGTATGGACAGGTGGCAGCTAACAAATGGTTATAGTTTTTATTTATTATTTTTTAAATAAATAAAATAAAAACGAAATCTAGCTCGTAGAGATCAGCATGGGAACGGAATCGTATTCGTGCATGCAAGTAAAACACTAAAATAATAGAAATTATTAATAATTAATTTAATATAATTAGAAACGATACACTCCTTTTACGTCATGACCGTGATTGTTGTTGTGCCTTGTGAGGAGAACAGACATCAGGCGTGAGATGCTATGTCGTGGAAGCATCCTGACGGGTCGATGAGGTGACTGGGTTTTCTCTCGACGTGGTCCCCACAACATAGAGAGAGCCTTAGCGTGTCAAATGAAGCCACGTATGTGGCCAGGTTTCAGGTAATTTAGATTAGTTTAATTGATTAATTAAACACAAGTTTAAGTAAAAGATAGTTTCGTACATAGGATGGGACAAATCGTCTCGTCATGCATGCAAATATTTTATTTATTAATCTTCTATCTTAAAATGTGAAATGACCAAAAGGCCCTTGAGAGTTATCATTAACTGCTTTGTAATTGAGCCGACAAGGCCAGCCGCAACTCGCAAGCCGACTTTTATATATATCGGACTATTTTCTGTATTAGTTAGTGATCCAAAAAAAAGAAGAAATTTAATTAGTCTAGAATCTATCGGACTTTCTGTCATAATTAAACATTATATTTACAATCCGAATATCAACTATCATAATAATAAGAGAAAACTTATAACATAAGATGATAAACGTGCATTGTTAAACTTGAAACTCTCGTTATTAACGTGAATGTGGAGACAATAATAAGATAAAACTTATAACATAAGATGATAAACGTGCTTTGTCAAACTTGAAACTCTCGTTACTAACGTGAATGAGGAGATGTCCACTGCTTGAGCTAAAATTTGATGTATATCTGTGATAGTGATCAAAGTTAATTGTTAATGTTTAATTAATTACATACTTAACTTAATTTGAAAGTTATTGTGTCGTTTGTATGGAAAGTTTTAGGTTCAAATCACGCTCACACAGGCTATGATATGATGGAAATAGGTTTATATTATATTTATTGTAATAAATTATCATAAAAGTACATGAAAAAAATTGTTAAATAAAACTTACTTTAATTCTATAAGGCACAAATAACAATAAAAACAGTGTAAATTGTAAGTGATTATACACATTCGAGATATATTTTGATTGTATAAATTTATATTATAATTGAAGGTGGGGTCGATTATTTTTTTTTTATTAATAAGAAGTACTTAAATGGAAAACGTGCATTAACGTATGATTAAAGTAAATGTGAAATGAACCTTTTACTGTTTTATATTGAAAGTGGAAAATATAATGCAACAAAGAAAAAAGTGACCCAAAAATTTTCAAATATCAGCTGCGTTGTATATAATTAATTAATTATATATTTATATATAGCTTTGTTGATTTAACCTTTGCAATTTATTTGCATTGTCGAGAAGAAAAAAGATTTAGGGTTAAAGGGGGTAGGACCCAGAAAATTTAAAAGTTGGAAATCATTAGCTTGAGTTTCAACTTCAAAAGTTTTTAGACTTGCTAGTTGCTATAAAAGTCTTTCATTTGCAATTCATGTCTCTTTCTTCCTTGATCTCTATTTTGTCCATTTTATAGCACTAAACACAATTTGACTTTTTTCTCAAGTAAAGAAACTCATATTATAGATCGTTTTAATTTATAATTAGTTTTGAAATCCGATAGTGATCGATTTAAGATTATGCTAAGACCTAATGAAATCAACTGATAAAAACTAGAACGATTCGAAATGTGCAACTCTCACAATAAACGAAATCAATTACTTATACAAGAATGTGCAACTCTCACTATTGCACACATGGTTCGAAATGGTGAAAGTTCAATCAATGTAGTATTGGTAAAATTATCCAAGAACTTTCTTTTTTAATAGTATTACATAAATTTGGTGTTTTGGGGGAGAATCAGAGAGAGGAAGAGTAGAGGACTCGAAACCTACAACCTCGTAGTGTAAGTGTGATGGGTATACTTCTGGAGTTTGGACCAACCTCATTTCGTCAATTACTCACGAACTTAAAAAGGCAAAGAAATTAATTAATAATGGCACATACCCTATAATATATATGGTGTACTGTTTTGGAATCATATTTCTGAGATAAACCAAGATCATCATGTTACAATATATATATTATAATGCAAGTGATGAAGATCACATCAAGATAATCTATAAAATGATCATCTGTGGATTGTGGGGAGGGAGTGGTTGCAATCATATATTCATTTGGTCAGGATTTGTAGCTATTTATTTTTTTTTTTGACCGAGGATTTGTAGCTATTTATTGAGGAAGAAATGTATATAATTTTTTTTTTTAAGAAAAAGAATATGGTGATCATCGAGAGGCTGTGATTCTGTGAAGTGTTTTAAAAGAAATAAAAAACATATATATGGATCCAAAGCAAATATATAAATATATATATAGCTATCACTACCTAATTAATTAAGAACTGTTCATAGATATCCTCAAAAAAAGAAAAAGAAAAAGAAAGAAAAAACTGTTCATGATATATATAGCTGCGCGAAGACTCACCTAGCTAATAATTGCTCAATCAATTTGCAGCACAAGTCAATGAAGTTGAGTTGCCTGACGTTTTAATTGCTGTCACACTCTGACAGCAAGCAAATCAACATGTTCATCCAGAGAAATTAAGAGAGCAACAAATTAACAACATATTACATACCACTTGTGGCAAAATTACCATGTTGTATAATAATTTCCGTACGTTTTAAATGATCAAATATAGTCATTATAAAATGCGATAAACTATAATCCCGCACGTGATTAAAGAAAAAACTTAATTACTTTTATATGCTATTGCATATTGTCATCCTAGGCTCCTAGTTAAAGCTAAGAAGATATCAACCCATAAACTTCTAGATTCTGAGAAAATTATTATTATTATATTATTATTTTGAAATATAATTGAGAAAATTATTGGCAACTAATTAAGAACAACATATAATATGCATTAAAAGTAATTACTGAGTCCTTTTTTTTTTTTTTTTTTTTTTCATTTGATGAGTTGGCTTTTCGATCATGTTCATAGTCACATGTAAAAATCAAAAGTGGGGGCGCTGATTCATTTGTACAACTTCTCTTTTTCTTGCAATTGTACAGCTCGATCGGTTGTTGTATTTTAGTCGTCTCCTATGTATTCACATGCAACATTTTTTTTTTCTTCTTTATTTTGACGGTCAAACTTTGAGCTCTCTACGATTCTTCCTTTGTATTCAGTACTTTTGTATTCACACGTAATAGTAAAGTTGTGGAAATGGTGGAAAATGTCACCTTTTTGAACTGATTTGGTGACAAAGTCACTGCTTTAATAAGTTAAGTTTAAAAGGCATCTATTATGGTGAACTACCAAAATTGCCCTTACTTTACACATTCTCTTTCTTACTTTAAAGTTTTCTGATATTTTATTCTTTCACCTTCTTTTATAACAGACCTCCAATGGAGGTTGAACACTATAACATTATCAATGCAACTTCATTGGATAATTAGTTTTGTGGCGCTACGCAGACGCATTCGGGGGTCGAGAAAGGCTCGGAGAAAAGGCTCGAACAAAAAGGCTGGACCAGTGTATGAAAAGTCATGGGAGGTGTAGTAAAAGTCACGGGAACAGTAGTAAAAGTCATGGAAGGTGTATGGAAAGTCACGGGAACAGTAGTAAAAGTCACGGGAGGTGTATTAAAAGTCACGGGAACAGTAGTTAAAAGTCACGGTATGTGTATCAAAAGTCATGGGACACTTATCAAAAGTCACGGGACACTATATAAAAGTCACGGGACACTTATCAAAAGTCACGGGACACTATATAAAAGTCACGGGACACTTATCAAAAGTCACGGGACACTATACAAAAGTCACGGGACACTATATAAAAGTCACGGGACACTTGAAAAAGTCACAGAAACCCAGAAATTCATTGTCCTCAAAACAACTCTTTTCTGAAACTAAAACCTAACCTAACCTCATCATACAAACATAATAAACCACAAATCAAATCAAACCTAAGCTCGAACAAGGGTGTCACCGTGAGATTTACAGTCGGATTTCTTGCAACGATACTTTCTTTCTCCACTGTTCTCGCTCTTTCAACTTTTTTCTCTCCACGTTTGAAAAGACACAAACAGACAAAATGAGGGTATTTTTGTCTGATCACCTAAATAGGTGCATTTTAAACTTAAATTAGTAAACCAGTGATATTCTTACAAAAACAGGTTGAAATAGTGACAAAATTTTTTTGAACCCAGTGTAAGTTTGTTACGAGGAATGAAAGACTGTCTTGTGGCCTTGTGGGAGGACAATGAGAGAGTAAATGAGACATGCTCGTAAAACGGGAGATCAAACGGTTTAACAATTAGAATTTAAGAATCAGTGTTGGAAACAGTTAAATTTAAATTATAATGAGATAAGGTTGGTCCGATCGATGATAAACCCCTCACACATGTATCACGAACTTACGGGTTCGAGTCATCCCCCTTTAAAAAAAGACCCGAATTTATATAATATTATAATGCTTAAGAAAAAAATTAAATTATGAAATTATTTTATTAGATTGTCTAATGGGCATATAACTAACTAATTGGGTTACAATATAGAACTTACTCTAAAATATTTAGGATTATATTAACTAATCCCATGATAAACTCATAAATAATTTAACCGACTAATAAATTAAATTTGTTTTTCTTAGTTTTAAACCGGCCGGCCTGCAGCTACGGGTAGCCTACCCTTGGCTACGCTCTTAAGTGAGATTCTGTATGTGTATTTTTTTTTATTTTTTTTATTTTGAAAAGAGAGATTCTGTATGTTAGTTTGGCAGGATCTCATATATAATTATAATATCAATAATGCTAAACATCCCATCTACAATCCCATAATTTCCATCACAACACACGTGGCAGCTAAGATGTCATTTGATGAGTGGACACACATTAATTGATACTTATCTTTCTTACCCATGTATTCACTAACCAATTAATATTTGTCCACTTACCAAGTGACACCTCAACTGCCATGTGTGTTGAAATGAAAATGGTGAGATTATAGATGAGATGTGTAGCATTATTGTTATAATATATATAACTCTTAATTATTTAACGTGAAAATCTTAACGATCAAAATAACTTATATTATTAGTCTAGATTACACATTCTTTCTCTCAAAACTAAATATATATATATATATATATATATACATAAATTCTATTATCAGTTCGAACTGACAAAAGTTATATCAGTTCCTTGTATGTGGGCCACTGGATTTAAATACTTTGACTGAAGACTATATATATATATATGTGTGTGTGTGTGTGTGTGTGGGTGGTTCTCTAGTAAGGACATCTTGAAATTATAAGTTAAGGACGTTCAACCACAACTACACATTTATATTGGATGTGGGTATTTGTTAATATGGAGTTGTGTACCGGTCCACTGTGAATGTATAGTTGTGGTTGGACGTCTTGAAATTATAAAAGCATAACAGTCATGATTAGAGAAATATTATATATATAATCACCAGCTTGATAAGTTGCATTGTGTATCATTAAAATCGACAAATAATTAAGAGATAAAAAAGACTAAATTAAACATCTAATCATGTATCAAAATTTAAGTTAAAGAAAAATTAATTGAAAAAAAAAATCTTATCCAATAATTTATAGGAGGAGAAGTACACCTTTTGTTATCAATATCAATTATTATTATTTTTTTTTGAAACCTTTTGTTATCACAATAAATGAATCTATATTTCGGCAAACACCGAACTCTATTATTGCCACCATGAATTGAGGGTTCGTTTTCAAATCACTTACACATTTATTATTCATGCACGATACATACATATATCTTCCTTATAAAATTGACCAAATTATCTAGAAAGTGTCCGTACGAGCATATGAAATTCCAAGACCACCCTCCAGTCTCCACTATTGAAGTATTGAACACAACTTCTAGATTACAAAACAGTCCTTGTCAAGAGAAATGAAAAAAAAAAGAAAAAAACCCAGAAGCTAATTAGCTCGAGCTAGCTAGCTAGCTAGAAGTAACATGGAGGATGGAGCCATGCATGAATAGAAAAATCCTTGTAGTTGTAATCAAAATTAAGAGAGGGGGTACGTGGCGATTTCATGTCGATATATGACAGCTAATATGAGTCCAGAAAGCAAGGAGTGACGGTGTCCGCCGGGAAATGGTAGCTTCATATTAAGATATTAATAACATATTATGTAATAATAATAATAATAAAAAGGGGTTTTTAGCAAAAATGCCCGGTTTTAGGAGTCACTTTGCAAATCTACCATAAAACTCAAATCAATTGCAAAACTACTATAATTTTTCCAAAATGCCCTCAGTTTTAACTACACCATATTTATTAACCTTATTTATTGCATTTAATTACCAACGATTTACCAATCAACTTATCAAACCAATTAACTAAGCAATATCTAACCATTTTCTTACTCTACAATACTTTTTCCTCACACCTTTCCTTTTCAATTTTAGGTTTCAAAAACATCGGAGAAAATTATATAAAGTTGTTTAAACGTGAGTATTACATTTTAAATTTATTTTCCAACATCATAATCCTTATTTTGATGGTATTCAGTATTCACATATATCTTTGAATTTTTTTATTTTAATTTGAATGGAGGTTAAAACACCATAATAACTCAGTGTCGGGACAAGGGACCTGACATTGGATCACCCTGTACCGAGACCTTTTTTCATGGTTTCAAGCAATGGAAAAACCATTGGGTCACCATATCCCAAGGCATAAATATATCAGGACAGGGCGACCCGACATTAAGTCACATTGTCCCGAGGTTTTAAGCCTCGGGACAGGGTGACCTGATATCGGGTCATTACCTGATGGTTTTTCCATGGCTTGAAACCATGAAAAAACTCATTGGATCAGGGTTACCCGATCGCATCGAGATAGGGTGACCTGATATCGGGTAACCTTGACTCGATGAATTTTTTCATTGCTTTGGAGCCATGAAAAAAAGCATCGGGACATGGTGACCCCGCATCGGGAACTCAACGACAATGTCGGCGACGGTGGCTGGAACGGGTTGGAGTAGGATCATGATGGAGTGGGATTGGGAAAGGGTGACCAGAGGATTTGGGATGTTAGGGCAAATGTGAATGAAATTGGTTATTTCTTTTAAGATAAGGGTAATAACGTCCTTTCTAGGCATTTTTGTAATTGATTTGGGTTTTAAGGTAGATTTGCAAATGATCCCCTAAAATATGGCAGTTTTGCTAAAATTCCTAAAAAAAAGGTTTCGCTTTTTTTTTTTTGGAATTTGAAGCGGTTCATTAGTAATAATCTTGCATCTACATCTATGATACTGTAAATTTGAGTCATATATACTCCCTCAACTCTAAATTTGTAATAATTAAAATAGGATTATGCTACTATATGAACTTTGTAACTATACATGAGTAATTAGGATTCATTAAATTTCATTATAATAATTCAAATAAATAAAGGGTTTTAAAATAAAAAACTAAAAATTTAATATCACACCCTTGTAACTATAAACTATATGGATCGATTATACTAGCAACGTTATAATAATAATAATAATGATAATAATAATAAATCTATTTTATATAACACTATCAAGTATTCGAGTCAGGATTGTGAACGTTTTTTCGTCCGAGATCCAACTTTATAACATTATAAATTTAAATTGAGTTGAAATGAAGACTTGATAATCTTACAAAGTTAAAAGTCGAATTTCATACGGGGAAAAAAAATATACGGAATATCGCATCAGACCATAGCCGCACTTTTGAGACAAAAATAGAGTTGAAATATTTCGTGATCGATTGAAAGAAAGGGGACACGTAGACAATGTGATAAACAGTGGACGGCACCGAATCCTTTTGACTTAGTTTTGTTTCTTTTCCCTTCTATTTCGTCTATATATACTAAGTACCTTCTCATACGGACCCTACACATCTCTCTCTCTCTCTCTCTGTTTTCAAAATCTCCATTTACAGAATCACAAAAAAAGTTCAAAACCAAGTAGTGGTAGTAGTACAACACTTGTAATTCGATCAAACAAAATGGGAAGAGCACCGTGTTGTGATAAAAATGGCCTGAAAAAAGGTCCATGGACGCCGGAGGAAGATCAGAAGCTCACTGATTACATTCAAAAACATGGTTATGGCAACTGGAGAACTCTTCCTAAAAATGCTGGTATGTCATTTTTTTTTTTAAACAAAAATTATTCTCTTTTGAGTTGATGGTTGTGGGTTGAAATTTTTGAAAATTGATCGACTATGTTATGTTATAGGTCTTCAAAGGTGTGGAAAGAGTTGCCGTCTTCGATGGACTAACTATCTACGACCAGATATCAAAAGAGGAAGATTTTCTTTTGAAGAAGAAGAGACAATTATTCAACTTCATAGTATATTAGGAAACAAGTAAGTGTAATTAATTTGTTTTCGTTTTATATTTCCAAAAATAAATAAATAAATATAGACCGTATCAAATCATACCATATTTGATATAGTATTGACGGTGTTGATATATGTACAGATGGTCTGCAATTGCTGGTAGGTTGCCTGGAAGAACGGACAACGAAATCAAAAACTACTGGAACACACACATTAGAAAAAGGCTTCTTCGTATGGGAATCGATCCAGTAACTCACAGTCCTCGTCTAGATCTTCTTGATCTCTCTTCAATTCTAAGCTCTTCTCTCTACAATTCCTCTCAAATCAACATCTCTAGGTTGCTCGGTGTCCATCCAACTCTTGTCAACCCAGAACTCATGAGACTTGCCACTTCTCTCATGTCCTCTCAACGTGACCAAAACCAAAACCAAAGCTACCATGCCCATCAAAATGTTCAACATCACCAAATTAACCAAATTTGCAACCAACAAGAAGCAGAGCAATTCCAGTACCAGCAACAGCAGCAGATAATGGACCACCACCACCCACAAGTAGTAGAGCAATTTCAAACCAATTTTTCAAATTTCACCAACCAAAATGATCATTGGCAAAGTAATGAAATGCCCTCCTCAAATTTGACTCAAGAAGACTATGTGCCTATTCCAACAAGTCATTACAGCTACTATGGTGGTTCTTGTAATAATTCTGATCAAACGGTGGTGATCGATCCTTCAATATCATCAGTGACTAATTCAAACAATAACTTCAGCTTCGCTTCGGTTTTATCGACGCCTTCATCGAGTCCAACTCCATTGAATTCCAATTCAACAACTTATAACATCAGCACTGAAGATCATGAGATCGAGAGCTATTGCAGTGAAATGTTGAAGTTTGAAATCCAAGATATTTTAGACGATGTTGGTGAATTCATGTAATTTCAAAAAAAAAATAAAAAAAATCTAAGCACTAATCCAACTTTTTTTTTTCTTTTTTCACTTTTCTGGGTCCTTGGATTCGGTGGTGTTGATAGTAATTACTGTATTAGATCAGGAAGCATGATCCTGCCTTTGTTTGTTTGTGTTTTTTTTTTTTTTTTTTTTTTTTTTAATTAATTAATGAAAAGTTTCCATTATTGATATGTTATTGTGTTATTTTTTAATCTATAGTTAGATCCTATCATTATTTTTAATTTGACCAAGTAAATTATATTATAAACCATCTGTTCTTGCTCAAAATATTGCAACAAAACATAAAGAATAACATAATTGATTAATTAAATCATAAAAATTCTCTAATCTACTACATTGGAAACATTCATCTATAAGTGGAAAGATAAAATCTAAATGAAAACTCATCTAAGTAAAAAAGAATTCTACACTAAATAATTAATTATTTAATTAACTAAAAATAGCAAAACAAAGAAGAAGGAACAAAAAAAAAAAAAAAGTTTGATGAAAAGCAAAAGCAAAAGACAATCTCAAACAAAAAGTGCTCGAATTCTTCAGGTTCAGGCCAGGTTGGTTGCAAAAATTCCCGACAAGAAAGTCAAATTCCGGCTATACTTTCCGACCACAGCGGCCGGAGTACGAAGAGGCATGCAACGTGTCCCTGGACACCTGTCAGAGATAACTGTCTTTTCACGAAGCAATAAAGTGATGATTTTGCATGGGGATTATTATGGGTTTGACGGGAAAAAAAATAAAAACAACAGAGCGAGGGACACGTGTCCACGTACTGGCGGTGGCCCCCAATAAAATGTGGGGTCCACATAAATAAATAAATAAATATAATGATAAAATTATTTGACAGTAGGACACTAGGAGTTGCTTTATTGAAAAATCATGTCGTGGTTCTTGTGCTGTTTTTAATTATCTCTCTCTTTCTCTATTAATTGGTTCAGTGTCAAACCAAGACTAAATAATATTAAATACGTCATCGTTTTGGACACGTGGAAACAATAATGCAGAGGTGGGTCCCCGTATACAGGGTTCGGTCTAGAACCGGTTGACCCGGTGATACGTGGCGGGTCTATTTTGTTTTTCGAGTTTGGAGAGCTTTGACTATTAGGCTAATTAGCGATTAATTTTTTTCATAAACAGTTTAAACTTTGATTTTTTTTGGCTTATTGTGTGACAAATCGATAGCTTTAATTAATTAAAGAAAGTTTTAAATGAATGATTATGTTAATGATTGAGAAAGAAAGTACACTACTGTTTGATGGAAAATGCCATTTTCATGACCATGGACCCTGGCTGGCTAGCTCCCTCTTCCATTGATTTAAACTTTTGCAATTATTTTCTTAGTGCGGCTTGAGCTTGACTATATAATCTTCAACTTTGCGGCTACATATTGATGACGGCTATGATGACTACGATGAATATGAAGTCGAAAACGAAAACGAAAACGAAGGAGTTAAATTGTTTTTCAGGTATGTAAATATGTAAATTTAGGACCATAATAAATTTTAATTTGCATGTAATCTAAATGAAGTTATATATAGAGATAGCTAATAATATTTATTGAATGAAATTTAATAGTTTGATTGACATGTATGGTAGCGATTCTAGAATTTAACGGGTATATTATATATTGACATAGTGGCAGATCCAAAAAATATTTACTGTCCAGGCAAATATATATATATATATATATATAGTAACTTTCAGATACGGAACCCCGTATGTTTAATTTGCATGTAATCTAAATGAAGTTATATATAGAGATAGCTATTAATATTTATTGAATGAAATTTAATAGTTCGATCGACATGTATGGTAGCGATTCTAGAATTTAACGGGTATATTATATATCGACACAGTGGCAGATCCAAAAAATATTTACTGTCCAGGCAAATATATATATATATATATATATATATATATATATATAGTAACTTTCAGATACAGAACCCCGTATGTTTTTTCGTACGAGATTTTAAATAGAAGGCAGTGTCTATTGGAACATCAGTATCTATTAAATTAATATCAGTATGATTTATTGGGTATTCCATGTAAAAAAAATGTAAAGAATCCCGCACTATATAATGTTAGTTATTTTTTTAATATATAAACCATCACGATACTGGAAATCACAAAATATCAAACAAGGGTCTAAAATATAAAGTTAATTATTTAATCATTAGTTGTTATATGCATCTACTCTTGTATAATTAATTGGTTGCAAGTCTAATCCTAATCTTAAAAATTCAAGGTGGTATTAAAAAAAAAAAAAAAAAATTAACTTTTTTTAATTAAGTAATTCTTATTGAAAACGGTGGACTCAAGGACATGAAATGCACTATAAAATTAATACATACCAATTATTTAAACTTGTAAATGAGTTACTTCTTTAATATAATACTATATACAAATCTAGCTTTTCTTCTTCTTCTTCTTCTTCTTTTTTTGAAAGAAAGAAATAAATTCGTACTACTCAAATAAAAGATATTTACATTTTACTAAACTTTGACAAAATAAAATAAAATAATAAGTAAGCATTCAACACACTCAAACTCATAAACCACGAGTAATATAAGGCTGAAATTTTATAAATCATATCCCAAGCAAATGAATAAATATAACACAAGCCAAATAAAAAAATTAAAAAAAACATTGTAATATATAGATATTGATTTATTGGATGGTAGGTTTAGTAATATTTATGAAATTAAATGAATGTAATTATTATTATTATTATAATTATTTTTCTTTAGAAAGCTGACTCGACTGCTGTCCGTCCATGTATCGACATGTGCGATTTACTACAATTGCCGACAAATTCTATATATTCATTATTCCACGTAGAAAGTCATGAAAAAAAACTATGCAGCTCTTTATATATACTGTTGAATTTATGTTCTTATTGGGTGTACAGGAGAATGTGTTTCCCACACGACTCTTATAATATTATTGGCACATAAAACTCATGGTCATTTGAATACATGTTTGAGAATTCTGGAACTAGCTAGATGTTAGAGAATAAAACATGTTTGGCAAATAAAACTCATACTCCTTTTGTCGGATTTCTGAATAATGCATGAAAGCAAAAGGTTTTTTTTTTGAAATCTTATTAAAAACTCGAGAGACGAAAGCAAAAACAAAAACGAAAAATTACGACAGATCACAGAAGATGAGTTGATTTTTGGCTTATACTTTGGTTGTATCTTCACTGACATCACTGTCCTTATCTTGTAAAAAATATACGAAGAAGAAATATTGAATGAACTAATGGACTTTTTGTCGTCAATTGCATTTAATAGTCCTACCAAAATGAACCTAATCCATATATATATATTTATATATTTCACGTTCATATTTGAACTGGCTACAAGATGAACAAAAAAAAAATCCACAATGTACGAAATATATATATATATATGTATTTATTGTCGGTTCGAACCGATATAAAAAATACTTTGACAAGTGCATACAGCAAAGTCAAAATATTAAAATTTAATGGCTTGCACACATGCAAACTAATCGATAATAAAATATCTTATATATATAATTATATGAAGAACAAATCTGTGATTATTATTAATTAATTTACAAAACTAAAACTAATAATTGGAAATTCAAATACGAAATTGCTAATTTAGGTGACCACCCAACTGTAAATAAACCATATATTGATGATATATAAAACTAAAAAGTAAAATCTACACACAAAAAAAAAAAAAAAAAAAGTGTAAATACGTTTGAAATAATGAGCTAATATAGTCAACTCTAAATTAGACAAAGCCCATCACGTATCTTTAAAAAAAAAAAGGTCAAAAAAGACCAAATTAAAGTGAACTTCACCATCTTCTTCAACTTGTACGATTAGAAGGTAAATAACTCTCTCTATTGCCGATTTTCTATGTCAAACCCCTCACAATATCGTTCTTAGATCCTTTCTATATTGTTCTAAAATAGTCAAAGATAATATATCATATTTAAAAATAATAAATAAATAAATAAATAAATATATATATATATATATATAAAACTATGCGATCTAAAATAGTTAAAGATAATATATCATATTTAAAAATAATAAATATTTAAAAAAAAAAAAAAAAACTACACGATCTAAAATAGTTAAAGATAATATACCATATGTAAAAATAATAAAAGTCGAAAAAAAAAAAAACCATTAATTACAAATGTCATTAGATTGATTGAGATCACTGTATCAGAAAATCATATCATATGATCCGAATTCACATATATGTAAGACATACGTCATTTATACATCAAAAGGTTGAATTTTTTTCTTCTTCTTTATATATATACACAACAACTACTACAAATAGCTAGGTCTCTCTCTTTCTCTCTCTCTTGTTTTAGATGGTCTTACATGTGAAGGTGTACTCTCCTTGATAATTAATCAATTGTTATTATCATGTTTATGTTTGGGTGGCCTTTGACTATGAACCGACCTCAAGCAAGAACAAACACATCATCATGCACACACACATCTCTTTCAAATCTCGACCGCCCAAAGAAAAAAAGTGCTTGCTGCTCTCTCTAGTCTCTGACTCTCTTCGATCCCTTTGAATAAGTAAACCCTCTAAAGTGATTTCGTGTCTTTTGTTTGCGTTAGCTAGCTTGCAAGCTGGCTTTTTTTCTTCTTCTTTTTTTAAGCTTTTTGATGATGACAATGGAAAATGTGCACAATTGGAATAAGAAATAGATAATATTAGTGTGTGAACTCATGGTTTTTTTGACTACTGCTTTTGGATATGGCGAAACTAATTGATTATTTTTCCAGGTGCTGATGAGATGATGATGACAATAATGATAAAAAAGTTGGGTTTTGGTCTACTTTTGTTGCTTTTGTAGAAAGTAGAAACAACCAAGTTGCGGTTGATTTTGAGACTGTGTGGGTGCAAGTAGGCAAGTGAGAAATTTGTAACCTT
Organism: Acer saccharum; assembly: GCA_030490815.1. Lineage (NCBI taxonomy): Eukaryota > Viridiplantae > Streptophyta > Magnoliopsida > Sapindales > Sapindaceae > Acer > Acer saccharum. Next base: position 6,216,884 of record CM059877.1, on the reverse strand, counting down.
AAGTGATGTTTGTCGATCGATAGCTTTAAAATAGATTATCTTCTGGTAAAGTTTTAGGGTTATAAAATATTAGGTTCAATTGATGATCAAAAAAGAACTTTTATATATAAATAATTAAATATATAATTGCATAGTAAGTCTCTCATAAATGATCCCTTATTTTAATTTCGGTAAGGACCATCATAAAATCACATTCATTTGAATGAATTTTAATCTGAATTTTTTTGTGGATGATAAGTTCATTGAAATCTACCTATGAATAAAATTTGATGTTTTTTCAAGTATTAAAACTATTTTTCTTGAATTTTCCTATATTTCGCCTATTTTCCGATGCCTTCATATTTAACAAAATTTTAATAAATAGTTATAGTGTTTTGAAAATTCCCAAATTTTGTTCATAGATAGATTTCAATGAACTCATCATCCACAAAAAAATTCAGATTAAAATTCATTAAAATCCATGTATTTTCATCATGATCCTTACTGAAATTAAAATAACGGATCCTCATGAGAGACTCACTATATAATTGCATTGTATATTTAATTCTCTTGACCGGTTATTAAGTTTACCGGTCTATTCGAAATGCATTAATTTGACGATCATCGTTTATTATATGAGTTTGTTGGTTTAATTTATATAAAAAAATGTTTAATTTTTTGTTTATATATATATATATATCCCACTTGCAAATTATGAGAAAATTTCAACATGCTTTTTGAGTTTTAGTGGTGATCCCTTGAACATTTGATCAACTTTTTGATCCCCATTAGTTTTGATTAATATTGTATTACGTAGATAATTGATGACCACAAGTTGAAAATTATTTAATTGCATGTTCTAGATCAGTTAGTGCGCAGCTTTGGTCTATTGAAGTAATCCCATCTTTTGACTTTATTATTATTTTTTTTAATTTTTAATTCTCCAATCTACTCCACTATCTAAATTAATTAACCATGTTTAATGCCACAATTATATATTATTGATTTAGATTATTATTTAGGATAATTAAGGATTGAATTGAATTGAATTGAATCGACAAAATAATAAAATAAAATAAATAAAAAAATCCAGAGACCAGAATTAATGCTACATTTATATATTATTAATTTAGATTATTATTAAGGATAAATAAGGATCGAATTGACAAAATAAAAAAATAAAAAATAAAAAAATCCAGAGACTAGCACACTATGTAATATATAAATAGATCAAGTAATTGCAAAAATCAATAACTCTTCATTATATATATACATGAATCAAACAAAAGTTCATGAGGGGTCTACTACATAAATTGTCAAAAAGAATTTCTATTTTTTTTTTCCTGATTAAGAGTGTTAGAATGAATCTATGCAAAACACATATTTCAATAAATATCTTCTTATCAACCATGTTCTTCCTCTGACCCATTGTAGACAATTGGGACAATCAAATAGTAAGCTTTCGGTGGAATTATGGAAAATGTTGGGCTATTGAATGACATGTCCGAATTGCCACATCCATATTTCAGTCAAGGAAATAAAAGTCTTTGCCTCTTTAATTACGGTTCAAAACCATGGAGAAGCTAACATGTTATTGAAGATGAAGTCTCTTTCTTTTATAGTTGAAGCTTACGATAGGATGACGTTAATCCAGTGAAATGAAGCTCACGATGGGATGATGTAAGTCCAGTGAAATAGCGATGTGTCTTTCATTTCGTATTTATAAATTTGTGGGTTCACAGTCACTTAACCACCAATACATCAGTATTATTACCATTAGCTATTAGATCTTCTCTTTTATCTATTAAGTCACAATTGAGTGTATTTATTTATGTAAAAACTTATATATATATCAATAGATATGATTATTGTTGTCCAAAACTAAAGTGATAACGGGCGCATAACCAAAGTCACAATTGTGTAGTAACTTTATAGGCTTGTTATCTTCGTTCGACATAACGAGAATGGATGTTCAGTTGATCTTGATCCTTATGGAGTGAAAAAGAAACTACACCGGACCTGTATGAACCTTCGATAATTTCCATAAATGGCTTGTTTTTGGTAAGAGCCAAACAGTACTATATTGAAATTCGGGTGCATGGTGCATGTCAATATTCCAGTGCATTTCTCCCTCTGAGTCAAAATAAATATGTTTTCGAACCCTCTCCTTAAAATTCAAAATGTATGTCCCACCCGAATCTCATCAATCACTTATTCTGATTCTATATATTTATCATTTTGAACTAAAAGAAAACTTTTTAGTGGAATACTCACCTTATGCATAAGATCTTCACTCTCAATAATTACATTAATTTTAAAGACCAAAAGACATGAAAAACAAGCACAAGATTAGACTTAATAAGTCTCGAACAAAATCTATTAATCATGTATTTTTTTATTTTATTTTTTTGTCTAAAGTGTATTTTTAATCGGAAACACATTTTTGGTGTTATTAAAAATTATTAATTAAGTTGGAAACTACTAGTTTTACAAAACAAACATCAATAATAGGTGCTAAATTTTTTAAAATGCTTTAAACAAATCAAATTCATACCCTGTTTTTCAAATTAATTAAACCCCATTAATTGTAATATGGGAAATGAAGTGAATACCATGATTAATGAATTTTAATAAACTAGTAATGTCAAGTAATTAGATATCTCGACAAACAATAAATTAACTGGAGAAATCCTTAAATATATACCATAATCAGATTATTTCAATATGTTTAATTACAAGAATGATTTAACATTTTGTTACTGTTTTCAGCCTTAATCCGTCTAGTTTAGTTGCATTGATTGTGACCAAAGTATATATTGGGCCATCAAAGAATGAAGGAGTGCACTTAAAAGTATTAGTGTGTGGATTTAGCAATTTCATAAATTGGGTTTTGTTCTACAAAAAAAAGTTGTCAAAAAAAAAATTGGTATTGTCATTTTGCTTAGTTTCCGTTTCGAAAACATTATCGTATGTATCGTGTGTATTCATTCCAATCAAATTTAAATAAAATTTATGTAATTTAACACGTACTTTGTGTTTTGTCATCTATGAAGTAGATAAATCTCTGATTCGTCTCAAATCAGTGGGATTTCGATTTGAGTACTTAAAATGGGGTTCGGGTTGGGTATCATTCAAACTTTTTTTACTCGATTTTTTATCGAGTTGGGTATGGGTTAACCCTTTTTGTCCCGACCTGTACCGTTTAACCCGATATTTATATAATTATTTTTTAAAAAATATAAAAGTATAAAAGGAAAAATGAATATCTAATCTCTGTATTTTTACCTAATTGCATTTTATGTTTGAATTTAAAGTTTATTAAACTTAGACGTTGTGTTATATTAAATTTAACTTTATGTGTGAATTTTAAGTGTATATTAAAATGTTTTTCTGCTGTGTATGTTTGTATTGAAGTGTATATTTAATTTCCAATAAAAAAGAAAAAAATTGTATATTTTTTTAATTTAAATGTATTTTACAATTTAATTGAATATTAAAACGTAAGTCTATATCCTAAAATTCAATTGTATGATAAAATAATTTATATATTTAGTGGTTTAAGAATATATATATTTTTAGAAAAAAACGAAACAGGTCATTTTGGGTCGAGTATGAGACACATCTTGTCATTTCGGATCGGATTTGGGGCAGAAAATGAAAACCCATTCGAGGCATGAGTTGGGTTTGGGGCAACTCGTACAAATCGGGTTTCGGGTATGGGACAGCTCTGATCCTATCCGTTGCCATCCCTACACTACCGTGACTAGTATATATATATATATATAGTCTTTCTACTATCAGTTCGTTTTGATATAAAATATATCAAGATGAAAAATGTGAATTATAGATTATGGAGAAGTTTTGACAAGTGCATACACTTTGAGTCAAGTAGTAAGTAAATCTAATAGTCCACATTCTTCGTCCTGATATATTTTATATCAGAATGAACTGATAATAGAAAAATTATGTGTATATATATATATATATATATTTTCAAGTTAGTGCGCACTGATATAACTTACATCAGTGTGTTACATGTGAACCACTAGATTTACTTGCTTTGATTCGGTGTTTCTCTATAATCAGTGGCTCACATACAATGCACTAATGTAAGATATATCAGTACGTATTGACCAGAACTGGACTATATATATATATATATATATATAATAAAAAGTAAAAACGAAGGGCTTATAAATAAACCACGTGGGAAAAAACGTGTAGGTGATGACAGAATAACGTAAAGCCCTCAAGAACCAAAGAAAAAAACCAAACGTTGGCCCGGCCCGTTATAAAGTTTGACCCAAACAAAACAAATCCAAATCACAGCCTCCACCACCACCGCGGCCCATAAACAACCTTTTGCTTCTCTCCCTCTCTCTTTCTCTCCGTGTCTCTCCCCTCCAGCTCTCCTGCGCCGCTAGGTCTTCTCTTAGCAGCGCTCAAAACAAAAAAAACCAACACATCAAACGAAATTGACCAAAACAACGAAATAAAAAAAAAAACAAATTACAAACACGAAAACGAACTCGAACAAGTCGTCGATGCGATGCGATGCGATGGTTTGGTAACGTAATCTAAGGAGACGAATCCATGAGAAAATGCTGTCAAGAAATGCCACTACTACTATTTTTCCTCATAAGCCTACGTTAGTTTCCACCGGTGATCGTGTCGTCGTCCAATCGCCATGTCCAGGTCCGTGTTCCTCGCCTTGCACTTTCGCTCCCATATTTTGGATTTTTTTTTTTTCAAAATTGTTGTGAGTTATACACCGAGTTCGCGTTTGCTATGTATGTTGACTCAGTCCGGTTTTTTATTTGAATCTCGAAGAGTTGCGACCTGGTTTTGAATTTTTGTGTTTTAATTCTGTGGTGGAGCTATTTGCATTGCAGTAGATGTTATTTTACGTGTTTTTATTTGAGGTTTTTTATTTTTTATAGAAGAACAACGTTTGGTAATCTGTTTATTGAAAATTAATCGTATTTGATGTTGCTTTAACTAATCAATTGTCAAGTTTGCAACTCTGGTTGTTACTAGCAGTACTGTTTTTATTTATTTTTAAATTTTATTTGGTATCGTTAAACTTTTGGAGTTCTCTGGTTCAATTAAGATGGAAAACTCAATAATGGATTTATTACGGGGAATTTTGTGTCATAATTGTAAAAGCACTAGGAAAAAATATCTTACAATAGTGAATACATTTATGCTGTAATATGCCTTTGTATGTATCTGAATGTCTCTTTTATAGTTTTGGGAATATGTGGATACTGTAATTGATTTAGGAAGCTAGAGATACTTGGATAGTTTAAGTATTGGAAGAACCGAAGAAGTTGGTTTCTTTTTGCAAAATTTGAGATTTATAGTGATGTAATTGTTTTAATGCAGACTTTTGACATTTCGAAATATTCGGAGAGTTGCACAGTCTATTGTTACAAGACAGAGAAGTAGTCATTCAGATATAAGGAAGTATGGGACAGTAGTTACTGTGGGATTACGTGTGCCTCAATATAGATTGTACTCGCATTATGGGTGTTCTAGCGGAGGACGTGTTTCTGTCCCAGTGTATAAAACCAAGGAGCTTTTTTTTAGAAGTTGTTCTACCAGGAGTTTTTCTGTTGCCTCAGCAAGCAGTTCGGTGACACATCAAGCCCAAGCTGCTTGGAAAAGGCTTTTTTATAAAAGTTCTGTTGGTTTAAATAGGATTGCTCAGGCATTTAGCTTGGCCTTGACACGTTCACCCCTTGTGGTTCCTGGTATTCTTGCCTTCACATCTGGTCAGCTAGCATGGGCACAGAGAGTGTCTGCATTGAACGAGAATTACCCATCTCAAAATGCTCTGTATATGCATGCTCAAGATGGGCATGCTTATGTGACCTCATTATTATATTCAGCAGTAGAAGGTGTTATTCTGCTTGTAAGAGCTCTCTATCTGGCAGTTTTGTTCTCTCCCAGCATAATGATGGCACCTTTCGTCGATTGTTGTGGACCTGAATTTAGGAAACTGTGGCTTCATGTCGTTCATCGAACACTGGAAAAGGCAGGTCCAGCATTCATTAAATGGGGTCAATGGGCAGCTACACGGCCAGATCTCTTTCCTAGGGATTTATGCAAGAAGCTTTCAGAGCTTCACAGTCAAGCGCCTGAACATAGTTTTGCCTACACTAAAAAAACTATTGAAAGAGCATTTGGTCGTAAGCTTTCTGAAATTTTTGATGGCTTTGAAGAGGCACCTGTAGCATCTGGTAGTATTGCTCAAGTGCATCGGGCTTCTTTGAGATTTCGGTACCCTGGTCAAAAGGGGAAGCCTATGGTAGTTGCTGTGAAGGTTAGACATCCTGGTGTTGGTGAATCAATTAGGAGAGATTTTGTGATAATTAACTTGGTAGCGAAGATATCTAACTTTATTCCAACTCTGAAATGGTTCAGATTGGATGAGAGTGTACAACAGTTTGGTGTTTTCATGATGTCTCAAGTTGACCTTGCAAGGGAAGCTGCCCATTTGAGCCGCTTTATTTATAATTTCCGAAGTTGGAAGGATGTTTCTTTTCCCAAGCCTGTTTATCCCCTTGTACATCCTGCTGTTTTGGTGGAAACTTATGAGCAAGGGGAAAGTGTCTCACATTACGTTGATGATCTTGAAGGTCATAATCGGATTAAAACCGCACTTGCTCACATTGGGACTCATGCACTTCTGAAGATGCTTCTGGTACCCTCTTTTGGTGACATGATTTCCTTGTTTTACTTTATTGTTATGCTTGATTGTATGAAATTCTGTTCCTCTGTCAGTTGAGTTATTATTGCCCATTGAAGAAGTTTAATATGACGGTGAGTCGAAAATAAAACAGTATCTCAGAAAATAGTAGAGGAAACTTCTTTTGTTGACTCAAGATATGCATTCCACTTCTGGTTTCCTATCCAAAAAAAGATAGTCATTCAACATGGTGTCTCAGAATTTTTCTGATAAGTTTCATGGTCACATTTTTCTTTTTCAATTGTGTAGCTTTCTCTTTTCTGTGTTTCACAATATCATTGCTACAGTGTATGTGTAATTGATGTTTTTCTGTATTTGGTGTTACAGTTGTTAATTATTAGCAAGACGTTGTTCAGTGTTTTTCTCAGTTGTTTCAAAATAAAGTATCTATGGTACAGGCTTCCAAGACATTGTAATTTCTTTTTTTCAGGTGGACAACTTTATTCATGCTGACATGCATCCTGGAAATATTCTAGTCCGGGTGGCTAGCAAGCCTTCTCGGAAACGGCTCTTTAAATCAAAGCCTCATGTCATTTTCCTTGATGTAGGCATGACTGCTGAACTTTCTAAGAGCGATAGAGTAAATTTAATAGAATTTTTTAAGGCTGTTGCCCGTCGAGATGGCCGCACTGCTGCAGAATCCGCACTCAGATTGTCAAAGCAACAGAACTGCCCAGATCCAAAAGCTTTTATTGAGGTAACTTTCAGGCACAAAACTTATTTTCTTTGGTGGGATAACTCTAGTTAGGATTGTGTTGGACTGTCGGTCATGCTTAGTGTTACAATTAGGAATATTTTCTGCATTGAGCTTGATCACTGCTCTAAAAATTATAACAAAAAAATTATTCTATTTGCTTACAGATGTTGAGGTGCATGGACCTGCTTTATTATTTTTTTCCACAATTTTCTATCATAATTGCTCTCTTATTGTATATTAGGCCTGAATTATGCCCTTTAGTTCATAATAAACTTATAGTGTGTCACAGCGGATTGTAATCATATGCTAACAAGATGTTGGAGACATTCCGGTTTATATTTCACATTACTAATTTTTTATTTTATTTCAACTTATACTCTCAAACACCAGAGGCAATGTCTTCCCATTCACATTCTAAAAGGTGTCCCATGACTGAAGTTAGGATTTTTAATGATGTGTGTATGCTTGACCCTCTGTGAGAGTACTTTTATGAAGGAAGACCCGTGATTTTCAAATTCAAGCTATTGGCTCTTGCAAATGCAACTCTTTCCAAAGTTGGTTCTAATAGATATTTGGTGGATTGATTAGAGTATTTATCAAGCATGCCATTGATGTTCTACTGTTGTTTGTTTACTATGGTGCCTGAGGTCCTTCACATAGTTTTCAGCCTGGTTGATGTTTCATATAATTTGCATGTTTATTCTAATGCTATCCTGATATCTGTTCTGTTTTATTTTTATAATTTTAACGTGTCAACTGTAACAGGAAGTTGAAGAGTCCTTCACTTTCTGGGGTACTGCGGAAGGTGATCTGGTCCATCCTGCTGAATGCATGCAGCAACTACTTGAGAAAGTTCGGCGCCATAGAGTTAATATTGATGGAAATGTATGCACAGTGATGGTCACAACTTTGGTTCTCGAGGTAATTACTCTTATTTTGAAAGAACATGTAACCTTTGGACCTGCCTTATATGCATCTTAAAATTCGAAGTTACTAAGATTGAGAACCTTAACACTTGATCCCACACGCACCTGTGCTGCCCGCCCTGCTTTTTAGTAGTAGAAAATAAGCAGCTTGGCATGTTTTAAATTGATGCCATACAATGAATGATTATGTGTGATCATCAATTGTGGATTTAATTCAATTTGTATTCATTTAGTGCTTGTTTCGATTTCGTAGGGTTGGCAGCGGAAGCTTGACCCGGGGTATAACGTGATGGACACGTTACAAACCTTACTACTCAAGGCTGATTGGGCAAAGTCGCTCTCCTACACAATTGACGGACTGATGGCCCCATAAGTAGTAGGTTTTTGTGTTGCTGATCGATCCTATGAAACAATTTTGACAGTGCTAAGACCATATAAATATACCAGTCCCAAGAAATAATACAAGTCTTACCTTTTTTCCCTTCAAAATTTTGAACGTTTTCGGATATGTGAAAATTTTGCTCTTCTGTATTTATTCCATTATTTTCCCACAGATCTTTACTGTAATATCTGAGCCTCACCACTCGCAGACAAACAGCGAACGGGGGCAACAAAAGAGACGAATAAATTGTTTTGACATTCGATTCTTTTCCAACTTTTCTGTGTACAGTTTGCAATTTTTTTTTTTTTTTTTTTTTTTTTTTTTGTTCTTTAGAAGCATAAATAGAACCCAAAATGGAAAGACCAAAGTTGAACTGTTGTTTTTTTTTTGGCACACGGATTATATTTTCAATTTATTTTTATTCTGGTGTTCAGAGAAGATCTTCTCGCTTCGGATTTGACTGCAGCTAGAAATGTAATCGAAAATATCGTAACGTAAATCTTAATTGCTTTCATATGGAACTTGTTATATAACATGCTTGTAGTTTGAACAGTTGATGAGCAAATTAGAATGACAACTGACTAAAAATGGGGTTTGGATCATTAAAGAATCGTAATCATTCATTAGTGTAACTATTGATGAAAAGTTTACTCTTTTTGCAATCAAGCAGTGCTTCAATGAAAGCAAAACTGGGCTGTTTTCACTCTGATATGGTTAATACATTTATTAGTCTGGAAGTAGTATATAGAACCTGTATGGTAATCTGGAAATCGAAAAAAACCTGGAAAGTATAGATTTTCATTACAAAAGAGAGCCTTTCAGGTTGAGAAAGTGAGTGAACTTACAATGATCCTAAATGTCTATTATTCACAGTAGTTGGTCAGAAAACAGCTCTTGTTGTGCACAGAACTTGCCTTTCTCACTCCTGTTGGTCTGCACGGCATGGCAGCAACATCTGAGGGGAAATGCTTACTACATATAATACTCTGGTCGAACGAGAAATGACCACTTAATTCGCTACCTATTGGGTTATCAGTTAGCAGTCCTCATCTACACAACTTACTCTGATGAACTCAGCAGTTGATCCTGATTATGCAGCATTAGCAAATGCCTGCACACAGCACCTTCTTGCTGAACTTACTAAGATTATTCACATCAAAATTTCATTCATTCGATACATAACAGATGTACAGCGAGTATATCATGGTTACGAGGCATGTATCTACCCGAACGAAAGCATGATGATAATCTAATACACAGTTTATATATCCATGTAAGATTCCATATTGTCGGAAAGATTTAATGCATGATAATCATTACGTTACTGTGAAAAAAAGAAAAAAAAAACTAAGGTAAGCCTAAACAAGACAGTGTACAGGGTAGACTGTGTTGTCCAGGTGCTAAAACCTGAAGCATTTCCATTAACGCAACAACCTGAGGTTATCAAGCAGGAAATACGGGACTGGTCAATAAGAAATCATAGTTCCGAAAGAATTTTGATATGATATGATTACAAACAAGAAGAATGTCAGTGTGTTATTGTTAGGACTCAAGATCCCAAACCATCACATGAAAAAAAATATCATATATACATGAAATCATAGTTTCAATTATGTACTTGAGAAATGACTCGAGTTGCCCAAACGAGATAATGAAGCTTTACACTTCTAGGAGAGGCACCTCAAATCAAAGTAATAAAACAATTGGAAACAAGAATCAGATACTGTGTTGTTCGACATGTTTTTTCCGCAAAGTGAGCTACACAAAATAAAATCTTTATATCTAATACGTAGGGCACTTACCCTGCACATGTAAATTCTCGAATTTCCTTGACTGCAGTGTTTAGACTATGTAGTGCCATTTTCTTCAACTGGTTCAGCAAAAAATGAATCATTTTCATATTGCTAATCAATTATGCGTGCAGACATGGAGAATCAAAGACATCAGCAACTAATAAGATAATTACGAAGTTTACCTCGAGTTTGTTTGCTTTGGCTTTATGACCATTCGGAAGCAATCGAAGTTCATCCACTAACTTGATGCACTCAGAAACGTTTTCCGGCGAGACAAAGTCCGAAACCACATTAACACAGGACTGCAGGTCATTTTACATTAAAGGAAGGAACAGATAATTAGGAAAACTGCAAATAAAATTTTCTTTTCAACATGAAATTAGAAACTTACAGTTACAGCATTCACACAATCAATCACAAGATACTAAAATCAAATTACATGGAACAAAATCAAAATCAAGTGAACTGAAATTTTTGTTTATCTAACGTTCCAACTTCTCTACATTGGAAAATATTTGTAGATGATGAATGGCAAATAGAGAATAATATGAAATGACCGGAACACATTCATCACGTGCACTCATCAGTACAATTATATAATTTATTTCAAAGTCAGCTATTACATTACCTTAAGATTTCTAATTTGATAGGGACATCCAGCAGGAATGATGACTGCTTCTCCAACGTGCTGCTCAAAAGTCCAGGGTTCGATTTCTGGATATAGTTAAATGTTAGAAACCCTTAGTTTTTTATTGTTTACGCTGATTAGCGATAGACAAAGGGATGATGACATTTACCAAACTCCTCCTTCAGCCTCATTTTGTGAGTTGAGTCTAGAAAGAAATTCTGATCAAGAATGGGATGAACAACCTGCAGCAGAAGCAGAAATAAATCAGCTTTAATACCATATTGCTAAACGGTATGTGGCATTCTGTTCTGGACTTACATGCTTCCGAGTGAACTCGTTAGAATGCCTTCTGAGGTATTCTATAAGCTTCGGAACATCCTGTCTGCGAAAAACATCCCATTGTGCACCACAAGATTCTGCGTCAAGTTTCCTTATTTTAGATGGTTTTGTGCTTTGAGTTGTCCCACAGCATGGTATTGTGCAATCGGAATCAGAATCCTGATCCACATCCTGGCACTTATATCTATCTTCGAGATGTAAGTCCCGTGCTTTATGAGTGTCGACTTCTTCCCCTACTATATCACACAATCCTACATCTACATCTTCCTTGTTTTCACCATCCAACGATGATTTTCCTTTCACCTTATTTGCCATCTTGTTTTCAAGAGCAACTTCAGTAGACTCCCTTTGATCTTGATCTTGGTGCATTTTCATTAGCTCTCTTACATTATTAAGCTGCTTTGTAGATACTGGGACGTCTGTAGCATGTGCCAAAATATTAACCTGGGACCAAAGCAGACAGAATGAAAAGCAATGATTACTCGCATCTTTCATGAATCTCCCCCAAAATGCATGATTACAAGGTGTAGAAATGCAAGCAGTGGTGTGCTTTAGTGTAGTATAAACATCATAATTTTCCTGTAGGAAATTTTCAGATCAGAACTTTCAAGAATTAAACCTTTGAAACTTCCAGAATAAGGCATATATGCTGGATTTAAAAAAAGGTTTGGTGATGATACTCAGACATTGGACTTTACTAGGGGGTTGATATGCCCATATGAACGAACTTTTCGGAGGCTTAAAAGTTTTAGTATCACAGACAAGGGTACTAAAGAACATAATATTATGAAAATAGTAACCATATATACATCAAAAAGAGTTACTGAAAGAATAATTGAGCAACAGATTAGAAGATAAACCAGACTTACCACATCACACAAATCGTAGCATAATTTTGTCACAGAGTCAGCCTGTACAAGTTCCTCACCACTGCCATATGACATATAGATACACGGACCCAGGTCAGGCCCTGGGATTTGCTGTTGCATCTTTGATGCAATGTTTAAAAGACCCGAGTTTGGATCCATGTATTCTGGCAGTGGTAGGCCACGAATGATTTCAGTGTAATGAGCCGGAAACTGTTCTTGAAATAAATGAGAGGAAAGCCAGCCCTTCAATTTTAGTTTCTCATCACATGTATCAACACGCCTTCGCCCCCTTAAAGGCCCAAAAAATAACTGTCTAATACCAATTTCCACCTGCCAAAAAAATCAGTTAGTTTCTTAAGAACTATACATACCTATCATCAGAGAATCAGGAAGCATAAAATCCCTCGCATAAAAGTAAAAGAGAAAAAAGAAAGGAGCAATAGGTAAAAATGGTGGACACATTGCTGCTCCTGTATTGAAAAAAAATATCAAAATGACTCGATATGTAAATGACACATTAAATATCTAACAAATAAAACCAAATAAAAAAAGGGACACCCTCATTATCTGAAATCCTACACGCTTCAACCAGAGAATTTGATAAGTGAACACACTTAAGCTTCACTTCATTATCATATCCTTCCACCCACATGGACCAGGTTCTCTTGTATCCTACATGTCTATTCAATGCCAGGAGCCATCACATTGCAGAGGAGAGAAAGAACACGAGGGACTTATTAACGAAAAAATCTCTAGACATTGATGGCAATCACAATTTTCATCCAAAATAAAATTGAGGTCACATGTTACAATTACTAATTTCTCACCCAGCAAGATATATGTAAAGTGTATTAACCAAGTACACACACAGAGAGAATGTTTGGAAGTAAACAAAAGAGGATCACACCAACCTCGAACCAGTCCAAGCACCTATTATCTTTATCTTCTTCTTCATCTTTGTCAGATTTGGTGGCATTATTCTTAAGATAAGTGCAGAACATGACAATTGGATCCCAACTCAACTCTGATGTCCCCTGAAGCACATTTCGAACAATTACAGGATGACCCTTACCCCAGTGTTGCTGAAAGTGTTCAAGCTTATCACCATGAATATCCATAAGAGTAGGGTAGTATAAAAGGTTATCATTTGAATTCTCTCTCATAGCTGCTTCTTGAAACTTCTTGATCCCATTAACTTCAAGATCCATCTCCAAACATAACGAGCAACATGAGAATGTATCAATGGTCTCTGGCAACTCATAGCAGCTAACTATTTGTTCTGCACCAATTTCCAAGTCTTTGGTCCAACTTAAAGGGAAAAAACATCTCAAATAGAGGATGCTATCGCCACAACCACCAAGCTCCATGGGGGGGCATGGTATATCACTGCTTCCATCAGGAGCTGTACAACTAGGCAATAATGCAGACGAATCAAAATATTCTTGGTCATAATTTTTTTTAAAGGTGCATACAGATTTCTTCTCCGAAAGCAACACTCCTAATGTACAAGCTTTTCTTCCATCTGGGCAGTTACAAACAAGAGCTCTAACGCTTCCAGATAAACTCCCTCGCAGAATATCCCGAGAACAGCTTAAGCACAGGGTATACGAACAATTTGCACAGCTTCTGTGGAAATCCACTATCAAAGTTTTGCAGCTATTACTGCTCCAGCAATCACGTCATGCACCAGAAAACAACAAAAGTTAAATTGTACGAATTTTACTAGATATGTTTCAAAAAGTCACCATCAGGGAGCATACCAGAAACATTGCCTATTGCAGTTTAATTCAGCTTGCTGTATTTGAACTTCAGAGGGTTTTTGGCCTGTTACACAGGGAAAGCTTGATTAGATGATGAATGCGAAATTTATGTGAAGTCTCTGCATGAAGCTTCAAACGAAAATCAATATCACCACCTTTTATTTTTGCCTCGATTTCTACCTCGGTATTCTGGTCTTGGTTTATTTGTCTCAGAACAGGAAGAAGCATACAGATCAAATAATGAAATTGTAAAACCTTGTCAACTTCAGTTTTCTCCCTCAACAAGTCCTGAACAAAGTTTGAGGGTAAATTAAAGGATTAGAATTTGGCCTAACAATTGTGCATTCCATAGTTTGCAGTTTATCCATATCAAATGCCAAACCTTATAATCAGTGCCTCTACATCTACTCGATGAGCAAGTCTTACAGCTACAAGTTCCACGACATACTGGACATGCCTTCTTAACATCTTCTTGCGTATCAAAATACCTATTTTCATTTCGAACGTTAAGTGTTAATTTCACACTACTACTTTTTAATCCCAACTATAAATGGTCCAGAGAGATAACCTAAGCTGAAATCAAAGAGCCAGAAACAATGATTAACGTGACTAATTGTACAATTCACATTAAAATGGAAAACACGTTATTATATGAACTGTCCCTACAAAAACAAGCTAGAACAAGAAACATATGCCATTTTGGAAGCCTAATAAATGATTAAAGCTCTGTAAAATCCTTGTTTTGGAACTCAGATAGACCTCGATGAGAAAATAGACCAGTATTTAATTGAACGTGTAAAATTGCAGCTTCGTTATGCACCTGCATTTGGGCCCACTTTTTAGATTAATTCACGTTGAAACACATAATGCATTCGTTTCTTATCGTTTCAAGTTAATTACATATGTTCAATGCTTTGCATTATATACACACACACACACACCTAAAAAATGATCAGTAAACTCAGTACTAAGTTACGAACTTTACTTCCACAACTGCATTCAAAGTTTTACATGCTAAAATGCCTAACATCAATAAGAAATAAAAATCTCATACCACTTTTTAGATTAATTCACATTGAAACACATCATGCATTTGTTTCTTATTGTATCAAGTTAATTTCATATGTTCGATGCTTTGCATTATATACACACGCACCTCAACTATGATTCGTAACTCAGTACTAAGTTACAAACTTTACTTCCACTACTGCATTCAAAGTTTAACATGCTAAAATGCTTAACATCAATAAGAAATAAAAATTTCATACCGATCTTTTACACAACCCGCACAGAAAAACAGTTTTCGACAACTCGAACACTGAATCAAATTCCGACCCCTTTTTCTACACCAATGACACCTCTTCCCCCTCCTCAAGCTCACGGCATCTTTCTTATAAGGCAGAACCTACATACACACAAAGACATTGATTGATCAGACAAACATCCAAAACATACAATTCAAAACAAAAACTACCAAAAACACTATGATCATATAATTTAAACCACCTGCACAGCGCCAACTGGCGTTGGTTCGATGTTTTTCGAACGAAAACGCCTTCTTTTAACCACCGCGGGCTCAGCTCCGATTTTCACAGCACAAGAAGTACCAGCATTGTCAGAATTCCCACCAGAACAAATGGAAGAAACAGCCATCAAACCATTTGGCAACTCTCTGGTGAACTCTGTCTCTGTGTCACTGTTGGAAAAATCGTCTTCGCTGTCATCGAAATCGCAACTTTTTCGCTTCTTCGGCTTCTCGACCTCTCTTTTCAACACCATTCTGATCAATTCCAGTTGCAAGTCTCCTCTTTTCAGCTTCATTTTCTTCACGGCCTTATCCAACGCCTCAGATTCGCCGATCACTCGCTTCTTCTTCTTCTTCTTCAATCTCCGACGCATACGAGCCCTAATTTCAGGACTCTCTTCAACATCGAAAACCTTCTTCTTCTTCTTCTTGTCTCTCCTCTGCAATTTCAACGATTCCGGTACTTTCTGTCTATACTGTCTATGTCGTCCCTGTATATAATGAACCTCGCAGAGCTTCTTGTCCTCCATAACTCGCCGATTGCACCTCCATTGCCTGCCGTCCGTCCTTTTACACCGCAGATGGTCCGGCAGCAGAGCCGTATCTTCTTCTCCTTCTTGCATTTCGAAAACTTTCCCGGGAAAAAGATGATAATTTTCCCAGTAAAATTACAATTTTTCGAGAAATTTGGGTCGGTGATTGTGATTGTGATTGTGGGAGTCTTTTATCTCAAGTGGGGGGTGCGAGTATTTATTGTCTGTGAGAGAAAACGGTGGTTACAAACTTCACTGGTAGTGGCAAATCTCGTAATTTTGACAGAGTTTTGAGTCCAATTTGGTCTCGAAATCTTCAATGTAATAGCAGTTTGAGATTGAGATTCAGCATTGGCCACAATTTTGAGAGACTTTTTTTGGGTGTTATTATTTTGAGGAGCATTTTATTGGGTTGTGTCGTTGTGGTTACCAAAGATAATTGTATTTATTTATTTGGTGGGGGGTAAATGTTGAAATTTCTGTCAATATTGTTGAATTTTCAAGACAGAAAATCTTTGCTTTAGATGACAAAATTTTGATTGTGATTCCAAATTGACAATTGCAGTGAACTGAGCTGCATTTTCATTCTGTTTTTTCATGATTGTAATGATATGTTTGTTGATTTTGGTTGTTCTGGTATCTGCATTGATTTCGTATTAAATTTCCCGGATAATGATCCTCTCCGGCGAGCAAGAAGAATCGCAAATGTGTTTGATGTAAATATATGAACAGGTAGGCTTTATGCAGATGATGTGCAGATTAGTTTGGTAGATTTATATGCAGAAAGTAAATGACATTTCTTGATTATATAATGTAACAAAGTTTGGTAAATTTCTTGGAGATTATATACATACAAGCCCTTTTTTTTTGTTACTGTTAAAGAAGGGCCAAATCCAAATCCAAAGATTTGATTAGGGCCAGCTATTGCTCATTGACTGTAATTTATTTGCTAAATTATACTGTGTGAATTGTAATAGTCAAAAAATGCTCCGAATGAGTCCTGCATTGATTGTCATTTGCCAAAACCTGAAAATTCTAATGAAATGTGTAGCTGTAATGATAGCAAAGACAATAATTTAGCATTATTACCATAAACAAAAAAAAAAAAAAACCTGTAGAATATGTTGATCGATAACCTCTTGATGTCAATGTCGCAACCCAATAGAGCGAAAAACATGATTGAATGCAGCGCCGGTGAAATTGAAAATCGAAATCGATCAAATACAGTCCGAATATAATTTCATCAACGCTGCACTCAATGACGTTTTTCCGATCTGGGAAATCCTCGAATTCTGCTCAATGTCAACTGCACACAAAAGATCTTGATCTATTTCTTCTGCTATAGAAGATGGTATATATAAATAACAAACACAATATGCTAAGTGAAATGCAGTACAGGGAAGACTTTGTATTACATTGTACTACCACATTATATATATATATATATCTATGCATCCAAACACTTTCTTCATCTGTGACTTTGTGAGTAGTGTTGAATTGGATATGGAAAATCTGAAAAGTGTACTGGTTATTTATTGTACTGGAAAAGATGTACTACTGCATTTTCCTTTAAATAACATCCAACTCTCACCTTCTTTTTTGGTCTACCAATATTTTTAGTCCTTTCATATAATTATAATAATATCAGTTTCATGTGAAAAAAAAGCTGATAGATAGGGACCATTTGATTGGTGGGGTCCAGTTTTGGAGGCTTGGAGCTTATATAATATGTCTAAAGGGCAAATTGCACTGAACCCTTGAGGTTTGGCCAAGTTACACTTAGTTGGAAAATTTTCTTTATTATACACTAACACCCCTAAGACTTAAATTTGACTTTTAAAATACCTAAAATGCCCCTAGTTATATTATTTTATACTCTTTTTCTTTTTTTTTTTTTTACCTTTTAACCAAAAATTATAAACTTTAATAAATAAAAAATGATTCATTAAATAAAAAAATAGTTTTAAAAAATCAAATAAATAAATAGTTTTAAAAATAAAATAAATAAATAGTTTAAAATAAATAAATTAATTAATTAAAAATTAAAAACATTAATTTTTTTAAGGATATCCATTAATAGGGATAAGAAAAACTCTAAATATCCAAGGAGTGTTGAGAACCTTGAAACTTCTTTTACCATCATCCTTACCATAAAAGTTTGGATATTTCGAGTTTTTCTTGTCCCTATTAATGGATATCCTTAAAAAAAAAAAAATTAATGTTTTTAATTTTTTCATTTATTTATTTAAACTATTTATTTATTTATTTTAAAACTATTTATTTATTTAATTTTTTTAAAATTATTTATTTATTTATTTTTAAACTATTTATTTATTTGATTTTTTAAAACTATTTTTTATTTAATTTTTTTATTATTTATTTTTTTATTTTAAAACTATTTATTTATTTTAGGAATCATATTTTTTATTTAAAATTTTTATTTTATTAATGTTTATAAAGTCTTTGGTTAAAAGGTAAAAAAATAAAAATAAAGTATAAAATAATATAACTAGGGGCATTTTAGGTATTTTTAAAGTTAAATTTAAGTCTTAGGGGTGTTAGTGTATAATAACAAAACTTTTCCAGCTAAGTGTAACTTACCCAAACCTCCAAGAGTTTAGTGTAATTTGCCCTATGTCTAAATTGGAATCATGATTTGCTCTTTTATTAAGTCATTGACCGGTTCTTAGTTAGTTGCTAATATATTTTCCACATTCTATTAGTGAAAAATGGAAAAACTCTAATGTGATTTGTACTTTATTTTACTATTTATAGCACAAGTGGACTCTAATGTGATTTGACCTATGATATGTCTTTAGAATCATCTCAAAAGGAGAAAAAATTACGTCGTAACATATTACCAAATTCAAATGTTTCGACTTCCGGTTTCACATTTTTTTTTTTTTTTTTTTTTTTTCTGTTTTGAGCAGTATTTTCAACTTCCATTAATGGTGTACGTCAATGTCGAAATCTCCATTACTCTTGCCGAAGTTTGTTCATTTCTCTTTCTAACTTCTAACTCCTTATTTCTCAGCTTCCAATTTTGTGGATTTTTGGTTTGAGGAGGGAAAAAGTGGTATTTATGTTCCCAAACCAATTTTGATACTATAAAAACTCAAATTACTAATACTGTGACAATTACGTATACAAGTCGATAGTGTAATAGGGTCATTTATTTTATTGATGTCTAAAATTCATTAGGTGCTATATATGCGGGATTTCAATAGATACCGTTATTAATTGAAACTTTTTTCAATTAATACTATTCCTTTTTTTTTCTTTTTTCTTTTTCTTTTTTGTATTAGTGCGGGATCCCATACCTTATCAGTGTTGGAACAATGCTCGATTAATTTATCTGAATTTATGAGTTACTTTGACTCTTACAACTAGCCCTCCATCAGAAACATAACTATTTAACATAAAAAACAGAAGGGACTATATTATATTTGATTTACAATGATAATTTACACAGTTGCATTTCAATTACATTTTTGTACTCTCTTTTTTTAGTCTAAACACAACCTTTATTAATAAAAATAAAAAGAAAAAATGTAAAAGAAAAACGAAAGCAAAAGGGGCGTGCATGCCCTAAAACACATAAATTTAAAAAGGTACATAGGCCTAAAAAAAAACATGAACTTAATTAACTAGACTAGTGGAATCATTTCTTTTTGCCTCAACCAGTGCGACCCAATTAGTGAGAAACCTTAATTCTGCTTGGGCCGTTGAAGCCGCATAACTAGAGCGAATCTTAGTCTCAGCTACAGGGAGGTGCTTAAAACTTCCCTTACTCATTTGAGACTTGGAACTAGATAAAATCTTAAAAGTTGTCTTCACTTTTCTTTTTGATTTGGTTATCACGGGAATCCAATTATTGTCAAACATAGGATCTACTGGACCATGATTAAAATTTGAAGCATGAATATCTTGGTCTTCTGATATATTCTCCAATTTAGTCTTTCCTCTTTTATCTCTTGAAATCTCATCCAAAACTTGTTGATCAATCCTTGGATTGTCAAGAGTCACACTGTTATTTTATGCAAATATTCTCTAGAGGACATTGAGGATTCTCATCGTCTAGATTTAAATACTTGGTATTCAAATAATTGGAGATATCAACATTAATTCTCGCATCTTGATTAGGAAATTGTTCATCTGTTTGAATTTGAATTGGAGAAAAAACTCTCAATTAGATATTGATCTTCCGCAAGTACATTAAATGTGCCCGTCGTAACTAGAAACTACCCTTCACGGATTGGGTCAACTTCTTAAAACCCAAATTTGTCAACTTCAAAATTGGCTGTTGTTTCCCGATTCACTTTCTGAGTATCAATCGCATTTAATTCAAATAAATATGGAGATAATTAGATGCTACCATTTTTGTCTCCCACATTAATACGGGATTTTCAAAATTTTGAATCTGCACAATTTCTTCTCCCTCTATCGTTTCCTGATTTTGTGGGACTGTTTTGCATTTCTCCACGGCAACCTGCCTATTATAGTGGTTAGTGGTGTTGTTTTTCGTGACAGACTGATATGTTTGCCTTGGATTTCTTGATCGCGATTGACCTCTGTTATAATTAATCTCCTTGTTATTTTGGTGGCATCTAGTAGAGTAATGACCAAAAGTTTTACAGTTCGTACATCTCTCTAGAAGATTTTCATATATAATATCCACAGAGAAACATCTATGGTCATCTCTCTCCACATTCAAAAAGGATGGCTGATCAATGTCCACAAGAACTCGGGCATAAAACCCATATGCTTGATCCATTTTAGCTTGATCTAGTTGTAGAGGGATGCCAACTCCTCGTGCAATCTCCACGATTGTGGTTGGATGCCATTATTCCGAGCATATACTGTAAAACCTCATCCAAACTTGAGTATGCGATAATTGTTGATTATATGAATTAAAATCCGGTTGCCATTGAAAAATAAGAAAAATACCGTTTGAAATTGAGCAGGAACCTCCACTCCAAAACCCTATTTAAATCTTCTTCCATAGAAAAATGAACATCAAAATATCCTTTGGGAAACGGAGTAAGCTTCCAAGGATTTGAGTTGCCAAATCAATTACAATACAAATTTTAACTCACTAGGCTTTAAAGGTACATAAATTTTTCTTAAAAGCAAACGTCCGAAATGATTTTTCTGACAATATTTCAGTCTTTCTTAGACATATTTTTGGCTGATGTAAACACACGTGATGTCCCCTTTCACAACTGGCACCAGGAGAAAATTTGGTTGAACTTGTGCTTCATTGGTTTTGAGAAGAGCTGCAAAAAGTTTTCGGTTTTGATGATGGCTATGGTAAAGTATCAAGAACATTTGAGAGACGGGCAAGGAAATTCCACAGATGTACTTTTGAAGAATGCATGGACAAAGCTACAAAATTGAGAGTTAGAGAAAACTCAAAGGGAGAGAGAGTCATCCATCTCAACCAGATTATTCCAATGTCAATTACATTTTTATAAAATTGATTATAATAAATGTTTTAAAACTCGAAAGGCGAGGCGGCAGCTTCGGTTTGAAAATAATAAGAATAAAAATATTTAAAAATTAATAATAAAATAGAAAATAATCCATAACATTCAATAAATAAGTCATATTCAACTATACTAATATAAAGATAGTTCTCCTATCTATAATTTCAAGACGACCAATCACAGTCACAGGTTTTAATAAGTTCAAATATTTGTTAAAAAAAAAAAAAATAGGCCTTTATTAAAACATATAATTGTGGTTGATCGTCTTGAAATTATAATTTCAGGACAATCTGATAGGAGAACTATCCACTAATATAAATAACCCAAACAAACCAAAAAAAATTCGACAACAATAATTCCAAGGGAAATTATTATTCCCTCCTTGTAGTTTACCGTATTCTTTAGTCCCCCCCCTCTAGTTTCAAAATTCTCCAATTTCCCCCCTGTCATGCACCATGCACAAATACAACCAATCTCACCATATAAAAATAGGCATGGGAGGGGGGAAATTGGAGAATTTTAAAACTAAAGGGAGGAGATTGGAGAATATGGTAAACTACAGGGGGAGAATGATAATTTCCCTAATTCCAAAGAACCATTTCACACCAATTTGGTGTATAATACATTGGAGTATAAAAAAAATTTTGGTATAAGCATATTCTATATTTTAACATCAAAATAGTGTAAAAATTGGTAACCTACATCTGAATTTCTCTGAGGATTACAAATGATATATAAAATTAAGTTATGTTTATTTTTAAAAATATAAAACATTATGTATTAATATATTAAAGACTTATTTATTTTAGGGATACTATCAAACCCACCTACCCCATTTATTTTAGGGATACTATCAAACCCCCCCCCCCCCCCCCCCCCCCCCCCCCCCCCCCCCAAAAAAAAAAAAAAAAAAAAAAACCCCAAAGTTGAGGGGGATTTTTGATAGTATCCCTTTATTTTATTTTGGAGTCGTATTAGGTGAGTCTCTGTGTAAAAATAAAGTGAATTAATAGGTGTGCACACATGTGAGACTGTGAGAGGGGCAGAGGGTGATTTATGCTAGTCTTATTGAAGGAGATGAGTGATGATCAACACACGAAACTTAATTAGTGTGGAGTGTTTGGTTGTGAGCCCTCTCTGTTGAACAGTTGAGTGGATGGACAGAGATACAGATATTGATTAATATAGTAATTAGGTAATGTCAGTGAAAAGGTAAGGAGGGTTTTGTTTACTTACTGTTCCTGCCTGCCTGCCTGCACATTAATTCATAGGGTTAATTGCACTAACTTACCCTGTATTTTACAATATTACAGCTATATTCAACTTTTGTATTTATTAACAAAAACATACCCTTGACCACTTTGACTAACTATAAATTTAACCATTGGCTGTTTTATTCATTCAAAAAGTCTAAAATGCCCCCAGTTATTATATTAGCATTTATATATTATCAAGATAAATTCAAATTAAATTTATAATTAATTAAATTTAAAAATAAAACTAATTAAATTAATAATTAATAATTAATAAATGTAATAAAATTAAATAAAAACAATTAAAATAATAAAATTAAATTAATATTTTAAAATAAATTTATTATACAAAATATTTTAATAAAATATTAATACCTTTCCTTATAATAAATATTTAATTTGTTTAAAAATAACAAAAAATTAACTTTTAATTCCACCAAATAAATAAATAAATCATTTCCAAAAACCACCGTTTCCTAATCCAAATTAAAAACCATTAAAAATAACAATAATAACAAAAATAAAAATAAAAATAAAAAAACCCTAACATCTACACCAAAACGTTAAATATTTAATTAGTTTTATTTTTAAATTTAATTAATTATAAATTTAATTTGAATTTGTCTTGATAATATATAAATGCTAATATAATAACTGGGGGCATTTTAGACTTTTTGAATGAATAAAACAGCCAATGGTTAAATTTATAGTTAGTCAAAGTGGTCAAGGGTATGTTTTTGTTAATAAATGTAAAAGTTGAATATAGCTGTAATATTGTAAAATGTCAGGGTAAGTTAGTGCAATTAACCCTAATTCATATTTGATATATATATATATATATATATATATATAGAGAGAGAGAGAGAGAGAGAGAGAGAGAGAGAGAGAGAGAGAGAGAGAGAGAGAGAGAGAGAGAGCACTTGTCCCTTAATTTAGGGAAGGACTAATTGCACAAACGACCCCTGAGTTTAGGTATAATTGCATGTATATAGAATTCTTACCCATAATCGCACAAACATCCCCTGTAATTAGTTGATTTTGGTAAATCTAACCATTGTCCACAATTTTAACCAAAAAATAACTAAAGTGCCCCTAGTTACCTATTTTATTATTTATTATATATATACTTTATTTTTTTTTGACAATTTATATATATACTTAAAATAATAATTATATACAATACTTAATTTATTTATTTAACAATTTTTATAATCCATTTTTTACATTTTTATAATCTATTTTTTTAAATAAATAAATTAAGTATTATATATAATTATTATTTTTAAGTATATATATAATTATTTTTTAAATATATATATAATTATTTTTTTAAGTATATATATAAATTGTCAAAAAAAAAGTATATATATAATTAATTATAAAATAGGTAACTAGGGGCACTTTAGTCATTTTTTGGTTAAAATTATGGTCAATGGTTAGATTTAACGAAGTCAACTAATTATAGGGGATGTTTGTGCAATTATGGATAAAAATTCCATATACAAGCAATTATACCTAGGAAACGTTTGTGCAATTAGTCCTTTAGGGAATGACTTCACTTTTCTTTCTTTATTTCTTTCTTTTGTAAATACAATACAACTAAGAGAGAGAGAGAGAGAGAGAGAGAGGAACACACATGTCCATGACATAAGTGACAAGACAGAGAAAAGAAAGAAAAAGAAGAAGTGTTAATCCAATCAAATCACATCAAAGCCTACAAAAGACATATCCATACTTTCAACATATATATATATATATTCATTAAAAGTGCGACTACTAATCGTGAATCTGAAAGATAGGAAGAGAACTTAATTCTTGATTTATAATTACAAATGTTTACGTGGAGCTCATACAAAAATCAATAATTAAGTTTGTTTTTGGAAATGAACTTGATTGATTTTCATTCTCGATTAGTAAACGTGCACCCGTATAGGATATTTTCATCTCCTACGAAAAACAGGCTTGCCCTCAGCATCGTCATGCATGATTTGCAAAACTTGATGAGGAGGAATGTGTATCCAAATCTGAGGTTTCTCTGATTGATGACCAAGTTGTGCCAATTTATCAGCTGCTCTATTACCTTCCCTATAAGTATGAGTGACAATGCAATGATCAAACTCTGGTATGATTGATATTATGTCACTAATATGCCTCTGCACTTCTGCACATCTAACCTGTCTCTTTTCCACAATGATATCAACCAATGTCTTCGCATCCCCTTCGAGCCATACGTCGTTCCAACCATTTTCGAGTGCTAAATCGAGGCCTCGTCTGAGCGCAGCCAGTTCTGCAATGGTGCTGTTGGTCTTTCCGATGGATTCCGCGTAACCAAGCACGAATTCTGCCTTGTGGTTCCTGAATATCCCTCCAATGCTTCCTTTTCCGGCTCTGCCTTTGCACGATCCATCAAAGTTTAATTTAGTCCAGCCGATTTCAGGTTTTTCCCAGGTTACAGGAATTGGTTCTTTGTGCAAATTTCTAATTAGTGTAAGAATTGGATTGTTTACAAGTCTTTGACACCTTGAAAAGCTAGTGAAGGAGAACATCATTTTTTGAGGAAGTTTTTATCATACATTTAGATATTTTATAAACAATAGAAAGTAAAAAATGGTTTCAAAAAATTCCCATGAAAAACAAACTGATAAGAGAACAAAAAAGTTGTAACCTGTTGAAACCATGGTGAGGAATAAAAATTCAAAACTATATATGATGATGATGATCGACGTCGAAGATTGAATCGAAAGTAATGTTGTGTGTATATATATATATATATAAATATAAACGAAGATGGTGGCAAGAGAAAGCAAGGTATATTCAAAAGTTTACGGCTACAACAAGGCAACATTTCGATACCCGAATAACGAAACTCTCTCAAACGTTCTCATGGTATGAAATTTTCCTGGAAAAGTATTGAGTGCACGAACAAGTAAATATAAAGAGAATGTATTGTACGACAAGAAGGTAGTGGACATGTTTCAAACAATCATTGACCATTCAACTATTGGTGATAGTTTGTCCTAAAATGTGGGATGTTCATTAATTAAACTTTGAAAGAAGCATGCCACGTGGCGAAATGGGCTGATAAAAACAACATGCTCAAATAATATGTAATTCAATATAATTACATTGCAATCTATATAACAGTTGAAATGTTGTTTTTGATTGTTATTAAACAATCAAAATCACAATCAAATACATATGAACTAGAGCGAAAACTACTTTGTTGATGAACACATTAAACGAAGCCTTATTTGCTTGTGATTTACATGTGATCTATTTAACAATTATGTACTATTCAAACTCTAATTGTGACTTCGCTCATTAGAAGCCATCTTTTTTTCCTATGAGCCACAGCCAGTCAAGAGCAACCCCTGCAAATATACCGGCTAGTAGACTAAAGACAAGGACATTGCCCAAGGCATTTTGCTCTGGTCCCTACAAAATCAAGAAATCAGATTACATTTTGATGGAAAATTTTGGTTTTCAATGTTCGAAAATGATGTTCGGTGCCAACTAACCTTATATCCTTTGGGCGCCACTGTAAGGACACAGACAGTTAGATAACCATTTGTCAAGCCCAAGAAAGAAGTGAGCATGATCATCCACCCTTGATCACCATATTTTGCAGTGAAGTAGAATGCAGGGATAAGTAGAAAACGAGAAAGAATTGCGATCATGAGTCCCTTTCTTGATTCCAGCTTCACGCATTCCAAGAGGGGTATGTATCTTGCGATTAGATCCCACACGTTGTATGACGCGATCAAAACAAGTGCATACCTATAAAGATAAGAAGGCATGAGAACATATATATGATATCAAGCTCTGTGCTCGAACTAAAAGATTGTACAATTAGGCATGTGATTCGAGTAGAAATGTTACTTTGCCAGAAATTATCACTTACCATGCGCCTAATTTGTGTTCTCCAGTATTTTCATATAAGAATCCGGGGAAAATAGACAATGTCAACACATATATCAGAAACAGATCAAGTGCATAATCTATATTCCGGAAGAATAGTTGCTTAGTGCTCAACCTTTCCGGTTGTTTAGCTTCTTCGGCCTGCAAAAGTTTCAAAAGTTATCAAGATCTTGATATCTCAAAACCTCTTCAAACATTGATAATTCAAGATTAGAACCAAGTTGAAAAGATTTTCAGTATTACTTGGTCAGGATTTGTTAGGATTCCGGCAGCAGCAAGGTCAGCCGAAACAGTTTTCGATCCTTCTGATGCAGCCTTTGAGCGAAAGTATTTCACTATTGGCAATTTTGGGAAGATATATGCATACAGCAGAACACATAGCAACTCAAAGAATGTGCATATTGCTAGGAATAATACTGCAAAAAAACAGTAACAAAGAAGATTCAACAATCGAAATATACGAGTAGCAAACACAAAAAATGTCTATTAGTACAAGAAGAGTGACATACTAACTCCCTTGCGAAGACCATCATGAGATTTTTCGAAGGCTGCTTTTGTTAGTAGCCTCAAACCAGAAGTGAGAGCTCCCGCGGCACCTAGACCAGCTAGAAATGACTGCAGAGAAGAAAACCAACCAATATGAATTACTAACCAATTCCGACAACCAAGGCTATGATACCATGTTAGTAATCATCGGATCTAAAAGTTTAAGTACTAAACAGATTAAAAAGAACATTGAGAAAATTTGGCGTAGAAGATTTTTACTTGGATGAATTCAGGACACATGAAGGATAAATCACCAACAATTCCACCTTGAACATGAGCATCAGCAACTCCAAAACAAGCAACAATTGAGCATATACCAAGAAAAGGTCCAATTCCTCCTCTACCAGATGTAACTAAATCCAACTGTTGTTCACAAAATCATGAATAGCAAAATGTAAACTTAAATTAAATAAATATTGGAAGAGCAAATTGAAAGTTGAATACTTGAATGAGATACAAAATTTGTAGTGCTTACAAGAAGGAGAGCCAGAGTACTTATAAAGAAAAGAATGTAACCAGCTAAGTTCCTCTGTCTAGTATTGACCTTAGCTTCGTTGTAAGCAAGTATCGCTATTGTTACAAATGCGAATGGTTGATAGACAAGAGTCAGTGCCCTTGTAGGATGATATTTCTTCAGATCAAATTGAATAAAACAACATAATCAGATTATCAAACACTTTTTTTCTAATTAAAATATTAAATTTCAACATATTAAATGAGCAGACTTGATTACCTTGAACAAATTATTGTAGTAATCTCCAATTGTGAGCATACTGCTCCATGAGAGAAGTGACCCCAGACCAAGAACCCAACAAACTGCCATGGCTTTAAACTTTCCCTGGTTTTTTTTTTTTTTTTTTACAGATATTTCAATGAATGTTATGTTTTTTTGACTTGAATTTCAACATTTTCTTTGTCAGGAAAATTAACAAAAGTTAGAGCACAAACCTGAAGCCTTGCTGGAATCTCATTATCAACAGTCATGGCTACTTACTGTAAATAAATTTGAAGAATAGAAACACATGAACAAACTAAAAACATGAATTAAAAAATTGAAAATAAGAATAGTTAATCAACAGAAATAAAGCAGAAATAGTTTATCAACAATGCAGAGGAGAAGGGATGAGCTTCCCCTTTTTTTTTTTTTTTTTTCATTTTTTCTTCTCAATATAGTCTATATTTATTCTAGGTTGTATATTCTAAGAAAAAAATGGAAAAAAGACTCATTTACTTTTGAAGATTCCTGAAATCAATGAATTGATGTAATGATGGTAACATTACCAAAAGTATCTTGGTGGAAGAATCTGAACAATTATTGCTTTTTCTTTATTGGTCAAGCGCTGCTGCCAGGGCAAGGTGCTCAACACCACGAACATTGTTTTGTCTTGAAATGTTTGTTTTTTTGTTTTTTGTTTTTTGTTTTGTTTTTTCATGAAGAGTTCTGCTAACATAAACTTATGTTAACCCCAAGGGGTGATGCCGCTGGTCACTGGGGTAAGCCGTAAACTCGAATGTTTTGGGTTCGATCCCTGGCAGCCACGTTTCTCTTGAGGTAACTGGAGGTTTACTCGGCTGTTAACTTCAAGGCTTCGTAGGATTAGTCAAGGTGCGTGTAAGCTGGCCCAATACCCATGGATATTTGGATAGTTATGACTTATGAGTAACATTTTAACAAATCTATGTATTGTATATACTCATTATCTTTTACCAATAGAGATGGACATTTTTCCCAAAATCCCCACGTCCCCATCTCCATTGGGAGAAAAAAATCATCCCCAAATCCTTTCCTATTTCTCCATTTTCCCATATATATATATATATTAATATTTATTATTTTTTCCTATTTTCCCTATTTCTCCATTTTCCCAATTTAAACCCTAACTATAATTAAATACTATATTAACTTCACGTTCAAATTAGTGTTATGAATTTATGAATCATGATTAATTTTTATTTGAATTTGTAATGAATTTTATTTGTATTTGTATTGCATGTTTGTTTGTTTTTTAATATATAATTTTTAGTAAAATATGATCAAACGGGAAAACAAGAGAAATGGAAGAAAAAAAACAGAAAAAAACGAGGAAAATAGGAAACTAGGGATGGGGGTACCTCCCCCCAAACCCCCCCATCCCCATTTTCTCCAAATGGGGAAATAAGGGACATATATCCATCCTCATTTCCTCAATGCTCATCCTTAGATACGTATGATGATTAACCGCGACATGATGAGATCAATCACTGCATACACATAGTTTGGATATTTGTAGGCACATTGAATGGGAGGTGTATAGCTATAAATTTGTCTGGATACGTATAGCATAAAAATGGGAGGGAGAATCCAAATATGATCAAAGAAACAAGGAAAGTTGCCATCTCATAGATAGCTGTATTATAAATTCAAAGGACACAAAATATCTCTAGTTATAGTAACCCAAAATAAATAGATTGCCAAAAATAAATAGAGATTTCAATAAATTACATGTCAATTGGCCAGACGAAGTTAATCGTAGCGGTGAATATTCTTCGGTCATGATATTTATTCTATTAAATTAGACAGATATAGCAACCAGGACCAGATTTCATGGCAAAAAGGTGTTGTCGATATAAAAAGCTAGTAGCTACAGTTAGACTTTTCCCAATCCTTTGAAGATGAATAGATGATCAATTGAATGAGTGGTGAGTTAAGCTTGGAGAGCCTTTTTGTTTTATTTTCAATGTTGTTACAAGGGATAATGATTGGTGGAGAGGTCACTCTCACTGATAATGTTGATATTCAATTGGGAAATACACAAACAATCAAAGAAAGTAAGGTATTGGTGGAGAGGTCAATTATGTAGTAATCTGTTGACTCAACTTGATATAAATTAAATTAGGCAGCTTCTCAAGTGTATGACACAGTAAACTAAAGAGACTATTGGGGCTAGAGAATAGAGATATGGAGAAAAACCTTGTGTGTTAACGTAGTGGTTGCAGTTGACCATCTAATCGATTATTGATTTTATTTCACGTGACGTGTTTTAAGTGAATGAGCGTATGAGTGCCCGCCTCATCCAAACTTTTCTTCTTTCTATCATTCGTTAATTCTTTTGATGAATGTAAACTTAGGCAGTCAATTAACCAAGAACATCCAAATGAGATTTTTATGCTATGCTTCCAAAAATAAAAAACCTTCTAAACAATTACAATAATAATCTTATTCAAAATAAAATATAAAAAAATGAAAAAAAAAAAAAAAATGTTCTTGACCTTGAAGAATTGCTTAAAAGAAGTCTCTTGAACATCTTAGGAACAATATAGATAGATCATTCTCTTGTTTGGTTAATTTTGAAATTTTAGTTCAAGATAAAAAGTTACATAAAGCTATGCAACTTAGTTCCACAACATCAGGTAACTTCGGTTTTGAGAAAATTTCAAAATCAACCGAACAAGAGAATAGTATTACAATATATATTTAAAACGCATCTTTTTTACTGATGACCCACAACCAGTCAAGAGCAACCCCAACAAATATGCCTACCAATAGACACAACACAAGGATATTTCCCAAGACATTTTGCTTAGGTCCCTACAAAACCAAAAAAAAAAGTGTCTACATCGTTTTCAAAAGATACTACAAGGATTCCTAAAGTCAATTGATTAAATTATTTTTTAGAGTAATGTAATTTAATTTCTTGTATAAATGTGCTCATTTTTAGTTCTGAATTTGGCCCAATAGGCCCAAAACCAAAAAAAACTAAACCGAATCGATTCAATCAGTTTTTTATCGGTTCACTCGAAAAGTGAACCGATCCATTAAAATAAAACATGAATTTAAGATCTCTTATATAATCATAATTAATATAATTTAAGGGTGGTTCTATTACCACCAAAAAAATATCTTACAACAGTCCTACACCCATATTTTAATACTTAAAAGTACGTAACTTTATAATTGAAAATTTAAATTTACTTTCTACACGTATAAGTTGAACATCTAATCTATCATAAACCATAATACTTAATCAAAACCATAGGAATTCAATTCAACTTTGGATACCAAAGAGAAAAATAAAATGAATTCAAGATCAGAAATCGAAAGAGTTGTTGTCGTAGTTCCGGTTGGTGTTCTAGTAGTTGGTGAAAATGTTGTTGTAAAACCTAATTAAGTAACATTACCGGAAACTAAAGACGAAGAAGAAAAGAGAAAACACAATTTGTCATTCTCAATATAATTTGATTTAATAATAGTTTTTATGTTCAACTTTTAAGATTAACCTTTAAATTCACAGATAACAAACCACGAACTTGGTGTTAAATTACATAAATTTAATTACAACGATCACACACGATAACGTTTTCGGAAGAGAAACTAAGCAAAATCACAAAACCCAATTTCTGATATTGCTAAGTGCACACACTAATCCTTTTAAGTGAACTCTTTTATTCTTTGATGGCCCAACAATGGGCCCAATATTAACTTTTGTCAATAATTATTACAACAAAACCGGACAGATTATTTCGATGATATTCCTTTAAGGCCGAAAACGATAATAAAATGTTAAATCATTCGTGTAATAACAGTTAAGGTGATTAGAGGATCTAGATCCATCGGAATATTCTGATTATGGTATATATTTGAGGATTTCTCTGGTTTATTTATTGTTTGACAAGAAATGGGGTCTAATTAATTTGAAAAATAGGATATGTGTTTGGTTTGTTTAGGCTTCTTTAAATTTTTAGTACCTATTAGTACTTATTTAGTGTAATTAGTATGAACTTAATAATTTGAGTTTTAATAACACAAAAAATATGTTTCCAACAAAAAACACTATATCGACACAAAAAAAAGAATAAAAAAAAAATACAAGATTTAGTATCCTTTGTTCGAGATTTATTAAGTCTAATCTTGTACCTTTTTTCTTTGTCTTTTGATCTTTTAAATTAAGAGCATTTTAGTCGATTCCGTTACTTTTGTAGTTTTAAAACTCAACTTTTTAAGTCGGTAAAAAGCCCATTATCACTTTGGTTATGGACAACAATTATCTCTCCTGATACAAGTTTTTACTTAATTAATAGTTAATGCTAATGATAATAATGCTTATATATTCAAGTTGAAGTGATTGTAAACTCACAAAATTTTTACTATAAGAAACATATCATTGAGTCAACTTCGTCCCGTATTCCCTTCGTGATATTCAATTATTAGAGAAAGATCGAGACTTTAATTTTCAATAATCCTAACTTTTCCATGGGTTTAACCATAATTAAATGGTCAACGAATTATTTCCCCTAGTGTATATATATATATATATATATATATATATTTGGCAATTCGAACATGACAGTAGGAAAGATGGGTCCAAAAACCCAAAGTTTTCCAAAATTCCACCGAAAGCTTATTATTTGATGGTCCCAATTGTCTGTAATTCTTGATAAGAAGAAATTTATTGAAATGTGTGTGTTTTGCCTGGATTCATTCTAACACTCTTAATCAGGAAAAAAAAAAAAAACATATACGAAAGTAAGCATAATATATACGAAAGTCTCAAATATCACAGACTTCAAACAACATAACGATTTCAACTTCAAATCATAGGTCTCTAGACTCCAAGAGTTGTCAAGTACGAGATATACTGGGAGCTTACTACCGACCGGACTAGACTACTAGAGAATTATTACAATATATATTTAAAACACATCTTTTTTACCGATGAGCCACAACCAGTCAAGAGAAACTCCAATAAATATGCCTACTAATAGACATAACACAAGGATATTTCCTAATGCATTTTGCTCAGGTCCCTACAAAACCAAAAAAAAAATAAATCAAAATATATTTCAAGTATTTAAACATTAGTAATGATCACATGTAGTATCCCGTATGAATTTTTTGTACAGGATCACCGATTATCTTCTCCGAAAATCAGTGATAACGCAATTGATAATTTTCAAATTGAACATTTTGGTTTCTTTGCACAAGAGTAAATTAGAAGTATTTGAAGGTGCAAAAACTAATACCTTGTATCCTTTTGGTGCTGATGTAAAAACACAAACAGTAAGATAACCATTTGTCAAGCCTAAGAAGGAAGTGAGCATGATCATGCACCCTTGATCACCATACTTTGCGGTGAAGTAGAACGCGGGAACGAGTAAGAAACGAGATAGAATTACAATCATAAGCCACTTCCTCGATTCCAACTTCAAACAATCTACTACGGGGATGTATCTCGATATTAAATCCCACACGTTGAATGATGCAATCAGAACAAGAGCATACCTAAAAGATAGACAACATATATCATATCAAGCACTGTGCTCAAGCTAAAAAGTAATCGTTCACAACTACACATGTGATTCACTTACCATGTGCCCAATTTGTGTTCTCCGGTATTTTCATATAAGAATCCGGGAAAAATGGACAATGTTAGCCCATATATCATAAATAGGTCAAGTGCATAGTCTATATTCTGGAAGAAAAGTTGCTTAGTGCTTAACCTTTCATGTTCTGTAGCATCTTCGGCCTACAAAAGTTTCAAATGCTATTAGGGGATCGGTATCTCAAAATGATCTTAAACGTTGAGAATACAAGAACAGAAGTTAGAGCCCAAGTTGAAGAAAGTCACAGTACTATTTGTATTTGGTCATGTTTTGTTTGGATTCCCCCAGCAGCAAGGTCAGCTGAAACGGTTTTCGATCCTTCTGAGGCGGCTTTTGAACGAAAATACTTCACTATTGGCAGTTTAGGGAAGAAAAATGCATACAGAAAAATGCATAGGAACTCAAAGCATGTGCAGATAGCTAGGAATAACACTACAAAGTAAGGCACAAAATTAATCATTCGACAATGGAAAAATACATGTAAATATGCCTAATAGTATTAGAGACACAACATACTAACTCCCTTGCGAAGACCATCATGAGATTTTTCGAAGATTGCCTTTGTTAGTAGCCTTAAAGCAGATGTTAGAGCACCAGCAGCTGCTTGACCAGCTATATAGGACTGAAGAACATAAAACCAACATATATTTATGTACTCATTATAAAATCAAGCCTCTTTGAAAAGCAAGATTAGAAATAAGTGTCAAAGAAGATCAACCTGAATGAATTTGGGGCACATGAAGGATAGATCACCAACCATTCCACCTTCGACGTGGGCGCCAGCAACTCCGAAACAAGCAACAATTGCCCATATGCTAAGAAACGGTCCAATTCCACCTTTCCCAGATGTGCCTAAATCTAACTATCACATATCAATGACAACGTATAATCAAATATACATTCAAAGCAATTGAAACATACAAATTGCATAAGCAGTGCCTGCTTACTTACAAGAAGGAGTGACAGAGTACTCGCGAAGAAAAGAATGAAACCTGCTAAGATCCTCTTTCTAGTATCGATCTTCGATTCGTTGTATGCAAGTATCGCCATTGTTACAATTGCGAAGGGTTGAGAAACGAGGATAAATGCCCTTGTAGGATGGTATTTCTTCATGGAAAATAAAAACATCATCAAACAACAAGACAAAATCAAAAAAATAAAAAAATAAATAAAAATTATCCAACTTGTAATCAAATCATGTCTGCAATGTCTCAATCAACCTTGCAAATTTCCTACTTCAACAATTGATCAAATATTAAAGTCCCAAATACTTTAAAATGTGTGATAAGTTGATAATCAAAACACAATAAGCTAACATACCGTGAACAAATTAGTATAGTAATCGCCAATTGTTAGCACACTGTTCCAGGAAACAAGTGACCCCAGACCAAGAACCCAACAAATTGCCATGGCTTTGAATTTCCCCTGTTTATTACAGAAATTGAATGAATAATAATATCATATTTAGCTCTTAATAATCAGAGAGAAATTTCTACACTTTTTTTATCAAATAATAATTCAAGCACAAACAAACCTCAAGCCTTGCAGGAATCTCATTTTGCACAGTCATGGCTACTCACTATAAAATGAATCACAATAAAACTGATAAATATATATAATTTGCAAGATATATATATAAACAAAAAAAACAAAAAAAAACAAAAAACAAAAAACAAAAAACAAACATTAATAACCCATTTAAGCAATGAAGAAACTCTACTAAAAACATGAAAATATAATATACCTTGATATATAGAGAATAGAAAACAAAGCTGAAAACTTTATCCACAGTGAAGAACAGAAAGGATGAGCTTTCACTTACCTTTATTTGTATGTTTTTTTTGTTTTTTTTGCAGAGATCATTGGACTTGCATGGTAAATGCAGAATAATAATAATAATAATAATAATATGCTTTCGAAGATTCATTAAATGGGTTTTTGATGTAAAAGTTTTATTGGATGTCAGTGGAAAATTTGACATTTGTTATTTTGTTTAACCGCGTTGCTGCGAGAGTGCCAGGGCAAGCTTCACTTTGAAATTGAACCCTTCTTTCCCTCCTTTATTTCCCTCCCCTTCCATACTTTTCTTCTTCCTTCAGAAATTTCACTTCATTTATAAATTTAATCCAATTATGATCAATTCAAATTTCAAAGCTGATCACAAATGAAAAAAAAAATCAATCCCTTTTTTTAATGGAAAATCTGATAATATGATATAAAATATTAAAGTTAGATCTTATGAAATAATAGACATTTTCCAAAACCGGTAAAGGTATTATAATCTTTTCATTTGGTCAACGAAAGTCAATTTAATGGAACAGTTAACGGTGCTACAGTCTAGGGGATGTTTTTGAATACATGTTTTATCTATCCATCTAACAATAGTTGAAAGGTCAGGGGAGGTTTTTAATATAAACCAAAAAAATTACATTATTTGAAGGAAAATTATCATTTTTACCCCTGAGGTTTGCCGTATTAGATAAAATGGTCCCTCTAGTTTTAATAATGGTCAATCAACCCCCTGAAATCCAAAATATTGGTCATTTTACACCTTATGTCAAGTTTTTCATCCAAAATCCCTTTGACTGTTAACTAAAAATTAAAATGCTTCCATCAGGGATTGTGATTGAAAGCCACACGTTCTAACCAACTGAGCTACTCCAGCTCATCGTTAGAGGTTTGTTGATTTAAATGTGTATATGTATATATATATATATATATAATTTAAAATAACCTCATATTTAATAATAATATATAGAAACAGATTTATGAAAAATAAAAAGAAAAAGAAAATAAGAAAACAAAAGGAAAACCAAAAAATCCAAAAAATCAAAGCCCGTAAATTTTTTCTCTTTTTTTTCTTTTTTTCCTTTTCAAAAATTATATTATTTCAATTTGTTAAAAAATAAAAATAAAAATAAAATTAAAATTAAAAAAACCCAAAAAATCAAATCCCCTAAATTAAAAAGGGAAAACATTCAACAAAAAAAAAAAAAAAAAAGAATGAAAGAAAAATAATTATAAAAAAAAAAAATCCTTTTTTTTTTTCCTTTTGTTTTCTTATTTTCTTTTTCTTTTTTACAAATCTGTTTTTATATATTATTATTAAATATGAGCCGTTTTTAAAATTATATAAACAGATTTAAATTATTTTAAACAAAAATATATATATATATATATATATATACACACACACACACACACTTTTTTAAATCAACTAACCTCTAACAACGAGTTTTAGTAGCTTAGCTAGTTAGAGCATGACTATTAATTACAACGTCGAAGGTTCAATAAACTTGACAGGGGGGTTAAAATGACCAATATTTAGGATTTCAAGAGGTTGACTGACTATTATTGAAATTAGAGAGACCAATTTATCTAACATGGCAAACCTCATGGGGGAAAATGATAATTTCCCTTATTTGAATTATGAATAATAAAAGAATTATAAAAAAATATAAAAAATAATTATATTTTAAAAAAAATGGATAAAATACTGTCTTATATATATTCTATATTTGTTTCGAAACCTAATCCCAAAAGTAAACGTATACAAATGAAAACAAAATCATTATATAAAGTATAAACTAAATTTATTCCAAAAATTGACTATTAAAACTTATATTAAAACTTAACCAAGAACATCCAAATGAGATTTTTACACTATGCTTCCAACAAAAAAACCTTTTAAACAATTACAGTAATGTCTTATTCAAAATAAAATATAAATAAAAGAAAAAAAAAAATCTACTAAATCCGAATCTTCCATGGTTTGTGTATGAAGTGCTATTCTACATCTAATTGTGTCTGCAACTCTGCATCCATCACTACAATTTCTTGCTCTGTTCTAAGCAGACTTGAACGAACTTCTTTTCTATCAGGACCAATATAGAAGGATCATTCTCTTGTCAGGTCGGTTTTGAAATTTTATTTCAGGACCGAAGTTACATAACGCTATAAAACTCAGTTCTACAGCACCATGTAACTTCGGTCTTGAAAAAAATTTCAAGACTGACCGAACTAGCTACAGAATTATTGCGATATAGATTTAAATGGCATCTTTTTTTCCAATGAGCCACAGCCAGTCAAGAGAAACACCAACAAATTAAGTAACATTACCGAAAACTAAAGAACGAAGAAGAAAAGAGAAAACAGAATTTGTCATTCTCAATATAATTTGATTTAATAATAGTTTTTATGTTCAACTTTTAAGATTAACCTTTAAATTCACAGATAACAAAACACGAACTTGGTGTTAAATTACATAAATTTAATTACAACGATCACACACGATAACGTTTTCGTAACGGAAACTAAGCAAAATCACAAAACCCAATTTCTGATACTGCTAATTGCACACACTAATCCTTTTAAGTGCACTCTTTTATTCTTTGATGGCCCAACAATGGACCCAATATTAACTTTGGTCCATAATTATTACAACAAAACTGGACAGATTATTTCGATGAAATTCCTTTAAGGCCGAAAACAATAATAAAATGTTAAATCATTCGTGTAATGACAGTTAAGGCGATGAGTGGATCTAGATCCATTGGAATATTCTGATTATGATATATATTTAAGGATTTCTCTGGTTTATTTATTGTTTGACAAGAAATGGGGTCTAATTAATTTGAAAAATAGGATATGTGTTTGGTTTGTTTAGGCTTCTTAAATTTTTATTACCTATCTGTACTTATTTTGTGTAATTAGTATGAACTTAATAATTTGAGTTTTAATAACACAAAAAATATGTTTCCGACAAAAAACACTATACAAACACAAAAAATAAAATAAAATAAAAGATATTCAAGGCTTAATTAGCATCCTTTGTTTGAGATTTATCGAGTCTAATCTTGTACCTTTTTCCATATCTTTTGATAGTTTAAATTAAGTAAGAGCATTTTAGTGAATTCCGTTACTTTTGTAGTTTTAAAACTCTAACTTATTAAGTTGGTAAAAAGCCAATAAAATCAGTACATGCGTAAGTGTTATTTTGCCCATTATCACTTTGGTTATGGACAACAATCATCTCTCTTGATACAAGTTTTTACTTAATTAGATAATTACATTCGAGTTAATGCTAATGGTAATAATGCTTAATGCTAATGGTAATAATGCTTATACATTCGAGTTTAACTGATTGTAAACCCACCAAATTTTTACGATAAGAAATATATCATTGAGTCAACCTCGTATGTATTCCCTTCGTGAAATTCAATTGTTAGAGAAAGAATTTTCAACAATCCTAACTTTTCCATAGGTTTAACCATAATTAAATGGGCAAAGAATTATTTCCCCTAGCAAGTCATTTTCCAAAAAATAATGTTAAGACTTCATACAATGAATTTTGGATGTTTCAATTCAACCCCACAAATTACACTTGTCACCGTTGATGTAATACTAATATATGAACAGGTGTCCAAGCTGTGACATTATAAGTTTGCTTATCATTTTTTTGTTTTCTTCTCTTTTTTTTTTTTTTCTTTTTTTTTCTACTGTCAATTATAAAATCTTAAGTTTTCTCGAAGTTTGCCTTGTTGACAGGTGACTTCACGATTTTCGTCAAGCCACGAAGGCTCAAGTAGGGTTGCACATTGGGGAAATGGGGATGGATATAGGTCCCCCCATCCCCATCCCCACTTCTCCAACCCTTCCCCATCCCTCCCCATTTCCCCATTTGGGGAAAATGGGGATGGGGGAGTTTTGGGGGGAGGTCCCCCCATCCCCATCCCCATCCCCATTTCCCCATTTTCCCCGTTTCCCCGTTTTTCCCCGTTTCCCCGTTTCCCCATTTGGTTGAAAATTACAAATTAAACTAAAAAAAAAAAAAAAAAAAAAAAAAAACATTTCATTACAAATGCAAAAGAAAATATATAACAAAATAATGTCAAATATATATACATTACAAAATAATGTCAAAGAAAATACATTACAAAATATATATATATATATATATATATATATATATATATAATTATTTTTATAATATTTTGGGGAAAATGGGGATGGGGAGACCCCACCCCATCCCCATTTCCCCATTTTCCCCACTAATATAGTGAAATGGGGATGGGGATGGGGGGAGGTACCCCCATCCCCACCCCCATTTCAATTTGGGGATGATTTTCATCCCCATCCCTCCCCATTTCCCCATTTTCCCCCAAAAAATTTCCCCCAAATGGGGATGGGGAAGCGGGGAAACGGGGATCCGGGGGAAAATGTGCAACCCTAGGCTCAAGTCTCAATATCTTGTATATATTGTTTCGTTATTGTCTATCAGGGAGCCAACTTCACTATAGTATTTGATCTTAGTAGCTGTTGCTAGTTCTCTAACTCTTCCTAACTGATATATATATGTGTGTGGCAATTCGAACATGACAGGAGGAAAGATAGGTCCAAAAACCCGAAGTTTTCCAAAATTCCACCGAAAGCTTAATATTTGATGGTCCCAATTGTCTGTAATTCTTGATAAGAAGAAATTTATGGAAATGTGTGTGTTTTGCCTGGATTCATTCTAACACTCTTAATCAGGAAAAAAAAATCATGTATGAAAGTAAACATAATATATACGAAAGTCTCAAACATCACAGACTTCAAACGACATAGCGATTTCAACTTCAAATCATAGGTCTCTAGACTCCAAGAGTTGTCAAGGAAGAGATATACTGGGAGCTTACTACCCACCGGACTAGAGAATTATTACAATATATATTTAAAACACATCTTTTTTACCGATGAGCCACAACCAGTCAAGAGAAACTCCAATAAATATGCCTACTAATAGACATAACACAAGGATATTTCCCAATGCATTTTGCTCAGGTCCCTACAAAACCAAAAAAATAAAAATAAAATATATTTCAAGTATTTAAACATTAGTGATGATCACATGCAGTATCCCGTATGAATTTTTCGCGTAAGATCACTGGTTATCTTCTCCGAAAATCAGTGATAACGCAATTGATAATTTTCGAGTTGAACATTTTGGTTTCTTTGCATAAGAGTAAATTAGAAGTATTTGAAGGTGCAAAAACTAATACCTTGTATCCTTTTGGTGCTGACGTAAAAACACAAACAGTAAGATAACCATTTGTCAAGCCTAAGAAGGAAGTGAGCATGATCATCCACCCTTGATCACCATACTTTGCGGTAAAGTAGAACGTGGGAATGAATAAGAAACGAGAGAGAATTACAATCATAAGCCACTTCCTTGATTCCAACTTCAAACAATCTACTAGGGGAATGTATCTCGATATTAAATCCCACACGTTGAATGATGCAATCAAAACAAGAGCATACCTAAGAGATAAAAAAAATATATCATATCAAGCATTTTGCTCAAACTAAAAAGTAATCGTTTACAATTACACATGTGATTCACTTACCATGTGCCCAATTTGTGTTCTCCAGTATTTTCATATAAGAATCCGGGAAAAATGGACAATGTTAGCCCATATATTAGAAATAGGTCAAGTGCATAGTCTGTATTCCGAAAGAAAAGTTGCTTAGTGCTCAACCTTTCATGTTCTGTGGCATCTTCGGCCTACAAAAGTTTCAAACGCTATTAGGGAATCGGTATCTCAAAACGATCTTAAACATTGAGAATACAAGAACAGAAGTTAAAGCCCAAGTTGAAGAAAGTCACGGTACTATTTGTATTTGGTCATGTTTTGTTTGGATTCCCCCAGCAGCAAGGTCAGCTGAAACGGTTTTCGATCCTTCTGAGGCGGCTTTTGAACGAAAATACTTCACTATTGACAGTTTAGGGAAGAAAAATGCATACAGAAAAATGCATAGGAACTCAAAGCATGTGCAGATAGCTAGGAATAACACTACAAAGTAAGGCACAAAAGTAATCATTCGACAATGGAAAAATACGTGTAAATATGCCTAATAGTATTAGAGACGCGACATACTAACTCCCTTGCGAAGACCATCTTGAGATTTTTCAAAGATTGCCTTTGTTAGTAGCCTTAAAGCAGATGTTAGAGCACCATCAGCTGCCTGACCAGCTATATAGGACTGAAGAACGTAAAACCAACATATATTTATGTACTCATTATAAAATCAAGCCTCTTTGAAATGCTAGATTAGAAATAAGTGTCAAAGAAGATCAACTTGAATGAATTCGGGGCACATGAAGGATAGATCACCAACCATTCCACCTTCGACGTGGGCGCCTGTAACTCCGAAACAAGCAACAATTGCCCATATGCCAAGAAATGGTCCGATTCCACCTTTCCCAGATGTGCCTAAATCTAACTATCACATAGCAATGACAACGTAGAATCAAATATACATTCAAAGCAATTGAAACATACAAATTGCATAAGCAGTGCCTGCTTGCTTACAAGGAGCGAAAGAGTACTCGCGAAGAAAAGAATGAAACCTGCTAAGATCCTCTTTCTAGTATCGATCTTCGATTCATTGTATGCAAGTATCGCCATTGTTACAATCGCAAAGGGTTGAGAAACGAGGATAAATGCCCTCGTAGGATGGTATTTCTTCACGGAAAATAAAAACATCATCAAACAACAAGACAAAATCAAAATAAAAAAAAAATAAAAAAAAATAAAAAAAAAAATTTATCCAATTTGTAATCAAATCATGTCTGCAATGTCTCAATCAAGCTTGCAAATTTCCTACTTCAACAATTGATCAAATATTAAAGTCCAAAATACTTTAAAATGTGTGATAAATTGGTAATCAAAACACAATAAGCTAACCTACCGTGAACAAATTAGTATAGTAATCGCCAATTGTCAGCACACTGTTCCAGGAAACAAGTGACCCCAGACCAAGAACCCAACAAATTGCCATGGCTTTGAATTTCCCCTGTTTATTACAGAAATTGAATGAATAATAATATCATATTTAGCTCTTAACAATCAGAAAGAAATTTCTACACTTTCTTTGTCAAATAATAATTCAAGCACAAACAAACCTCACGGCTTGCAGGAATCTCATTTTGAACAGTCATTGCTACTCACTATAAAATGAATCACAATAAAACTGATAAATATATATAATTTGCAAGATAAAAAAATAATAATAATAATAATAAAAAAAAAACATTAATAATCCATTTAAGCAATGAAGAAACTCTACTAAAAACATGAAAATATAATATACCTTGATATATAGAGAATATAAAACAAAGCTGAAAACTTTATCCACAGTGAAGAACAGAAAGGATGAGCTTTCACTTACCTTTATTTGTATGTTTTTTTTGTTTTTTTTGCAGAGATCATTGGACTTGCATAATAAATGCAGGATAATAACAATAATAATAAATGTGTCTACATTGCTTTCGAAGATTCATTAAATGGGTTTTTGATGTAAAAGTTTTATTGGATGTCAGTGGAAAATTTGACATTTGTTATTTTGTTTAACCGTTGCTGCCAGAGCAAGCTTCACTTTGAAATTGAACCCTTCTTTCCCTCCCTTATTTCCTTCCCCCTCCACAAATTTCACTTCATATATAAATTTAATCCAGTTATGATCAATTCAAATTTCAAAGCTGATCACAAATGAAAATAAAAATTAAAAAAATCAATCCGTTTTTTTAATGTTAAATCTGATAATAAGATAAAAAATATTGAAGTTAGATCTTATGAAATAATAGACATTTTCTGAAACTGGTAAAGGTATTATAATCTTTTCATTTGGTCAACGAAAGTCAATTTAACAGAACAGTTAACGGTGCTGCAGTCCAGGGGACGTTTTTTTTGAATAAATGTTTCTTTATCTATCCATCCAACAATAGTTGAAAGGTGTAGGGGGTCGACCTACGGTCGATGTGGATCGGGTCGGATATATGCTAGGCCCAAGGCAACTTGGTTGAGCTTGTCGTATGAGGGGATGTCGTCTGCTCCAGAACCTGCAAGAAAAGTTAGTCTGCCGAATGAACGGAGGTCGTCTCCTCAAGGACCTGCAAGAAAAGTTATAAGATAAACAAAGCACAGTTAAAACAAAGGTGGTGTGTCTGGATCGTTTTGCCTTAGGTATGCTTGGGCTGAGCAATTTATTGTGGACGTAGTAGTCTGGTGATCGCCGGTAGTCGGAATCTTCTCAGGGACAGAATTTCAGTACGCTATTTATAGGCTTTAGTTGAGAGAAAATCAGAGAGCTTTCAAATGAACGAGCCCTTCTTTTTATAGGAGGAGGTATAGCTCCAACGTCCACTTTTCAGAGACTTGATTGTGGGCGAGATTTGTGGAGTGATATCCTCTCCATAAGTGGACTGTTATCTGCGGTTACAAGTCCATTCGTAACTGACGCTTTGAATTAGTCAGATGTTGCTGGCAGCTATGATGGGTCGACCAAACATAATGGGCCCGGGATAGGCTAGTAAAGATTGGGCCTTGGCAGGTTGGGCCCATTGGACCATTTTTGGCTACTACAGTTTGTCCCCCACTCTCTAAATAAGAATCCATCGAGTTTAGAGAGTGATTTCAGCTGAATCGACTGGAGTCGAACGACTTTTTATCTTGAATTCGATAAATATCTTCATTGGTTTCAACCAATGTCGAACGATGTTTGAGTCGACTGGAGTCGAACGACTTTGTATTGAATCCGATAAATATCTTCATTGGTTTTATCCAATGTCGAACGATATTCGTATCAGAACGAGATCAACATTGATCCTGGATGGAGTCGACCATTTGTCGAATGAACATACCTCAGCGATGTATGTTTGGTTAGTTTTTGGCCAATGTTCTCTGGGCGAACGACGCTGTGTCGCTGATAAAGGCTTGACGTTTAGTCGATCCTTTTTTC
This sequence comes from Acer saccharum, assembly GCA_030490815.1. Taxonomy (NCBI): domain Eukaryota; kingdom Viridiplantae; phylum Streptophyta; class Magnoliopsida; order Sapindales; family Sapindaceae; genus Acer; species Acer saccharum. The sequence goes on along the minus strand of CM059877.1, from coordinate 6,172,360 downwards.
GGTTTGTTGGTTGAGTATTTAACCTGAAATGATGGATTTAAAAGCAGAAGTGACAGGCGTTTGAGTTTCCAATGCTGGCGTCAGATGCATTTATTTCTTGCGCAGTTAACTAAAAAAGTTTTTTGAATTTGAAACCTTTATCGGGTTTTTCACCCAGGTTAACCGGTGTGGTTTGGTTAACCGGGGCAGTTGAATCGGCAGTTGGGAAGGTGTCGACACGTGTCAACTAGGGTTAGTGGGTTTTATAAAACCCAAACCGATCAACTCCTTTCAACCAGTTGCTCTGCGTTGGAATTCTTTGTTCTTCACTGAGAAAAACTCCATTCCTTTCTCCACGATCTTGTGCTTGAAGATTCCTTGCTCTCGAATCCTTCCAAGGTTGGTGAAATCTTTCCTTCGCATTTTATTTTTCGTTCTTTATGCGTGTAGAAAAACTTGTTAAACATTTAGTTTAGAAAGTACCTTCCTTTGTTTTTGAATATTTCTGATGTTTGGATGAACTTTTCTGAAACTGAATCTGAGGATGTTCTTTCAGAAGTTTTGCTAGATTTTTGATGTTTGCATGATTGATCCATGTCAAGTTAGTTTGTTTTGCAAAATGTTGTTTTCTGTTTTCGTGTAGAAGTCGTCTTGGTGAGAGTAGCTTTCTAGGGTAGACTCCTATCTTAGGATCCAGGTTGGCTCTCCCTTAGGAAGTTAGGAAACCCTAGGTTTTTTGATCAAAAAAGTTCCTTAGGTTGTGATTGTAGCGTGTAGCTTTTGTCTGACTTGTGCATTTTCTGCATGTCAGATTTTGGGAATACGATGTCGAGCGACCATACGACCTCTGACTTGGGTATTAGCTGGTCTGATGATGATGGAGGAGTCGACAGTATGACGCGAGATGTCGATAGACGGGTAACGGTTGAAAATCCGTCTACGTCTCTCTCTATTGATGCTAGGGGTCTCTTAGAACAAGGTGCCGTATACGCCATGGCGTCGGCTGTTGAGTTTCCTGAGTATATAGATGTTGATGAGCCGTCGACATCTGGTCGTTCGCTAGGTATATTAAAAGATAGTCCTGCCAGTGTGATTTCTGAGGACATGTTACCTGGCATTCGTGCGATGTACGGTATCCCTAACGACGTTGAACTACGTGCGCCGAAGGAACACGAGCGTGCCGACTGGGATATACCAGGATGGACGTGTCTCTACGAGTACACCTTCCGTCTAGGTTTTAGATTTCCCATCCCTCAGTTGGTCCGACGAATGTTAGTGTATTATGATCTTGCTCCTGGTCAGCTGATGCCCAATACTTGGAGAATATTGTTGGGCTTAGGAATATTATGTGAGAGGAATAATGTACAGTTCGGGCTCGGATGCCTCCTTCACAATTATTATCTAAAGGAGCATCTGACCGACGTTGGACGTTATTCGTTAGTGTCGCGAAATAAAAAGATGGATCTTATCATCGACACGAAGACGAATGACAGAAACTGGAAGGACACTTTCTTTTTTGTAAGGGGTCCTCCAGTCGACGGCCCATGGCGGATGGGGAACGAAGTATATCAATACCCACGAGTTTGGAATCGTTACGGTAAGTTTTCTTGACTGTCGAATGGATTGTGGACACATGTTATTTAGATGGTTATCTAAATATATTTTGTTTATAACTTTTGCAGAGGTTGGAGGGGCAGGCAAAGCACCGGAGTGTGGTGTCGCTGCCGAGCGTACTAGGATTTTGTTGGAAATCCCAGCGGCGCAGAGAAGTGTTAGCAATTTGCTAACGGAAGGTAATTTCAGGCCTAGTCGCCTGTGGAGGTGGTCGACATTAAATAGATCGCGCGCCCCCTATCCTCACGTGAAGGATTTTTTAACGTGCCTATGGATCAGGAGGAGTTTTGAGATCCTACAGTTCGACTTGCATTTTTTAAAGCCCCTAACTGATGTTGAACGTCGTTTCGCAGTGACGACGATGGCGAGCGCAGAGATAAACATACCTGACGAAGCCGAAACCTTGAGGCGCTACAAAGAGGAGTTCACCAGGAAACGAGCGGCTGCGCAGAAGAAAAAGCAGGCTGCTGAGGCGTCGGCTGGCGGTTCTCCGTCGGTGGTAGGGCCACCTCTGGAGTCTTCACCAGAGAGGTCTCCACTGAAAAAGAAACCAAGGAGGGCCCCTCCTGTCGAACGACAGAAGAAGGCTGCATCCAGTTCGAAAGATAAGTCGACTGGATCAGACTTCGAGCCTGATTCTCTGATGAAGCTTCCTGCTTCGGGGCTGTCATCCTTCAAGGACCCCACTGGGTTTTTGAAGAGGTCGGACGACTTCACTCTGGTCGATGACGATCTGCATTTGAAGAAAGTCAAGACAGAGGAGGTGTTCGACACGCTGCTGCTCTCGAATTTCCAGGTAAGAGTTATGGTCTTATCATTTTCTCATTGTTGGTGAGGTTCTTTATTGATCGATATTTCCCTTATGTTGTAGGCTTATCAAACGACGTTGCATCTGCATGGTCGATACAAGGCCATCAACGACAAGAGCGTGGCGCTTCGTAAGGTGGGCGACGCTCTTAAGGCGGAAAATGCTACACTCTCCGCCGAAAAGAGCGCAGTCGAGCAGCAGAAGGCGGCGCTGGAGGAAGAGCTAAAGAATGAAAGGGCTCGACACGAGGCCGAGGTGGCAAGGCTCAATGAATTAGCTAGCCAACAAGATAAGACCATCGAGGCTTTGAGGGAGAGGGCCATATCGATAGCGGTAGAGGCCGTCTGCAAAACTAGGGCAGGACTTTTCAAGGAGTACCTGTCGGGCGATCATTTGAAGTGGATTCCTCAGACGATGCAAGAAGAAATTGATATGTATGAAGAGATGCAGCGTCTCAAGTTAGAGGAATCTCAAGGGGCGGGCGTCGACGGAGAAGCTCCGCATGTCGATGAGAACCTTGGTGACGATGCGTCGCTCGACAAGAATGCTGCTGCTGCTATCGATGTTCCTCCGCTGAATAGCCTGTAAACTTGTATTTGTGTATGATTTTGGTCGCCTTCGACCTATTTTTGTAATATTTCGAATGATTTGGTCGACTTCGACCTATTTTTTTCTTTTATTCGATAGTCGTAATAGAATTTTGTCTTTAATTTTGCATCTGTGATGAAATTTTTCGTGTGATGATAACATAAAATTTTTGCAGGGAATGAGATGAGCCTGTAAACCCATGCTCAAACGTAAGGCGATGAGACTTTGATTTTGTATATATATGATAAGCCTGTAAACTTATGCTCGTTTATATAAATTGGTCGACATAACTTATAAGGATGATTCAACTGAGAAAATTTTTTCATTGATGTCGTATGATGGTCGACATGACCTTTTACATTGATGTTCGCGTACATGCGTTTGATGGTCGACACGACCTTTACATTGAATTTCGCGTACATGCGTTTGATGGTCGACACGACCTTTACATTGAATTTCGCGTACATGCGTTTGATGGTCGACACGACCTTTTACATTGAATTTTCGCGTACATGCGTTTGATGGTCGACACGACCTTTACATTGAATTTTCGCGTACATGCGTTTGATGGTCGACACGACTTTTTACATTGAATTTTCGCGTACATGCGTTTGATGGTCGACACGACCTTTTACATTGAATTTTCGCGTACATGCGTTTGATGGTCGACACGACTTTTTACATTGAATTTTCGCGTACATGCGTTTGATGGTCGACACGACCTTTTACATTGAATTTTCGCGTACATGCGTTTGATGGTCGACACGACCTTTTACATTGAATTTTCGCGTACATGCGTTTGATGGTCGACTCGACCTTGTCTTGTTACCGTTGCCATTGGTCCCCAGTACTACTCCCTCACTTTCAAAATGCGTTAGTCGACTGAAGTATATTGAGAGTGGTCATTTAGAGATTTGTCTGAAATAGAGAGTTTGCTTGTCGATGTCGACAGCTGGGTTAGCGGGAATGCACGTTGAGCTCAGTTTTGCACTTAGTTGCACTAAGTTGTCATCATTGCTCTTGATCATAATTTGTTAGCAATGAAAAGATGAGAAGCAGAAATAAACAGTAATGATAAGTTTTAATAAAATGGGAGTTCAGAAATGGTACTGTTTCAGATGTATGGCGTTCCAACTATTGTGTAGTTCTCGACCGTCGAGTCCTCTTAGCTTGTATGCGCCTCGCCCGACAATATCCGTTACCTGGTACGGTCCTTCCCATGTTGGCCCCAGCTTTCCGGCGCCTTCTTCTCTGGTATTTTGGAACACTCGTCGTAACACCCAGTCGTGCAGTTTGAAGGTTCGGATATTGACCTTCTTATTGTAATGTCGGGCGACTTGTTGTTGGTACGACTGAGTTCTTAAGGCTGCACGATCTCGGCGTTCGTCTAGATGGTCCAGTTCAAAACCGAGTTCCAAGTTGTTCTGTTCTTCATTGGGATTTTCACTACGGGCAGTCGGCAGCCTGGTTTCTATTGGGATGACTGCTTCTGATCCGTAGACGAGTGAGAAGGGAGTTTCTCCTGTCGATCGCCGTGGGGTAGTTCTGTATGACCATAAGATCTCTGGGAGTTTTTCTGCCCATTGGCTTTTTTTCAGCTTCCAGTCGCTTCTTCAGTGTGTTGACGATTGTTTTGTTGGTCGACTCCGCTTGTCCATTTGCTTGAGGATATCGCGGGGTTGAAAAGCTCAATTTGATCGCGTATTTGTCACAGAAATTTCTGAAGTCGAACGAAATGAACTGGGATCCGTTGTCGGTGACTATTTCCTTTGGGACCCCAAACCTGCATATGATATTTTTCCATATAAAGTCGCGTACCTCAATGTCGCGTACTTGTTGATATGCTCCGACTTCAACCCATTTGGTGAAGTAGTCTGTCAGGACTAACATATAAACGACGCCGCCTGGAGCTGCTGGTAGCTTACCTACAATATCCATTCCCCATTTCATAAAAGGCCAAGGGGCCGAAATTGAATTCAACATACCTGGGGGGAGATGTGACATCGGTGCGAAGCGTTGGCACTTGTCGCATGCTTTGACGTGATTTTGAGAGTCGACACGCATAGTTGGCCAGTAATACCCTGCTGTGATGGCTCTGTTCGACAAGCTACGGGCGCCGGAATGATTTCCGCATTCCTCCTGGTGCAAACTTTTCAGGACGTCGTACGCCTCTCGAGGGGTCACACATCTCAAATATGGGCCTGTGAATGATTTCTTGTATAGTTTATCATATAGGATGCAGAACTTGGCTGCTTTGGCCTTGATTCTCCTTGCTTCTGTCCTGTCGCCTGGTAGAATGTCTGCTTGGAGATAATTGAAGATTGGCTCTATCCAACTTCTTCCGTTGTCGACCGGTGCCACTGTTTCTGATTCCTGAATTGATGGAGACATCAGATGGATTATTGGAACCGACTTCGAACTGTTCGTTGTTGTCGACCCAAGGTTTGCTAGTGCGTCTGCTCGTGTATTCTCGGATCTGGGTATTTGCTCGATTGAAAATTCGTCGAAAGTCGACTGCAGCTGTTTAACTTTGTTCAGATAGGCCGACATTCTTTGATCTCTCGCCTCATATGTGCCATTCACTTGTCGAACGACTAATTGGGAATCACTTCGAACTTTAATGATTTTCACGCTTAGGCTTTTTGCGAGGTCGAGGCCGGCGATTAATGCTTCGTATTCGGCTTCGTTGTTCGTTGCATGAAATCCACAGTGGATTGATTGCTCCAGTATGTCCCCGTGTGGGGATTCGAGTACTAATCCAAACCCGCTTCCTTTGATGCTACTTGATCCGTCGACCGACAAGGTCCATATACCGGTTGTAATTGTTAGTGCAACTAGTTCCTGTTCAGCCTGCACACTCTCACCAGGGGTAAAATCCGTAATAAAATCGGCTAATACCTGTGATTTCATCGCTGATCGCGGGTGGAAGCTGATGTCGTATTCGCTGAGTTCGACCGCCCACTTTGTCAATCGACCTGAAAGTTCAGGTTTATGAAGTATATTTTTGAGGGGATAAGCAGTTAATACCTTAATTGAGTGGCATTGGAAGTATGGCCTGAGTTTGCGGGCTGCCATCACAAGGGCAAGAGCTAGTTTCTCTAGTCGACTGTATCTGGTTTCGGCGTCGAGCAGAGTCTTGCTTACATAGTAGACTGGATGCTGGACACTTTCCTCTTCTCTGATCAAAACTGCACTTACGGCTGTACTAGACACGGCCAGGTATATGAATAGTATTTCGTTGTCCTTTGGTTTCGACAGTAATGGGGGCGACCTCAGGTAGGTTTTCAGATCTTGCAACGCTTTCTCGCAGTCGTCATTCCATTCGAATGCTTTGTTTTTCCTGAGGATATTGAAGAATGGGAGGCACTTTTCGGACGACTTTGATATGAATCGGTTTAGTGCTGCAACTCGGCCGGTTAGTTTCTGAACATCCTTCATGCACTTAGGCGACTCGATATTTTCAATCGATCGTATTTGATCTGGATTAGCTTCGACGCCTCTTTGAGTGACTAGGTAGCCTAGGAATTTTCCTGAAGATACACCAAAAGAACACTTTGTAGGGTTCAGTTTCATACCATATTGGTCGAGTACGTCGAACGACTGCCGAAGATGATCGATATGTTGCTGGGCGACTAATGATTTGACCAGCATGTCGTCGATGTAGACTTCCATCGTTGATCCAAGCATTTTGGCGAACATTTTGTTGACTAGCCTTTGATATGTTGCACCTGCATTTTTCAAACCAAAGGGCATTACTTTGTAACAAAAAATACCTCTTTCAGTGACGAAGGCTGTTTTTTCCTGGTCGTCTGGATGCATCAGAATCTGGTTGTAGCCGGAGTAAGCGTCCATGAAGCTCAACAATTCATGCCCTGCAGTCGCGTCGACCAGCATGTCGATGTGTGGAAGTGGAAATGAATCCTTGGGGCATGCCTTGTTGAGATCAGTGAAGTCGATGCAGACTCTCCACTTTCCGTTCTTCTTTTTACTACGACGACGTTGGCCAGCCAGTCTGGATATTTTACTTCTCTCACTGAACCGATGTCGAGCAACTTTTGTATTTCTTCGTTGATCACTTTGTTCCTTTCGGGAGCGAACTTCCTTCTTTTTTGTTTAACTGGCTGATGGTCTGGGTCGACTTGTAGTCGGTGAACCATTACTTCTGGGTCGATTCCGATCATATCTTCGTGCGACCAGGCAAAGCTGTTGCGGCGTTCCCTCAGGAACTCGACTAGTTGCTTTCGGATGTCGTCTGGTAACCTCGACCCGATGAAAACTTTACGATCTGGTTGGTCTGGGTCGATAGATACCTCGTCGAGTTCCTCCATTTTCTGCTTGGTTGTAGTCGACTCGACCGTGGCTTCCTGTAATTGCTATAATTCCTGTTTCTTCTTTTTTAAAGCGTTTTGGTAGCACTCCCTTGCGGCTCGTTGCTCTCCTTTAATTTCTTTAACTCCCCACTTCGTTGGAAATTTGATCAGCTGATGATAGGTCGAGGGGATTGCTTTCAACTCGTGTATCCAGGGTCTGCCGAGTATGGCGTTATATGGGGATTGACAGTCGAGCACTAGGAAGTTGATATACAGGTTGACTCCTTCGGCGTAGACTGGTAGCACAATTTCGCCTAGAGTACTCTTTTGTTCTCCACTGAATCCGGTCAACATCGTCGTTCGACGGCTGAGTTTCGATTCGTCGACCTGCATTTCTCTTAGAGCACTGTTAAACAAAATATTACATGAACTGCCGTTATCAATTAAGATGCGTTTAGTTAAACAATTGGCAATATGCAAAGAAATAACTAAGGCATCATGGTGGGGAGAGAACAAATCTGATTTATCGGTCGACCGAAAGGTAACGGTTTCGTCGACTTTGGATGGATGTTCCCGGTTTGGTTGAATCTCTGCGTTCGACACTTGTCGAGTGTGCCTCTTAGCTGCTGAGTAACTCACGCCACTGACTTCAGATCCGCCAGAAATGCAGTTGATTACCCGATCTTGCCTAGGGGGTTCTGGAGGGCTGTCGACTGAACCGGTCTGTCTCTGGTCGTCGCGTCTTGCATATGTTTGCTTACCCTTATCTGTCAGGAACTCTCGTAGATGCCCCCGTTTCAGTAGTTCTGCTACTTCAAATTTTAGGGCGATGCAATCTTCCGTCCGATGGCCATGGTCGCCATGGAATTCGCATCGAATTGTTGAATCCCTATGTTCGGGAAGGGCGTTCATTTTCCGTGGCCATTTAACCGACTTGCCCATTTCTCTCATGACGGCAACAAGGTTGACTGGTTCAATGCTCAGAAGGTATTCTGGTGCTTCCACCTTGGGTCGACTCGACCTCGGAATACCTCGCCCATAGGAGTTTCTCTCACGAGAGTTTTCATGCCGCGACTGGGTGCCTCTCCTGTCGCTTGTCGGGTACGGTTCTGAACGTCTGTCGTTAGACTTTCTGTCGACTCGATCGTTTCGACGACTTCCATGGTAACTGCTATTAGCTTTTCCGACGAAATTCGCCTCATCCTCTTCCCACTTGATCTGAGCCCAAGCTTTGGCCAATACGTCTTCCATTGTCCTGCAAGGGTATTTGGTAAGTTCCTTATACAAATCAGAATCAAACCTGAGACCTTTCCTGAAGGCGTAGATGGCAGTCGCCTGGTTGCAGTGAGGGATTTGCACTTTTTCTCTGTTAAAACGTCCGACGTAGGCTCGCAGATTCTCGCCGGTTCTCTGCGTTATGGTATAGAGGTCGTCCGACAGCTTTTCCAACTTGCGGCTGCTTGCAAATTGCTCCACGAATGTGTCCGTCAGCTGTGCAAAAGAATTAATAGAGTTGTTAGGTAAATTTGTGTACCACTGAAGGGCAGGACCACTAAGGCTGGATCCGAAGGCCTTGCACATGCAAGCTTCTCTAAGGTCGCGTGGGATTGCGGCCGTGAACATCCTTTGCTTGTATTGTGCTATGTGGTCGTCCGGATTGGTCGTCCCTTCGTATTGCTTCATATTTGGGAAGTTGAACTTCTTTGGCATTTCCATGAGAGCTATTGCATCAACGAAGGGCGAGTCAGCAAAGCTATTTGCGGTGCTTTTCTTGATAGGAGCTGGAACTCCTGGGATTCTTTGAATGAGAGCTTCCATTTCTGCAAACCTGCGAGAGAAGTCTAGATTAGCAGATAGATTTAAGTCTGGTCCCGGTTTTACCAACCCGGGTGTCGACTGAAGTGACATAACCGCCTTTGGGATATCGGCCGGTTGTTGATCTACTGGCGGTTGGTATTCGTTTGCGGCATCATTTCTGGCCGGTACGTCGTTGAGGTCGATATCAACCCTCGCTGTCTGAAGTGTTGGTCGATTCTGATGGTCGACCGGATTCACTTCTGGTGCGTTGGGGTTGTCCGGAACTCTCGGAATGGGTCGGTCGACGCCATGTTCGTCGTTCGACGTCGGGATTGGATGCTCCGAAGTGGCTGAATCTGGCACTACTCCATCGACCAGCGTTCTCAATTCTTCATTTGCCGCCCGGATTGCCGCATTCTCTGCTTCAAGCGCTTGCAGCCTTTCAGCACTGGCTGCCATTTGGGCGTTCAACATAGCGATCTGTTCTTCGACAGTTGGAGCGGATCCACTTCCTGCCATGTTCGATTGCAGTTGGAATAGACTGGTTTGAATTTGAAGGAAGTTGCTTCGGGCCCCACGGTGGGCGCCAAACTGTAGGGGGTCGACCTACGGTCGATGTGGATCGGGTCGGATATATGCTAGGCCCAAGGCAACTTGGTTGAGCTTGTCGTATGAGGGGATGTCGTCTGCTCCAGAACCTGCAAGAAAAGTTAGTCTGCCGAATGAACGGAGGTCGTCTCCTCAAGGACCTGCAAGAAAAGTTATAAGATAAACAAAGCACAGTTAAAACAAAGGTGGTGTGTCTGGATCGTTTTGCCTTAGGTATGCTTGGGCTGAGCAATTTATTGTGGACGTAGTAGTCTGGTGATCGCCGGTAGTCGGAATCTTCTCAGGGACAGAATTTCAGTACGCTATTTATAGGCTTTAGTTGAGAGAAAATCAGAGAGCTTTCAAATGAACGAGCCCTTCTTTTTATAGGAGGAGGTATAGCTCCAACGTCCACTTTTCAGAGACTTGATTGTGGGCGAGATTTGTGGAGTGATATCCTCTCCATAAGTGGACTGTTATCTGCGGTTACAAGTCCATTCGTAACTGACGCTTTGAATTAGTCAGATGTTGCTGGCAGCTATGATGGGTCGACCAAACATAATGGGCCCGGGATAGGCTAGTAAAGATTGGGCCTTGGCAGGTTGGGCCCATTGGACCATTTTTGGCTACTACAAAAGGTTAGGTGAGGTTTTTAATATTAACCCGAAAAATACCATTATTTGAATTATGAATAATAAAAGAATTATAAAACAATATAAAAAAAATAAAATGAAATTTATATAAAAATGGATAAATTACTGTATTATATATATATATTCTATATTTGTTTCGAAACTTTAATCATCAAAAGTAAACGTATAAAAATGAAAAACAAAATCATTATATAAAGTATAAACTAAATTTATTCCAAAAATTGACTATTAAAACTTAACCAAGAACATCCAAATGAGATTTTTACACTATGCTTCCAACAAAACAAAAAAACCTTTTAAACAATTACAATAATGTCTTATTCAAAATAAAATATTTAAAAATAAAAAAATTAAAAAAAAAATTCTACTTAATCCGAATCTTCCATGGTTTGTGCATGAAGTGCTATTCTACATCTAATTGTGTCTGCAACTCTGCATCCATCACTACAATTTCTTGCTCTGTTCTAAGCAGACTTTAACCAACTTCTTTTCTATCATGACCAATATAGAAGGATCATTCTCTTGTCAGGTTGGTTTTGAAATTTTATTTCAGGACCGAAGTTACATAATGCTATAATACTCAGTTCTACAGCACCATGTAACTTCCGTCTTGAAAAAGATTTCAGGACTTACCGGACTACAGAATTATTACGATATAGATTTAAAAGGCATCCTTTTTTCCTATGAGCCACAGCCAGCCAAGAGAACCACCAACAAATATGCCTACTAATAGACATAACACAAGGATATTTCCCAAGGCATTTTGTTCAGGTCCCTACAAAACCAAAAAAAAAATCCAAACATATTTCAATTAAGTAGTTGAACATTTTGGTTTCTCTGCACAAAAGTAAATTAGAATTTAGAAGTATTTGAATGTGCAAACTAATTAATACCTTGTATCCTTTTGGTGCTGATGTAAAAACACAAACAGTAAGATAACCATTTGTCAAGCCTAAGAAGGAAGTGAGCATGATCATCCACCCTTGATCACCATACTTTGCGGTGAAGTAGAACGCGGGAATGAGTAAGAAACGGGAGAGAATTACAATCATAAGCCACTTCCTTGATTCCAACTTCAAACAATCCACTAGGGGAATGTATCTCGATATTAAATCCCACACATTGTATGACGCGATCAGAACAAGTGCATACCTAAAAGATAGACGGTATATATTATATCAAGCTTTGTGCTCGAACAAAAAAATTGTTCACAATTACAAATGTGATACGCTTACCATGCACCCAATTTGTGTTCTCCGGTATTTTCGTATAAGAATCCAGGAAAAATGGACAATGTCAGCACATATATTAGAAACAGGTCAAGTACATAGTCTATGTTCAGGAAGAAAAGTTGCTTAGTGCTCAACCTTTCATGTTCTGTAGCATCTTCAGCCTGCAAAAGTTTCAAAAGCTGTTAGGAGCTCGCTATCTCAAAATGTCCTTAAACATTGAGAATACAAGAACAGAAGTTAAAGCCTAAGTTGAAGAAAGTCACAGTACTATTTGGTCAGGTTTCGTTCGGATTCCCCCAGCAGCAAGGTCAGCTAAAACGGTTTTCGATCCTTCTGAGGCGGCTTTTGAGCGAAAATATTTCACAATTGGCAGTTTAGGGAAGAAATATGCATACAGAAATATGCATAGGAACTCAAAGAATGTGCAGATAGCTAGGAATAACACTGAAAAATAAGGCACAAAATTAATCATTCGAAAATGGAAAAATACGAGTAAATATGTCCAATAGTGCTAGAAAAACAACATACTAACTCCTTTGCGAAGACCATCGTGAGATTTTTCGAAGATTGCCTTTGTTAATAGCCTCAAAACAGACGTTAAGGCACCAGCAGCAGCCATACCAGCGACATAGGACTAGAGAACAGAAAACCGACATATATTTATGTACTAATTATAAACCAAGTCTGTTTGCAAAGCTAGATTAGAAATTTTGTGTCAAAGAAGATCAACCTGGATGAATTCAGGGTACATGAAGGATAGATCACCAATCATTCCACCTTCAATGTGCGCATCTGCAACTCCGAAACAAGCAACAATTGCACATATGCCAAGAAACGGTCCAATTCCACCTTTCCCAGCTGTGCCTAAATCCAACTGTGACATATCAATGACAATGTAGAATCAAATATTGAACATTCAAACCAATTGAAACATGAATGAAGTATCAAGTGATTGCTTACAAGAAGGAGCGAGAGAGTACTCGCAAAGAACAGAATGAAACCGACTAAGTTCCTCTTTCTAGTATTGACCTTCGATTCATTGTATGTAAGTACCACCATTGTTACAATCGCGAAGGGCTCATAAACAAGGGTAAGTGCCCTTGTAGGATGATATTTCTTCACAGCAAACGAAAACATCATCAAACAACAACGCAAAATCAATATAAAAAAAAAATCATCCAAATTGTAATCAAAATCATTTCAGCAATGTCTTGATCAAATATCAAAGTACACAGTACTTGAAAATACTAGAACACAAAAGCAACAAAAAATGTGTGATAAATTGATAATCAAAACACAATAAGCTAACCTACAGTGAACAAATTAGTGTAATAATCGCCGATTGTCAGCATACTGTTCCATGAAACAAGTGACCCCAGACCAAGAAACCAACAAATTGCCATGGCTTTAAATTTCCCCTGTTTATTACAAAAAAAATGAATGAATAATAATATCATATTTAGCTTTTAGTAATCAGAAAAAAATATTCAAAAATTTCTTTGTCAAATAATAATTCAAGCACAAACCAACCTCAAGCCTGGTTGGAATCTCACTTTCAACAGTCATGGCTACTCCCTACAAAATGAATCACATTAAAACTGATATATGTATATATATAATTTGCAAGAGAAAAAAAAAAAAAACATGAACAACCCATTTAACAAACTAAGAAATTCTACTATAAACATGAAAATATACCTTGGCCTAGATATAGAAAACCCAGATGCAATGAATGAATTATATAGGAAGAAAAGAAAACAAAGCAGAAAACTTTATCAACAGTGAAGAAGAGAAAGGATGAGCTTTCACATACCTTTGTTCTTATTTTTTATATTTGTTTTGCGGAGATCATAGGTGTGGATAGTGGACCTGCCAAATGAATGCAAAAAAAATGTGTCTACATTGTATATTATTATATTGTAAAAGGAAAATATAAAAAAAGATTCATGATTTGTTTTCAAAGATTCCTAAATTAGTTTTTGTATGTGATAGAAATAGAGAAGCCTAGAAGGCTAGAGTATCAAAAGTATCTTGGAAAATTTTACATTATTATATTAATCGCTTTTAATACAATAATCCAACCGTTGCTGCCAGCGCAAAGCGAGAAAAACTTCAGTGGGACGGTCCCACGGACGTGGATATGGGATCGTCTAATCAGAGCACACCACATATACATTGGGAGAATATGTGGCACACTTGTTACACACTTGTGGTGTACTCTGATTGGACGGTCCCATATCCACATCAGTGGGACCGTCCCACTGAAGTTTTTCTCGGGCAAAGCAAGCAAGTTTCACTTTGTTCAAGGTCAAGAACACTGTTGTTTCAAACTTTCAATGTCTCTGATAATTTTTTTTGTTTTTTGTTTTTTGTTTTCCCTTGGTTTTCAATCAATTAATGGTCAACCCTTTCATTACATATCAGATTAACAATATTAAAGTGTATTAACGTATGATTTCAACAAATTTTGAATAGTAAATAAATCTATCAGATGCATCCGATGGTAGTTGTTATTGTATATAGGAAAAGTTCGGATTCTGGATAGAAATAACTGTTATGGTAATCCAAATGCTATGTTATCCAAATTTGATGTCCAAATCCAGTGCATGTGGTAACACTTTAATCCATTCATTTAAATCATGTAAATCTCATTAACGTGGTAATGGAACTGTCCAATGAAAGTGTGTTATTTACATTCAGAGCATAAAAATAATTTTTTTAAGTACTACGTGGCACATTTTCATTGGACAATCTCATTGCTATGCAAATTTTCTCATGACTTAAACCCGCAATCTTATAGATACAAGTGTGAGGGGTTTACTACTTATCACAATCAAACCAATATCGAATCGTATCAATTGATCAATGGGTAGTGTGCCGTGTGCGTGTAAAGCTTGTAGAGTTTTTTATTTCTTTTAATTTTTTTTTATAATGGATAATGAGTAGTGGAGAGGTCTCCATCATTGGTGATCATCCACTGATTTTCAATTGGGAAAAATACATATATTATATACACAACCAAAACATTAATTTGTGTTAATAATTTAATATATGTAGTAATCTAGATTAGAAAGCTAATTAATAGCTTCTTTTTTAATTCCAAGACAAAATGTCAAACTACAACGCCTGGCATATATATATAATAGATGGGCCTTGATATGAAAAGATAACTTAATTCATTGGGACTTTTTTTTTTTTTTTTTTTTTAAATTTTTTTAATTTTTTTTTTTAATTTTTTTTTTTTTTTAACATAAACCAAACATCAGTTGGATTCTAAAACAGGCATATCCAACAGGACCTCTATTCTAACACATGAAGGATAGTCCTCCATCCAGAAGAGGTCCTCAACATTCAACAAAGCAAACTTAGCCAATCCATGGGCAACAGTGTTTGCCACCCTAGGAATATGACCAATTGAACTAATACTGAGACTGGATTTGAGAGCAGAAATCTCAGCTAAAATGTTCCCACTAACAGAATCAAGATGACTCCCCTCATTAATCCACTGAACCGCAACCGCTGCATCCGATTCCATAATACATGGCGCCAACCCACAATCTCTACTGAACAATAATCCCCTGTAAATGGCCAAAATCTCAGCCACACTTGCATCAAAATTCCCAGGCAACCGAAGAGAGCAGGAGGCAAGAACAAACCCCGAACCATCTCGAATGACTACCCCGAGACCAATGATACCATCTAACGCATTCACAGCAGCATCACAATTGATTTTGTATCCCACCTGATCTTGCGAAATCCACGCAATTCTGCTGTGATCCATAACCAGAGGTACTGACACCCTCCTTTGCTCCACTGTATGAAAGTCAGCTAAAAAACCTTTACACCAAGGCTGAACATCCAGAATTTCCTGTTTAGGCGACCCATGAATCACCAAGTTTCTGCAATACCAAACCCTCTAGCAGATAGTACACAACAGCTCCATATCCTTCTTATCCAGCAATTTATAACACTCCAAAATAAAATCAAAAAAACCAACAATCTGACCACTGACCTGGAGATCGCACGGAAGCCACTCCTTCCTCACATACTTGTATTTCCTGCAACCCCACAAGGCATGGAGAGTTGTTTCACTCCAATCATTGCGAATGGGACATCTGTCAATTATTGGCATTTGACGCTGAGCAAGGTTGGACAAGATTGGCAGCCAATCGAAACATGCCTTCCAAATAAAAATTCTAATTTTCAGGGGAATATCGAACAACCAGGGGAATATCGAACAACCAAAGGGATTTCCACCACTCTTCCAGCTGAGAACCGTTAGAAGAACAAGGATTCTCTTCCATATTTTTCCCACACCGATACCCACTCTTAACAGAAAATGTCCCACTATTATCATGATGCCACAAAACCAAGTCATGTGAGCTGATATCTCCCAATGGAATCTGCAAAATTGCCTTTGTATCCTCTGAAGAAAAGGCACTCTTAATAAGATTAACATCCCAGCCACCTGTAGAAGTTATCAACTGCTCCACTCTCGCCTCCAAACCAAGCACAAAAGGAGATAAAATTCTAAACGACGAAGGTCTGTTCCCTTTTAGACAGGTATTTAATTTTTGATTTGTGTATGAAGTCCTTATAATTTGATTCTTAGTCGTTTTTAATAAATACTTTAATCATCGATTAGGAATTAAAGTTTAATTTCCCTCATTATAATTCTCTATTAGTAAACTTGTCTATGTGATTAATTTCGTAGATCTTTTAATAATACGTATAAAGATATCACATGGTTTATGTTTTCCATCTATGATTTTTCAATAAATTTTAGATTTTTTCTTTAAGAGTTTAATTTCAAAATCAACTAAAAAAAATGGATCATTTATGTGAAAATTGAAGGGCCCGTTCTGTATGTCGTGCAACGGAAAATCAGGGAATAAAATCAATAGATTTAAGAATGATAGGTTTTAAAAATTTTATCGTCTTATTGGGACCTTTTGTATATACACGAATATGAGGAAGAGATTTTGTTTTCATACCTTTGAAGAACACTCCTTTGTTTTTTTTTTTTCGATCCTTTACCACTAAGCCTTCTGAGTTATGTCCCGTGATCTAGCAACTGTGTGTGTGGGCACATCACGGATTCAGGGAGCAGTTGAATAGAGGCTTGAGAGAACCGGAACACAACGCCTTGCTTCCTCTTGTGAATTCGGCCAACCCCTATAAGAGAAAAAATATATTTCTTTTTTCTTTTTCTCTCTAGTTGCCGCCCACCTTGTTCTCCTTAGGGTTCCGAATGGTTTCTTTTCCTGATAAGTATATCTTATATACTAGGATCCTAAGGTTTAGTAATCCAAGTTAAAATAGGATTCCAAATCCTTTTTTAATTCTCACTCCACTAGAGTTTGAACCTTAGGGGGGTGTATTGGATTGAGATTTTAATAGACAATTTTGGGATGACGGGATTTTATGGATTTATAGGATTTATAGGATTTTAAAGACTATTAGGATTATATGGATTAGACTTTTAGGATTCTTGAATTTTTTTTTAAAATGTCTTTGACCTTTATTTATAGACTATTAGGATTATCTAAACTTTATTTATAGAATATTAGGATTATTTAGACTTTATTTAAAGACTTTTTGGACTTTTTTTTTTTAAATATGGGCTCTATAAATTTGCTAGCTAACACACATACCCAAGTTGAGAAACCCAAACTAGGTAACTGGTATGAGCTGAAAAAACCTAAAATTGAATTAAAACGGCATATTAGGTTGATATGTTTAAAAAAGCATATTACGTTATGGTTATGTTTGAAAATAGATGGAAGATTTTTTTTTAGTTTTCCAATTTCAGTATTGCCATTAACTTCATAGATTGAATCCTTATTAGGAACGGCAGAAGATAGCACACATAAAAGTGATTCCCATTGATTTCTACCAATCGAATCACCAACAAAAACTAGTCGCTTGTTCCACAGCTTCTCCAACATCAGTATTGCATCAAACCTATTTTCATATTATCAGGGAAACACCCCCCACCAAAAGTAAGAATGTTATTCACTATTTTCACGAAAACTGAGAAATGTAACATTTAAAAAAATATAGATATAAAGTAAAATACAATTTTTTGTTACCTAACCTGGTCTGTTGTTAGGGTTTCTTCATAGCCTTGTTGCTATTTTTTGAAAAGTCTTGAGCCAGCGTGAAAAGTCTGATGGAAAAGGGTAAGACAATTTTGGAGACTTGGTATTTATAGTTATCACTAAAAAGTCTAAACAATCCATATTGTCATGAAATCCTACAAATCTTGATCTCAATCTAATACCACCAGACAATCTGCTACCTCTTAAAAGTATAGATCCAATACCACTAGATATTATGGACTTTTTAAAAAAATCTTAAAAGTCCTAATCGAATACCACCAGACTTATTTAACTTATTAAAAAGTCTCAATCCAATACCACCAGACTTTTACTTCCCAAAATTGTCTATTAAAATCTCAATCCAATACACCCCCCTTAGATCTATTTAGAGTAAATAAAATAATCACTTATTATTCTTTTGCTCTTATCAAGATTCGAACTTGAAATCTCCATATAACAATTAATAGATCTTAATAAACACTAACAAAATAACATTAACATTTCAATATGCAATTATGCACCAAATAAAATAAAGCGAAGATTCATGTTAGGTGCTTTTTACCATTAATTAATTTTGATTACTTTTTAATATTTTCTTCAACTTCAAACTTTCTGTATTTAGATGTCCTTGTCTTGAAAGGACTTCAATCCACCGACCAACTTATTATGATATTCCCAACTTGTGGATAACAAACTGGCTAATATAATTGTCATTATCATTAAGTTGAAAATGATCATTTTATTCTTTAAATTTTTATATGAAAAATTTGTTATAAAATTTTTCTATAATAATAATTTTTCCTTCAATTATTATTATGATAATTGTGACTTGAATATCGCTATGTGATTGAATCAATGAACGAGGACTATAGAAGATTATGTCCTATTCATAGTTTTTGAATTTTGTGGTTCAAAATTCATATAATAAATATTATATAACAACTTGAAAATAAATAATAATAATAATAATAATTTAGTCAAAGATTTTTGGTGTCACTTTAGGATTAAAGGTAAAGGTTCTTTCATAGAAAATAAAAACTTTTTTCTCCACTTATATATCATGATTAAGTAGAGGTAAAGAAAGAAGAAAAGGCGAAGAATCTCTGTCATGATATTTGAAACCCAAAAAAATATTATTATTTCACAGATTAAAATAAGTAAACACAATTTTGTTAACCAAATTAGAAAATAATATTATATATAAGGCATCCATCTGAAAATAGCCAAATTTATCGCTTTCCAAAATATTTTTTATTCTTGTCAAATTTTGAATTATTTGGAAAAAAAAAAAAAAAAAAAAAAACCCTTAATGGATTTTTAATTTTAAAAAAAAAAGAAAATTGTGTGTCCTTCGAACCGATTTTAGAGGTCTATGTTGACCTTCGAAATCGGAGGTTTGTCCAACAATCCATTCAATTTTCAATTTTTGTTTTCATTAAAAATTTATAAAATGAAATAATTTAAAACAAAATAGAAGGATATTTTATAACTTTAGGATTTAAAATTGATAATGATAACAATAGAAATTTTTTAAAGGTGGATAAAAATAGGAAAACATTTTTTTTAATTGAAAATAGCCACACAAAAAAAACATTCGCGATCTCGTACTTAAAACCTACTATATATAATATATCTAACGTTTCTTATTTAAATCATGGACGGGAATCTCACATAAATTATTGCATGTATGATGTCCAATTATTCCCACTTTATATATATATATATATATATATATATATATATATAAATGTTTTCTTCTATGGTAATTGTTTGACCTGGTAATGGGTTGTGTTATTACGAATTCGTGTCGTTTCGTGTTTGGGTTGTGTTAAAATTGTCCCACCCGAATATGACCCATTAGCTTAATGGGTTTAAATATAAAACCTGAAATCATTTGTTAAATTAATGGGTAACCCGACCTGACCCGACCCATTTGTAAAATGTTATATTTGAAATGTATTAAAAAGTTGTAAATAAATAGTAATAAAGCATGATCAAACTCATACAATCAAGTTCACCATAGGCTCCAACATTCTATCGAAAACATATTATTTTAAGAAAAACAAAATTAAACAACTTGAAAATGAAATCTAACATGACTTCCATAAATCTTTATTATGTTGCAATTGAGAATCTCAATCCTCACGTTTACAAATTTTAAATTGCTTGTGTTAGAGGACAACTACTTTTAAGGTTATGGTTAGAAGACCGTGACAATCAATTTATAGTTTTAGAGTTTTTAATTTATTTATTTTAATTAATTATTAAAATATATCTTAAATGTAATTAAAGAGATATTTTTTTTTTAAATTCAACAACTTTAATAAATTTATTTACTATTAAGTCAGTAAATACAAAGTTTTTTTGAATAAATTTCATAAACATATATATTTTTAAAATCCTTATATTAATGGATTATAACGAATTAATGGTTTTTCAAAAGTGGACCAAAAACTGACCCATATATTATGGGTTTTAATGGATTGACTCATTAACAACCCGATCCGATAAACTAAACCCATCAACCTCTATTTTCGAATGGATTTGGGTCGTATGAAATTTTGACGGGTTACTAACTGTGTAATGACTAATGCCTTAATGGTGCAATACCTCACTCTATGCATCATAAATTTTGTCAATAGTCAAAGGGTCGGACCCTTTGTGAAATTTATCAAATCCTCTCTCGTATGATTGGTCCGTAACGAACCGACAAAAAGCAGTTGAGATAGGTTTAGCATAGCTCCACGGGGGGGGCGGCACATAAAGATAACTGGCGGCCACGTCGTACATTTGCAACCAGACAAGAAGTGAAGTGGACCGACGTGGGACCCATAAAAAATAAAAACAACAACAACGAAGCTGAACCTATTCGACCGTCTCTAAAAGCAAAAGCAAGTTTTTGTGTTGCCTTTTCGAAGTTTCAATTTTTAAAGCAAGCAAAGCAAAACAAGTTCCTCGTCTTCTTCATCTTCTTCAAAGTCTCAAACTTTGGATAATAGAGCATCATCAAATTCATCAATCAAAGCACCAACTTCCAAGTAAGTAAATATATATATTAATTAAAATGCAATCTTGATTAGTTTTGTATTTTTGCTGTTTTAAATTTTGTTATTTTGCATAATATAGAAATTTGAAGAAATATTTTGAGAAATCATCAAGAATTTCTGTTGTTACTTGTTGCATGCAATTGGAAAATGAATTTTAGAAGAATTTGGAAGATTCTGGGTTTTTGTTATTTTTTTCATTGTTGAACACTATTATTCATCTTGAAATAATAATAAAATAATAGTTAAATTGTTTTTCTAAATTTCAAACATGGGTTATTTAGAAGAATTTAGATTCTCTGTTGATCTGATTTTTTTGTTGACCTTATATAATCTCATGACATATAATCATTGCAATGAATGTATGATTTAGATGTGATCGATTTCCAAAACTACTTTATTAACAATCAATCACATACTTTAAAAAGGTTAGGAAAAAGATCAGATCATATCAACAAAGAATCCAAATCCATTTAAAAGAAAACGCATTGAATTCTCTATTCAAAATTGTGATATAATTTAGAATTTCAAGAATGTACTGGATATAGTAGTCAAACCATCTTTCTCTATCAAAAAGTTTGCCTTGGTATGTGAAAGCAATTTTTAATATCATAATCGTGGTTTGATATACTGACCAAAATAGGAGACTTGTATATGGTATTGAATTAATTTGTGGGTGGTCATGATTTGCAACTATATATAATCAAAATCAAAACTTTAATTTTGATATCAAGAGTACCAATTTTGACTGAAAATTGATGCTCTTGCCATTTTTATTTTATTGCATATATAATTATAGATGATTGTATAAGGCATTAAGGCATGTGTATCCTTTTAATTAAATTTATAAGTGCATAACATCTTGAACAAAAAAAATTGTAAATTTTATCTTCTTGTTATGTACAATAATTTGATATAAATATATAACGGAATCAAATTTTACAGAAAAAAACGTAAAAAATTTCCAGACCTGATTTTATAATTTTTATATGTCAAGTACAATTAGTTTAATTAACTAATTCAATTATATATATAATCAAAATTGAAACTTTAATTCCAATTATGGCAGAAACTTGATGCTCTTGCCATTTTTTATTTTGTTGCATATGGCATGTGTATCCTAATATCTTTGTAAAATTATGGTGTATCATGCACATAACATATTGAACAAAATAATTTGTAGATTTTATCTTCTAGTTATGTAAAATAATTTGATATAAATATGTATTTACAATTTTTTTTTCTTTGGTTGTGGAATCCAATTGTCATGGTGTAAAAATGTTGGATTCTTCATTTTGTATTAGAATAGTATCAAATTTGGATTCGTGTCGTGTCTCATCTCTGAACCTCGAATTATTGCGAAGTTATTTTTTTTAAAGTATAAACAATGAAACCAAGTGTGTCCAAAACCAAGAGGTCCCACCAAACCGACTTGAAACAGTTGATGAGATGCTTTGAGTTGCATGATAATTTGGTCCCTTGTCTTATTAATCTAGCAAAATACCTACAACCTACCCTTTGAGTTACGGCACATAGCACATGATTCCATACAATCGATAATAAAATATCTCACAGCCATGGGGCCTTTTGCAATGTGGTGCGGCTCTCCAAATGGAGACTCCACCACCACGGTTCAACGTCCGGTACCGTGTATATATATACACCTATTATTTCCTTATCCCACCTCATGTGTGGGTGTCCTCTCCCCACTTGTGGGAGTAGTTGTCCGAGCTGTACTAGTAGTGTTCAATCCTGCAGGGTCCCGGTAGTTATTGTTCATTCAAAAAAAATAAAATAAATAAATAAAAAATAAAAAAAATAAAATATCTCACAGGTGGGTGGGAGTGTGGGACCACTCACTACTACAATCATCACTCATCAATATGATCATATCTCATTACCTCAATCGACGGTCAGGATTTCGTCTGTCATTCTCTTCCATCACAGACCCCTTGATAAGTTATATATTTCCAAACCAGAAACATATTTACATGCAGACATTCTTTTTTTGTTTGTTTTTGTTTTCAAACAGTACCTTCGTTAACCATCCAGCGGAGAATCCAAAGAAAAAGCTGCTTTTAGATAGATTTTATATATATTTTCCGTGATCTTTTTCGCTAACTTTTTGACGATTTTGACATTTAACGGCAGGAAAATGACGTCATCGATGCTCCAATCAGAGATGGACGCCGGTGCCACAGACTCCGTCACCTCCTCTCCACGGTCAGAGACCCACCATGATCTCCACCATACACGTGTAAGGTTCATGTGTAGCTTCGGTGGTAAGATCCTCCCTCGACCCCACGATAATCAGCTCCGTTATGTGGGTGGCGACACCCGTATCGTCGCCGTCAACCGATCCACCAGCTACTCTGCTCTCCTCACCAAGCTGTCCAAACTCTCAGGTACGTATGTATTTGAAGATTCTTAGTTGAATTTGACAGCGATTTGAACCAGGGATATTGGCAGACTGATTCTTAATTGAATTTGCGGGCGATTTGAACCTGAGAAATTGCCAGACTGATTCACAGTTGAATTTGGCGGCAATTCAAACCTGGGATATTGGCAGATTGATTATTAATTGAATTTGGCGGCGATTCGAACTTGAGAGATTAATGGACTGATTCTTAGTTGAATTTGGCGGTGATTCGAACATCAGAGATCGTCGGACTGAACAAGCATTCTTGTCACTGAGTCAGTGAGGTGAATTGGAACTGTTTGATTGTTTTTTTATTTTATTTTAATTATCGGATATTTTTCATGTTCAGGTTCGATTAATATTACTGTCAAGTACCAGCTGCCAAACGAGGATCTTGATGCGTTGATCTCCGTGACGACTGAAGAGGATTTGGAGAACATGATGGAGGAGTACGACCGCGTAGCACATAATCATAACCCAAGATCGGCTCGGCTCCGGCTATTTCTCTTCACTGATGGTGAAGACTCACGAAACAGTAGCATCAGCTCGCTGCTCGACGGCTCAACCAACCGTGAAAACTGGTTCTTCGACGCTCTCAACAGCGGCGCCGGACTCGAGCGAGGTCGGTCCGAGGCTTCATCGATCTTGTCCGAAGTACCAGATTATCTGTTCGGATTGGAGAATTCTGACGAGCCGCAGACACGTGAGCCGAAACTGAAGATGAGACCCATTTTGCATGAGAATGTATCGGTTTCGGATCCGGGTTCTCCTGCCCCGGTTGTGTCTTCACCGTTTTGCTCGACGTCGTCGGCACCTATTGTACCTACGATGCCGGATCTTCCTCCGGTCAAGACCAAACCCGATAACC
This sequence comes from Acer saccharum, assembly GCA_030490815.1. Classification (NCBI taxonomy): domain Eukaryota; kingdom Viridiplantae; phylum Streptophyta; class Magnoliopsida; order Sapindales; family Sapindaceae; genus Acer; species Acer saccharum. Next base: position 6,148,359 of record CM059877.1, on the reverse strand, counting down.
CGGTTCCGGTAATGGAGTCAAAGCAGAGTGGACAAGTGGATGGCTTTACTACTGCTACAGAGACTGTAGTAGAGCCACAGACAGTACAACAGACCGGGTATTCGGGTCAACCCATGTGGCATTATGTTCCGGAGTCTCGTTACTCTGGTCCCACCGTTTCACAAATGCCCGTTTATTATATCCCGGGTCAAGTCCAACCCGGAAATCCTCCGGTACAGTCCGTTCCAATTCGGGCTCAGTATGTTCAGCAATATCAGGGACAACAATACCCGGTTTCTGGGGGCCAAATACCCGTTGGGTACCATCATCAGGTTCCGAGCCCGGGTCAAGTATATAGCGGAACAATGAGACCCGTTGTGACAATGGATCATTCATATGAGCAGGCAATGAGAGTTTATCCTACTGATGGAGTGAACCAGCAGCAGCAGCAGCAGCAGCAGCAACAGCAGGTATATTACGGAGTCAGAAACCCAGGTATGGTTCCGGGGATGATGGTTCCGGGTGGAGAAGAATCGCAAAGGACAGCATCGCAAAGGACCGCATCGGATGGAAAGATGGGTCGGATCTCACAGTACAATTAAAAAACATAACAAGTGTATCAATAAGTAATCATATATGCTTGGTAATGTATGGTAATTTACATTTTTCTCCTCTACTATGTGTGAAGAACTGAAGATGTTGGTTGTTGAGTGTTTTTTTTGTCATTTCTGGATTGTAAGTATGTTAATTTTTGTTTGATGAAACTGGGAATGATTTTTTTTACAATTGTGTAGTGTGTGTACAAGATAAAACTGAATTTTGCTTTTGAACTAGAAACTTTATTCCAATCGTGTTAGAAGTCTCTCGAAACTTATCGAGATCAAACAGTAAACGTATGGTTGGAATATATACTTTAACTTTTGAGAGTAAACTTAGCACGTATGTTACATTAAGGATAACTTGTGCTAAGAAATGAATCAATTCATTATACCAAATAACCTGTCAAAAAATTGTTTGTTGGTTTTTTCTGTTCACTAGGAATTTGGGAAATCAACCTGTCTGGCCCAAGTTTCTGGGCTTTAAAATTTATCTGTTTCTCAATTACAGGAACGATGAGGCTCATCAAAATAAAGTGAATTTCATTGACGTGGTTGTAAGAGATTTAATGGCTAATTTCTGTTTATAGTCGGCGAGATTCGATTCGAGTATCGAGTTGGTTGAGATGGAATCGGTTGAAATTGGTTTGAGTCGATTAGGGTCGGTTTTCCAAATGTGCATGGGCAATCCGAGTGGGTCTAGAAGCTAGCCACTCTTCATTTGGGTTGGGCCTTTAAAAAACGATTTTTGTCTTTGATATTAAGGTAAGCATGAGTTGTATGATTTGGGTAGTGATAACATGTGTCCTTAGGGATAAGGGCACATGAAAAAGGTTAGTTAGACTATATTTATTGTCTTGTTTCTGCATTTGTTGTGATTAAGGATAATAAATGGTGTATACGTTTCCTTTTATAGTGTTTTATCATGTATCCTAGAGCACATGTTAACACTACCCTTATAACTAATGAGCCCCAATAATAAATCTATTCATTTTCTGTTAGGCGTGGATGCTAGTTTCCATGGAAAACATTACGAATAATGAAGTAAATACATATACTTTGACCGATACATTTTCTATATTTTTCATATTTTGATGGAAACCGTATTAGAAATATCTTTATATATATATATATATATATATGCTAACATAGGCGTAGCTCAGCTGATAGATGAACGATTTTGGGGTTTGGGCAAATAACTCCTAGGTCAACGGCTCGAATCCTACCAATAACGAAAGCTTTCAAAAAATATCCGGTCCCGAATTAATAGTTATTATCATATATATATATATATATATACATATTTTCTATTATCAGTTCGAACTGACAATAAATATATCAGGACGAAAAATGTGGACCACTAGATTTACATACATTGACTTAAAGTGTATGCACTTGTCAAAATTTCTTCATAATCTGTGGTCCACATTCTTTGTCCTGATATATTTATTGTCAGGATGAATTGACAATAGAAAGACTATATATATATATATATATATATATATATATATATATATATATATATATATATCCGATGTTGTGAGAATATTAGAGATATTTATTTCGTTCGTTAGAAAATGTAAAAAGAAATGGAAGGTTAAGTTAACATGATTTTGTCTCATGTCAAGAAGACCCAATCTGACTGTCTTTGTCTCTTGAGCTTAGACGATAATGATGCTGCTCTCTGCATGGGGTGAAAGCGTGCATGCAGGCACTCATGCTTTCACATGTATAATATAATCTCTCTTTCTCCCTCATCAATCCAAGTTAATTCAGCTGACTTGCGCACCCTTTGATTCGAAACGAAGCTCCACCTCTAGAGTTTAAACTCTGGTATTGTATTTATCTATTAAATCGTAAAATTTGGGGAAATTTCTTCCTTGATGTGAGAGTTGCATTTTGGACCTTATTTATGTATTCTAATTGTATGTTAGGTCTCAGCAGTCTCCTAACCCACAATAGTGTAATATTTCACACACATGCAAAAAAAAAAAAAAAAAAAAAAAAAAAAGTTCACTCTTATTATATATATACAGTGGTTCTCTCATAAGGGATCCCTTATTTTAATTTCGGTAAGGACCACCATGAAATCATATCGATTTGAATGAATTTTAATCTGAATTTTTTTATGAATGATAAGTTCGTTGAAATCTACCTATGAATAAAATTTGAGAATTTTTCAAGCACGAAAACTATTTTTCTTGAATTTCCTATATTTCACCTATTTTTCTAATGCCTTCGTATTTAAACAAAATCGGTAAAAATAGTTTTCGTGCTTGAAAAATTCTCAAATTTTATTCATAGGTAGATTTCAACGAACTTATCATTCACAAAAAAATTCAGATTAAAATTCATTCAAATCGATATGATTTTATGGTGGTCCTTACCGAAATTAAAATAAGGGATCCCTTATGAGAGAACCACTGTATATATATATATATATATATAAATTTTCAAATGAGGACCTAATATAACTTCATAAGAATATTGAATGTGAGTCACTAGTTTTACATGCTTTGATTCAAATGTGTATGCACTTGTCAAAATTAGTAGCTTACATTTAATATCCTCATAAAGTTATATCAGGATGTCCGCATGAAAACGGGACTATATATAAAGAACTCATTATTCTAGAAAATTCAAGGTCAATTTATGTATGTATACATTAAATTATAAATGGAAAATGGAAAGAGAAAGAGAGAGAAATAAAAAAGGAAAAGCAAAAAGTTTATTGGTCTCCCAATTTATATATAAGAATGGATTTTTGAATAAGCTTTAGGCTTTCTCTTGCATCAATGCGAAGCAGAGAATCCATAGGGTCACTAAAGAAGAAGATACTCTTCCCAACTTGAGAAAAAAAAAAAAAAAAAAAAGCAACAAGGTACAAATAAAGTTTATGTATTCTCTAAGGAGAATTTAATACGAAAATTATTAGGTAAAGAAATTTCACATGTTTTTACGTGTGAGATTCGATTGCATAATATTGTATAATAATTAATTACATAAAATTATGGATTTATTTATTTATTATTATTTTTTTTTTTTATGGAAAGGGCACCTGGAAAACCAGTTCCAGGGCAAGAACATGACTAGCATGTTTACAATCACAACTGGGACTCCACATAATAAGACACAAGCACAACCCAGATGAGAGTCCCACAACCGGGAGAAAAACCCACACACAAAGGTGGAATAACAACAAGGAAACCAAACGGTTTCGCCAAGCAAACTGAACAAAAACAAAACCCAAACAACCGGACTACAGGCGATCAGGAGGAGATACACCCAGGCCGCCGGAGAAGACCCATCAGGACGCCGCTGGCAAGGGAGCGACGACGCTGGAGATGCCGATTGAAACCCCGCGCCACTTGACCAAGCAAACCCCCACCAAAGACCGTAGTCTTCCGCCGAAAGCATCAACAAAAAAAAAAACGAAACACCTCACAAAGAGGACTAAAGCAACCGACTGAGCCCATCACCGATCAGAGGAGGAAGACTTCCGTGGCTGCCGGCGAGTGCTCCGGCGAAGAGGACCTGGCCGCACGAACAACAAGGCCGCCGTCGCAGTGTACACCGAAGAGACACTCTAGATTTGGCCGGATTCGAGCGGATCGGCCGATCTAACCGCTGCCGACGTCGGCTGGAGGAAAAGGACCCGCCCGGTGGCGCGAGAGGGTCGGCCAGACGAAACCAGGGCCGTCATAGCAGCCAACGGAGGCGCCGATCGGACCGGGAAGACTTAGCAAAGGAAGGAGATCGCCCGGAGGGATGACATCGCCGCCGGCTCCCGCTGCCACAGCAAGAAACCGGTGGCGGACTGAGGAGGCGGTGAGAAAAGGGTTGGAGGCGGTGAACTTCTTAGAGAGAAGGCAAAGCCTCTCTCTGATCTTTTAGATATTTTATAAAATTATGGATTATATCATATAATATTGTGCAATATACCCCATATGAAAAAATATACGGAATATGTTAATTCCCACATCAGATAAGGATTAACTTAATTAATAAGGATAAAACATTTTCTACAATAACATCTTTGTGCCATTTAGTGCTTGTTTAGTTGAGCTTTCTATTGCCTCAAAAGGTCTACCAACGTCTATTTGAGTTTTTTAAAGTTGTTTGGTTGGGCTTTTGAGAGGGAGGTGCATCTCCAAATAGACATTTTTTTAAAACTATAAATTTTTTTTCTTTTCAAAAACTTTATTTCTAATAGATTTACTGTAAATAGATCTTTTACCAATAGAGGTTTTTCAAAAACCCAACCAAACAAGCTCTTAATCAATATGCATTTATACTTTAGAAGTAAAATTTACCAATATAATAACGTTGAGCTCTCTTAACATCTTCAACACAACAAGCACATAAGATTTGTATCGATATAATCTATGTTAAAAGCATACGTATGTTAATATTTTTAACATGTCATATTTATATAAGTATATGTATAAAAAAAACATGTTATAATATTTATGATATATACATATATAGATTTTCTTTTATCAGTTCGTCCTGACAATAAATATATCAGGGCGAAGAATGTAGACTATTAGATTTATATACTTTGACTCAAAGTGTATGCAATTGTCAAAACTTCTCCATAATTTGTGGTCTACATTTTTCGTCCTATTATATTTATTATCAGGGCGAACTGACAATAGAAAGACGGTATAAATATATATGTTAATTAATTCTATTAATATATTATTCGAGGTCATTACTCTCTCCAAAATCCTGACTCGAAAGTGGAATTAATGATGGGAAGATGATTTGAGTGCTGCACCCAAACAAAAAATAAATATCAATATATATTTTATTTTTTTTGCCTGGGAATTAATTAACGTTACAAAGAGAGATCATGATAATTTGGTCAAAAATATATATATATATATATATCCGTCTTTCTATTATCAGTTCATCTTGATAATAAATATATCAGGACGAAGAATATGAACCACAGATTATGGAGAAGTTTTGACAAGTGCATACACTTTGAGTCAAAGTATGTATATCTAGTGGTCTACATTCTTCGTCCTGTTATATTTATTGTCAGGAGGAACTGATAATAGAAAATCCGATATATATACACTAATTTTTAAGTCAACACCCCCTCATTGTATTACTATCAACACCTTTTAATGAAAGCCATTGGATTTAAAAGATGCTTTGACAAGTGTATGCAATCGAGTTAAAGTATTTAAATCCAATGACTTTCATTAAAATGTACTGATAGTAATACAATGAGGGGGTGCTGACTTGAAAATTATTATTATTATATGCAAACGTACTGTATATAGTTATTCTTCTAATTTATTTCTGGCTTTTCCGTGGAAGGAAGAAAGAAAGAAAGAAAGAAAGAAAGGAAAAAAAAAAAAATAATAATAATGATTGTTCATCACGGTGAACCTGTGTAATACTAATGTTGTATGATTAGGAAATCAGTAAACAAATTTTTTTTTTCCTGATTGATCAAGTGGTTTGACTGATATATATCCTGTGTAATACTAATGTTGTACAATGCCAATCAAGAACATAATTATATGGTAATCGATCAAAACCAGGCCATACTATACAATATAGATTTGTTAACTTAATTGAAACTATCAAATATCCTTTGGATTCGCAGATCATGAATCTATCGGAACCCTATTAAGATCAAACTCTACGTGTGCGAATCATATATCTACTCTCATATATAGCACTGATTTTTTTATTTTTTTTTAATCATATAATGAATGTGCAAGATAAGATCGACTTGAAGCTCATGTACACCACAAAGGTTATGTGGTAGGGGAGATTGTAATTCCAAATTTGCTAAAGTCACTCACAAGTCGCAACCGATAGAGTTGTGAGTATGACAATTTTTCTCTGGTAGGTATACAATATAGACATATTTATAGTATACTAATACACATCATCACACTTTTACAATGTGTATTATTATGATTAAAGTTATATTGCTTATATGGAAAAAATGTGGTAATATGTATTAATATACTATAAATATGTATATATTATATATGTGCCTATGAGAGAAAAATTGGTTAGTTATACACAGGTCTGTTTGTTTTGAAAATATCATATATGCGCACCGTAAAATTTTATCTAATGGATGTACAGATATACAAATAACGTGGAAAATCAATCCTACCAAAAATTTTCTCTTCAAAAATAAAATCCTACCTACTATACAATGCAATGATTGCAATCCTTACACATAATTAGTATATATAAATAAATATATATATATATATATATAGTCTTTCTATTATCAGTTTCTTGTATGTGGGTAATTGGATTTAAAAGATGCTTTGACAAATGCATGCAGCCAAGTCAAAATATTTAAATCCAATGGCTCACATGCAAAAAACTGATATTTGTTTTGTCACTTTGAACTGATAATAGAAAAATTGTATATATATATATATATATATTTATTTGAAGAATTGCATCTCTACATATATATATATATATATATATATATATATATATATATATATATTCCAACCTGTTGCCACTTATATTGACAAAGGCAAGTAATACATAAATATCTCTTAACTGAAGACAAGAGAAGATATAATTAAATTAAAGTTTAGACTTTTCATGTATCATTTTCTTGCGTCCACATTTGATAGCTAGTCTTAAATGCATGTATAGTTAGTTGTCAAGAGCTAATTAATTATTGTAACCAAAACGAAGATAATTAATTATCTGGACATTGATTAATCAATGCTAGCTAGCTTCATCTAGGAAGTTTCGAGCCTTCCTAATTTCACGGGTTCTTGTAGCGTGTGGGTCTAAATATATGTGTCTTTGTCTAAAAAGTAAAATTTTCGATATACCGTGAATTATGTAAAGAAAAAAACGCGTGACAATCATGTACCTAAAACTCATATCGATTGGGGTGTAGCTTAACTGGTAGATGGATGAGTTTAGGGTTTGGGTAAATGACTCCTAGGTCAGCGGCTCGAATTCTACCAATGACAAAAGCTTTCAAAAAAATACCTGGTCCCAAATTAATAGATATTATCAAAAAAAAAGAATAAAGAAACTCATACCGATTGGTGTAGACGATGAACAATTTAAGCAAGCGCGAGGAATTAAATGAGGTGTATGGGTTCGAGTCTTTTACTGAGGTAGGTGGAAGTGAAACGCAAGAGCTTAGAATTATAATAAATGGAAGAAGAAATCAAAGGCATTACTTGTACCATTTATATATATATATATATGGGTAATGTTAACTTGTACCCTAAAACATAAAACTTATTTTACGGTTTTCTCATCGGCCATCACCTTGCGTGATTCCTGAAGAGTAAGGGCTTAGCTAGTATACCCACCATGGGTATTATGACAATCAATTTTGATAATCACTCGTCGTTAATTTGAGAACACAGTCTGAAACCATTTTAACGTCGAAGTTAATGGTGGCGATTCACAGAAAATGGTTGTTATTTCTGTGTGTATTGTAGCCAGACACGAAAAGTAAATGCATTATCTTTTCTTTGCCTTTCTTAATTACTCAACATATTATCGATAAATTGAATGGCTTCTGAAAAAACAACTGAAAAATCAGATTGTAGAGCAGAATTTACATGGTGGTAAATGGCCTTATCACGGTTTGCTGGGGCCTCACTTGTCTCACTCACTCTACAACACACACCGATTCCAGCTCCACCACAGCTGCAAGTTTCTTGGGATCTTCAAATCCTCATATTGACTTATTGACCATCTCAAAATTTCAAAATTACACAAAAATACTTTATTAATCTCCCCAACCCCCCTCTCCTTTAATTAATTTGATATACATATTTACGTACTTTATTAAATTCTGAAAGAATCATTCTCTAGTCAAAACAGTTCTGAAAAAAATATATTTAATACTAATATTACAGTCTTACAGAGTTAACAACCTTTTTTTGCTATGAGTAACAAGCAGGAAATTATTTTTAATATCCATTTTAATTCTTATAATGAAGAGCTAATTTGAAAGTATTATCAGAATAATTAGGGTTTGTATTATGATATTTGAAATTGAATAGGTAACACAAGGAAAGACAAAGGAAATGAATGAAATCAAGCTGTCACTCTGCAGCCATCGACAAGGAAAGACTATATATACAGTACTACTACTATTACACTATATGAAATGTATTGATAAATTTAAAAATGTAAAAAATAGAAATAATAACTTTTTTCTTATGAATTTTATTTTTGTGGCAGTCCGTAATTCATTTTCTTGGTGGGGTAGCAAGATATATCTTACTTGTCTTCATCTTTACAAAAAAACTGGCAATGGTATATAACACATTTATTAATGGAGTGACAAGGATTGCTATAATTTACTATAAATAATATTGATGGATTGCTCATCTCTAAAAATGCATATGCTTTTCTAAAAGTTGATGTTAACTCTTTTAGCCGTTTTCACGTGATTTTAAAACTATTTATTAAAAAGTATCGGTAACTAACGGATTTAAAAGTTTAAAATTTATAGGAAACTATATAAAGATAAACCAATATTTTGATACCGTACTAATAATAACCAACAAATTTAAATGCTTAAGCTCATAAGAAAGTTTATAATAATAATATTTAAATATTCTAATAAAAAGCTTATATCATCAAATAGCTAATTAACTGTATAAAGAGTAATGCTACTTTGCCCAAATTTTGTGCCCAAATGACGTGGCAACACTCTCATCCATTCATTTAAATTGTATTAGATTTGCTTGATTTAAATGAATGGATGTGAGTGTTGCCACGTCATTTGGGCACCAGATTTGGACACCAAATTTAGGTAAAGTAGCATTACTCTTGTATAAAAGGGTTTTGAATCAAGTTTTATTCACACCAATGTTGAATATGGCTTGAATTACTAAATGGATACCAAACAATAATTTACCCAATGCGGAGACTTCCTGGAGACGTGAGAACGTTTGAGAGTATGAGGTTATGTTTGAGGGAGGCGTGGAGGCGAAACGAACTGAAGAAGCGGACACTAGCTAAAACCGCTGCCAAACCGCTGTGGCTTTGGCAGCGGTCATAGCAGCGGTAGGACACCGTTGCCAATTGTTTGGAAGCGACTAGACAGCGGTTTTGAAAACAGTGTATATCGTTGCTGTGACCGCTATGGTCATGGCAGCGGTACCGAGAGCGGTCGTGTGAAATCTTGGTGACATGGCGTATGGATCACGGTTTTCTGAGTGATCAAGTTCAACACGGTTTAGGAAACGGGTGGCCAACTGCAACTTGAATCGTAGTTAATCACAAACATGCGTTGAATCAGGAAATATTCATGGAAGAGGAAATTGGTTGCTTCTGAAAGTTCTAATGGAAAAAGGATTTCTCCTTTGCAAGAAGACTTGTTATAAATAGGAAATAGTATTTATGTGGAACAAGTAATTCTTGTATGTATAGGAGTAGGATTTCCTTGTTAGTTTTAACTCCCTGTAATTTATATAAATAGGCCATAATAACTAGGTTATTTGTGGTGGAGCAAAATAGCAAATACTAGAGAGATCTCAAAGTGAGCATTGAGTGTAATTGGGTTTAGGGTATTATTTAGAGAGAGAACCTGAGTGTGTGGTTGTAACAATTTACTTCATATTGGAACTTTCTCTTGTCGTCCTGACAGCCGTGGTTTTTTTCCCTGATTTGGGTTTCTACGTAAATTCTTGTGTTGTGTGTGTTTGGATTTAAATTTCTCTTCATCTTATCTTTTCTTTGTGATTGTTTGTTTTGTGTTCTATCTGGCAACGCTTCCGCACATAATAGTGATTGTTTGTTCGCTAACAACCAACTCACCAAGACAAGAAGGATTTAGTTCATATTTATAATAATAATAATTTTTTTTAAAAAAAAAGAACTGAAATTCAATTCTAAAATATATTAGTAATTCTTTTAACAGCCCCAACAGGTCATTGATTTCAATTTTTATTTTTTTTCTCTTATCTTTCTTCAAATTTTAGTCCAACCTCTTTATTAACATCAATAATTCATCTTCCAATTAGGTATATTTTTATGATTATTGTAAATTTAAATATTTTGTTTTGTAATTAAATTTTAGGATTAATCTAACTTTTAGTTATTCTAATTTTAATTTACAAATTAACATTATTGTTTAATAAATTTCTTTTTGTTTTGGTTGAAATTTAGATACATGCTTGTTAATTATTATTTTTAATTATTCTTTTGTTTTTAGATTTGTTAGTAAATAGTAATATAAGTGAATATTTTTTTTTATGTGACGTGAATGCTCCATCATAATTAATAAGTTTGATCTTTTGAAAAACCGTAGGATACAGCTTAATTAGTATTTGATTGTATTTGCATTTCATGTTTATTTTATAATTTGTTTTAACTTTATTTTTTTTAATGTATTTATTTAGAATATACATTTATAGAGTAATCCCCGCTTTGTCTTCTTAACTGGGTGTATTTTTAACTTTAATTAATACAATTTTCTCATAATGTTAATGATCGAAAAAAATAATAATTATTCTAGCCCACCCTAGTGTTTAATCTTGGTTACGTCCTTGATAAAAGGGTTTTGAATCAAGTCTTATTCACACCAACTCACCAAGAAAAGAAGGATTTATTTAATATTTATAATTATTATTATTTAAAAAAAAAAAGAACTAAAATTCAATTCTAAAAAATATTTTGAAATTAAAAATTACAATAATGCTACTTTGTTCGAATTTAGTGTCTAAATATCTATTCATTTAAATTGTATTAGATTTACATGATTTAAATGAATGGATTAACTACTGTGATTAATAAATAACAACACTTATGAGTTATGAGTTAAAACTATCTTATAAAACTCGGCACAAATTAGATATTCACTTCTTAAAAAAAATAATTATTAAAAAATATTCACTTTCAAACCATTTTAAATCCTGAATCAAACTCTATTATAATTAAATATCATTAAAAGAGAGAGAGAGGTGGGAAATTTCCAGGAATCTGAGACTCTCAGAGCAATTGACATGGTGGGGCAATTCCCTTTTTGCTTCTGTCTTTGTTATAATTAATAAATACCAGGAGATAAATCAATCACATACATTCTCACAAACATGGCCACCTTTAATATACTTTGAATAAAAAATAAATTGTAAAGAAGAAGAAGAAGAAGAAGAGCAAATAATATTGACAGAAAAAGGCAAAACATTAATCAGATAGGGGCTCTACCACAAATGGCATTTATCACAAACACATGACTCACATGTCCAACAATGGAGGACTCAGATGGACCCAACTCTCATGACCCATGACTCAGTTTTCTTCTGCTCCAATTTGATGGGACTCAATCTGACATGTGGAGTTATCTTCCAGTATCTTACGTGAACAAAATGTCACCACGGTAAATTAAGAGTCTATCGAGATTTATCGAAATTAAATTCTAAATGCAAGGCCTGAATATTCATTTTTTTTTTCCTCCCCATGAGTTATGACCGACCATATGATATATAACATGTCGACGGTTTGCCGTTGTCGAAATCAATAACTAAATATACGGTTTGAAAAATATATATGGTGAGACTTGAATCCCCCCTGAATGCAATACGTGTACACCACTTAAACTGAGAGTGAATTTAAATACAACGCGAGTTGTGGAAATAGTGACGTTGAAGAAGAAATAAAGAAAATAAAAAGTTGATGGTGCCAGCAGCTGCCAGCTAATGAGATACTATATGTAATGTACAATCGTACATACAACAAAAGTGTGTATTAAATTGAAATTGAAATTTAGCGGTGTTTCCACAGCAACTGCTGCTTCTCGACATTGCATCTTCCTCCTCTCTGTATTTAATACCAGGACCACGTTTCTGCAACTCATATTCTTACTTTTGTATAAATCTTATGACTCGAATTCGTTATGTCATTAATGTGTGGATGTGAAGGAAGGACGTATTATTTTTATTTTTTAAAATATTACACTATTATATACTTGAACAGTTGAACCCGTAACCTTATTATGTAGGTGTGAGGTGTTTACCACCAGACTAATCTTATCTCGTTGAAGGACGTATTATTGAGGCAACATCACCTTGTTAATCATCTTCACATTCGCCATCTTAATTTTTGTGTTTCAATAATTTTGATTTTGTCTTTTCAACTTGGTATTTTAACATTTACATCAAATTTTTACCTTTAATTAGAATATACATACAGTACTTCCCATCCCTAGTAAGTATCCAAACTATCCACGAAAATGAAAATTTACACAAAATTAATTTGAGGAATGCAGCAGAGATATTACAAGTAGAGTGGATAAAAGTTTCAGTAACGTACGGTTTGGCTGAACCAAAGTCAAAAACCTGTATGACATGAAGTTGAATTGATGGATTAATAATTAGGTCTACTGTGCTTCGTATAAAGTTACAAGCCTCCAGTACTTTTGTAGTTTTGTGTACGTGTATACATTATATAAAATGTAATATAATTCTAATGTGATTTAAGTACACAACTTATTTCCTAAATCACCGATAATCAATCGGTATGTAGTATTACAAAACCGAGATCACATAATAACCGATGATTATAGATATAAGTTATATTCGTGGGTTTGCACCTGATAAGCCTCTTGTATATATATACGTTACAAATCGGGGTTTGGCTAATGTACCCATATGGGTATAATAACACCAACTAACGGAACCAACTCAAAGTTAATTTAGGAAACAACTTTGATATTTGGAAACCACTAACAATAATTTCAACGATAGAGTCTAGGGATGGGTGTGGGGGCCAATGGGGCAGGGGAGGATATCCCCATCCCCATTCATCAAACTTCCCACGCCACCTCCCCCAAAACCCATTTGGGGGGATTGGGGGTGGGCGCGTTTTGGGGGTAGGCCCCCCCTCCCCCACCCCCATAACCCATTTCCACAATTTATTTTTTAATTTCAATTCTAAATTTCTAATTTCTAATCCAAAAATTGGAATTCGAAATTTGGAATCTGGACATTCCAATCATTAATTTGACACTGTTAAAATATTCAATCAAAAAAGTAATTAAAATATAATACAAAATCCAAATACAATACAAAATATGTTAATATTATAACTACTAACCAATGACTCATGATAATGTTAATATCATTATTTATAATATTTATTAATTGTTAACATTTTTATATATAAATAAAAATAAAAATAATATATATATATATTTTATTTAAGGGAAATACCCCTACCTCCAAAATCTATTTGGAGACAAATTTTACCTCCAAAACCCCATGGGGGCTTGTGAGGCTAGTGGTGACCACGGTTCGGTTTCGGTTCGGTTTCGGACCGAAACCGGCGGTTTCGGACCGAAACCGGCGGTTTCGGTTTGGGTGGCACCCTAAACCGAAACCGAAAAACCGGAATAGTGAACGGTTTCAAACCGCCGGTTTTCGGTTTGGCCGGTTTCGGTTTCGGTTTTTTTTTTTTTTTTTTTTTTTTAAACAAAACCGGCGGTTTACCGTTGACTAAACCGTCGGTTTAACCGCCGGTTTCCTCCGGTTTCCGGACGGTTTCCGGCCGGTTTCCTCTTTTTTTTATGACGCTGCCACGTGGCAGCGTCTAATTGGTTTTTTTTTTTTTTTTTAATTAATACCAAAACCGGCGGTTTAACCGAAACCGCCGGTTTTGGCCGGTTTCCAACCACCCAAAACCGAAACCGAAACCGGGATTTTTGGTTTCCAACCGGTTTCAAAACCGACGGTTTCGGTTTTCGATTTTCGGTTTTCGGTTCGGTTTTGACCGTACGGTTCCGGTTTAACCGCGGATAAAACCGACGGTTAACCGGAACCGTGGTCACCACTATGTGAGGCCCCAACCCCACGAGCCCCCACAGGGAAACGCCCATCCTTAATAGAGTCATTCCTAGAAAATAGTTTGTATCATAAATACTACTTTTTTATAAATACAATACGGATTGTCGGATGTGATAAACTACGATTTACACGTTTTCGATTTTTGTGCATTCGCTCCTGAAAAATCTCTCTCTCTCTAAATAAAAGTAATTAACTGACAGTGGAGTATGGGAGAAAACATGTGGACTCAGAACTCATTCTGATAAAGCTGATTTAAGGGCTTGTCAACTGCAGTTACTTAATAATAAAATACAAATAAATAAAAATAAATAATATTATCAAATATGTAAATGTTAGTTAAATATGGTAAAAAAAGTCTAAGTTGAGAAAGATAAAGTTTGAAAAGAAAAAGAAAGAAGAAAAAAAATCACAAGATTCCCCTTTAAATTTAATTGATTAAAATTCTCACTGTTTTCTAAAATAATTATCGAAGTTAAACCTCTTTCTGTCTTTCATGTTGAATAATTACTGTTTAATAACATACAGAATATTTATCAACTAAAAATCATAAATTTCTTGTGTTTTTTTTTTTTTCTTTTTCTTTTCCAAGAAAAATTCGAGAGGGAGTGAGGGACCAACAACATATACATATAAGTTGAGGGAGCTACTGAGAAGTGAAGAAGTTGAAGATTTCAGACCCTTTTTTTTTTTCTCCGCACAGAAAGCGAAGCTTCTCTTTGCCATAATTATTACTCACTCTCTCTCTTTCTCCCTCTCTCTCTCTCACACACACTTGACCATTTTCTCTTTTGCAAACAAACACAAACATTGAGAGATTAGAAAAAGAAGAACAAAAGAAAATGGAGTTTGATCTTGAGAACCCATTTACAAGCTTTGTAGTAGAAGAACAACAACAACAATCAGATACAATTTTGGATCTTTTTGTCTCTGAATCTGATCACATGCCTTCTCAAAACTTCACAACAAAATGCTTGGAAGAAGAAATGGAAGATTTTCATGTCTCTTTTCGTCAGGAAGCTGTGTCTCTCATTTCACAGGTAAACAAAAATAAATGTGACCCTTTTACATTTTTTTTTTTAAATTTATTTTTTTGATATTTATTTATAAACTTTTTTTTTTCCAGGCACAATTTTCCTGTAACTTAGAGCCTTTTATTCCTTACCTTGCTGTAACTTATCTTGATCGGTTCATTTTCAGACAACGAATTCAGGTACATAAACAACAACTACAAAAACTATTATGTTGTGTTCTGTTTTTCCTTTTTAACAAATTATTATTTTTTTTTAATTTTGTTTTGCAGATTGGAAAACCATGGATTGTGAAGCTACTTGTAATCTCTTGTATTTCTTTAGCTGCAAAAATGAAAAACACCCATTTTCCAGTCTCTGAATTCCAGGTGAAGTCTCTGTTTTTTTTTTTTTTTTTTTTTTTTTTCTTTTTTACAATAATAATTATAAAAAAAAATGTTTTCAATTGTTTGACATTGTTGAAAGTGATTAAAAAAACAGAGAGAAGAAGGGTTCATGTTTGATGCACAAACGATTCATCGGATGGAGCTTCTGATTCTTGATGCTTTAAATTGGAGAATGAGATCAATTACACCATTTTCGTTTCTATGTTTCTTCATTTCATTGTTCAAACTCAAAGATCCTCCATTGACACAAGCTCTCAAAGATCGAGCTATAGAAATAATCTTCAGAGCTCATAATGGTAACAGTTTTATTTACATGAAATTTTATTGTTCCATTGATTCTTTGAAAAATAAAAAATAGCTTAAACCCAGATGAAGAAAAATCATGTTTTTGTTACAGAAATCAAGTTGATAGAGTTCAAGCCATCGATAATTGCAGCATCTGCACTTCTTTTGTCTTCTCATGAGTTGTTTCCATTGCAATTCTCTGCTTTCAAGGCTTCAATCTCTTCTTGCGAATATGTGAATAAAGTAAGTCAACAACAAGAAGTTGGCAATTTTGTTTTTTAATTATTATTCTTCGAATGTGTACAAGTTTTTGATTTTGGATTCTATTTGTGTTGTAGGGGAAATTGTTGAAATGTTTTGATACAATGCAAGAAATGGTGGAGATGGAGGAGGGTTTTGATTCGATGTCGATGTCGTCGAGCACGAGAACTCCAGTGAGTGTTTTGGATTACAAATGTAGCAGCAAATCATCAGTGAGCCAGAGAACCACCGCCACCACCGCCATGGCCGCTGTGATGCCACCGGAGAAGAGAGAAACCAAACGGAGGAAAACGAATGGTTTTTGCAGTGAAAACAGGTTCCAGCTTTCTCGTATTCAACAATGTTTATAAAAAAAAAGAAAAAAAAAAGGACAGAACAGAGCATTGAATGTTGAATTCGAAAAAAACATGAAATGTATTGTTGTTGCTCTTGTTTTGTGTTTTTTTAAGTTTAGTTGTTGATTGGTAGTGTCTCTTGCTTGGTAACAGCTTGAAAGAATAACAAAATGTTTCAATAATATAATGATTCTCATGAAATGTCAAAGAATTGATGGACATTTCATAGTCAACACTCAACTTTGATATGGAGATTTATTGTTCTTCTTTAATCAGGTCGATCTTGAAAAAGGATTCCTAACGTTACAGTCCCATAATTTTGACTGACCTGGAAATTGATATATAAAAATTTAATTTGTCGGGAAAGAATTTATTGTGAATTTTGTGGGGATAGGAGAGAGAGATATCGAGAGGTGAAGAAACGTTCAAGGCACGCAGCTTTCATGAGGATTTTAGCATCTTTGTCGAAGATAAGAGCCATTTATTATGTCCTTGAAAGCAAGTTGAATTGAAGTTGTTGTGTGAGTGAGTGACCAATCTTGAAGGGGAAATGAGAAGCATATTAATTAGTTATGTAAATTTGAAGCTGTTGTGTGGGTGAGTGACCAAACTCTCTGTGGTTCAATATATGTTCAGCACATTAGGGTTTAGGACTAGATGGGTCGTTTCGTTTACATTACGCTCAAATCCGAATGGTTTTGAAATTCGTTAAAACCCTTCGTTTAAGGATGTAAACGGAAACAGAAACGGAAACGGAAACATAATTAAACATTGGAAGTAAAATAGGATGCTTGTTAGTCCTTGTACTAAAATTGGCCCACTATATATGGAGGCATGAAGGGCAATGTCTGAATTGTTATAGGTGAATATCATTGCCGTAGATTAGTGTATAGTCTAGATGGGAACATCTTTTTTGTTTGGGGACCATAAAATTGGTGGTCCATGGATTCAATACTCAACAAGCCAAACAAAAACAAAGCTCATCATATAAAGATAAATTTTGATGACTAGGAAGCCAAGGAAGCAACCCCATCTCTTTTCACTGTCTTCATGATTATAAAATATATATATATGGTAATAGTGGAGACACAAGGGTAAGGGAAATAAAAGAACTAGAGGTGGTACTATGGGTCACAGCCCGCGAATTCGAGATAAATAAACGGTATGGGTTGGTAATCCGGGTCCCTTGTTCGATCCTTTTAATAAAGGGAAATAATCATTTGGCCCCCTGTATTTGACATATTAGACACTTTGCCTCCTCTAGTTTTAGTAATGGTCATTTTCCCCACTGAAAACCAAAATATTAGACATTTTACCCCCTCTAGTTTTAGTAATGGCTATTTCCCCCCCTGAAAACCAAAATATTAGACATTTTACCCCCTAACCATTTGGTAGTCCGTTAGTCAACAACTTTGACCATCAAAAAATCATTTAAATGCCCTTATTACCCTCGAACACATTAGTTATGCCCTCTAATGACACCACTAATTGTTTTTAAAGAAAAAAAATCAGAAATATAAAAATTAAACTAATAAAAGTATTTAAAAATAAACATAATTGAAAATTAAAAAAATTATAAATTTAATTAAACTTTAATAAAAAAAATTCAGTATTTCAAAAAAAATATATATTGTAGGGGGTCGACCTACGGTCGATGTGGATCGGGTCGGATTTGTGTTAGGCCTAAGGCAACTTGATCGGGCTTGTCGAATGGGGGAATGTCGTCTCGTCTGAAGACCTGCAAAAGATGTTAGTCTGTCGAATAAAGGGATGTCGTCTCCTCAAGAACCTGCAAGATAAGTTAAAGGCAGAGATAAAACACAGTAAAAACGAAGGTGGTGGGTTTGGATCGTTTAGCCTTAGATATGCTTGGGCTGAGCAATCGTGACTTGAGAATCCCAATGATCGGAATAATCCTAGAATCAGAAGTTCAGTACGCAGTTAACAAGCTTTAGTTCAGAGAAAATCAGAGACCTCTAGCGAAGGGGGCCTTCTTTATTTATACCAAGCACCTTGGCTCCAACGTCCACTATCTGCACTTGATAGTGGACGTGATTCTAGGAGAGATTTCCTCTCAATGGGCAGTTACATCTTGTTTCGTAACTGCTCACTTTGAATGAGTCCTCAACGGTAACTTCTGTTGGCAGCTAGTTTGGGTCGACCCAACACAATGGGCCTGGGTTAGACTGGTAGAGATTGGGCCTTGGCATGTTGGGCCGTTAGACCATTTTTGGCTACCACATATATTAATGTTTTTTACATTATTTTTACATTTCATTCTTTATATTAATGTCTTTTAAATAAATTATTCAGTATTTCAATATATATATATATATATATATATATATATATTAATGTTTTTTACATTAATTAAATATTTTGATTATTTTTACATTTCATTCTTTATATTAATGTTTTTTATATAAATTTTTATTTGTACATTTAATTCTTTATATTTATTAAATTTTAATTAAATTTTATAATTTTTATTCTCAATTATTTAAAAAAAAATACTTTTATTAGTTTAATTTTTTTTTATTTCTGATTTTTTTTCTTTAAAAACAATTAGTGGGGGACATAACTAATGTATTTAAGGGTAATAATGTCATTTAATTGATTTTTTGACGGTCAAAGATGGACTTTCTAACGGTCAGTGGGTAAAATGTCTAATATATATATATTTTTTTTGGGGGGGGGGGGGGGGGGGGGGGGGGGGGGGGGGGGGAATGGCCATTACTGAAACTAGAGGGGGCAAAATATCTAATATTTTAGTTTTCAGGGGGAAAATGGTCATTACTAAAACTAGAGGGGGCAAAGTACTGAAACTAGAGGGGGCAAAATATCTAATATTTTAGTTTTCAGGGGGAAAATGGTCATTACTAAAACTAGAGGGGGCAAAGTATCTAATATTGCAAACTACAGGGGAGAAAAATGATTATATCCCTTTAATAAATAGGTAAGGGGTAAATTTGTAATATTAAATTAGTTAGGGGATATAATTAGAATTTTACTCATGGTATAATAACAAGTTAAACTCTATGTGTAATGTCTTATTAAACATGTCGTGTCTCGTGACTTAACCTGTGTAACTTGTTTAACTAATCTTGCTTTACAAATTTATTTATTTTTTGGAAATATTACACTAATTCAGGGTTTTATGGGGGGAGAAGGGAGATACTCGAACCCACAACCTCATGATGTGGTGTGAGGGGCTTTACCACCGGACTAGCCACATCTTGCCAAACTTCTTGCCTAACAATTTTTATAGCAATTCTCACTATAGGGAAAGGTCTACAAATTGTACCTTGAAAATGTGTCAGTGTGTTTTTTTTTTTTTTTTTTAACAATATTTATTAATTCGGGACCGGTTTTTTTTTTTTTTTTTGAAAGCTTTCGTTATTGGTAGAATTCGAACCGCTATCCTAGGAGTCATTTGCCCTAGCGTCAAGCTCATCCATCTATCAGCTGAGCGCCTGAGCTACGCCCCTGTTGGAAAATGTGTTAGTGTGTTAAGTTATGGGTTGGGACACTTCTGATACTCATGGTCATAACTCATAAAGTCTTCACAAACATAACTGCTCCTTAAATACAGTACAAGGTGTTTTAAATTGTTCTTGTCAATTAAATATTTCAAATTTTCCATGGCATCTAAAGTGAACCGAGTATATATCAAAGATCCATCAGTTGTCAACCCAAATATTTAATCCAAAACACAATTGCTTTGTTCATACAATATCATTCACCACGTGATTCTATAATTTATATGGTAACGATAAATCACTTATCATATCATTTGATATTCTTGTACACATCGAATCTTATGATGTCGGTCGTTAGAAAGAAGCACATTTGTACTCTAATCCAGGCCGTTATGGATCTTGATAGTTAATTTTGACCTGGGCTTTATGGATTAGCAGACTTTAATAGAACCCTGGATCCAGTGAAATCTCATTTAAGTCTTGTAATTCACCAGGCCCATGAATAAAACTTGCTACTTCGGTGTCTAAATGTCTAATGATGATGACATTCAATACATATAACTTGGGAATTTTGATCAAACAATTGGGAACAAGTGTTTAGTATTGTAAAGAAAGCGACATGAACAAAAGTGAAAGTACAATCATTTAGCAGGTACTTCTCTGATCAGAACAATCGTAAAAATAAAATTCAATATCTTAATTTTATAACGTTACAGTACTAAATTAATACGTTACATTACAAAACTCGAAGTGTCATGACAAGGTGGCAAAAAGTCCACCATCCCATATAAAGACAGCTGATTATTTCTTATTTTCTCTTGACAGCTTTGTGGTGGCATGGTTGGTGCATATATTTATATACACTAGTTGGTGGGAGTTATATAAGAGACTTAATTGTCACATTTCTCATAACCCAATATTCTAATTTTAATTTCAACTGTGGGTTGGATTATAGTAAGTTGAAAATATATAATAATAATAAACATTTGTTTTCTAGGATTATTTAATTTGTCGAGTCTGTAGTTGGTGTATTTGGTCTATAGCCTTAGATCATCATCGTATTGTAATATGTCAAAGACACCTCCCTCATATATGGTCCTGTTTGACATCGTGGTTTTTTAGAGTCCAAATAACTTTTAGAGTCCATTAAAAATAACTTTTAAGTTTTAGACGCTCTTCTAAAAGAAGCTAAACTTGATGTACTTAAGTGTCCGTTTGGAAGAGCTTTTCAATTTTTTTTTTGTGTCATTTGGTTGTCACTCAGTAGAGCTTTTGGATGATTAAAAAAACTGTTCTACGCCTACTTGGAGAAGCTCAAATTTTAGGCTTTTCCAAATAGCTATTTTTGAGCATTTTTAATAACATTAAAATGTCTAATATAACCCTATCATTTAAAATAGTTTTTGAATATTTTGGTAATCCTACCATTTAAAAAAGTTTTTTCTAATTCACAACTAAACGATCAACAATTACCCATTAAAAGCTTTATTTGTAAAATGTCTACTTTAAAAGATTTACTCCTAAAAGATTTATTTGAAGAAGCTCTTCAAAACGAAGCCTGAATTCTCTTAAAAGAGCTTCCATACAGAATAAGGAAAACTAAAGTATATCAGAATAAGAAGCTCTTCCAAACGGGCAATTAATTATATCAAGTTTAGCTTCTTTTAGAAGAGCTTCTAAAACTTAAAAAGCTATTTTCAAAAAAAAATTGTCTCATTTGGTTATCACTCAGTAGAGTTTTGGATGATTAAAAAAACTGTTTTACTTCTACTTGGAGAAGCTCAAATTTTAGGCTTTTCCAAATAGATCATTTTGAGCTTTTTTATTAACACTAAAATGTCTAATATAACCATATCATTTGAAATAGTTTTTGAATATTTTGGTAACTTACAATCTAAAAAAGTTTTTTTCGACCAATAACTTTCCATTAAAAGCTCTATTTGTAAAGGTCTACTTTAAAAGATCTACTCCTAAAAGATTTATTTGAAGAAGCTCTTCCAAACGGAGCCTTAATTCTCTTAAAAGAGCTTCCAAACAAAATAATTAGGAAAACTAAAGTATATCAGACACGATCAAGGAGATGTTTTGCGTTCAAATCCTATATATAAAATCTTCATTCACATTCAATAATTAAGTTGCGTTAATCATTATAAGTTAGTTAAATCTTTATCATCTTAGAGAGAGTGAGTTAAAGAATAAACATTATTTTCGGGTTCTCTCCTATAAGTCTTTAAGTTATCGAAATTGAGAGGTCTTTAAATCGATCTTGATATTATTTATTCACCCTTATATACAAATAGAAACATTGAGTACAACCCAAGCATCCAAATGCAAGGATACTCTAGGCATACTTGGGGGAGATCGAATAAAGGAAAAAATAAAAACAAAGCTAACCGAGAAATACACCAAACCCTGATGTGAGTGAAATTTGATCTCGATCAAAGTCTCTTACAAACCATAAGAGATCTGACCCGCTAAGCTACCTTGATACCCACGTACTATTATTTAGGTACATTTAGGTACGTAATCGACCTAATTCACTTGCTTACATCAAAAAATATGCCCAAATGTACATAAATCATAATTTCCATGACCATCATTGTAGTAGGAATTAGCAGATGTATATGTATTATTATTCTCTTGGAATTCCCACTGATCATAAGTTGATACCATAAAATCTGCCGGGTCTGTGTGTAGACTACTCTCCATTGGAAATAATAATGGATGCTCCCAAAAGCTTTGGTATTCTCCAAATAATGTTTCATAATTACCAATATTAATGTAATTCTCTATTTGGCTTTTGTAAATCTCATCACAATAAGCTGCAGCTTGATTATCAGAGCTTGTCGACATTGGAGTAGTGGCAATACTATTATCATTGCAGCAATCCAAGTTTGATTCTTTTGAAGCATTTGGAAGTGATGAGAGATCATCATGATAATAAACTTCATGTGGATTGTTCTTATCATGATCATAGGAGGCTTCAACACTGCTAGCTGTTTGTGTTTCTTGAAAATTCTTCAAGTTGGTGTGCCAGTGATTTTTAATTTCATTGTCTGTTCTTCCAGGCAGTCTAGCTGCAATAGCGGACCATCTGATCACATAGAAAGAAAAAATATATATATATATTATCATAATTTGATGATCGATCGAGATATTGACTGGTTGGAGTCAAAAATTCAAGTTTGTGCGGGATATTACTAAAATATATATGGGGGCGGCCAAAGTGGATAAGGTTTAAAATTTGATAATAAATTTAAAATTTTTCAAAATGAATTTTGAAATTTTGTTAGGGAAGAGCAATGGCACCTGCCAGTCCCCTCCCTGACCCCATGCATCATGAAAAAGATGAAGAAGCTGATCAAAAAAGAAGAATGAACACTCCTAGGTCTTTTTTCGAGCACAAAACATTTTCGATGGGAAAGGGACGCCGGTCAGTCTCCTTCGGAAATACTATGGTGTACGTGAGAATTGAAACTCGATCGAGGACTAGATCATGATAATGAAAATTTGTATTATATATATATATACATATATACTTACTTATTTCCTAGTTGTTGTTGCAAGGTGATAATGATTAGATCTTCTTCTCCGGTGAAGTCTCCACGCTTAATACCTGGTTTCAGGTAATTCATCCACCGAAGTCTACAACTCTTCCCTGATCTCAGTAGACCTACAAATTCAAAACATCAACGTATCAGACACAGAAATTTAATGAACCATTATTACAAAACAAACAAGCTCTCATGATCATATATATATATATATATATATATATATATACACCAACCAGCAGCTTTTGGAATCTGGGTCCAATTCCAAATGCCATATCTATTGATATAAGTCAACAGTTTTTGGTCTTCTTCAGGACTCCATTTTCCTTTTCTCAAACATGTCATCTTCTGATCATCAAAGCAAACAAGACTGCTAGAAATCATTTTAATATGCACTGTGACGAGATACCAAGCTGCTGTTGTATTTATATAGGAGTCTTGTGCCCCATTGTGATCACGATTCTTTTAGTACAATCATATACATTCACAAGTTATCATATTATTAAAATTTTAATTTTATTTTAACTTGATTACAAGCATGCAACTCATATACCATAACATTGTATATATGCATACGATCATATGCAACAGTATTTTTCTAGATACCCATATAGACCAAGTATTTTTTTTAAAGCTTTCACCATTGATAGAATTCGAGCCATTAACATGAAAGTTATTTGCTCAAACCCCAAACGTATCCATCTATTAGCTGAGCTATGCCTCCGGAGGCGATAACAACCCAAGTACTAAGTTAATTTGTTTATAAATTAATTATAACTCAATGTTGGTATAACGGATAAAGACCTTATTATTATAATAATAACAATAATATTTTAATTTAATTTTAAAACAACATTCAATCAATCACCTAGGACTCTGTCAAATATGTTACAAAAAATACAATTTTTTTAATTAATTATTATAAATTCGAGAATTATATAAAAAATGAATATGATCAATAACATCCTCGTTATAAAGAAATAATTTTAACTACATACGTGTTGATATTTACACTTCGTAGATGCATTGTTGACGTCTAATTGCTTATGTCAGGTAAGATAAAACTCACTAACTAGACATTAAAAATTGTGAAAATATTTTTAAATTGGCACAACTTGTACTAATAAAATTGAAATTTTGTTTGAAGACTGACAAAAACAGTACACCCAATTTGACCTTCCAATTTGTCTTTGGATATATATTCTAAAATCATGAGAAATTATTAGTTGTTGAAGGTGAATATATAAAAATTATTTTTCGAAGTAACAAGGAATGTTTAAAAAAATATATGGGATGATGTAAAGAAGAAAAAGACAATATTTTTATAAAGACTATTGACATTTGACAGAAACTTGATTTTTATCTTTCACACGTGAGTGAGAAACTTGAGATTTGACAGCAATTAATTACTTGAATTATTGAAGATTATATATAAATTGACTGACTTGTAAGTTTCATAGTAGATGGATAAATTCAGGACAATTTCAAGCATGTTTGGACGGTTAAAATGACAGAACTTTAAAGAAACTAAAGAACATTTATTATTATTATTATTTTGACTATGTTTTTATTTATTTATTTATTAATAATTATAAGTTGATGTAAAAGTAAAAGTGTTTGTTCGTTCAAATCTCAATCCCATTCACACTAAAATTGATTATGTTAGGGTTAGTGGCGGAGCTAGCACTTTATTTTTAGAGGGACTATAATAGAAAAATAAAAAAATATACCCTAGCTCCGTCCCTACTTACAATTACTTTTTATACCCTTGTCCAATATTTTATAATTTTAATCCAAATATTAGAGGTTTTAGAGAAAAATTGGCCAATAAGTATGGTAGTTTTGGTTTCAATTTATGATTAAATTGACGTTATAATTTATCAAGTTAATTATATTCCCGGATAAGAAATTAGCTATCCATATAACATGATATGATGTTGTTTGATAAGGAGCACTACACCTTGAAAGATTTCCTCCTAAAATCTAGGCCAGGAATCAGAATGATTTGACTTCTTGGGCTTGAAATTTGGGTCAAGAGAGACTTAAACATTTCCACTAAAGGAACCAAATTGCATTTCTATGCTACAAAGAAATGCTAAATAAATCATGTAAATGGAAAAACAATTAATTCCCATTTGACAATCAACTAGATAAATGGAATATAACTACTGCAAATCCTCTTGATCAAACATGAAGATGGAGATGGTGTTGCAGATTCCATCGATCAACTAAAGACAAAGCTAGAAAAGGGGTGGTCTAAAAAGAACCCGTGAGAATAAAAATACAGAGTTCTTCCTACTATGCACATGGACTCAAAACATGTTCATCGTCTTGATTTGAAACTGGTTGGAGCAGCAAAGCCAAAGGCCTGTGCACGCAACCACTACATTGGCTACTACGAACTCCTGAATACAAAGATCCCTTGGGGAAGAAATTCACAGCTTCGTGTTGTCGAGAGTGATGATTTTATAAGTAGCCGTATAGGGATAAAGGGACCGACAGCTCTGAAATTCACAGCTTGTCGTTGTCAAGAGTGATGACAACATCTGTGTTCTTTTCCATCATGCTGCAGGGTTCAGGGCACTTGGTTGAGACAGGAGGAGGGTGTAACTCAAAGAAGGCTTTGCTTCCTTCGCTGTAGCTTCCTACGCATATTGTATCACCCCGACCATGCCAAGTGCCATCCTGGACGTTGTTCATTTCCAAAGTTCTGGACTCCTGCTCCATAACAGGACATCCGTTTATCAATTTTCAGTGAACTTACATTAACAAATTGCAGTTTCACTTAACCAAATGACCAATTTCTGTACATACAGGTTTTGCGAATAAGTACCTGAGATAATGTGCAGCAAGGACAGACAAGATGGTAGATGCAGTCATCCATGGAGCTATCGCTACCCTGATAATAATAACATTTCCATGGACAGACGTCAGCACGATTCAAATGCAACAGATACAAGCATTTAACCAAAAAGCATACAGTACAGAAGGAGCACTAGAGAGGAAATCTAGCAAAATTCAACTGATGAGAACGAACCACGAGGACAGCACAGTCATCGAATTGGAGAATCTGATGACATTTCTCCATGGAGACTATAAACTTAAAACTGACCAAAGTATATAGAATGGGCAGAATCGATGCTGGTCATCCGGGTTTTCACCAAGGACAATTTGATCAAGCACCCAAATTCTGAACCATACATTACAATGATGACTTGAAAGAGAGATTATGAGATTCTAATGACAACAATTGATTAAGACATAACCCACATGTGGAGATCACAAACTTTAACACAAACGATAACCATGTATCGAAACGATTACAACAGCATATTTGGTAAACCACTAAACATGAAATGATATGGAACTTGGAATCCCCCCTGATAATAACAGTACACAACCAACATATTGAAACGAAAAAAAGGACCAGACAAGTCAGGAAACATAATTAAAAAGCTAACATATGATGTTACTGAAGTATCCGGAAAAGTCAGGAAACTAGATAAATTGTCTAAAAAAAGAACAAAATTGGTATTTTGATTTGATTCTTTGAAAAAGTGATTATGGGATTCTAATGACAACTATTGATTAAGATAAAATCCACATGTGGAGATCACAAACTTAAAAACAAAAGATAACCAAAAAAAGAACCCTGTATCGAAAAGATTACAACACCATATTCGGTAAACATGAAATGATATGGAATTTGGAATCCCTCTGATAACAACAGTACACAACCAACACATTGAAATGAAAAAAAAAGGATCGGAAAAGTCCAGAAACATGCATAAAAAGCTATCATATAATGTTATTGAAGTATCAACGATGGAGATGCTCACCCTGATGTTAAATTTCTTCTTTATCTGTGTACGGTGGTAACCTAAGTATCCTCCTATTGAAATGACGAAAGAGACAGCCAAATACAAAAAGCAGCGCCGTTTGGTTACAATAAAAGCAATGAAATTCATAACAACACCAATTGCAAGAATCAAATAAACAGTTCCCTGCGAAATTTGAACAAACAAACTCAATAAATTGTCTACAAAATTTGATTCTGTGAAAAAAGTTGCAAACTTTTACCTGAAGAAAACAAGAACCAAAACCAGCTCGTCTCATATTCTTCCCAAATCGATAACACGGACAACTGCAAACATCAACAATTACACACAAAAAGGGAATTGAAAAAATTAAAATGAATTTCACCGAAAAAATAATAAATAAATAAAATTTATGAACATTTTTGTGAATCACTAAACATACAAGGCGGATTGGAGGGCGACGCGACGGTCATCGAAGAAGTCGAGCACTTCACCTTCCCACATCCTAAAAACGCCGCCGACTTCGCCGCCGCCGTCGACATCATCGTCGTCTTGTAGCTTC
Organism: Acer saccharum; assembly: GCA_030490815.1. Classification (NCBI taxonomy): domain Eukaryota; kingdom Viridiplantae; phylum Streptophyta; class Magnoliopsida; order Sapindales; family Sapindaceae; genus Acer; species Acer saccharum. The sequence continues at coordinate 6,120,253 of CM059877.1, read as the reverse complement.
CTCCAATTACCTTGAGCCACAGTTGAGCACAGCACGTCAAAATCCATCACCGTAACGCCTTGCAACAACATCTCCTCCTCTTCCTCCTCCGCCTTCTCACCACTACCACCACAACCAACAGCCTTTTCTTCCCACTCCGCCATCAAAAACGACACCGTGTCCCGCTCTTATCTCCAAAAGATCTCAACAATTAAAAACAAGATTTTTAATTATTTTTTTTCAATTTAATCTAATATTCTTTATGAGGGTTTTCAGGTATATAGCTGTTGTCAGTAGACCAGACTCGAGAGTGTGTGTTTGTTGTGCGTGAGAGAGAGAAAGAGAGAGATTTTAAGGAGCAGAGAGAGAGACAGAGAGAGGCGGGTAATTATTAAATATTTAAAATTAATTGATGAGTGGGGTCCAGTTGGATACCTATAATGGACGATAAAGCTGTTGCCACGTCGGATCGCAAATAATCGGGGACATTACTAACTAAATTAACGGTAAATATTGTTTTTGAGATTATTATTATTATTATTTTTACTACTTTTAAAATGTTTAATTAAGAATAGCAAATAAAATGGATTGTTGGTTGAAAATTGAAGTGTTGTTAATTGGGTAAAAATATAATAGTAAAAAAAGGAAACAAACAAAAAAAAGGATATAACAAATTAAGCAAATCCAAATTGTTTCAAATTTATCCTAATTGCTAAAATAGTATTAAAAAAAAGTGTGATATAGATGTGATAATTCGAAGTCTGGATACGAGTACGACCCGAATCCTTAACTTTATGGTGTGTCTATGTATGCAGAAGGGATATATCATACCACTGAATTGGCCTCATTCGTTTCTGGATACAAAACGACTTGGACCCTTACTTTTATGGTATACGTATAAGGATTAAGGAACATGAATCAACCTCATTCGTCGGTTATTTTAGGCAGCAAGGCTGGTGGAAAGATGAAATTAGGTTGAGTAGGTGGCCGGTGGACAGCAAAGCTGGTGGTGGGCCAAATGACTCTGTGGATTTTATGTAGATAAGCTTCTTATTATTATTATTGTTCCCACTAAAGTTTTGAACGACTCTTATAGTCTTATCTATATATAATCATATTAGCAACCACCCTAGTCCCCACGTGTAAAAAGGCCTTTCTATTTTTATTTTTTTTTGCAATTTGACAACTTTTGACTTGTTATTGTGAAAGGGGTTATTTTGAAAATCACCCCTTTTGTCTTTGTCAATTGTCAATTTGTCATCCTTTCCTAAATTGCCAATTTTCAATTAAGACCAACAAGTCCATGTGATATGTTTGTACATCTTTATCTAATTAATCATACCATGTTAACATCAGTGTCACAATCATGAAATAGTTTAATAAGACAGAAGAGCAGCAACGATAATTTGATGTTCATATGAATTGTAACTAGCATATTATCTTCGATAATGAACAAACACAGTTTCATCGATTTGGATAAGAAAAAACCGTCACAACAAAAACGATCATGAAATTTTTATATATCAAAGCGCGGAATAATATTGGTGAAAATGTTTTAGTCAAAAGCGAAATTAGTACACAATTCAAATTAACTTAAGAAGCTTATGTCTTCATTGCAGGTCTCACCAGCCCTAAACCTGAACCGCTACCCAAATGTTTGAAGTCTCTTGCTTCAAGATTTTCATCGTGACCAGCATACCCCGTCCCTCCTTTTGCCAAGTTCACCAAATGTCTCTCTTTGCATGGCTTATCGCAGACCAAACAGACTTTATCGACAGCCATAAATTTATCGGCACATTTCTTGCAGAAGACGTGCCCACATGAGCTCAGAGCCACCAGTGACAGTGTGTTTGTCAGGGTAACCTTGCAGCTGGGACACATGAAACTTTTGTCATGAGAACTGGATTGTTTCTCTTCGCTTTTATCTTCTGTGTAGTAGATAGGGAAGAGGGTTTTCATCTTGAGTTTCTCATTGCCTTCAGGACAGACTGTACTAGAGGAGGGGGCTTCGACCTTGGCGGGAGCTTCTGGTGTAGCAGAGGGCAGCCAGAAAGCTTTCATTGTGCGGAGGGCTTCCTCTTCATAAGAAGTGACTTTCACACTATTTGCCCCATGGAAGCCATTCTTGTCTCGACTCTGGTTTTTATCATTGTATTGTGGTACTGCACCATGGTTTTGCTGATCAAATGCATCGAGCTCTCTGGCTTTCTGTGACATTAACTTCTCTTCTTCCTCTTCCCTTTCCTGCTTCTTCTGAGCAGTATGGGCAGCTAGCTTTCTGCCAGGTAAAGAGAAAAAACAGAATCTTCATACAGCATCAACGGCATAGTAGAAAAAGTAAGTTGAATATCAAACACAAAAAACCCAATTAATAGATTAGCAGGCGATGTTTACAATGTTTATTCCTTGGTGTGAAAAAAAAATAAAACGAATAGACAAAAGCATGTCAGTTTAAGGATAAGCTTTCCGCTGAACAATCATAAAGCCTTTCTCCTTCTAAATGAACCTCCTAATATTGGCCTACTCACAGGTGATACCTACTAAGTTAAGAATACTTAAGGAATGATTTCCAAGCAAATTAGAAACTGATCTCTTAATTGCCAATCCAAATTAAGATAAACTTGGCCCAGTGAGGTGATTGTTCCATAAAGAGGAAATGGCCACCAAAACTAGTAATCTAGATTTATGTTAAATTTGAGAGATACCAAGCATCATACTAACTGTCACGCCATCATACCTATGCCTATAAGGTAAACAACCCTTTGAAGATAGTGCATCATTCACATAAAGACATACCAACCAGTTATTGATAATTCGGATATTACTACTGGCTACTGGCCTACTGCAAAGTGCAAACAAACAATCACTTTTCCAGTAACCAACCACTTCTTCCCTTCATTTGGGACCCAATCAGATATCCAACTAAGTGCAATTCAACCTACTAAAGCATCAGAAGTTTAGCTCAATTTTCTCACCAAAGTCCAAAAGTAACAAATAACAACTTTCCTGTTTCCACTCTTATCTTCACTTATATCACACTACCATCTCCTCTAGATTTGTCTTTGGTAATGACATAGCCATCATTATCTCCAAACCGCAACCATATAGCTATAGTATTAATAAAATTTCCACCACCCAAACAAGTATACTACAGACCCTTCCATTCTACAAATTCCATACAAGTCTCTTCCCGAATCTACTTAAAACAGTATCATCCTAATCAATGCCACACATTTAGAAAAGAACACAAGTAAAACATCCTATTCATTAATATGTAATATAAGCAATTTCATGATGTCTCCAACATCCCTGACAAAACATGTAATTCACATTTAGCAACTCTGATTAATTGATTATAATCGTATAACATGATGGAAACGTGTATTTGTCATCTTGTATACTACTAACCCGGACTATTTTCAACTTAGATTTCCTCACAGTCATACACCCAATTGCATGTCAAGAGATCCATCGAAATGTTAATCAGTGTATATTCCTATAATCGAATCCATACGAAAAAACAAATAAAATTCTTATTTCACTATGCCAACTACAGCCTCTCCAAACAAAAAACAATAGCAGCACACCTTCTCATCATTCACTAAACAAGATTTTTCAATTCATTCCAAACTAATAACCTGAAACCCAATTAAGTTTAACTAAATCTGAAAACAACACGTAAAACCCAATTAAAAGAAGAAGAAAAAATAATCAAAGCTGAAGTTAATCGTACCTTTGATTGTCTTTTTTCTGAGCGAGAAGGCATTCGAGAATGCACTCTTTACAAAAGACGTGGCCTTTCTGGCAACACATGGGATCGATGAACGGCTTCAAGCAAAGGCAACAAGCATCGAAGGGTTTTATCGAGTCCTTGCCGAGCCTCTCCTTCTGTGTACCGTAACCGAGCTTGCGCTTCTCGTCGTACGTGAAGAACGCTAGGTCGTTGTTGTTCTTCGAGTGTCTCTGCGGCATGTTTTCTCTTTTTTTCTACTTCTTTTGTCTCCGATTAAAATCCCTAAAATTGATTGCTCGATCGAGACGAGAGAGAAGCGAAAAAAAAAAACCCTAGATTGGATCGGGTGAATTTGGAGAGTGATTTGTTTTAAGAGAGAAAGTTCAGGTGTGTTCGGATCCGGATTCGGATTCGGAAATAGAGAAGAGACAGCCATCAGATTACCGCCGCCTAATTGTTATCTGATTGATTTGATCTGAAATCCAACGGTCACAGCAAGAGGTGTTAGTGGGCTTGACCAAGCCCAAATACCAAATCTCAATACGGCCCATTATTATAGACTCTTATCTCTGGGGCTATGGGCTAAAAGTCCGACGTGCTTTGGCCCATGGATCTATTCACCAAATAGGTCTCTGAATATTCATTTTATTTATTGAATTTATTGCCATAAATTTGACGTTTAGAGAGGAAAGGAAGCCTCTCGATCGAATCCTCGACTTCATGGTATAGATATAAGGAACGTAGATATACTAGTGGGCAACCTTGTCTCATTAAAACAGGTGAAAGTGCACCCCTCCTTCCATGTTAGTGGTGGTGGGAATTTTGTGGTAAAAGTTATAATATGGGAATAAATTCCAAACCCCACATATACTATTTGATACGCAAACACACTTTATTTATAAAGTAATGCTAGATTGAAACGTATCCAAAATCATGGATAAAATGATGTGACATAAAAATTATCAAAATCGCATCCCTCGTCAAATAATTTTATAGTTAAAATCACATCCTTATCCCCTCGTCACATAATCTCATAGTTAACATAATATTGACAACTCATATGCTATATCATTTGTGCGTAATTTTTCGACAGTCTAACATTACTCTTACAGTCTTACTTATTTATTTATTGAAACATGGCAAACCCTATATTTACATAATTATACTCAAATCAACTGTCCAAAAAGAGTAATGCTAAACATCACATTTACAATCCATCCATTTCCATCCCAACATACGTGGTAGCTGATGTGGCACTTGATGAATGAATACACATTATACAATTAATGTGTATTCACTTATTAAATGACAACTTAACTGCCACATGTGTTGGGATGGAAATGATGGGATTATAGGTGGAATGTGTAGCATTACTAGTCCAAAAATAGTGTCGCAATATGTGTTTAACCAACTAAATTGGGATGTGTCTCCATTTGATTATTTTTTCAACTTATTCCATAAATATAGACACATGTCCCAATTTAGTTGATTAGACACAAGATACCATTTTTGGACAATTGATTTGAGTCTTATCTATTTATGTTTTAAAATCTTACGATAGAAGAAAAGAGAGAAGAAAAAGACAGAAAAGTGGAGCAAGCAAATAAAACAAACAAAACGACAGAGAATTGCCTCTGACGCACCATTGCCTACGTGTCCTTCCTCTCTTCTGCTTCTTCTCTCAAAAGCCCCACCACCACTTTCTCACCTTGTAAACTCTCTTCGCTACTCTAAACACTTTTACACACACAGGTTTCACTACAACATAACATGGCGTCGCCGAAACACCCGCCGGAGTTATCGGAGCGACAGGCGACAGCGGTGGTGATCCAGCCGTCGTCTCCGAGGTTCCCGCTGTCTTCTGGAACTCCGTCAAGCGGCGGCGGCGGCGGCGGAGGAGCCCAGAGGAAGATCGGGATCGCAGTGGATCTAAGTGACGAGAGCGCTTTCGCGGTGAAGTGGGCGGTCCAGAACTACCTGCGTCCCGGTGACGCCGTGGTGCTGCTGCACGTGCGCCCCACGAGCATCCTATACGGTGCTGACTGGGGCGCGATCGAGCTGAAGCTGGAGGCTAACGGCGAGGAGGAGTTGGAGGAGTCGCAGCGGAAGCTGGAGGACGACTTCGATCTGTTCACGACGACCAAGGCGAACGATCTGGCGCAGCCGTTAGTGGAGGCGCAGATTCCGTTCAAGATCCATATAGTGAAGGACCATGACATGAAGGAGAGGCTCTGTCTTGAGGTTGAGAGGCTTGGACTCAGTGCTGTCATTATGGGCAGCAGAGGTTTCGGTGCCGCTTCCAAGCGGAACAGTAAGGGTCGGTTAGGCAGTGTCAGTGACTATTGTGTCAATCACTGCGTCTGTCCTGTGATTGTCGTTCGATTTTCCGATGACAAGGACGGAGTTGATGCTGTCGATGATGGAGCAAAAGGAGGTGGCGGAGGCGGAGCAACGAAGACCGGAGAGTCACCTCTTCGTCCTGTCGCGGAAGAGGACGAGCCGGAGTATCATGATGCTTCAGATATACACACAGGTTAATTTATTATAATTTTTTAATTTTCAATTTGATTATCGTATTGACATATTTGTTATGAATCTAATTGTTGTTTGGTTTGGTTGTTTTCGAATTTGAATTTCGTATAGATATTCCATCGGCAGATGTTGCAAAGCTGTTATCTTATGGATTACTAATTTGTTTTCCTGTGCTTTGGATAATGATGTTCATTTTTTGATTATGTTGCATAGAGAGTTCGAATTGGATCGGTTGGATTTCTGATCATGGACAAGAGGGGTTTTTTGAGTACTCATTAGTACATAGGATGAATATTATTCGTAGAATAGAATTGTGTTCATGTAGGTACATATTATCTTAAACAAAATTTCCACGTAGTTTACATCGATTAGTTGCTATGTAAGTAAATTTCATAGGATTTGTCTTAAGTCTCCTTAGTCCCGAGCACTTCCAGCTTCGAAGTGTCTACTTGACAAAGATTTAAACTTTTTTTCATTTTTAATCCTTTGTATTTGCCAAAATGTCTTGTTACGGAAAAAGAAAGAAGACGACATGCTTATGTTCTGCATGTAATTTTTGTCTCGTGATGACACCCTTGTATTCTGCTTTACTTTTTATCATGATGTATTTGTGGAATTGTGGTCAGTTCAACCGTTTAAATGTAATTGTCGTTTATTGAACTAATTCAATGTAATTTGCTGTTTCCATTAAAATAACGAGTTTGGTTGGAGCTTGAATGCTTGATACCTAAAACTCTTTCTTCTTTATTTCACTATTTTAAATTAAATTAATAGGTATTATTGTAAAATTAAATGTGATGCCTTTCTGCCACTTAACTTTAATCAAAAAATTTACTAAGAAGTTCATGGCTCATACCAAGCACTCTTTCAATGTTCTAATTTTTAACTCCATCTAAGCTTAGGATTCAAGTTTATAGTTTTCAGGTTCAAGAATCTTACTTTCGAGATTTGCAATTAAGCAAGCTTACCAATTTGATCTCTAGAAATTCAAACAAAATGCTTTATTTTCAAGAGTTTAGGTTTTTATTAGCTCATCTTTAATTCTCACGGTAGGAAATAATGCAAGATTTTATTCAGAGTTCATTTCCCTATAATAATACCGTATCAATCATAATGTTGTGTTTCTTGGCTTTTCAATCTGCAATGCATCAAAGTTCCCTTGGATGTGTGATGTGTCATAGGTCATAGTTGCTTTCCAAGACTTGGTGCTGTCTTAATAATTCGTTTTTTTATTGTTAAAATTATTAATATAAGATTATTTTCCTTTTGCGGGATCTCTCCAATCGACCTTTAGACGTGTAGATTCTACTCTTGTCTTGACTTGACTTCGATTGGGGATCATGGCACTTCCATGAGTTACACCAACAGATATATCATAATGAGGCATGCATCAGGTTTGTTAATCATGTTGTCTTGTGTCATGACATGAATAAAGATCGATAAGACTCACCGTTATTTGTAAAATTGAAACTGAACCTAAAGATAGGAATAATACGGAGTTCCTGGCTGATGGGTGATGATACTTTGAATCATTTCTGAAGATGTTTTTGTTTGTATTAAATCACCATGAGAATGTACATGATTTGTACTTCTCTCTGTTCTCATAAACACAAGTCTTGTTTTTAAGTGAACACCATGTTGCACTGGTACGTGTGTTCTGAATTCTTCTAGAATGATGGTTATACTGCATTCAGCTAGAGCTGGTAATACTATATGTTCTGAACATTAGAATTCGAAACGTCAAGATAATTTTGTCTAAACATCTTATGCAAATAAAAATCGTAAGTTGCAAATATTGTTTGTATTTTCTTATGAATGTGCTACTTTTGGTAATGAATGTCTACAAAATACCTATACTGTATGCACTCCACTGAAGAGATTAATTTGAAGAGATTATTAATTTGAATGCTTGCTTGTGCTTGTACATGAATTGCTAAACTTCGATTTTCGATAATCATCTTTGCTTGGTGTGCAGAAACTATTGTTTGTGTTAGCATGCACTTTTTGTTAATACGGCTGCAATCATTATTCATTGTTATGAGTGAAATGAGATGCTGAAAGCAAATCTTTCATATGTTGCAGATGTAGAGAAGACTTCTTGATCAGATGTCTGCGATGCAGCAGCGCCATTCGAAGTTGGAAGGCTCCTTGTGTGAATTGTGATGAAGCACCATTCGAAGTTGGAAGGCTCCTTGTGTGGGTGTGACCGTGGTCTTGTGAAAAATGTGTGGTAGTACCAGTTGGTCTGTGTTTCCTCCATTTGTTTACCGCCTTGCATATATACATGTGAAGTATGGATGATGAATGATCGTTTTTCTTGGTTCATTCTCGGTCTCTTTATTTATGTAAGTAGTCTGCACATCTTTATCCTGTAATCAGAATCTTCAGCCGGAAACCTATTTATTTTTTTACTGGTTTGCAACACTAAGTTTTAAGTACACAGTATACAAGAGTAGTTACAAGTCCTCAAGTGCTTTCTTAATACCTAAAAACTAGGATCGACCTGACCAGAGAATTTCTCTTGAATTATTACTTCATACGTGGATCGGCATAGCCTATGCTCTTACTTAGTAATGTGAACTTGGGTTGGAAACTTGTAATTAATTGGAAGTATATATGATGATGGTTTATTTCTTTTAACTCCCTAAACATCAACCCACAACTTCTTGTAGAAAACCAAAAAGACAATGTTGAGCCTGAAGCTTGATCTAATTAGCTACTTTTAGTACTAAAAATTGATTTTTTTTTAATCGTTAACCAGAACGGATTATTCGAGTAGGAGTTCTCGAGAAGAAAAAAATTCAGGACCGTCCTAACCAGAAAATATCTTTTATTAACGGAACACATTATCAACGTTTTAGCAATCAATAATGCAAAACAAATGGTGGAAGTTAACTAGTTGAAACTTTTGCGAGAATCTTTTTTTTTTTTTTTTTCTCCGAAGTTGCTTTCGCTTCTAATGATCCAGATTATATGTCACATATTCACATGGACGATGGAACTTGGAATTTTTATTTGAAAGGAATGTGTAAGTGGGCAAGCTACAAAGGCGGCCAATCTACATAGAGAAGAATAAAATCTCTTTTTTGCTGTCACACACACACACAAAAACAACAGATACAACAATTTTCTCTAGTGGATTTTTCAAAAACATAATATATATATATATAGTCTTTCTATTGTCAGTTTGAACTGACAAAAGTTATATCAGTTCCTTGTATGTGGGCCACTGAATTTAAATAATTTGACTGAAAAGTGTATACAGCCAAGTCAAAGTATTTAAATCCAGTGGCCTACATACAAGGAACTGATATAACTTTTATCAGTTCGAACTGATAATATAATTTCTGTATGTATATATATATATATTATACAGTCTTTTTATTGTCAGTTCAAACTGATAAAAGTTATATCAGTTCTTTGTATGTGGGTTACTGGATTTAAATACTTTGACTGACAAGTGCATACAGCCAAGTCAAAGTATTTAAATCCAGTGGCCTACATGCAAGGAACTGATAAAACTTTTGTCAGTTCAAACTGATAATAGAATTTCTGTATATATATATATTTATTTATTATACAGCCAAAAAAAAAAAAAAAAAAAATGTCTCCCCATACAAGCAACAATTTCCAACCATACAAGTTCACAACCCTTTTGTTGATTCCAACAATTTCCCCACGTACTTTTACAAATAATATTATAAAATTTAAATAAAAATTATATAAAAAAAAAAAAAAAAAGAAAAAAAAAAAAATCAAACCACCTCCCCTGGTTATTTTTATCTTAAAAACAGAAAAGTCTTCGTATAGCTTCCATAGTAGCCTTTGATACTACCAATGTACTCTGCCTCTGTAGTATACGAAACAATAACAGTAGGATAATACTTCGGTCAGCACCCAAAATACTGACCTAACGATGTAGTCCAATTTAACCGTAACAAATTTCATTTTTTCTTTCATCCAATTCTAGACTTTGTAGTTGTATGAAAGTTAATTTTGTTGGGATTTTATGTTCTCATACATTAAAAGTCTTGGGATTAGTGAAAGAAAAAAAGGACATGTATTACAGTTCAATTAAACCATATCACTGGATCAATATTTTAGGTGTTAACCGTTCAGCACCCAGGTATTATCCATAACTGTAGATATTAAAGTAGATTTCTAATTAAAAACAAATAATTAGTATTTGATCGTGACATAATGGGATGACGATTGACGGAGTCTTCATCATCCTCGTCAACCAAGATGACGGTGACAAATGCAAAATTTGAAGTAGAAAATCAAATTTGATGTTACGGATAGTTTTGGTATGCATTCGTGTGAAGTATTTAAGAAAAAAGTCCGAGAATTATTTGGTAATTACCTTTTTATTTTTATTTTTTAAAGTTAATAGTAATTTAATAACTTTGTTAAAGAAGACTAGAAGAGTGATCCAAAATCAAATTGCAATAAAAATACTAATCCTAATCCATGGATTATGGTGAGCACGTGGAGGTGTCGAATGTGTATAAATTATGTTTGTAGAACTTGTAATTGTGATGGTCGGTTGTGTTATAATATTAAATGAATAATAAAATTTGATTAGATCTGTTGAAAAGATAACAAGATTATATTAATTAAGCTAATTAAACCACAGATAACAATCCCAAGATTCTTGTTTAAGGTTTTGGTAATTTATTCTTAAATTATGCTTTATTATACTAAACTCTAATGCCTTGATCTACCTTCCTATGTTGATTCTGATTGTTGATAAAATAAATAATTATATATATATATACAGAAATTCTATTATCAGTTCGAACTGACAAAAGTTATATCAGTTCCTTGTATGTGGGCCACTGGATTTAAATACTTTGATTTGGCTGTATGCACTTATCAATCAAAGTATTTAAATCCAGTGGCCCACATACAAGGAACTGATATAACTTTTATCAGTTCGAACTGATAATAGAAAGACTGTATATATATATATATATATATATATATATCGGTCCCGTTCCTATCAGTGCATCATGATATAACTTTATCAGGATATTGAATGTGAACTATTCATTTATAACAGTGATTTGACAAGTGCATACATACCAAGTTAAAGTATGTAAAATGAGTGGCTCACATTCAATATCCTTATATAACTCTATCAGTGCGCACTGATAGGATAATTTCCGATATATATATAGTCTTTTTATTGTCAGTTCGTCCTGACAATAAATATATCAGGACGAAGAATGTGGACCACAGATTATGGAGAAGTTTTGACAAGTGTATACACTTTGAGTCAAAGTATGTAAATCTAGTAGTCCACATTCTTCGTCCTGATATATTTATTGTTAGAACGAACTAAAAATAGAAAATCTGTATATATATATATATTTATATTCATAAGTTCATGGAATCAATTAAAGAGAAGAGGTATGCGATCGCCCATCCTCTATCGGTTTAAGTGGTGTGTACCTAGATATGGCAATTTGACCCGTATCCATGGGCACCCGCCCGAACTCGACCTTGTAGGGTTGGGTTTGGGTGATGAATTTATGATCTGTGAACCTGTATAAATAAAAACTCAGTGGGTTCGGGTGTGGGTGCGGGTTGGAAAAATAAACCCACGGGTGAACCCACATAAATAAAAATTATATAATATTTATTATTTAAAATATTATAAATTTAAACTCCAATCGAATCTTTTTAACTATATAGAGAATAAAATATAAAAACTCCACTCATTCTAAGTTTGAGAATTACAATTCTCAACTCTCATTTATATATATCTAATGATAGGTTACACTTATTGGTTTTACTCTTATGAAACATAGTACTTGCTTATTTGTTTTGCCTTTGGAGATCCTTTTGGAGTTTTACTTGGTAGTTCTTTATATTATTGTGTTTGTAATTCTTCATGATATATTATAAATAAAGAAGAGTTATGTATTGTATATATAAAAAATATAATTAAATATTAAATATTTATAAATTAATATATTTTATGGGTTGATGGGTGTGACATGCGAACCCATATAAAACCCGCAGGTGAAACTCGAACCTAAACCCGTTTATTTTCGCGGGCGGACATGGGTGAGGAAAATTTTCACTGGTGCAGGTTTGAATTTTACAAAACCCGCCCGAACCCAACTCGTTGCCATCCCTATATGTACCTATTGAAAGGTTTGAGTTTCATTGTACGTATTTTATAAAGATGTATGGTGACTTTTTTTTTTTTTTTTTTTTTTTTTTTTTTCTGATAGTGTGAATAGATATATAGACTGCACATATAATATTTGATTTCAACAAGTCTTGACAGCGATAGACATTTGACCCATTCGGTGTAACAACACTTCTTAACAAATGTCGAGGTTCTAAGTTTAAATTTGCATTCTTCAAATCAAAAAAATCACTTTCTATAAAAGCATTCAATAGGTAGACGGCACATAATAGCTCAAACATTATATAGACTGCACATATAATGTTTGATTTCAACAAGTCTTGACAGCAACAGACATTTGACCCATTCGGTGTAACAACACTTGTTAACAAATGTCGAGGTTCTAAGTTTAAATTCGCATTCTTCAAGTCAAACAAATCACTTTCTATAAAAGTATTTAGTAAGTAGACGACAAGATAAAGAGCTTATTACTGAACCAACCTCAACTTCTTACTAGCATTAAATATTAAATCATAAAAAATTCAATCAAATAGAAGAAGCCTCCCTTGACAATAAGTCAATAACGTGTTCTTTTATTATCTGCATATTCAAAATTTGTGAAAAGGACATGTGAGTAGGAAAAAATCTTACATGTACTGTTAATCGGTGTAACCGATGCATTCGATTAATGAAAATGTAATATGTGACAAGAAAATTATAAGTGTCACATCTAATATGGGAATCTGTCACATTTTCAGTAACCGAATACAATTGTAGAAGATTTTTTCTATGGGTAGAGAGAACCACAAGTCCATATTGTCCATCTATAAACCATTGAATTCTTCAATCAAACAAGTTGAAGTCATGAAAGGTTTCAATAGAAGGGAATGTACTTTGAACATACACTCTCATGCCAATGAGTCTCAAAACAGGAGAACAAAAAACAAAAAAAACAAAACAACCCATCAATTTAATAATACCAGACATTTTTTTTTCATTTGTCAAACCACAGAAAGAGAGAGAGAGAGAGAGCAAATTGTATCCACATTTTCATCCACTCTAAGGTCCCACTTGTTCTTCATTGATATTGTTTTTGTGATCATTTTTTTTACAGATTCTCATTTATCAATCTAAGAGAGAGAAGGGTTTTTATCATTAACAACTATAATTATTATCATTAATAGAGAAAGTTAATTAATTACCTCATCATCTTAACACAACAATTAGTCAATTTTACAACCTTTTTTTTTTCTTCTGGTGGTGTAGCTTCAATGGCCTGAGAAATCAGAATCATCACCTGTACTTGTTCTTGTGTTGTTGTTGAGAATCTGATGAGCAGTAGTTTCCTTGATGATGATGATGATGATCCTGCTTGACAATCAAATATTGAACACACAGATTGTTCAAGATCTACTGAGAAAAATTTACAAGTAACAGAGAAAAAAATAAATAAATAAGAGATCAACATCAACATGAATATATATACATACTTGAAAACCAAACTTCGTATTTGAAAATGTTATGTTGGATGCAGATGTGCCCTCTTCAGTACTAGTTGTCGTCGTCGTCGTCGCCGTGGAGGAGCTCGAAACCGGAGGTGGTGGTGGTGTAGTAAATGTCCATGGAACCACTTGATTTTCTTCATCATCATCGTCATCATCTTCTTCTTCTTCTTCATGATCACCACTCCCATCATCATCATCATCATCAACATCAACGTCAACATCATCATCATCATCTCCTTCTTCTTCAATGTCATCATCATCATCTTTTTCTTCTTCTTCTTCTTCTCCATTGCTTCTCTGTTCTCTGCTGCTGCAACTACTTTTACTACCAACACAAACATTGCAGACTGATACGGTGGGACCAAGTTTTGGTCCAGAGCCAATCCATGGAGTTGGGGATTGACAGACATGGCAAAGAAGAGTTCTTGTATGCTTCGCTACCAAAAAATTGGCACCATGAACTCTTTCATCACAGTCCCAACAGAGACTAGCTTGATCGGATTCACAGAACATCTTTGCTGGAAAATCACAGAGCTCACACTTTTTCATTGCTCTGTTTATTTTTTTTTTCAAGAAAAAAAAAAATAACAACACAATTAATAATTTGTGTGTGTATGTAACATGTTATATTTCTGATCAATTTTCAAGTTCTGCTCAAATTTTCAATTAAAATACAGAACACATGGTCATGACAACTTGCAGTTGTTTTTTATGTTTTTATATTTTAACACAACACCACACACCCTCCCTGTTTTTTCAAACTCTGTTTTTTACAATTGGTTTTTCTTGGATAAGCTGCTTTTACACTTGCTTTTTAAAAGTCAAGATTTTTATTTTTATTTTTGGCATTTTTTCATTTTGGAAATAAAGCACCATTCACATCTTGGCAAGTGCCAATAAAATAAAATAAGATTATTTTTTGTGATCATGGATAGCCTACTACACATAGCATGTGTACCGGATGCAGTGTCGGTCCTAAGGTTTTGGAGACCCTAAGGCAAATATTTAAAATATGGTCTTTGTTCAATTTCGCATCTCAATCTTGTGAAATCACATACTTAATAATACATACATACATATATATATATATATATATATATATATATATTATTTTTTGAGAAAATTTACAAAAGCTTAATCAAAGTAACTTTCATCAAGTTTATATCGCAATACATAGAAAAAAAAACTGAAAAAAAAATTTATGAACAAATAGATCTGTATGACAGTTTCCACTCAAAGAAATAGTGTATATAAATAAGGAAAGACGAACTTGTTTAGAAAATGAAAAGGGAGGAAACCTCCACCTTTTTTAATTTTTTAATTTTTTTTTAAAATTTTAATGTTTTTAGAATTTTAAAAATAAAAATAAAAGAAGGGTATATTTGGTAATGTTTGGGGTGTGCTTACAAAATATAATTTTTAAAAAACTTTTAATGGTGTACATGCAAAGATGGATGCACATACATATTTTCAGGGGTGCAAATAGATCTACTCATTTGCTTTTAATAATTATGATGAAAATCCATATTGAGCCCAATCTTTATATAATAAGTTGATTTCCACAAATTTTTTTTTTTTCTTATTTGCGGTCCAAATTTGATATAATTATATGAAGTTTGAAAAATAACAATAAATCTAGACCCTTTAATTATAAAAATCCAAAGATGTGAGCACTAAACGCAAAAAATAAAAATAAAAATGGGCCCTTTTTTCCTCGGCCCTGAGCGGGTAACCCTAGTTGCCATGCCTCAAGGCCAGCACTGATCGGATTGAATGGTTAATATTATAGGCTTATAGCATTCCAATATAAAGTGGCTTACATACAAATAATTATTGACATGACAATAATGTCAAGAGACTTGCTTTCTATGTGGTATAAAGATAAACTTGATAGACAATCAACTCAAAGTTTGGTCTCTAATACTTCTGTTTCAAACACATTTCTTTTTTAATGATGTGCCCAAATTTCTTTCTTGGTTTATTTTTTATTTTATTTCCTTACCAAAAAGAGATGAAAAATTAATGTCAATTTTAAATATTTGTTGAGTCTACCGAAAAAATAGAAATGCAACAGACCTTCTCAAAGTAGACAGTAATGTTGATAATGTCTAATATATATATATATATATATATATATATTTGCCACATCAGCTTGAAGTTGAATATGAGTTACATTTATTAATAAACTATCTATTTATCCAACGTAGTATCTTTTTTTTTTTTGTTTCTTTTTCACAAACCACTCTTTCATTTGAGATGTTATTAGGATTTTGGTCTGTCTAGATCAAGTGTTATAGTGATGAATGCAGCTTAGATTTCAACTCATTTGAGCAATGAGTGGAAGGTACACAACCAACTTAACTAAGAATTGACATGTTTATGGTTTTCAATGTGGTGAGTGATTTGATACCCTATGATTATTAATAATAGTAATGCTAGAGTGGATTTTAATGTTACGGATGGAATTTTGAACACTAAAATTACTTGCTAGTTAAATCTCAAATTATGGAGAGACCCCTTTTCAGTAGTGAGAGTTGTATTTTGAAGTGGTGCTTGTAACAGGTGATCTTGCCACCATGAAAAAGATGAAATACCACTTTTAGTGGAGATGACTCGAACTTAGACATTATTAGATTGAATGAGTACTCTTTAACATCACTAGTCAAGTGAAACCCTTGATGGTAATAATTTAACAAGAGAAAAAGAAATTGGGGAGAGACAAAATTAGAGGGCCAGGCTTGGTCGGTATTTTTTTTTAAGTGGGTATTTGATAAGCTATTGGACATTGACAATCAGATATTCCCACCACATCAGATTGCTTGTACCCCACCAGTTTTTTTTTGGTTGAGATGCTAACTTGGATTGTCCATCACTAGACGACCTAACTTCTCTTGATCAATCTTCCGGCATGCAATCCACACCGGAGCGAGATGTTTAAATCCATTCAAATCCTATCACGTGATATATATATTTTATGTAATTGGTTATTTACGTCAAGTGATATAATTTGAATGGATTCAAGTCTAAACTTTGGACGCACTCAAGAATTTCTCCATCAAAGCAGGCTCACTACAATGTATTTAGACATAACATTGATAATGACAGACAAGACCTCTACTGTACCCCTCATGGAGCTTTGCTATCATTGTTGTCAAATATCAACACATCGTTCATTTTCATTTTGGTAAGGCTACACTTGTCAAAAATCCGAATGGGAAATTAATTCTTCCATGGACTCGTTGCCTTGTCAAGTCACAACCCCTAAATTACACGATCTAGGTGAATACATACGGGCATCCACATCTAAGAATTTTTACGGAGATTAAATTTTTGATGAGACAGACGGTTGTTCGATCCGGGGATATTAGCAAGATACGTGCATTATTTGTGTGTTTTTATAAGGGTAGTTAGATTGATTGATAGATGATGTAAAGTAGCAAGGATCATGATGCATGATCCGCAGAACATGTTACCATTTTTTTCTATAGAACATCATCTCCCACCATTGAAATTAATTTGTTTCCATTAAATTCTCTTTTGACAAAAAGCTTAACACCGATTTGATGGCACTCACTCACTCACATGGCAGGGTATTGGTTCCTTCGAAAGTTTAACTTGAGTGGTGACATTGAAAGGATATGAAAAAAAAAAAAATGGAAAAGAGTTTTTTTTTTTTTTTTTTTAATCGATAGAGAAGCTCTTCCCGACGTTCACTTTAATAAGATGTGTCCAGTGACTAAACTCGGGTCAGGACAGCCGAGGACCATTTGTAAATTTGTTATGCAAAAAAGGGCCTGGCATTTGGCCATGACAGCCCAGGCCCATTTGGCCATTTGGTCAATTTGATGATGCAAAACCTGGCCTGCCACCGCAACAAGTAGTTAAAAGTCAAAGGAATAAAAATGTTCTCAAACTCTTTTCTACACAATGCAACATCTTCCCAGGTTGTAACTTGTAATAGAAGTTGATTTAGAGACCAAATTAGATGAAAACATGTTCATTTTCAGACACCATACTGTTTGGAGAGCTACCGTGACCTACTGAGATTAAATACTATATAGTGCGGTCAAGATGTCTACTTCCATAATAAGAAGAAGTCGTCTCCCCACACTTATTGCGGTTTTATAGGTAATGGTGAGATAATATACTCAAGTTGTCAAGGCTTGAACCTTGGTGGGCTAATGGAGAGATTGTGAAGTCTCCAACCACCAAGACAAGAGTCCTTTGACGAATTCCAGGTTTTAAGCTCAGCTACCCTGAAAGTATCTAATTTCCAGGATTATATAGTGAATAATAAGCAATCAAATAAGCTACATTGCCAATCAATTTTTTTTTTCTACTACAAAAAACATACATTACAGACTAAATCAATACATAGTAGTACTTGGAGGGAAAAAAAGAAGAAGAGAGAGGCTAAAATTCATTGACAATAGCTTGTACCAACAATTTCCTTGAAGTCTTCATCAATCCAGGACTCAACCTGAACATGAGAGTACAAAACTCCATCTCATTCAAAGCTCCATCTCCATCCAAATCACCTTCTTTCAACATAGAAGCCACTTCCTGGTCACTCATGTCCTGCATCCCGAGCAAAGCAGAGTTCCTCTTCAAGCTCTCCAGAGTGATCACACCTTTCTCCTCATCCATCAGCAACTGGAACCCGTTATACAGCTCCTTCATGAACCCATCTGCCCCTAGTTTCTCCACCATTGATGGAAAGAAATCCTCGAAAACAACCCCGTTTTTCGATCCCATGTTCGTGTTCATGTTGTTGCTGCTGCTGCTGTTGCTGCTGAATATGTGAAAATGTGACAAGGTGGATTGATTTATATATAGAGATGGAGTGACAATAAAGGCAAAGGAGGAAATTATGTGACAATTTGACAAGAAAGGTACAGCTGGCTAAGTACAAAGAATTTTTGTAATGAAGCTATAGAAGTTAGCCGGCATTTTCTGATGTGCTAGCTGCATGCGTATAATTTTTTGGCCAATTTCGGATGTGAAATGGTTCTCCTTCCTCGAAGTTGCATGGGAAGCTACCAAGTCTTTTTTAGTTTTAAATTTTTGGTCATGGTCAGGCATTTTCCTTGCTATAGCTAGCATTGTATATATACAAGTTCTGGTTTTGTACGTGTGGTTTGGTTTTGTTTGGAGGGTGAGTTTACTAAAATGCCACCCTATAAGCGTTGTATTTTTTTTTTTTTTTTAATTTTTTTTTATTATTGAAAATCTTATACCGAACAGGTTTCGAGACCTACTGAAATCAAGCATACTAAATATCGGGACTTGTCGAAATTAATTGTTTGGTGTCAGGAGTCTGCCGAAATCAAACATACTCGTTGATACTTGCCGAAATTGTCTGGACTTACCAATACGGCAATACCCAACATAATAACTACCGGGACTTGCTGAAATTGTTTAGTGTTAAGGGTCTGCTGAAATGAAACATACTCATTGTCGGGACCTATTGAGACCGTCGAAATCAAGCATACTCCCACAACATTAGATAGAAAACATTTTATGCATGTTTGTAAAATACATATGATGAGATTCGAATTTCCTATAACTAAATTGAAAGAGAAGTACATACGACCACATATGGTCCCGTGCTAAGAGGGATTTACAAGTGTCTTTATTTTTATTATTTTAAAAATAAATAAATGTATGTGAAATGAGAGGAAGAAAGTTATAAGTATTTGTTTATTAAGATTAGATAAGAGCCATTAAATAGAGGTTAGTATGAATAATACTGTGTACACACTAGCAGACATCATCTCCTGGAATCGATGAGCACGAAATATTAATTAATGTTGAGTAAATTAAATATAAGGAAAGTTTATTATTAGAATATATAGGAGGTCCAATGATGAAAGTTAAACTTAACAAAATTATGAATTTATATGATGTGGTGTGTGTCGGTGTTTTTATTTTTATTTTTAAAATATACGATCTAAGTGACAACGATTCAAAACTGAGATATTGTTCGATTAAATGAACGTTATATATACACCAAACCACATTGGACGATAGAGTCGATAGTATATGGTATGCACATTAATATTACCAAAGAATCAAGATAGGTCTTATTGAGATCCATAGTTCATCATATCTTTAAAGGAAATGCTATATATAACAATTCGAACATGATTGATTTAACGGTTCTAATACAGATCGATGATATCAAGAACTATATATTGACTCCAACAACATCGATAAGAAGTTTACCAAATGGCTGGCCTTGAAAGTCTTTGGATTACGTGCGCCATTATAATTTTCCTAAGTCAATAGAAAGAAAATAAAAGTGTTACGTAATATATAATTGAATTCTTCTCGATTAAGACATATCATATCTTAGTAGAGATGGTAGTGCGCATCTACAGAGGTGGTGAGAGGTTTGAGGTTTGAGTCTCATCATGTCTCGGCAGTCCTATTGTAATACTTACAAAAAAATAAATAAATAAATAAATCTTCTTGATTCAGACGAGATGAGGTTGGTCACCGAATTGATATAATACATATTTTTTAAAAAAAGAATTCTTCTTGATTCACACCATATTTAAGATGCAAAAATGGAGATTAATTAGATATTATAAGGAATGTTATGATATTTAGTTTCCAAAACAATACATAAGAAAACAAAAGGGAAAAAAAAAAAAAAGAGTTTACGGAAGCCATTTTTGGGGATTTTAACAAAAAAATTTCATTACGAAAATTCAAATTGCATATCTACCCAATGATGATAAAATTTACAAAATTGACCTAAACTTCTCAAAATCTTTGATGAACCCAAATGTGAAGAGTAAAGATTTATTAATGTGTTTAATTAACCAAAATACAACCTAATGTAATTAGATCTCGTTTTGTAATTGTTTTATTTTGTTTTAACAACGGTGGTTGTGCTTTAAACTCTTACATTCAATGTGGTGATTGTATTTATTAGAAATATCTAAGAAGTTTGAGGACAATTTTGCACCAATATTATACTTAGAGTAATTGTGCAATTTCATTTTTTTTTAGTGCTAATTTTACTGAAATACCTTTTAAATAATATTCATATGCAGAAAACAACAAGGTTGTAAAAACACAGAGAAAAAGAAGATAAAAAATCCTTGTTCATTGAAAAGAACCCAAGCCGTCAAGAATCATATTTTATATTAGGACGAATTGATAATAGAAAAATTGTATATCAGTCTTTCTACTATTAGTTTGTTCTGATATAAAATATATCATGATGAAGAATGTGGACCATAGATTATGGAGAAGTTTTGACAAATGCATACACTTTGAGTCAAAATATATAAATCTAATGGTCCATATTCTTCGTCCTGATATATTTTATATCAGAACAAACTGATAATAGAGAAATTGTATATATATATATATCAGTTTTTCTCTCATCAAGACGAATTGATTTTATTTACATCAGTTCCACAACTATCAATCATTGGATTCACATACTTCAACTTATTCAAAGTCTTTATAAGCTTAATCACAAGTCTTGTTCTAATCTTAAAAGTTCGGTCATAAAGAGAGAAAAAGAGTGTATATATATATATATATATATATATATATGAGATTTAAAAGTTTTTCATTTTTTTAAAGAAAAAATTTGAATTTTTTTTTTTAAATCACATGCAAATATATGTAGATTTGATTCCTACATTACAACCACATTGAATGCAAACTTGCAAAGGTTGTTGCTTCGTTGAAGATGGGTTTGGTCAGTTTTCTGTACTCTTTGGGGTCCAATAATCTTTGAAGGCACCTTCTTTGGTACATGTTTTTATTGTTTTTTTCCTCTGCATTGGATGGGGACCTGTTTTTGCCCTCTTCAAATTTTGGTAATATATGTGCTTGAGTCTCTTTCAATACTCACGCATGCTGGTTTCTCCTTTCTAGGCTGTTTTCACTTTTCAGTTGGACCGATATATGATGTCTAGGAGGTGTCAAATGGGGTCGACAGCTCGAGTCCGACCCGTGCCCAACTCTCAAATTAAGGGCTTAGCCCGTGTTCAAGCCCTATAATTGAGTGAACCTATTAAGTCCGTAAGCCCATAGCCCGTAGGACTGCCCGAACTCAACGAATGAAAAATATTGACAAATGATATAGAGCGTCCGAGTGTGTTTGATATGACTTATCTATTGGTAATTGGTATGACTTTGAACGGGTAAGTTCGGACATACCAAACACTGTATTGTATTATTTTAATACATTTTAATTACTTAATACAGTAAACACCATATTAACTAATACATTATATTTGGTGGTATTAGGTTGTATTGTATTAGAAAAAAAAACTTTATTTATTTATTTTATTATTTTTTTTAACAATGAATATGGAATATTAATAAAATATGTGTTATGTTGTTAATATATATATATATATTTTTTTATAATTTCAAAATACATAGGAAAATTTTATTAAATTTTTTTTTCAATTAAAATAAATATTTATTGATTTTTTATGTAAAAATATTTATTGATTTATTCATGGTAAGTATATTTAAAATTAATTATTAAGTATTTTTTTTAAAAAAATATTATATTTTTATAATATAATAAAATACAATAAGATCATATAGAAATAACCTAATACGATATAATATAGTGCTCACCAACCATAAGTTTGTATTAATGATAATACAATCCAATACAATACAATATAATCTAATACAGTCCAATACGGTGCGCCAAATGAGCCCTGTGCTTGAGTCGCATCTAGTCCTAAAGTCTATTTGGGGCTAAATATTACATCTTGATTCTATCCGACTCGTTTGACTCCTCTAATCACGTTATCACAATACATCTATCTAATACTGCACAATTAAAAATTGTGAAGATGGACAAGATGATTAAAAAATGATACGTAGAAAATTGAGTGACGATACTTGAATTTTTGTATAATCTCAAATTAAATGAAATTAAAAACACTTTATAAATCATTATACAATGTAACTTGGTACTAATGGGTACATGATGCTATTAATATCTCATGTTTGAGTAGTTCACTGTATAAAAAAACATTTATAAAGATTTAAAATATTAAATGAAATTAAAAATTCTATAATTGTTTAAAAAAAAATTAAAATGATTTCTTAGTAAAGATATAATAAACTATAAATAATTCAAAAATAAATAACAAAAAAGTGAAAAAACTATATCAATTATCAAAAAAAAAAAAAAAAAAAAAAATTATCAAAACCTTGATTAACAATTATGAATTACCTAAAAAAACCTTGATTAAAAATTAAAATATATCAGTTCAATTTTTTATTTTATTTTAATAAGTTAAAAAAGTTTTAAATTTTTTTAAGTAAAAAAGAGTTTTAATTAAATAAATATATTTCTAAAACTTGACACTGTTTTATTTTTCTTGACAAGAAGAAGACAAGCAACAGCAACAAAACCAGACTCTTTGATCTCGCTCGTGTTTTCGACTCGGGTAACTCGGTCCGAGTCAAACCCAGTTGCCAGTAGTAGTTCTTCATCCTCTTCATCGGTTGTTATTCAGTCAACTGTGAGTTTATTTTTTCTGGCAATTTAATGATTTATATAACTTATCATGTCTTCATCTTTGACGGGTCTGATTTGGATTCCTCTAAAGTCGTGAATTTCTATTCATTATAATGATTTAGTGAATTTACTTTGATTCATTGTTTTTAGTAATAAATAGTTAAAGTTTTGATTTTTCCTTTTGAAAATATAGTATTCAACCAGGGAATGTTTCAAAAATGTTGAATATTGCAAGAGAAAAAAGACTTCTTTGGTTTTGGAGTCTACAATGTACAAATCAACTTCTAGAATTTGTTAAAAATTTGGTCTTTGAATTAATTGAAATGACTTTTACATTTTCCACAAGGTATGTTTATTCAATGATGCCGGCATTGACCAACACACAGTAGTTTGATTCAACTAGTAAAGTGTGAATGTTAGGCTGAAATTGAATAACTAGTGATCATAACATGCTCTATGTAGTCCACAAAATTGAAGATTCATAGTTTCATCAACAAGAATCAATAACTTAGTTATGGAACCTGGCAACAGTGGGGTTTCAGTAGCTCTTATTGTCTTGTTGTTTTTTGTTTGTTTAGATTTTGGTGCTGCCGTAGACACCATCACAGCTTCTCGATCCATTAGAGATCCTGAATCAATCATCTCTAGTGACAATGCCTACAAATTGGGATTTTTCAGCCCCGGTAATTCTTCAAATCGATATGTGGGAATTTGGTACAATGATGCATCTGAAGCTGTTATCTGGGTGGCTAACAGAAACAAGCCTCTCAACGGTGCATCTGGGGTTGTTAACATATCAGATGACGGCAGGCTTGTGGTTTTGAATGAACAGAGGGAAGTTCTTTGGTCTTCAAATGTTTCGAATTTGGTGGCTAATGCGAGAGCTCAGCTTTTAGATTCTGGAAATCTTGTCTTGTATGATAACAACAATGGGAGTATATGGGAAAGTTTTGATGAACCTACTAATACATTTATGAGAAGGATGAAACTTACTACTAATGTAAGAACCGGTGAAAACGTGATGCTGACTTCATGGAAAAGCCCTTCTGATCCATCCATTGGAAGCTTCTCAGCAGGACTTAATCTTTTAAACATTCCTCAGGTTTTCACCTGGAATAATAATATTCCATTTTGGCGGAGTGGTCAATGGAATGGTCGAGAGTTTATTGGAATAACTAATGTCACTTCTGTTTATCTGGGTGGATTTGAACTTGTAGAAAATAAAGCAGAAGGAACTGCTTCTTTATCTTTCGAGTTTGCAATTGATTCTACGACTTATTTTGTCCTGGACACAGAAGGTAGACTGCTACAAAATAATCAGGTCGATGGGAAGGAGGAGTGGCAGATTCGTCAGACGTACCCGGAAAACGTGTGTGATGTATATGGCAAGTGTGGAGAATTTGGAATATGTAGTCCAAGGAGTGAACCAATTTGCAGCTGTTTGAGAGGGTTTGAGCCTAAGAATATAGAGGAATGGAGTAGAGGAAACTGGACAAGCGGTTGTGTCAGGAGGACACCATTGCAGTGTGAGAGTATAAACAAAACTGGTGATGCAGGCAAAGAAGACGGGTTTTTGAAGTTTGGGATGGTAAAGGTACCGGACTTCGCAGAAAGGACAACGGCCCTTGAAGACAGATGCAGGGAGCTTTGCTTGAGTAATTGCTCCTGCATAGCTTATGCATATGATGCTGGAATTGGGTGTATGTCATGGAGGGACAACTTAACTGATGTGCAGCAATTCTATAGTAAAGGCACAGATTTTTACATTCGAGTAGCTCATTCCGAACTTGGTAAAGTTGAATTCTTTCTTCTTTATAATATGCGTTCACTATTCTGAGCCTCAATTTGAGTTATTGCTGTTAAAATTTGCTATATGATGTTGTCTGTTTTTTGCTAAATACTTTTATTCCATGCAGATAAAAAAGACATGAAAGTAGTTATTATAGTACCAGTGGTTGTAGGAGCTGTTGTCATTGCAATATCTGCATTTTTCTTATGGAGGTGGATGGCAAAACGTAAAGGTAATTTGCTTAATAGTACGAATTTGCTTAATGACTTAATGGTGTTTACAATTTCGATTGATCAAATCCTGTACTATGTGCTTGTTAATCAGCAATGAAGGAAAAAAGCAGCTTGCTTCAACGTGAAGAAGGGACTAGAAATGTTTCTGGTGAAAACAAGAGCAAAGATAAACTCCAGGATCTACCACTATTCGATTTCGAGAAGTTGGCAACTGCCACTAAAGACTTCCATTTAATGAATAAGCTTGGGGAGGGTGGTTTTGGCCCTGTATACAAGGTAATTTATGGTTGCTCATTGAAACTTTGTAGCAATTTAGTATAAACACGCTTACTGATTTGAGTTAATTTTTAAATTTTTTTAAGGGTATATTGGAAGATGGACAGGAAATAGCAGTAAAAAGACTATCAAAAGCATCAGGACAAGGGATTGAAGAATTTATGAACGAGGTGATGGTTATTTCTAAGCTCCAACATCGAAACCTTGTTAGACTTCTTGGATGCTGCATTGACGGAGAAGAAAAGATGCTGATTTATGAATTCATGCCTAACAAAAGCTTGGATGCATTTCTCTTTGGTTAGTTCATGTCAATCTTCTTCCTTGTATCTAAAGAATTTCATAGAATCACATTAACATTCAAAATCTAATCAATAAATTAAGAGCAACATAGTACTGTCGTTGTTAGTTTGTCTCTCCATCACTTGAATGTCCTGTATTGGTATCTTTCCTAATTAACTCCTTTTTTCATATCTTTGGTTATAATTCATTTAGATCCCGAGAAAAGAAAACTCTTAGATTGGAGTAATCGCTTCAATATTATTGAAGGAATAAGTCGAGGTCTCCTTTATCTTCATAGAGATTCTAGACTTCGGATTATACATAGAGATCTAAAAGCGAGTAATATTTTATTGGATGAAGAACTTAATCCAAAAATATCAGACTTTGGCATGGCAAGGATTTTTGGCGGCAATCAAGATCAAGCCAACACTATAAGGGTTGTTGGGACATAGTAAGTATTTGTCTAAATTTCAACAAGATTTTAAAATAATGTGGTTTGACTTAATGATTTGGATGTATTCGTGATGAAATGTAGTGGTTACATGTCCCCTGAATATGCAATGGAAGGACGATTCTCAGAAAAATCTGACGTCTTCAGCTTTGGAGTATTGTTACTAGAGATAGTTAGTGGTAGAAGAAATGCAGGTTTTTATCAAGACGATCTGTCTTTGAGTCTTATAGGCTATGTAAGTCCACTAAACTCATCTCCTCCAATGTTCTAGTACTAGTAGTTAAGAAATAGGACTTATGATGTTTTCACTTTTTAGGTATGGAAATTGTGGAATGAAAACAACATTGTTGCTTCGATAGATCCGGTGATATCTGATCCATTGTATCAATTGGAGGTCTTAAGATGTATACATGTGGGACTGTTGTGTGTGCAAGAATTTGTGAAAGATAGGCCAACCATGTCAACTGTCATTTCTATGCTTAACAGTGAAATTTTGGATCTCCCCACCCCAAAGCAACCGGCATTCATTGAGAGCCAGGGTGCCTTTGAGACAGAGTCCTCCGATAAGGGTCTGATAAAACATTCTGTTAACTATGTCAGCATTACTGTCGTTGATGGTCGATAGCAACAGGTTCCTGAGACATGTATATTTTTCTTCTGTTACATATATTTCCTTTGATGGCAGTTGTTGTATATAAAAAGAATGCAACATCTGTGAGTTTTGTATCTTCCTAAAATCAAGAAATTTGTATTCATTTGTAATGATTCAGTGAAATCACTCTAGTTCATTTCCTTTTTCATGTTGTAAAATTGTCAAGGAATGAGTTTGAATTCTGACAGTGTACAATATAGAAAAACTATATATCAGGATTCAGGTATATTTGGTATTACCATGCCCAAATCAACATTCAGAATTTGTTAACAAGTTGATGTTGTTAACAAGGTCAATCGACAAGAGTCAATAACTTAGTTATGGAACTTGGCAAACAGCAGGGTTTCAGTAGCTCTTATTGTCTTGTTATTTTGTTTTTGTTCAGACTTTGGTGCTGCCATAGACACCATCACAGCTTCTCGATCCATCAAAGATCCTGAAACAATCATCTCTAGTGGCAGTGCCTTCAAATTGGGATTTTTCGGCCCTGGCAATTCTCTGAATCGATATGTAGGAATTTTGTACAATGATGCATCTGAAGCTGTTGTCTGGGTGGTAACAGAAACAAGCCTCTCAATGATGCATATGGGGTTGTTACCATATCAGGTGATGGAAATCTCGTGGTTTAGAT
This sequence comes from Acer saccharum, assembly GCA_030490815.1. Classification (NCBI taxonomy): domain Eukaryota; kingdom Viridiplantae; phylum Streptophyta; class Magnoliopsida; order Sapindales; family Sapindaceae; genus Acer; species Acer saccharum. The sequence goes on along the minus strand of CM059877.1, from coordinate 6,092,540 downwards.
TCTGAAAATCTTGTCTTGTATGATAACAACAATGGAAGTAGATGAGAAAGTTTCGAAGAACCTGTGAATACATTTTTGAGAAGGATGGAAATTACTGCTAATGTAAGAACTGGATAATCTTACAGTTTGGTGGAGTGGTCATTGGAATGGTCGAGAGTTTATCAGAATAACTAATAGCAATTTGTTGTAAAATAATGAAGAACATATGAAGGACATACGAAGAACAGTTAATCCATAAGTGAGAGTGAGTGAGAGTGAGCGAGTGAAAAACGAGAGAGATTAGAGATAAGAAAAGAAATATCAGTAACAAAACAAAGAAGTGAGATGAGGAAGAGTGAGACGAGAGAATAGAGATAGAGGGCCCTTTTTGTATTGATATCAGAGAGAAACAAATTTTACATTTGAAAGCCTTATATATAGACAAATTAGTAGCTTAGTGTGGAAGCCAACAATAGAGGCTTGGTGGGGAAGCCATAAAATTACAACACTCCCCCTTGGATTTCCCACCGCTCGTATTTTTAATTTACTAAGGAAAACCCAATAGGACAAAACCTTATTAAAATACATACAATGATATTCTAGATCTTGTGGAGTTGGACATTTTCAAAACTATCTCGTTAAAAACCTTGTCAGGAAAACCCAGTGGGATAAAACCTGATCGAAGGGAAAAAGAGTATAGTGCACATATGTCCATTCTAAACTTTGCTCCCCCTGATTGTCTTATTAAAACCTTGTCAGGAAAACCCAGTGGGACAAAACCTGATCGAAAAGGAAAAGAGTACAATGCAAATATGTTCATAGTTAATGTTTTCTTCAAAACATTTCTCACATTTATACTTTGCTAGGAAAACCTAGTGGGATAAAAACTCGAGCAATGATATTCATTGATCTGTCGGATCAAAGTAATATTTATGATGATCTTTTGGATCAAGGTAACATATATACGATGATTAGCAAGATCAAAGTAATAGTTACAATGATATTTTGATCAAGATAACATATATACAATGATCTACTGGATTAATGTAATATTCATGATGATCTTTTATGAATCAAAAGATTTTTTTGGGTGTGCTTAGGGAATTGTCTCATTAAAACCTTTATCAGGAAAAACCCAATGGGACAAAAGCCTGATTAAAGGAAAAAGAGTACAATGCACTTATACCCCAATATGATTAATAAACTTCATTTGATATGCTCCCCCTGATAAAAATTCTTGTGAAGCAATCTTCTAGATTGCTGAACTTCAATAATATCATAAATGATTGGAGAAAGTATAAGCAAAGACTTGCTTTATGAAGTAATATCCATATGGAATTCTTTTCAGAATCTTTTCAACATATTCTGATTGATGGACAAACATTCCATTTGATTTATGTTCGACCTTCATGTTGAGACAATATTTTCTTTCCCACGTCTTCCTTTTTAAACTCATTTATAAAAATTCAGGAGTTTTCAAGAGCTCTCCAGGAGCTCCAATTAAATTCATATCAACAACGTATGTTGTGAATATAGTAAATTCGGATTCTGATTTCTTTGCGAAGACACTTGGGTATATAATATAATTATTATACCTTTATTTTATCAGATATTTACTGAGACGGTTATACCACATCCGTCCAGATTGTTTTTAATCCATATAAGGATTCTTGTATATTCATCAAATACAGATTACGAGATCTCGGTTTATATGCTTTTAGCATTTTAAATCTTTCCAGGATTATAAATATCTGCATTGAGTGAATCATATAGATAAATGATTACTACGTCTAAATGACGTATTTCAAGCCTTGTAAAGGCAACCAAATTTATTAAAATTTTGAAACGTAATTGTATCTGTCACTATTGAATACCAAGTTTATGTGAGAAACCTTGTACTACGAGTCGTGCCTCATATCTCACGATCTCATTTTTCTCATTACGTTTCTGTATAAAGACCCATTAGTATCCAACTAGTTTGACATCTCCAGGTGTCTGGAGTACTATTGGTCTAAATACTTTATGTTTGGCATATGAAGTCAATTCTTCTTGAATTGCTTCTTTTTACTTAGGCTAATCATGCCTTTTTGTGTACAATCATTGATATTATGAATATCATAATTATCATTTATAATTTCAGTAGCGCTACTGTATATAAAAATATATTATCAATGATTGTTTCTTTATGATTCCACATTTCTCTTATATGATTTATAGAAATTTTCTCAATTTTAATATACTTGAATCTCTGTTGAGATTTCTTCCATTTCAAGGAATTTAGTCACTATATGGACTTTAAAGAAATTTTCTTAATTTCAATATAGTTGTATCTCTGTTGAGATTTCTTTCCATTTCAATGGATTTAGTCATTTAATATACTCGTGTCTCTTTAGATATATCAGACTCTTATAGAGTTGATTTAGAGAAAGTGGATTTATTTATAACTCGAGTTTTGTTTACTTTTGGATCCTGATAATAATACCTTTTAAAAAAAGTTCATAAGCTTATGATATGCATCAGATGATTTATTTGTTGTCATTTACTCTGATCATTCTTTAAGAACAATCACCTAGCCAGGGTTTATGAGATGACAACTTATAAAATCGTGTTACCTTTAATATATCAGGTAACAGATTAATAATCATATGATGATCAATTATCTTTCGTATTTTAGTGATACAAAGATTGAAATGAGACACATTTATATATGGAGAATCAAACTGGTATCTCTATTTTGTATAAGAGTAACTTTTCATTTACTCTTTCTGGAGAAACTTTCCATTCGGAAATTAATCAATATAATAATATATAGATTGTGTGTAAAAATATAAACTCTCAAAAGTTTAAATGATCTAATAGAAGATTAATCAAAATCAATATTAATCTCATAATGATATATAATTCTTATCTTAGATCATGCCAAATATATAATAAGGAGATATACTACACAATCAAATATCTTAAAAACGTGAGCAAGTCAATGACCAATTACAAGTTGTAATCGTAAATAACGATGATAAGTAATGATCATAGATGAATGTATCAACATGTAATATAGAACGTCCCATATAGAAATTGGTAATTGAATCGAAATAATAAAGTTATCAAAATTACCTGGAAAAGTTTGATAAGTGATTCCGCTGATCCATTCTGATTATGAGTACATGTGAAAACTGAATGTTGAACATTGATCTCAATTGGAGAGATTTGATAATACATTAACATGTGATGATCTCGTAGATGCATCAATTAGAACCATAAAATAATGGAAGGATTCATTTGGTGGATGAATATATCCACATATACCCTCTTGAATGATGGGGATTCAAAACCAACTTTAAAATAAGATGGTTTATTTGGTAAATGAATATATTCACATGCAACCCCTTTTTGATCAGTGATATGATCCAGATGATAAATTACACAGCTTTTCCATAATCAGCTTCTAGCCTGAATCACGCACATATATTCAACATTTTTATTATTCATGGTCTCAAATGACATTAATAAAGTTATATGTCTTTGATCTAAGCAGATTTCTTTATGTTCTGCTTGAATGATATAAAGTATCACTGATACACAATTTAATATCATCTAATAATAAGATTGTGACTCTTCTAGAGCCTTTATTCAGATCCGTTGGATCTGATTCGGTATTAAACTTATACGCTTTTGAACTAAACATATTTCTTTATGGTCTGCTTGAATAATATCAAGTATCATTGACACATAATTTAGTATTGTTTGATAATAGTATAGTGGCTCTTCCAGAGCTTTCTATCAGATCCATTGGACCTGATACATAAATAACATTTGCTCTCAACAAAGTTAAATTCGTTAAATATTTCTGACTCCGCAGAAACGTATGAGTTGTGGCACTAGCGGCAAGGCATATATTTTCCCTTTTGGAAATTTTATGGACATTATTTGTAATGTCATTTTATATCTCATCTGAAATGATAATAATTCAGTAGAATTGTTTGATTCGTTGCACTATCATCATTGCATGGATAAATTTAATTATCCCAACCATATAGAAATCATGGCCTGAATCCATGCTTTTAATTTTGCAACAAATATATATACATAACACCATTAATACAAATATGGAATATCAATAAGTGAAACGAGAGAGAATAGTATAAACTCAAATGCTCTGTTCGAGGTGTATATCTCTCTGCAGAAAATTTTGATCAACAATATAACCGATCAGATTGTAGAAGCACGAGTGAAGAATGTTTTGACAAAATTTCAAATCGGATCATAGATCAAAGAGATATCACTCTTTGCTGAAATCTGTGCAATACTGGAATTTTCTCCCTTGTTTTCCACCCAGCCTTGTTCAGAACTGCAGAAATCACTACAGGGAATTCTGATTGATATTAATTCAAGAATTACAAGAGTATAATGTGCTGACTAAATTTCAGCTCAATTCAATCTTAAACGAGGGAGATATCAAAGTTTGATCAAGATTGTGTAGTGATGTTCTTCATACAATTTCTGCACACACTCCTTCTTTTCCTTCTCTTCTCTAGTAAAATATTTTCAAATTCATTATACACGATATTAGGACCTTACATCCCTTTTGTGATACTCACAACACCTTGTTGGATGTGTAGATCATTCTTTGAATATTGCTATTCATGAGTATCAAACATAAATGAAATGGATAAAATATTATTTTCAGTTTCACTATACGTTAGGATCTTAAATTATTTTTATAATACTCACAACATCCTGTTGGATGTATAAAACATTTTTTTTTTTTTTTTCAACTGAATGATATGTAAACATATCACTTCACATATATGAGATAAAATAAAATCATGGATCATATTAATTTTTCGAACTCTCGGTTCGACCACGAACTGTAAGTTCATATATAAAATTCAGAAAACTTCAGATTCTGAATGAATTTGAAACCCCAGGTTCCAAATAATAAATTATGGAATTCTGTATATAACACTGGATTTAGAACTCCAGGTTCTCATAGGTTTTCAAAACCGTGCCGACTTAAATATCATAATTCCAGAAACTTTAAGTTCTGGTTAGTCGGTCTAGCCAATCTCTTATATTGCATAAAAATAAATGCTAAATATTTAAATAATTTATCTGGAGACACAGCATAAAGCCAGTCCTAAGACACAGCATAAGCCAGTCCCGAGACACAGCATAAGCCAGTCTCATATATTGCATAAAAAAATAAATACTGAATATTTAAACAGTTTATCTGGAGACACAGCATAAAGCCAGTCCTAGGACACAGCATAAAGCCAGTCCCGAGACACAGCAAAAGTCAGTCCCGAGACACAGCATAAGCCAGTCTCATATGTTGCATAAAAATAAATACTGAATATTAAAACAGTTCATCTGGAGACACAGCATAAGCCAGTTCTAGGACACAGCATAAGCCAGTCCCAGGACACAGCATAAGCCAGTCCCGAGACACAGCATAAGCCAGTCCCGAGACACAGCATAAGCCAGTCTCATATATTGCATAAAAATAAATACTGAATATTAAAACATTTTATCTGGAGACACAGCATAAGCCAGTCCCGAGACACAGCATAAGCCAGTCTCATATATTGCATAAAAATAAATACTGAATATTAAAACAGAATAAATAAATAAATAAATCCAGAACTATATATGTATTTCGTTGACGGCATAAGCCATATTGTTATACGAAACTGTATATAGGTTCAGAATGTTGAGATGTAAGTAAATCACCCATTAGGGGATCCTTTTTACATACATGCAATCGTGCTGATAACGTGTTGTAAAATAATGAAGAACATATGAAGGACATACGAAGAACAATTAATCAATAAGTGAGAGTGAGTGAGAGTGAGCGAGTGAAAAACGAGAGAGATTAGAGATAAGAAAAGAAATATCAGTAACAAAACAAAGAAGTGAGATGAGGAAGAGTGAGACGAGAGAATAGAGATAGAGAGCCCTTTTTGTATTGATATCAGAGAGAAACAAATTTTACATTTGAAAGCCTTATATATAGACAAATTAGTAGCTTAGTGTGGAAGCCAACAATAGAGGCTTGGTGGGGAAGCCATAAAATTACAACACAATTCTGTTTATGTGGGAGGATTTGAACTTGTAGAAGATAACGAAGAAGGAACTGCTTCTTTATATTTCGAGCTTGCAATTGATCCTAAGATTCACTTGTCCTGGACACAGAAGGTAGACTGCTACAAAAAAATCGGCTTGATGGGAAGGACGAATGGCAGATTAATCAGATGTACCCGCAAAACGAGTTTGATATATATGGCACGTGTGGACCATTTTGAAGATATGCAAATAAAAAACCAATTTGCAGCTGTTTCAGAGGGTTTGAGCCAAAGAATACTGGACCAGCGGTTGTGTCAGGAGGACATCATTGCAGTGTGAGAGTGTAAACAAAACTGGTGCTGCCAACAAAGAAGACTGGTAGCTGGGGATGGTAAAGGTAACGGACTTTGCAGAAAGGACATTGGCTCCTAAAGACAGATGCAGAGAGCTTTGCTTGAGTAATTGCTCCTGCATAGCTATGCATATGATTCTGCCATTGGATGCATGTCATGGAGGGACAACTTAACTGATGTGCAGCAATTCTATAGTAAAGGCACCGATTTTTACATTCGAGTAGCTCATTCCGAACTTGGTAATGTTGAATACTTCTTAAATCCTTTTGTCATTATAAACTTAAATTTATGTTGTTTGTAATGTTGCTATAATTTTCTCTCTTTATTTCCAGATAAGCAAGGCATGAAAGTAGTTATCATAGTACCAGTGGTTGTAGGAACTATTGTCACTGCAATATGTGCATTTTTCTTATGGAGGTGGATGGCAAAATGTAAAGGTAATTTACTTCATTGTATTAATTAGCTTAATCACTTGATAGTTTCGATGAATTGAAGCTCTTATACAAGGTTGTTAATCAGCTACGAAGGAAAAAAGCAGCTTGCTACTGTTGGGGATAATCCTCTAGAACGATGAACGCGGAAACGCCGTGCCTAATATATGCCCATAACTCATAGCAAATAATAACATCAATAAGCAGAAAAATAGATGAGAGAGAATAAAACAATCACAACTCAAGATATATGTGGAAAACCCAAACGGGTAAAAAACCACGGGCCGTCAGGACGACAGAGAAAGTTCCACTATATGATAAACTATTACAATCATACACTCCAAGATTTTCTCTCACACCTAACACCAAACCACACTCTTAAGATCCTCACCGAGTACCCCCACAATATCCCCTAGGTCTCCCCTAAATATCACCCATGGATCTTTAACTTGATCCACAGACATTCCCTTGGGTCTCCCCAAATCTCACTCACACTCTCTGATGTTACATGGTGTTTAACTCACTCTTTCAACCTAATTACAATGTTCTATTTATACTAGTTACATGAAGGTATAATATAAAAGGAAATCCTACTTCTAAACGTACAAGACTTACTTGTTCCACATAAATACTATTTCCTTTTATAACAAGTCTTCTTGTAAAGAGTAAATCCTTTTCCTTCAAGCACAAGAACTTCCAAAAACAAACTGCTTCCTTTTCCGCTGAAGATTTCCCGTTTCATGTATGCTTATGATTGACTACGATTCGGGTCACGGTTGTACACCCGCTTCCTAAACCGTTACAAGTCACATTAAATTACATCGCTCAGAATACCGCGATCCATACGCTGAACAAACCCTGAAACCCGTTGTCCAGCCACGACCACTGCCGCCACCGCTGTGGTTTTTGCAGCACCACTCGCAACGCTCTCCACTGGACAAGGACCGCTGCTATTATCGCTGCCGAAACCCACAGCGTTCTTCATAGCCCTATACCGCTGCCATGACCGCTGCTAAAGCCAGAGCGGCTGTGACAGCGGTCGTGACGGTTCTTCGTTCCTTCTGTTTTTCATCCTCCCTCAAACACTGCTTTCAACTCCCAAACGTTATCCCACGTCTTCCAGGAAGTACCACATTAGTTGAGTCTTGTTTGGTTCACATTTGTTTGCTTAGGAATACAAGTCAAAACCTAACAGCTACAACGTGAAAAAGGGAGCAGAAACTTTTTCGGGGAACACAAGAGCAAAGATAAACTCTGGGATCTACCGCTATTCAATTTTGAGAAGCTTGCAACTGCCACTAAAGACTTCCATTTAATTAATAAGCTTGAAGAGGGTGGTTTTGGTCCTGTACACAGGGTGAAATGTGAGGGTCTTTGAAATAATAACATAACCAATTCCTGCTACCTTTGAAAGGGGGCCATTCACAATTTTCACATTAACGTTGTCATTGCATGGCTTATAGGTGTGGAATATACTAGAATCTCTGGTCATGCACCAGAGTCCACAATCCAGTAACTACAATTTACTGTTTTTACATTCAATGCATTTACAAACGTACCTTTTTGTGCTACAGAACTAGTTCCAATGATTGATGGATTCCGTGATGATTGAGTGAATAACTTCTGCAGCAATTTCATCTACTCCTTGCTAAACACACTAGGTTCGGTTGTGAGGTTTTCATTTCCTGTTACCATATAGCACCGGCTGTCCTTGTCATTAGTGGCTCGAGGCTTCCAATTCGCTGGTTTTTTGTGAAGTATCAAGCAAGTTTCTTTGAGATGTCCATGCCTTCTACAATGCTCACAACAAGGCCTCTCTTTCCTAGGCTGATTATCATTCAATTGAAATGGTGCTCCTCTGACTGCTAATGACGAACCTTCATTAGTTGGATTGCTGGTTTCGGTTTTAGCTTGTGACCCCATCATCACCTTCTTTCTGCTCTCCTCTCGACGAACTTCTGAGAAGACTTCACGAATTTCAGGAAGTGGCTTGGCTCTTAGGACTCTCCCTTTGACTTCATCCAAGTTCTGGTTTAAGCCAAAAAGGAATTTGAAAACTCTTTTCTGCTCTACAATCTCCTTATATAGTACCTCATCTTTGGAACATGTCCATTTATGTTTTTCAAACAAATCGAGTTGTTGCCAATGTCGCATCAAGTATTGAAGTACTGTGTAACTGTCGAATCTCCTTGTCGAAGATTGTGCAAGGTGCTTTCTATTCCAAACAGTTCTGAGGTGTTGTCACTGCAAGAATAGGTCTCTTTGGCAGCCTTCCATATCTCCTCGGCGGTCTTACAGAGCAAAAAAATTTCCCCTATGTCATTGTTCATGGAATTAATCAACCAAGACATCACCATGTTATTTCGGTTTTCCAGAGTTTGTATCCTGAGTTCTCCTTCCCTGGTGACTCTACAACTCTGGTAAGGAAATCATCTTTTCCTTTGCCGCATATGAACATCATCACTAATTGGGACCATTGAAGGTAGTTGTGCCCATTTGGTTTATGATTAGTGATGGGTAAATGATGAAGGTTATGAGTGTGATTAGAACCCCCAAGATTATTGGATGTGGGTGGTTCTGATGAGAAAGTTACTGAAGAATCAGGATTAGTGATCCCATCTTTTGTCATGTGAGGGATTTCGGTTTTATAGTAGGCTCTGATACAATAAAGAAAGATATTGTATTCACTTGCTTTCTTTCTTGGTTACAGAGAAATATATATAGGAGATAGGAAAACAGTCCTCTCCAAACTAGGAAACAATTTAAAATTAAAAACAGAAGCTCTCCTAGAGATAAGAGATAAACAATATACTCTTATCTCTTTATTTAAAAACGAACTCTAAACAATAACAGCTAACTAATCAATTCCAACATGTTTCTTCTAAAATAAGATATGTTTTGTATCGAAAGGAAAGGAAACTCGACATATCTAAATAAAGTCCATAATCATAAGAATTTCATTAGAATAAATGTTACATATTATAATCTGTTAGTTGGTGGGGTAATATGAACTTAAATGTTATATTTAAATTTGTGATTTCAATGTTTAATAATCCATGTAATTTTGTTTGAGGGTTGAAAATAGTATATAGATCGAAAGTTAAATGCATGTTATCTCACCAATTATCTTTAAGTTTGAATTAAAAATAGTTCGAATATCTACTTCACAAATTGGAAGAAATTCCACATATGCAACATAAATATCTGCTTCAAATCAGAACAAATTGAGAGAAATTTGAAACCTAAACAGGGGCGAAATCAGATTTTTTTTTTTTTTTTTTTGGGGTGGGCTTTTGACAATTTCATATAGATAAAAGATAATAATAATAATAATAATCATTTTGACAACAAATCTGGACGGCATGAGGGAATTTCTATTAATTAAAATAAAAAGTACACCTAGTTAAGGGATATAGTGAGCCTTACCCTCTTATACATATTTTAAGCAAGAAAAACACAAAAAAATATTTTGAGACATATTTTTTTCAATTTAGTTTTTCACTTGGTAAAGGAAATACAATGGGTTTGAATGATGGTTTGAGACATTTTTTTTTAAGTTGTTAGGTTTATTTTAGTTATAACAAATATTGAAAAGTTTAATAGGCTATTTCAGTTGGGCTTGAGAGATTTAAAACTAAATTGTGTGTATTTAGAACCAAAAAGTGATGTATTTAGAATTATTGTATGAACTTTTTTTTTTTTTTTTTTTTTAAACTGCTAGGGTGGGCTGGCTAGACCCAATTCCACCATTGAACCTAAATATCTTCTTCCAATCGAACGATGCATATATGGCTCTAATATCTACTATCAAAATTATAAAAACTTTGCATTACATACAACGTATAAATATTTACTTCCACAATTGGGATAAATATACTTACCAAGTACTAACCATGTGTGTTATCAATTCTCACAATCAGGAAGAAATTTACTCACGCATAAAAATATAAAAATGGAAGGTGTGTATATCACTCAAGTAACTATGGATATATAAAAATAAATGACTTGATGGTTATTAAAGTCATAAATTTAAACTAAAATAAATTGATCCAATAAAAAAATATTAATAAATTGACCCAAGTCAAATCATGATTAGCATATTTAATTAAAAAATAATATAAAGTTTGGATAATTGGATTTTTATTCTTCTTTAGTGGAGAAGATGGCCGGAGACACAAGAAAGAAGCATTTAAACAACACACTTGACTTGTGAAATTGTGAAATTTTTTTGCGTGAACTGGTTTAAAAGGTGGGGAAGAATAACTTTTTCTCTCGTGACTGTGATGGTCAACTCTGAGCCATTTTTTTCTATGACAAAAAGACAAAAAGTTAGGAAATACCACAAATTATATATCAAGACCTCCCGGTATCTCGAGATGCATTTGTAGCTGTTGGTTTCGTCAAGTTCCGACAACCATTCATCCAATTTTTGTTGGATTTTGAAAAACAAAAATAAAACCTTAAGATCGATAATGACAAATTGGGATATTTAAAAGTTATTTTAAAGAATGAAAGATTAAAATATAGATTTGATATCTACTTTCTAACCATTTTGAAATAAAACCAGGAAAGGCATTGCCATTGACTAACGCTGTGTTTGGTTGGATGGAGAAATGGAGGGAGGGAGAGGGTCGGAGGGAGAGATCAAATCCTTTGTTTGGTTGGAGGGATGAGAGGGAGGAGAGGAGAAGATGAGGGAGAGAAGAGCCATCCGGGCCCACCATATTGGATCCTTCCAATTATGGCGGATGAGAGGAGGGAGAGAAGATTGGAGGGGAATTACTATAATGCCCTCCAATTTTTCATTGCCCTCCGATTTTTTTAAGGGTAATATAATAATTTTACAAATTAAATATCAATTCATCAATTCAACCCTTTTTTAAAATACCAAACAACATGAAGGATAGATGTTATCCACTCTATCCCTCCTACTCTCTCTCCCTCTTAATTCATCCATCCATCATACTCTCTCTCCCTCCTACCAAATATAGTGTAAAGCAATCCCATAAATAAATTTATAAAAACCCATATATGCTTTTGGTGAAGAAAGTTCGGGTCAACGGTTAGTATTCATAGAGTTTGTAACGTTACGGAGCAGCTAATGAAAATTGTGCTAAAATGTAACCACACATGTATGTGCTGTTGAATGTTTTTCCATGATGCTAGTTAGTCAACATTCAATTTATTCCAATTCAATTGTGGGGCCATTGTCCAACCTATAATTGATTAAACAAAGCCACCAAATTTGAAAAGTTAGAAAACAAACAAGGAGAGAGGAAGATACACGGAGGCAAACAAATCAATCAACCTTCAACATTGAAGAATTCCATAATCAAATCATATTTTTATTACTTCAATCTCAACATAATCATCAACAAGAATCAATAACTACTTGTGAAGAAATAGGTTTCTGCAATGTTGAAGTTCACTGCAGAATAGGTATCTACTTCCTTGTGCTCCAGTTACAATGAAGGCCTTAAAACTTATTAGTAACCAATAATAGTACTTGAACACTAGACACCCCCACCCCACACCTAGGGACGGAGTCAGAAATTATTTCCAACGGGGACATCATAAAATAATGAGTTATATCAACATGTATAGAGTGTAAGTTAATAAAAAAATACCGCCATTTCTAAGTTTGTTTAATAAAATATCTTAATAATTAAACATAAATATATGTTTATTTTTGGTTGACATATTTTAATTATATAATTATATATATATATACCATTTATGGGTATGACGACTCGAACCTGAGATATTGTTAAACTGAATGAGTTCTATTTACCACCAAACCAAACTGGACGGTGATATTTTAATTATAAAAATTAACACATCTTGATTATTTAAGAATAAATAACATATCAAAAGTATAACATGGTATTAGGGTATTGAAATAAATAAGATTGCTAGAGGGAACCAGATTATTTGAATTAGAAAATAATATTAGTTAATATAGAACATATATGTTATTTTCATTTATATTTAAGATACATGGAAAGAAATACGATATATAGAATCAAAGATATTTTTTTATGTGATTTAAGGGAAAAATATTAAATGTTAGCTTTATAGAAAAATAAAAAATGAAATAGGGGTTCTCTTAAAAAAAAAAAAAAAAAAGAAATAGGGGTAAAAGCATAAAATTCTAATTTAAAGATGTTATAAATATTGAACTAGAGGCAACTTTGTAAATATTGGCTCCATCCCTACCCACACCCCCACCTAGTGGTGACCGCGGTTCGGTTGGTTAAACCGACGGTTTTGAACCGAAACCGTATGGTTAAAACTGTAACCGAAACCGTGACCATAACTGTCGGTTAAGGTTACAAGTAAAAAAAAAACAGCCTAAAAACCGCCGGTTTAACCACGATTAAACCGCTGGTTTTCATTTAATTAAAATTTTTTTTTTTAAACAAGCCAATCAGAAGCTGACATGTGGTAGTGTTTTTGAAAACCAAACCAAAACCGTAACCGAACTGCCTAACCGGCAGTTAAAAACAGTAAACCAAACCATCTAAGCTGGTTACGGTTACAGTTTTACCTTCCACGGAACAGTAACCGGTGGTTTCAAACTGAAACCGAACCGTGGGCACCACTACCCCCACCCCAACGTGTAAGACCAACAGACTTGCCATGTGGTTCAAGCCCAAATACAAATACACAACAAATGCAACTAACAAATAACATATTCAAATATAATCAAGTGGGAGGACTCAAACCCAGGACTCCTCGATATGACAAGGCTCTTATGCCATGTTAGTAACCAGTAGACCCAAAAACTTAAACCGTTAAGAAAGGACCCAACAATAGAATATAAGCATTCTAACAAAACTAAAAGACAGACAAGACTTGGAAAATATTAAGGTCATCCATCTATAATTTATTGATGAGGAAGATTAGGTTGACTTTAGGTCAGTGTCGGTCCTGACTATTTTGAGGCCCCTGGACAAAATCTAAAAAATGGGTCCCATACCAACAAAATCATTCTCACTTCATCCCAAAATAAAAATCAAAATAAAAAAAATCTATGATTTTTATGTCTCTAGTTGTTGTTGTTTTTTTTTTTTTTTTGGTGTCTTTGGTGGGTGGAAAAGAAATGAAAAATATATAGGTAATAGATGATAGAAAAGTATGAAACTTAAAAAAAAAATTGGGTTTTGTACTAGAATAAAACGAATTAGACCATGTTCTAATTTTTTTTTTTTGGTATTATTTTTTTTTAACAACTTAGCTCATAATAATAACTCACATAATATATTTGGGGGCCCTAGGCATGACGGACCCGGGGCGGGCACCCACCCTTGACCCACCCCAGGGCCGCCCCTGCTTTAGCTACTTAAAATAAGCACTAGCATGTGAACTATTTGCAGATCAAGACACACAAATAAATGGTCATAGTTTAATCAACAAGAATCAATAACATAGTCATGGAACTTGGAAACAGTGGGGTTTCGGTAGCTCTTATTGTCTTGTTGTTTTTTGTTTGTTTAGATTTTGGTGCTGCCGAAGACACCATCACAGCTTCTCGATCCATTAGAGATCCTGAATCAATCATCTCTAGTGACAATGCCTACAAATTGGGATTTTTCAGCCCTGGTAATTCTTCAAATCGATATGTGGGAATTTGGTACAATGATGCATCTGAAGCTGTTATCTGGGTGGCTAACAGAAACAAGCCTCTCAACGGTGCATCTGGGGTTGTTAACATATCAGGTGATGGCAGGCTTGTGGTTTTGAATGAACAGAGGGAAGTTCTTTGGTCTTCAAATGTTTCGAATTCGGTGGCTAATGCGAGAGCTCAGCTTTTAGATTCTGGAAATCTTGTCTTGTATGATAACAACAATGGGAGTATATGGGAAAGTTTTGATGAACCTACTAATACATTTATGAGAAGGATGAAACTGACTACTAATGTAAGAACCGGTGAAAACGTGATGCTGACTTCATGGAAAAGCCCTTCTGATCCATCCGTTGGAAGCTTCTCAGCAGGACTTAATCTTTTAAACGTTCCTCAGTTTTTCACCTGGAATAATAATATTCCATTTTGGCGGGGTGGTCAATGGAATGGTCGAGAGTTTATTGGAATAACTAATGTCATTTCTATTTATCTGGGTGGATTTGAACTTGTAGAAAATGAAGCAGAAGGAACTGCTTCTTTATCTTTCGAGTTTGCAATTAATCCTACGACTTACTTTGTCCTGGACACAGAAGGTAGACTGCTACAAAATAATCGGGTCGATGGGAAGGAGGAGTGGCAGATTCGTCAGACGTACCCGGAAAACGTGTGTGACGTATATGGCAAGTGTGGAGAATTTGGAATATGTAGTCCAAGGAGTGAACCAATTTGCAGCTGTTTGAGAGGGTTTGAGCCTAAGAATATAGAGGAATGGAGTAGAGGAAACCGGACAAGCGGTTGTGTCAGGAGGACACCATTGCAGTGTGAGAGTATAAACAAAACTGGTGATGCGGGCAAAGAAGACGGGTTTTTGAAGTTTGAGATGCTGAAGTTACCAGACTTCACAGAAAGGACAATGGCCCTTGAAGACAGATGCAGGGAGCTTTGCTTGAGTAATTGCTCCTGCATAGCTTATGCGTATGATGCTGGAATTGGGTGTATGTCATGGAGGGACAACTTAACTGATGTGCAGCAATTCTACAGTAAAGGCACAGATTTTTACATTCGAGTAGCTCATTCCGAACTTGGTAAAGTTGAATTCTTTCTTCTTTATAATATGCGTTCACTATTCTGAGCCTCAATTTGAGTTATTGCTGTTAAAATTTGCTATATGATGTTGTCTGTGTTTTGCTTAATACTTTTATTCTCTGCAGATAATAAAGACGTGAAAGTAGTTATTATAGTACCAGTGGTTGTAGGAGCTGTTGTCATTGCAATATCTGCATTTTTCTTATGGAGGTGGATGGCAAAACGTAAAGGTAATTTGCTTAATAGTACGAATTTGCTTAATGACTTGATGGTGTTTACAATTTCGATTGATCAAATCCTGTATTATGTGCTTGTTAATCAGCAATGAAGGAAAAAAGCAGCTTGCTTCAACGTGAAGAAGGGAGTAGAAATATTTCTGGTGAAAACAAGAGCAAAGATAAACTCCAGGATCTACCACTATTCGATTTCGAGAAGTTGGCAACTGCTACTAAAGACTTCCATTTAATGAATAAGCTTGGGGAGGGTGGTTTTGGCCCTGTATACAAGGTAATTTATGGTTGCTAATTGAAACTTTGTAGCTATTTAGTATTAACACGATTACTGATTTGAGATAATTTTTAAAAATTTTAAGGGTATATTGGAAGATGGACAGGAAATAGCAGTAAAAAGACTATCGAAAGCATCTGGACAAGGGATTGAAGAATTTATGAATGAGGTGATGGTTATTTCTAAGCTCCAACATCGAAACCTTGTTAGACTTCTTGGATGCTGCATTGACGGAGAAGAAAAGATGCTGATTTATGAATTCATGCCTAACAAAAGCTTGGATGCATTTCTCTTTGGTTAGTTCATGTCAATCTTCTTTCTTGTATCTAAAGAATTTCATAGAATCACATTAACATTCAATCTAATCAATAAATTAAGAACAACATAGAATTGTCTCTGTTAGTTTGCCTCTCCATCACTTGAATGTCCTGTATTGGTATCTTTCCTAATTAACTCCTTTTTTCATATCTTTGGTTATAATTCATTTAGATCCCGAGAAAAGAAAACTCGTAGATTGGAGTAATCGCTTCAACATTATTGAAGGAATAAGTCGAGGTCTCCTTTATCTTCATAGAGATTCTAGACTTCGGATTATACATAGAGATCTAAAAGCGAGTAATATTTTATTGGATGAAGAACTTAATCCAAAAATATCAGACTTCGGCATGGCAAGGATTTTTGGTGGCAATCAAGATCAAGCCAACACTATAAGGGTTGTTGGGACATAGTAAGTATTTGTCTAAATTTCAACTAGATTTTAAAATAATGTGGTTTGACTTAATGATTTGGATGTATTCGTGATGAAATGTAGTGGTTACATGTCCCCTGAATATGCAATGGAAGGACGATTCTCAGAAAAATCTGACGTCTTCAGCTTTGGAGTATTGTTACTAGAGATTGTTAGTGGTAGAAGAAACACAAGTTTTTATCAAGACGATCTGTGTTTGAATCTTATAGGCTATGTAAGTCCACTAAACTCATCTCCTCCAATGTTCTATTACTAGTAGTTAAGAAATAGGACTTATGGTGTTTTCACTTTTTAGGTATGGAAATTGTGGAATGAAAACAACATTGTTGCTTCGATAGATCCGGTGATATCCGATCCATTGTATCAATTGGAGGTCTTAAGATGTATACATGTGGGACTGTTGTGTGTGCAAGAATTTGTGAAAGATAGGCCAACCATGTCAACTGTCATTTCTATGCTTAACAGTGAAATTTTGGATCTCCCCACTCCAAAACAACCGGCATTCACCTTTGAGACAGAGTCTTCCAATAAGAGTCTGAAAAAACATTCTGTTAACTATATCAGCATTACCGAAGTTGATGGTCGATAGCAACAGGTTCCTGGGACATGTATATTTTTCTCCTTTTACAAATATTTCCTTTGATGGCAGTTGTTGTATATAAAAAAAGATGAATTTGATTCCTCTCTTAACTTTTGAAAAGAATGCAACATCTGTGAATTTTGCATCTTCCTAAAATCAAGAAATTTGTATTCATTTGTAATGATTCAGTGAAATCACTTTAGTTCATTTACTTTTAATCAATATATAATTAAAAATATAGTTTTTATTAGAAATTTCCTTTTTCATGTTGTAAAATTGTCAAGAAATGAGTTTGAATTCTGACAGTGTACAACATAGAAAAACTATATATCAGGATTCAGGTATATTTGGTGTTACCATGCCCAAATCAACATTCAGAATTTGTTATCAAGGTCAATCAACAAGAATCAATAACTTAGTCATGGAACTTGGCAACAGCAGGGTTTCAGTTGCTCTTATTGTCTTGTTATTTTATTTTTGTTAAGATTTTGGTGCTGCCATAGACACCATCACAGCTTCTCGTACCATCAAAGATCCTGAAACAATCATCTCTAGTGGCAGTGCCTTCAAATTGGGATTTTTCGGCCCTGGCAATTCTCTGAATCGATATGTAGGAATTTTGTACAATGATGCCTCTGAAGCTGTTGTCTGGGTGGCTAACAGAAACAAGCCTCTCAACGATGCATCTGGGGTTGTTACCATATCAGGTGATGGAAATCTCGTGGTTTAGATTCTGAAAATCTTGTCTTGTAACAACAATGGAAGTAGATGGGAAAGTTTCGAAGAACCTGTGAATACATTTTTGAGAAGGATGGAACTTACTGCTAATATAAGAACTAGATAATCTTACAATTTGGCGGAGTGGTCGTTGGAATGGTCGAGAGTTTATCGGAATAACTAATAGCAATTCTGTTTATCTGGGAGGATTTGAACTTGTAGAAGATAACGAAGAAGGAACTGCTTCTTTATCTTTCGAGCTTGCAATTGATCCTAAGATTCACTTGTCCTGGACACAGAAGGTAGACTGCTACAAAAAAATCGGAAGATGGTTAGAGATCTAAATGCAAGTAATATTTTTAATGTTTTTAGGGAATATTGGAAGATGGTTAGAGATCTAAATGTGAGTAATATTTTGTTGGATGAAGAATTTAATCCAGAAATTTCAGACTTTGGCATGGCTGGACGATTCGCAGAGAAATATGATGTTTTCAGCTTTGGAGTAGAGTATTGTTACTAGAGATCGTTAGTGATAGAAGAAATGCCGGTTTTTATCTTGATGATCCATCTTTGAGTTTTATAGGTTATGTAAGTCCACTAAACTCATCTCCTCCAATGTTCATTGTTGATAATCTTTAACTTCATATAACCGATAATGTTTTCACTTTTCAGGCATGGAAATTGTGGAATGAAAACAACAACGTTACTTTCATAGATCCGGTGACATCTGATCCGTTGTTTTGATTAGAGATCTTGAGGTGCATACATGTGAGACTGTTGTGTATGTAAGAATTTGCAAAAGATAGACCAACTATGTCAACTGTGATTTCTATGCTTAACAGTGAGATTTTGGATCTTCGTCCTCCAAGGCAACCGGCATTCATCGAAAGCCAGAGTGCCTTCGAGACAGAGTCCTTGGAGAAGAGTCTGAGAAACTATCCCGTTAATTATGCCAGCATTACTGTTGTTGATGCCCGATAGCAACAGGTTCCCATAACATGTAATGCGTTGTGTAATATGTTCGACAATGTTGTAAAATCGAATCCTAAAGGAAAAAAAAGGGGCAAAATCTTGAATCTGATAATTTTCGTATATATAAAA
This sequence comes from Acer saccharum, assembly GCA_030490815.1. Lineage (NCBI taxonomy): Eukaryota > Viridiplantae > Streptophyta > Magnoliopsida > Sapindales > Sapindaceae > Acer > Acer saccharum. The sequence goes on along the minus strand of CM059877.1, from coordinate 6,073,351 downwards.
GATGAATTTGATTCCTTTTTAACCTTTGAAAAGAATGCAATAGTTGTGAATTTTTGTTTCTTCTAAAATAAGATATGTTTTGTATCGAAACGAAAGGAAAGGAAACTTGACGTATCTAAATAAAGTCTATAATCATAAGAGTTTCATTAGAACAAATGTTAGATATTATAATATGTTCGTTGGTGCGGTAATATGAGCTTAAATGTTATATTTAAATTTGTGATTTCAATGTTTAATTATCCATTTAATTTTATTTGAGGGTTGAAAACAGTATATAGATTGAAAGTTCAATGCATGTTATCTCACCAATTATCTTAAAGTTTGAATTAAAAATAGCTCGAATAACTACTTCCACAAATAAGGAGAAATTTCACATATGCAATCCAAATATCCACTGCAAATAAGAACAAATCAGGAGAAATTTACAATTTAAATATATTCTTCTAATCAAACAATGCATACGTGGCTATCGGGAGGCGGTTGAGGTGTGTGACCTGTATGAAGTTGAGTTTCGTGGTCCGAGGTTCACTTGGTCTAATAAGCGGGAAGGTCCTGACTCTGTTCAGGAGAGGCTTGATAGGGGTCTATGTAACTTTGAGTGGAAGCAGCTTTTCCCTCAGGCTGTTGTTAACCATTTGGAGTTTTGGAAATCGGATCATCGTGCCCTTCTTTTTATGTTATCCGGCCTGGCTGAGGACAATAGAGGTCGGGCTCTAGGTGGTCGTCGACGGTTTCACTTTGAAGCTTGCTGGGTGGAGAAGGAGGATTGCCGTAAGCTGGTGGAGAGGTGCTGGAAGGATTCTGGGGGCAGAAGTGGGATTCCTGAGATGACTTCTAATATACAGAGGTGTTCTAAGGTGTTGAAGGAGTGGAATGCTGGTAATCGCAGGAGTATGCTTAAAGATATTAGTCTGAAGAGGGAGGAATTGCGGGTTGCCTCTAGTGGGATTGGTACTGGGGATTGGAGGGATATTAAGGAAATCGAGAATCAGTTAGATAATTTGCTCAATTGTGAAGAGGTTTACTGGAGACAAAGGGCACGGGCTGATTGGTTAAAAGATGGTGACCGTAACACAAAATTCTTCCATGCTAAAGCTTCGGAGAGAAAAGGTAGTAATAAAATTCAAGGGCTGTTCGATAAGGAGGGAACTTGGCAGACTGATTCTATAGGATTGACGCAGGTGGTGGTCCATTATTTTTCTGATTTGTTTCGGTCTAACCAGTCGTCGGACATCTGTATGAACCAGGTGTTGGACAAAATCCAACCTCGGTTGTCTCAGCGTAATGCTATGTACCTAGACCGTCCCTTTTTAGTCGATGAAGTTAGAATTGCGGCTTTCTCGATTGGTCCCACCAAAGCTCCGGGTCCGGATGGTTTGCCGGGATTATTCTATCAAAAGTTTTGGGATGTTGTGGGGCCGTCTGTGACCGTGGCTTGTCTTAAGTGCCTCAATGAAGGGGAGTCGATGGCTGGTATTAACGATACCCTGGTGGTTCTTATTCCAAAGGTTAAGTCCCCTGTTCAGATTGGTGAGTTCCGGCCAATTAGTTTATGTAATGTGGTTTACAAGATTATAGCAAAGGCTTTGGTTAATCGCCTCCGTTTGACGCTGGATGAGGTTATATCAGTGTCCCAGAGTGCCTTCATTCCTGGTAGATTAATCTCTGACAATGCTCTTATTGGTTTCGAGTGCCTTCATGCCATCCGCAATAGGAAGAGGAAGGCGGGTTCGTTTGCGCTTAAGTTGGATATGTCTAAAGCCTACGATCGGGTGGAGTGGTGGTTTTTGGAGAAGATGATGAGGAAACTTGGTTTCTCTGAGATTTGGACGGGAAAAATTATGAGGTGCGTCTCCTCTGTTTCTTTCTCCTTTGCTATTAATGGGGAAGTTTGTGGTTCAGTTAAGCCGGGTAGAGGTCTCCGTCAGGGGGACCCCCTATCTCCGTTTCTTTTCCTTCTGTGTGCTGAAGGTCTTTCGAGTATTCTTAACTTTGCTGTGGCCTCTGAGTCTATTTCTGGTTTTCATTATAAAAGGGGTGGCCCGAATATTTCCCATCTTTTTTTCGCGGATGACAGTTTGCTCTTCTCTAAAGCGAACGAGTCTGAGTGCGGCACAGTCCGTCGTCTCCTGGATGAGTATTCTGCGGCTTCAGGGCAGATCATCAATTATGACAAGTCGGCGATGTGTTTCAGTAGGTCGGTGCGCTGGGTGGAAGGTGATAGGCTGGCTAATATCATTGGTGTTCGTCATGTTAAGTGTCATGAGAGGTACCTGGGTCTTCCCACTCTGAATTGCAAGAATAAAAGACAACTTTTTAACAACATTAAAGACCGGGTTTGGGCTTTGATTAAGGGATGGAAAGGGAGGATGCTTTCTATTGGTGGTAAAGAAGTACTGCTGAAGGCTGTCATCCAAGCTATTCCGACTTATACTATGGGTTTGTTTCGACTTCCAAAATCTCTCATCTCCGAGATCCACAGGATGTGTAACAGATTTTGGTGGGGTAGTATGGGGGAGCAGTCTAAAATTCATTGGTGTAGTTGGCAAAAGATGTGTGCGGCTAAGGATGTTGGGGGAATGGGGTTTCGTGATCTGGAAACTTTCAATCGGGCTCTTTTGGCAAAACAATGCTGGAGAATCATTAAGTATCCGAATTCCTTAGCCGGTAGGCTTCTTAAGAGTGTTTATTTCCCTGAGACCACTTTCCTGAATGCTGACTTTAAGTCCAAGGGCTCTCTTATTTGGCAAGGTTTGATGTGGGGTCGAGGGATCATTGAGTTGGGTTCGCGGTGGAGAATTGGCAAAGGAAACTCTGTTCGTATCTATGAGGATCGGTGGTTGCCTAGACCTTCAACCTTTAAGGTTATTTCCCCGGTTAAGCTGAATGCTAATGCTACGGTTGACTCTCTTAAAACTGCTTCGGGTGGGTGGAATTATGACATGATTCAGAACAACTTCTTGAAGGCTGATGCTGAGTTAATTCTTGCCATCCCTCCCTCCCTCCCTCTTCAGGAAGACTCGCTCCAGTGGCATTTTGAGCCCTCAGGTATGTACTCTGTTAAAAGTGGTTATAGGCTGGGTACTGTCAATCCTGGGGGGCCTTGTTCCTCTGGTCTGGACAATTCTATTTCTTGGTGGAAGTCGTTGTGGAGGCTCCAGGTTCCCTCTAAAATTAAAATTTTTATTTGGCGGGCTAGTAATCATTGGCTGCCTACTTTGGTTTCTTTAGCCAAAAGAGGTATTATTACAGATGGATTATGCCCCCGTTGTCATCTCCGTATGTAAACGGTGGTTCACGCTCTTTGGGGCTGTCATTCTGTCGCCGCTATGAGAGGTAGTTTCAATCAGGTGAAGGTCTTGAAGTTGGGGGATTCCATTCATTTCCACGAGTTTATGCTTGGCTGTTTGCGTTCTTTGACTATTCCCCAGTTGGAGTTGATTTGTGTTGTTTTTTGGAGGATCTGGTATTGTAGGAATCGAATTATTCATGGTCTTGAGTCTTTGGACTCGGGTGATGTGGTTTTGTGGGCTTCGAATTATCTGGATGGTTGGCAGGCAGCTTTACACAAGCTTCCTCTTTTCCCGATTTGTAAAGCTAAGGTTATTAAGTGGAAGCCTCCTGATCGTGGGGTCTGGAAAATCAATTCTGATGCTGCTACTTGTTGCAGGTCAAGCAAGGTTGGCCTGGGGATTATTATCCGTGATAATGCGGGTACGGTTAAGGCTGCGGGCTCCTTTCAGATGCAGGCTTTGTACTCGCCTATTATTGCGGAAGCCATGGCTGTGTGGAGAGGGATTAGCATGGCTATTGATTGTGGGTCTGTGCCTTTCATCTTCGAATCTGACTCACTCCAAGTTGTTGAGCTGGTGAACAAAGGCATCCCCCCACTTGCTGATGTCGGATCTGTGATTGGTTTGATTATTTCTCTTTTAAAGGATCTCCCTGGTTGTGTTGTTTCTCATATTCCTCGTGATGGTAATAAGGTTGCGCACCATTTAGCTAGAGAGGCTCTCTCTAGAGTTAGTGATCGCTGCTGGTTGGATTCGTGCCCTCCCTGCGTGGAGCGGCTGGTCCTTTTTGATGCCTCTGGGTAGTTGTTGGTTTGGTTTGGTGTGTTTCTCTTCAAAAAAAAAAAAAAAAAAAAACAATGCATACGTGGCTCTAATATCTCCTATCATAATTATAACAAATTTGCATTACATACACCTAGTGCTGGCCTAGACATATCACGGGCCTAGGGTAAACTAATAAGAATTTTGGCTTTTGAACCCCTCTAAGCTAACTATTGGGCCCCTCTAAGCTAAAATCTAATAAGAATTTAGGCTATTTTTTTATGGGCCCTGGGCGGCTACACCTCTTGCACCAGCCCAGCGCCGGCTTTGCATACACCGTCTGTATATTTACTTCCACAATTGGGATAATTATACTTACCAATTACTAACCATGTATGTTATCAACTCTCACGGTTAGGAAGAAATTTACTCACACATATTATTATTGGTAAATATAAAAATGGAAGATGTGTATATTACTCAAGTAAATATGGATATATAAAAATAAATGACTTGATGATTATTAAAGTCATAAATTTAAACTAAAATAAATTGATCCAATAAAAAAATATTAATAAATTGACCCAAGTCAATTCATGATTAGCATATTTAATTAAAAAATAATATAAAGTTTGGATAATTGGATGTTTATTCTTCTTTAGTGGAGAAGATGGAGCTAGACACAAGAAAGAAGCATTTAAACAACACAATTGACTTGTGAAATGGTGAAATTTTGACGTGTGAACTGGTTTAAAAGGTGGCGAAGAATACCTTTTCGAGTGTGATTGTGATGGTCAACTCTGAGCCATTTTTTTTCAAGGGAGAATTGCACAAACATCCCTTAAGGTTTGAAAATATTGCACGGATATGGCAGTTTTGGCCATATACGCACAAATTTTCCTCAACATTTGAAAATTATTGCACAAACATCCCCTACCGTTAGATGGATCCGTTAGTCAATGGTCAAATGTGTAAAAAGTCTAAAATACCCTATATTTTTATTTTAAATAAACTAAAAAAATTTAAAAATAAGAAAAAAATATATTTAAAAATCCTTTAGAAAATATGAATGTATCTTAAATCTGAAACCTAGAAAAAAAATCATTTAAAAAAAAATTAGTTTGTGCAATTCCCCTTTGATTTTAAATAAATTTAAAATTTAAAATTTATTTATTATTAAATTGTTTTAAAAATAATTTTTTATTTGTAAAGATGAATTTTTTTTTTCTAAGTTTCAGATTTAAAATACATTAATGTTTTTTAAAACATTTTTTAATATATTTTTTATCTTATTTTTTTTTAAAATTTTTAGTTTATTTAAAATAAAGGGTATTTTAGACTTTTACTGTTTTGACCACTGACTAATGGATCCATCTAATAGTAGGAGATGTTTGTGCAATAATATTCAAATGTTAAAGAAAGTTGTGTATATATGGCAAATATTGCCATATTCGTATAATTTTATCAAACCTCGAGGGATGTTTGTGTAATTCCCCCTTTTTTTCTATGACAAAAAGTTAGGAAATACCACCAATTATCGAGCTGTATTTGTAGCTGTTGATTTCGTCAGGTTCTGATAACCATTCACTCAATTCGTGTTGGATTTCGAAAAACAAAAAATAAAACATTAAGATTTGATAATAACAATTTGGGATATGTAAAAGATATTTTAAAGAATGAAAGTTAAAATATAGATTTGATATCTACTTTCTAAGTTCTAACCATTTTGAAAGAAAACTAGGAAAGGCATTGCCATTGACTAAAGCAATCCCATAAATAAATTTACAAAGATCCATACATGATTTTGGTGAAGAAAGTTCAGGTCAACGATTAGTTTTCATAGAGTTTGTATCGTTACTGACCAGATAATGAAAATTGTGGTAAAATGTAACAACACGTGTGCAGTTTCCATGATGCCAACATTCAATTTATTCCAATTCAATTGTGGGGCCATTGTCCAACCTATAATTGATTAAACAAAGCCACCAAATTTGAAAAGTTAGAAAACAAGCAAGGAGAGAGGAAGATACACAGAGGCAAACAAATCAATCAACCTTAAACATTGAAGAATTGTATAATCAAATCATATTTTTATTACTTCAATCTCAACATAATCATCAACAAGAATCAATAACTACTTGTGAAGAAATAGGTTTATGTAATGTTGAAGTTCACTGCAGAACAGGTTAGAAGGAAGGCCTTAAAACTTATTAGTAACCAATAATAGTACTTAAACAATAGACACCCCCACCCCACACCTAGGGACGGAGCCAAGAATTGTTTCCAACATGGACATTATAAAATAATGAGTTATATCAACATGTATGGGGGGTATGTTAATAAAAAAATACAGCCATTTCTAAGTTTGTTTAATAAAATATCTTAATAATTAAATATAAATATATGTCTATGTTTGGTTGACATATTTTAATTATATAATTATATATATATATACCATTTATAGGTATGACAACTCGAACCTGAGATATTGTCAAACTGAATGAGTTCTATTTACCACCAAACTAAACTGGATGGTGATATTTTAATTATAAAAATTAACACATCTTGATTATTTAAAAATAAATAACATATCAAAAGAATAACATGGTATTAGGGGTATTGAAATAAATAAGATTTCTAGAGAGAACCAGATTATTTGAATTAGAAAATAATATTAGTTAATATAGAACATATATATATATATATATATATATATATATATATGTTAATATTCAATTTTCATTTATATTTAAGACACATGGAAAGAAATACGATATATAGAATCATAGATATTTTTTTATGTGATTTAAGGGAAAAATATTAAATGTTAGCTTTATAGAAAAATAAAAAATGAAATAGGGGTAAAAGCATAAAATTCTAATTTAAAGATGTTATAAATATTGAACTAGAGGCAACTTCGTAAATATTGGCTCCATCCCTACCCACACCCCTACCTAGTGGTGCCCACGGTTCGGTTAAACTGGCGGTTTTGAACTGAAACTGCATGGTTAAAACCGTAATCAAAACTGTGACCATAACCGCCAGTTACAAAACCAGTTGGAAACCGGTTTTGAGACGGTTTGGTTACGGTTACAAGTAAAAAAAAAAGCCTAAAAATCGCCAGTTTAACCACGATTAAACCACCGGTTTTCATTTATTTAAAAAAAAAAAAATTAAACAAGCCAATTAGAAGCTGACATGTGGTAGTGTTTTTGAAAACCAAACCGAAATCGTAACTGCACCACCTAACCGGCAGTTAAAAACCGTAAACCAAACCATCTAAGCTGGTTACGGTTACGGTTTTGCCTTCCCACGGAACCGAAACCGAACCATGGGCACCACTACCCCCACCCCAACGTGTAAGACCAACAGACTTGCCATGTGATTCAAGCCCAAACACAAATATACAACAAATGCAAATAACAAATAACAGATTCTAATATAATCACGTAGGAGGACTCAAACCCAGGACTCCTCGATATGACAAGGCTCTTATACTATGTTAGTAACAAATAGATCAAAAAACTCAAACAGTTAAGAAATGGTCCAACAATAGAATATAAACACTCTAACAAAACTAAAAGATAGGCAAGACTTGGAAAATATTAAGGTCATCCATCTATAATTTATTGATGAGGAAGATTTGGTTGACTTTAGCTACTTAAAATAAACACTAGCATGTGAACTATTTGCTGATCAAGACACGCAAATAAATGTAACTGTTAAGAAAGGGTCCAACAATAGAATATAAACACTCTAACAAAACTAAAAGACAAACAATACTTGGAAAATATTAAGATCATCCATCTATAATTTATTGATGAGGAAGATTAGGTTGACTTTAGCTACTTAAAATAAGCACTAGCATGTGAACTATTTGCAGATCAAGACACACAAATAAATGTTCATAGTTTAATCAACAAGAATCAATAACTTAGTTATGGAACTTGGAAACAGTGGGGTTTCGGTAGCTCTTATTGTCTTGTTGTTTTTGTTTTGTTTAGATTTTGGTGCTGCCGTAGACACCATCACAGCTTCTCGAGCCATTAGAGATCCTGGATCAATCATCTCTAGTGGCAATGCCTTCAAATTGGGATTTTTCAGCCCCGGTAATTCTTCAAATCGCTACGTGGGAATTTGGTACAATGATGCATCTGAAGATGTTATCTGGGTGGCTAACAGAAACAAGCCTCTCAACGGTGCATCTGGGGTTGTTAACATATCAGATGACGGCAGGCTTGTGGTTTTGAATGAACAGAGGGAAGTTCTTTGGTCCTCAAATGTTTCGAATTCGGTGGATAATTCGAGTGCTCAGCTTTTAGATTCTGGAAATCTTGTCTTGTATGATAACGACGATCGCAGTATATGGCAAAGTTTTGATGAACCTACTAATACATTTATCAGAAGGATGAAACTTACTACTAATGTAAGAACTGGTGAAAACGTGATGCTCACTTCATGGAAAAGCCCTTCTGATCCATCCATTGGAAGCTTCTCAGCAGGACTTAATCTTTTAAACATTCCTCAGGTTTTCACCTGGAATAATGATATTCCGTTTTGGCGGAGTGGTCAATGGAATGGTCGAGAGTTTATTGGAATAACTAATGTCACTTCTGCTTATCTGGGTGGATTTGAACTTGTAGAAGATAACACAAATGGAACTGCTTCTTTATCTTTTGAGTTTGCAATTGATCCTATGATTCACTTTGTCCTGGACTCAGAAGGTAGACTGCTACAAAATAATCGGGCTGATGGGAAGGAGGAATGGCAGATTCGTCTGTCGTACCCGGAAAATGTGTGTGACGTATATGGCAAGTGTGGAGAATTTGGAATATGTAGTCCAAGGAGTGAACCAATTTGCAGCTGTTTGAGAGGGTTTGAGCCTAAGAATATAGAGGAATGGAGTAGAGGAAACTGGACAAGCGGTTGTGTCAGGAGGACACCATTGCAGTGTGAGAGTATAAACAAAACTGGTGATGCGGGCAAAGAAGACGGGTTTTTGAAGTTTGAGATGCTGAAGTTACCAGACTTCGCAGAAAGGACAATGGCCCTTGAAGACAGATGCAGGGAGCTTTGCTTGAGTAATTGCTCCTGCATAGCTTATGCGTATGATGCTGGAATTGGGTGTATGTCATGGAGGGACAACTTAACTGATGTGCAGCAATTCTACAGTAAAGGCACAGATTTTTACATTCGAGTAGCTCATTCCGAACTTGGTAATGTTGAATTCTTTCTTCTTTATAATATGCGTTCACTATTCTGAGCCTCAATTTGAGTTATTGCTGTTAAAATTTGCTATATGATGTTGTCTGTGTTGTGCTTAATACTTTTATTCTCTGCAGATAATAAAGAAGTGAAAGTAGTTATTATAGTACCAGTGGTTGTAGGAGCTGTTGTCATTGCAATATCTGCATTTTTCTTATGGAGGTGGATGGCAAAACGTAAAGGTAATTTGCTTAATAGTACGAATTTGCTTAATGACTTGATGGTGTTTACAATTTTGATTGATCAAATCCTGTACTCTGTGCTTGTTAATCAGCAATGAAGGAAAAAGGCAGCCAGCTTCAACGTGAAGAAGGGACTAGAAATATATCTGGAGAAAACAAGAGCAAAGATAAACTCCAGGATCTACCACTATTCGATTTCGAGAAGTTGGCAACTGCCACTAAAGACTTCCATTTAATGAATAAGCTTGGGGAGGGTGGTTTTGGCCCTGTATACAAGGTAATTTATGGTTGCTCATTGAAACTTTGTAGCTATTTAGTATAACACGGTTACTGATTTGAGTTAATTTTTTATTTTTTAAGGGAATATTGGAAGATGGACAGGAAATAGCAGTAAAAAGACTATCAAAAGCATCTGAACAAGGGATTGAAGAATTTATGAACGAGTTGATGGTTATTTCTAAGCTCCAACATCGAAACCTTGTTAGACTTCTTGGATGCTGCATTGACAGAGAAGAAAAGATGTTGATTTATGAATTCATGTCTAACAAAAGCTTGGATGCATTTCTCTTTGGTTAGTTCATGTCAATCTTCTTTCTTGTATCTAAAGAATTTCATAGAATCACATTTCAACCTAATCAATAAATTAAGAACAACATAGAACTTTCTTTGTTAGTTTGTCTCTCCATCACGAATGTCTTGTATTGGTATCTTTCCTAATTAACTCCCTTTTTTCACATCTTTGGTTATAATCCATTTAGATCCCGAGAAAAGAAAACTCTTAGATTGGAGTAATCGCTTCAACATTATTGAAGGAATAAGTCGAGGTCTCCTTTATCTTCATAGAGATTCTAGACTTCGGATTATTCATAGAGATCTAAAAGCAAGTAATATTTTATTGGATGAAGAACTTAATCCAAAAATATCAGACTTTGGCATGGCAAGAATTTTTGGCGGCAATGAAGATCAAGCCAACACTATAAGGGTTGTTGGGACATAGTAAGTATTTGTCTAAATTTCAACTAGATTTTAAAATAATGTGGTTTGACTTAATGATTTGGATGTATTCGTGATGAAATGCAGTGGTTACATGTCCCCTGAATATGCAATGAAAGGACGATTCTCAGAAAAATCTGACGTCTTCAGCTTTGGAGTATTGTTACTAGAGATAGTTGGTGGTAGAAGAAACGCAGGTTTTAATCAAGACGATCCGTCTTTGAGTCTTATTGGCTATGTAAGTCCACTAAACTCATCTCCTCCAATGTTCTAGTACTAGTATAAGAAATAGGACTTATGATGTGTTCACTGTTTAGGTATGGAAATTGTGGAATGAAAACAACATTGTTGCTTCGATAGATCCGGTGATATCCGATCCATTGTATCAATTGGAGGTCTTAAGATGTATACATGTGGGACTGTTGTGTGTGCAAGAATTTGTGAAAGATAGGCCAACCATGTCAACTGTCATTTCTATGCTTAACAGTGAAATTTTGGATCTCCCCACTCCAAAACAACCGGCATTCACCTTTGAGACAGAGTCTTCCAATAAGAGTCTGAAAAAACATTCTGTTAACTATGTCAGCATTACCGAAGTTGATGGTCGATAGCAACAGGTTCCTGGGACATGTATATTTTTCTCCTTTTACAAATATTTCCTTTGATGGCAGTTGTTGTATATAAAAAAGATGAATTTGATTCCTCTTTTAACTTTTGAAAAGAATGCAACATCTGTGAATTTTGCATCTTCCTAAAATCAAGAAATTTGTATTCATTTGTAATGATTCAGTGAAATCACTTTAGTTCATTTACTTTTAATCAATATATAATTAAAAATATAGTTTTTATTAGAAATTTCCTTTTTCATGTTGTAAAATTGTCAAGGAATGAGTTTGAATTCTGACAGTGTACATATTAAAGTTAATGAATTTTCCAATGAGTATTTAGTGTTCTAGCTTTACTAAATGCATGTATGGGTTGATTCCATGTATTGCTAGAATCTATGTAAGGGGAGATTCATGTATGGGGTAGGAACCATGTATTAAGAGTTCCAAAGAGGCTAAGTGCTATGTATGTGTGTGTACCAAGATAGTGCTTAGTAATTTGCACTCTCTAGAATAGTCTATGAGACTAGTATAAATAGCTAGGTGATGTACTAGTTATTCATCAAGAAAAATCAGAGAAAATATAACAAAGGAGATACGTACTCCAAATCATTTAGAAGTTCTCTTGTTGTTCTTGTTCAAAATATACACTTTATTCCCAACAAGTGGTATCAGAGCAAGTTCGATCTTACCAGGGCGTTAGCACTCAAGCGTTAGTAGGCGGCAATCAATATGGCGAGTCTTGGTGCTTCTCAATCTATTCCCATCTTTGGTGGTGAGAACTATGACTATTGGAGTATTAAGATGAAGACATTTTTTCTATCACAAGACCTTTGGGATGTGGTAGAAAAAGGGGTGACAACTCCTGCAGAAGGAAGTTCTAATGCAGTTGTTGTCAAAAATGAGAAACAAAAGGATGCTAAGGCATTGTTTGTGCTTCAACAAGCAGTGAGTGATGCCATTTTTCCTAGGCTGATGAGAGCCACATCTTCCAAGCAAGCGTGGGAGACTTTGCAGCAGGAAGTCCAAGGGAATCCAAAGGTCAAGACTATCAAACTTCAAAGCTTGAGAAGAGAGATGGAGAATCTCAAGATGAAGGACTTTGAGAATGCTACAGAGTATAGCACCAGAGTGATTGATCTTGTGAATCAGATGAGAACATATGGAGAAGATATTACTGAACAAAGGATCGTTCAAAAGTTCTTGATTAGCCTTACTGAAAAATATGATCATGTGGTGGCGGCCATTGAAGAATCCAAGGATTTATCTACTCTAACCATTACAGAACTTATGGGATCTTTGCAAGCACATGAGCAGAGATTGAGCAGAAGGAGTGGAGAGTCTCTGGAGAATGCCTTCCAATCCGAAGTCAACCTGAAGAATTCAAAATCAGGTGACTACAAAAAGAAGAATAAAGGCCATTTCAAGGGTGAAACTTCTCAAAAGAAAGACAAAGGGAAGGCTAAACAAAATAATTATCCACCATGCGGTACTTGCAAAAAGACCAATCATTTGGAGAAAGATTGCTTTCACAAAGGGAAGCCCATGTGTACAAACTGCAAGAAGTTTGGCCATAGAGAAAAAGATTGCCGATACAAGAAGAAAGAACATCAGGCTAATTATTCTGAAGAAGATCAAGAGCATTTGTTCTTTGCTTGCCAAGCTACAGTGGAAGAAATCAATGATACTTGGTTCATTGATAGCGGTTGTAGCAATCATATGACAGCTAAGGAAAGCATTTTCACTGACTTAGATCTTTCTGTCAAGACTAAGGTCAAGATGGGGAATGGTGACCTGGTAGAGTCCAAAGGCAAAGGCACAGTGGCTGTTCAAACAAAGAAAGGTACTAGATTCATTAAAGATGTTCTTCTAGTCCCTTCTTTAGATCAAAATTTGTTAAGTGTTGGTCAGATGATGCAACATGGGTATTCTTTGCACTTTGAGGGAAATTTGTGCAAAATCTTTGATAAGAAACATGATGTGGAGATTGCGGAGGTGAACATGGGAAGAAGCAGAAACTTTCCTATTTTTTGGCGTTGTCCTAAAGTTATGGTGGCTACAGTTGATGATTCCACACTTTGGCATCAAAGATTTGGGCATTACAACTACAATGCTTTGAGGCTTCTTCATCAGAAAGGTATGATCAGTGACTTACCTCTAGTAGAAGCTAAGAATGCTGTTTGTGAAGGATGTATGCTGGGCAAACAACATAGACAATCTTTTCCTTCTAGTAGTGCATTGAGAGCCACAAAATCTCTTGAGCTTGTGCATACTGATATGTGTGGTCCTATGAGGACACCCTTTCAAAATGGAAATAGGTATTTTATGTTGTTTATAGATTATTATACCAGAATGACATGGGTGTATTTCTTGAAAGAAAAATCTGAAGTTTTTGGTTTTTTCAAGAAATTCAAATAGTTTGTAGAAACTCAGAGTGGTCATAAGCTAAAGACTCTTTGAAGTGATAGAGGGACTGAGTACAACTCTCATCAATTTGATCAATTCTGTGAAGAAGAAGTAGTAGAACGTCAGCTGACAGTGGCTTATACTCCACAGCAGAATGGAGTTTCTGAGAGGAAGAACAGAACTATAATGGAGATGGCAAGATCCATGCTTCATGAGAAGAACTTGCCAAAAATGTTCTGGGCAGAAGCAGTTAACACTGCAGTGTACTTGCTGAACAGGTGTCCTACCAAAGCTGTGTCTAATCACACCCCAATTGAAGCTTGGAGTGGTAGACAACCTTCAGCAGGATATCTGAAAGTCTTTGGTTGTGTGTGCTATATTCATGTGCCATCTCAGAAGAGAACCAAGCTGGAGGAGAAAGCAGAGAAGGGAATCTTTCTGGGTTATAGCACTCTTTCCAAAGGATACAGAATTTACAATCTTGAAACAAAGAAGCTCATTACAAGCAGGGATGTTGTCTTTGATGAGCATACAGTCTGGAATTGGGAGGAAGAGCAGGTTACAAGACCGAGCATCACAATTCCAAAGGAAAATTCTATAGACAACCAGAATGTTGCAGTTGAAAGAATTCCTCAAGTAATTGAAGAAGAAGAGCTTTCCTCACCAGAAACAACACCTAGGAGGATGAGACCTCTGAGTGAGGTTTATGAAAGCTGTAATTTCTCTTCTATTGAGCCTAACAATTTTGCAAAAGCTTCTAAGGAGGCTGTGTGGATTAAAGCCATGGAGGAGGAGATGAAAATGATAAAAAAGAATAATACTTGGGAGTTGGTGAATCACCCTACTGACAAAGATGTAATTGGGGTGAAATGGATCTTCAAAACCAAGTTGAATCCTGACAAGTCCATTCAAAAACACAAGGCAAGACTTGTAGCCAAGGGCTATGCTCAGCAATATGGAGTGGACTACAATGAAACTTTTGCTCCAGTTGCTCGGTTAGACACCATTCGGACTCTTGTGGCACTTGCAGCTCAGAAAAGTTGGGAAATTTACCAGCTTGATGTCAAGTCAGCATTCCTCAATGGAGAACTTGAAGAGGAGGTCTATGTTGATCAACCTGAAGGTTTCGTGGAGGAAGAAGGAAAGGTGTTGAGGTTAAGAAAAGCCTTGTATGGACTCAAACAAGCTCCTAGAGCTTGGTATGGGAAAATTGATGGCTACTTTGTACAGCAAGGGTTTGTCAAAAGTAAGAGTGAGCCTACACTCTACACGAAAACCCAAGGAGAAACTGACATTCTTATTGTTTCCTTGCATGTGGATGATCTAATTTTTACAGGAAACAACTCAGCCATGATTAGAAGATTCAAGAATGACATGATGAGTTCCTTTGAGATGAGTGATTTGGGGCTCATGCATTACTTTCTTGGAATGGAGGTTCATCAAGAAAAAGAAGGCATCTGCATTTCACAGAAGAAGTACATAGAAGACATGCTGGCAAAGTTCAAGATGCTTGGATGCAAGACAGTTGCAACTCCATTGGTTCCAAGTGAGAAGTTGAAGAAGGAAGATGGAGTCAAGAAGGCAGATGCTGGAATTTACAGGAGTTTAGTTGGTAGTTTGCTCTACTTAACTGCCACTAGACCTGACATTATGTTTGCCACAAGTTTGCTATCCAGATTTATGCAGAGTCCAAGTCAAGTCCATTTTGGAACTGCAAAGAGAGTCCTCAGATACTTGCAGGGAACAACTGACTTTGGCATTTGGTACAAGGCTTGTTCTAATGCAAAGTTAGTTGGCTATACTGATAGTGATTGGGCAGGGTCTTTGGATGACATGAGGAGCACCTCAGGATATTGTTTTAGCCTTGGCTCAGGCGTACTTTCTTGGGGTTCAAAGAAGCAAAATAGTGTGGCACAGTCTACTGCAGAAGCTGAGTATGTTGCAGCAGCAGGGGCGGCAAATCAAGCAATTTGGCTAAGGAGAATTTTGGACGATATGGGAGAAAATAAGCAAAGTTCGGTTGAATTATACTGTGATAACAAGTCAGCTATAGCAATCACAAAAAATCCAGTGTACCACAGTCGAACTAAGCACATTGCCATCAAATATCACTATTTGCGTGAAATAGAAGCAAGAGGTGAAATTCAGCTCAAGTTCTGCAGCTCAGAAGAACAGTTGGCAAACATTTTCACAAAAGCCCTCCCAAGAGACAAATTTCAGTTTCTCAGAAATATGCTTGGAGTTACTGGAAAACACATTAAGGAGGAGTATTAAAGTTAATGAAATTTCCAATGAGTATTTAGTGTTCTAGTTTTACTAAATGCATGTATGGGTTGATTCCATGTATTGCTAGAATCTATGTAAGGGGAGATTCATGTATGGGGTAGGAACCATGTATTAAGAGTTCCAAAGAGGCTAAGTGCTATGTATGTGTGTGTACCAAGATAGTGCTTAGTAATTTGCAGTCTCTAGAATAGTCTATGAGACTAGTATAAATAGCTGGGTGATGTACTAGTTATTCATCAAGAAAAAACAGAGAAAATATAACAAAAGAGATACGTACTCCAAATTATTTAGAAGTTCTCTTGTTGTTCTTGTTCAAAATATACACTTTATTCCCAACAGTACAACATAGAAAAACTATATATCAGGATTCAGGTATATTTGGTGTTACCATGCCCAAATCAACATTCAGAATTTGTTATCAAGGTCAATCAACAAGAATCAATAACTTAGTCATGGAACTTGGCAACAGCAGGGTTTCAGTTGCTCTTATTGTCTTGTTATTTTATTTTTGTTCAGATTTTGGTGCTGCCATAGACACCATCACAGCTTCTCGTACCATCAAAGATCCTGAAACAATCATCTCTAGTGGCAGTGCCTTCAAATTGGGATTTTTCGGCCCTGGCAATTCTCTGAATCGATATGTAGGAATTTTGTACAATGATGCCTCTGAAGCTGTTGTCTGGGTGGCTAACAGAAACAAGCCTCTCAACGATGCATCTGGGGTTGTTACCATATCAGGTGATGGAAATCTCGTGGTTTAGATTCTGAAAATCTTGTCTTGTAACAACAATGGAAGTAGATGGGAAAGTTTCGAAGAACCTGTGAATACATTTTTGAGAAGGATGGAACTTACTGCTAATATAAGAACTAGATAATCTTACAATTTGGCGGAGTGGTCGTTGGAATGGTCGAGAGTTTATCAGAATAACTAATAGCAATTCTGTTTATCTGGGAGGATTTGAACTTGTAGAAGATAATGAAGAAGGAACTGCTTCTTTATCTTTCGAGCTTGCAATTGATCCTAAGATTCACTTGTCCTGGACACAGAAGGTAGACTGCTACAAAAAAATCGGAAGATGGTTAGAGATCTAAATGCAAGTAATATTTTTAATGTTTTTAGGGAATATTGGAAGATGGTTAGAGATCTAAATGTGAGTAATATTTTGTTGGATGAAGAATTTAATCCAAAAATTTCAGACTTTGGCATGGCTGGACGATTCTCAGAGAAATATGATGTTTTCAGCTTTGGAGTAGAGCATTGTTACTAGAGATCGTTAGTGATAGAAGAAATGCCGGTTTTTATCTTGATGATCCATCTTTGAGTTTTATAGGTTATGTAAGTCCACTAAACTCATCTCCTCCAATGTTCATTGTTGATAATCTTTAACTTCATATAACCGATAATGTTTTCACTTTTCAGGCATGGAAATTGTGGAATGAAAACAACAACGTTACTTTCATAGATCCGGTGACATCTGATCCGTTGTTTTGATTAGAGATCTTGAGGTGCATACATGTGAGACTGTTGTGTATGTAAGAATTTGCAAAAGATAGACCAACTATGTCAACTGTGATTTCTATGCTTAACAGTGAGATTTTGGATCTTCGTCCTCCAAGGCAACCGGCATTCATCGAAAGCCAGAGTGCCTTCGAGACAGTCCTTGGAGAAGAGTCTGAGAAACTATCCCGTTAATTATGTCAGCATTACTGTTGTTGATGCCCAATAGCAACAGGTTCCCATAACATGTAATGCGTTGTGTAATATGTTCGACAATGTTGTAAAATCGAATCCTAAAGGAAAAAAAAGGGGCAAAATCTTGAATCTGATAATTTTCGTATATATAAAAGATGAATTTGATTCCTTTTTAACCTTTGAAAAGAATGCAATAGTTGTGAATTTTTGTTTCTTTTAAAATAAGATATGTTTTGTATCGAAACGAAAGGAAAGGAAACTTGACGTATCTAAATAAAGTCCATAATCATAAGAGTTTCATTAGAACAAATGTTAGATATTATAATATGTTCGTTGGTGCGGTAATATGAGCTTAAATGTTATATTTAAATTTGTGATTTCAATGTTTAATTATCCATTTAATTTTATTTGAGGGTTGAAAACAGTATATAGATTGAAAGTTCAATGCATGTTATCTCACCAATTATCTTAAAGTTTGAATTAAAAATAGCTCGAATAACTACTTCCACAAATAAGGAGAAATTTCACATATGCAATCCAAATATCCACTGCAAATAAGAACAAATTAGGAGAAATTTACAATTTAAATATATTCTTCTAATCAAACAATGCATACGTGGCTCTAATATCTCCTATCATAATTATAACAAATTTGCATTACATACACCCAGTGCTGGCCTAGACATATGAGGGGCCCAGGGTAAACTAATAAGAATTTTGGCTTTTGAACCCCTCTAAGCTAACTATTGGGCCCCTCTAAGCTAAAATCTAATAAGAATTTAGGCTATTTTTTTATGGGCCCTAGGCGGCTGCACCTCTTGCACCAGCCCAGCGCCGGCTTTGCATACACCGTCTGTATATTTACTTCCACAATTGGGATAATTATACTTACCAATTACTAACCATGTATGTTATCAACTCTCACGGTCAGGAAGAAATTTACTCACACATATTATTATTGGTAAATATAAAAATGGAAGATGTGTATATCACTCGAGTAACTATGGATATATAAAAATAAATGACTTGATGGTTATTAAAGTCATAAATTTAAACTAAAATAAATTGATCCAATAAAAAAATATTAATAAATTGAACCAAGTCAATTCATGATTAGCATATTTAATTATTTTATGATTAGCATATTTAATTAAAAAATAATATAAAGTTTGGATAATTGGATGTTTATTCTTCTTTAGTGGAGAAGATGGAGACACAAGAAAGAAGCATTTAAACAACACAATTGACTTGTGAAATGGTTTAAAAGGTGGGGAAGAATACCTTTTCGAGTGTGATTGTGATGGTCACCTTTGAGCCATTTTTTTTCAAGGGAGAATTGCACAAACATCCCTTAAGGTTTGAAAATATTGCACGGATATGGCAGTTTTGGCCATATACGTACAAATTTTCCTCAACATTTGAAAATTGTTGCACAAACATCTCCTACCGTTAGATGGATCCGTTAGTCAATGGTCAAACGTGTAAAAAGTCTAAAATACCCTATATTTTTATTTTAAATAAACTAAAAAAATTTAAAAATAAGAAAAAAAAAATATTTAAAAATCCTTTAAAAAATATGAATGTATCTTAAATTTGAAACCTAGAAAAAAAAAATCATTTAAAAAAAAATTAGTTTGTGCAATTCCCCTTTTGATTTTAAATAAATTTAAAATTTAAAATTTATTTATTATTAAATTGTTTTAAAAAATAATTTTTTATTTGTAAAGATGAATTTTGTTTTTTCTAAGTTTCAGATTTAAAATACATTAATGTTTTCTAAAACATTTTTTTAATATATTTTTTATCTTATTTTTTTTTTTAAATTTTTAGTTTATTTAAAATAAAAATAATGGGTATTTTAGACTTTTACTGTTTTGATCACTGACTAATGGATCCATCTAATAGTAGGAGATGTTTGTGCAATAATATTCAAATGTTAAAGAAAGTTGTGTATATATGGCAAATATTACCATATTCGTATAATTTTATCAAACCTCGAGGGATGTTTGTGTAATTCCCCCTTTTTTTCTATGACAAAAAGTTAGGAAATACCACCAATTATCGAGCTGTATTTGTAGCTGTTGATTTTGTCAGGTTCTGATAACCATTCACTGAATTCGTGTTGGATTTCGAAAAACCAAAAATAAAACCTTAAGATTTGATAATAACAATTTGGGATATGTAAAAGTTATTTTAAAGAATGAAAGTTAAAATATAGATTTGATATCTACTTTCTAAGTTCTAACCATTTTGAAAGAAAACTAGGAAAGGCATTGCCATTGACTAAAGCAATCCCATAAATAAATTTACAAAGATCCATACATGATTTTGGTGAAGAAAGTTCAGGTCAACGGTTAGTTTTCATAGAGTTTGTATCGTTACTGAGCAGATAATGAAAATTGTGGTAAAATGTAACAACACGTGTACGTGCAGTTTCCATGATGCCAACATTCAATTTATTCCAATTCAATTGTGGGGCCATTGTCCAACCTATAATTGATTAAACAATGCCACCAAATTTGAAAAGTTAGAAAACAAGCAAGGAGAGAGGAAGATACACAGAGGCAAACGAATCAATCAACCTTAAACATTGAAGAATTGTATAATCAAATCATATTTTTATTACTTCAATCTCAACAAAATCATCAACAAGAATCAATAACTACTTGTGAAGAAATAGGTTTATGCAATGTTGAAGTTCACTGCAGAACAGGTTACAAGGAAGGCCTTAAAACTTATTAGTAACCAATAATAGTACTTAAACAATAGACACCCCCACCCCACACGGCCACACCTAGGGACGGAGCCAAGAATTGTTTTCAACATGGACATCATAAAATAATGAGTTATATCAACATGTATGGGGGGTATGTTAATAAAAAAATACAGCCATTTCTGAGTTTGTTTAATAAAATATCTTAATAATTAAATATAAATATATGTCTATGTTTGGTTGACATATTTTAATTATATAATTATATATATATATATATATATATATATATATATACCATTTATAGGTATGACAACTCGAACCTGAGATATTGTCAAACTGAATGAGTTCTATTTACCACCAAACTAAACTGCACTACAAGAAAAATTGATATTTAAGAGCTTTGAAAAATGCCGCAAAACCCCTTTTACGGCATTTAGTAAAATGTCATTACGAAGGGGGGTCGCAAAAGACTGTCAATCTATCATAACATATCACTAATGCCGCAAAAAATGCCGCAAAAAAAATCATTTTGGGGCAACAAAGAAATGCCACTTACAATGCATTTTTGAGCAGCCCAAAAATGCCATAAAAGACTTATGTTGGGGCAGTCAAAAAATGCCATATAAAAAGGTGTTTTGAGGCCAAAAAATGCAGTTAAAATGTAGTTTTGAGGCCAAAAAAAGTCTCAAATGTAGAAACTATTCCATATGAAAAGATAATCAAAGTGAACAATAAGATAGAATAATATAATCTAAGACATTTTAACGGATAAGTAGCTAACAAACTTGAATCATCCAAGAGTAAAATAAATAAAAAAATCGAAATTCTGAATCATCTATTATCCTTGAAAGGAAAGATAAGAAGTACCTCCATCATCATCTATCAAAAATGATGCTCACCTCCATCATCTATCAAAAACCACTCACCTTTGTTTTTTGGTTTTTGAAAGCATAGTCCAGGTTAATTAGTGCAGAGCTGCTGAACATTGGATTTGCAACACACCAAGTTCTTGTGTGTACTGACTTGGGCAATAGCTGGCCATCGTCAAAAAGCCTCCTGCACAAAGTTACACATGAGAATAATGAATTATAATAGCTCCCATAATAAATGTAAAACTTCTTGTGTACATGTAATTAATTCACAATGATCAATAAGATAGAATCCTTGAATTTTAGCTAGTGTAGATGCATCAAGAAATGCCTTGATTACTTTCTGTAGCATCCTGAAACGAGATTTGGCATTGATTATAAAGAGTTGATGTAAAGTCTGATAAAATTGACAGGTGAAATTGATCAACTGATACATTAGACATGCCATCATCTATAATGCATGCTGATACACAAACAGAAGCACTAGTTCTACCCTTTGTCATGAAACAGAAGCAACTAACAATCACAGAATGGTAATGACTTACAATCCAGGGAAATGCAGCTCTTAGTGTTGCCAATCCATGGAAATGCACAGACCCTGTGACCAGAAGGAAGTCGAGTGGAAAATCAGATAATTCATCTTCCTCAATCAAATTTGCTAAAGAAAATGAACAAGAAACAAAACATAGCAACAAATATTCAAACAATAGGACTGTATGGAACTTTGAATCTATTATATATTCACAATAACATATAAAATAAATACAGCAATTTCTCAGATTACCAAGTAAAATACCCTAAGTCAAATACACAGATAAAATACCCTATAGAACTTCTTCTCTCTTCAAATGTGTTAAATACCCTAAGTCAAATCCTCCCAAGCACCAAATTATTCACAAATACACAGATAAAAAATAGAGAGAAGATGCAGACAGAAGATGGTGTGCACCACAGTCATGGCAGTGCAAAGCTTGTGCACTGTTGCAGGATCTTCTGAGCTGGACAGGGAAGGTTGGACGGTGCGACTGGACGAGGATGGCTGGACGGAAACCAAACCGACTTTTTTATAAAAGGGCTCCCAGAAATCATAGTGAAATCAGATTTCTCCAAAATCTGTCCATTGTAAGACAATATCATTAAATAAACATAATTAAATGATAATGACAATCTTATGGAATCACAAGTAACAATAAGATTGATCTGGTATTAGAAGTACTGATGACGTATCATACTATCTACACAAATCTAAAATTTACGCCTGTTCACCAATTAGTTAACATCTAGTTGTCAATGTCATTTGTGGTCTTATTCTATGATAACTAAGAACAGTTGTAGGCTTGTAGCAAGCAAAATTGATGGATTATTCAAGGACATGAACTCACGTATGATCTGTCATGAGAACACAAATAAATAAGACTTGTTTCATTACAACTACATTTATGGTAATGAATGTAACTATGCACAAAACCATATACTAATAGATCATAAGCTCATATTGTTAAGGTAGTTTAATTAGACAATACCAACTCTAGTATACAATTTGGAAAACATATCAATCTATATAACCAACAGAACAAAACATGAAGGCTGAAGACATTGACCGAATTAGATCAAATCATAATTGCTACATTCTCAATTACCTTAAGTAAAAATGATCAACTTCTGAGCCGATAGCTTCTGAGTGGGACGGTGACTGAAACGTGTTTGAGAGAAATATTACTTCTCCATGAACGGAGCTCTCACAACCACTAAACATAGCCTTAGTTCTACAACCCAATCTTCTCCAATTCTCTTTTCAGTCTCCTTCCACATCAACTCACTACCTCCTCTTCGGTTTGCCATCACAGATTTCTTAGCCGAAGACACGAAGCCTTCCTCTGTTTCTGATAACTGCCAAAGTTTCATCATGAGTGAAATGCTTAACGAACCTTTGGTAGAAGAAATTTTGAATTGCATCAGATTGACATGGAATTGAAAACTATATAACTTCACTGCTGGTACCATGATACAGATTTCTCATGAACATCTCAATCTTAAATCAAAGAAACAACAATAATTAACCGTACGAGATCCCGGATTTCTACATTAGATAAAATTGAATTCTATATACAAAAGTGCTAAAATTCGGATTCAAAGAAATATCAGTTTGATCTAGTTATTTTCAGGAAACTTAAATGATTGAAATTTCATTAAAATCACTTACACTGGCATGAATGAACTCCTCAACTCTTCCAACAGTGAACCTCACCATCGATACGATGTCGACATCTCCGATAACACCGATGACGACAGCAACCGGACTCGCACCAGCAGTCTCAGATCAAGGGGCTGGGCCGGCGAAGTAGAGACGCCTTCGACACATAGAAAAACAGAAATCTAAGTTTTTCACAAAGATGCAGAAATCGAAGAGAGAATGTGAAATTAGGGCTCAGTTGGAGAAATTAGGGAAAATGAAATGAGAGGGGGCAAATCGTAAATTAGAGAAGTTTTAAAAATTAAATATTTAAGAAGTAGAAAATTTTAAAACGGAAATGGAAAAAATGGACTAGTCATTTCTAACACCGATTTTTGTGGCGTTTTTTAAGCCTTGTAAAATACTATCTTTTACATGATTTCACTAAATGCTCTATAAACCTTAAAAACCTGGTCTTTTGGAGCATTATCAAATAAAACGCTGAAATTATGGTCAATAACGAGATTTTTCTATAAACGCTGCAAATTGAATGTCGTAAAAGGTGGTATTTTTTGTAGTGCTGGATGGTGATATTTTAATTATAAAAATTAACACATCTTGATTATTTAAAAATAAATAACATATCAAAAGTATAACATGGTATTAGGGGTATTGAAATAAATAAGATTTCTAGAGAGAACCAGATTATTTGAATTAGAAAATAATATTAGTTAATATAGAACATATTATATATATATATATATATATGTTAATATTCAATTTTCATTTATATTTAAGATACATGGAAAGAAATATGATATATAGAATCAAAGATATATATTTTTTTTATGTGATTTAAGGGAAAAATATTAAATGTTAGCTTTATAGAAAAATAAAAAATGAAATAGGGGTTCTCTTAAAAAAAAAAAAGAAATAGGGGTAAAAGCATAAAATTCTAATTTAATGATGCTATAAATACTGAATTAGAGGCAACTTTGTAAATATTGGCTCCATCCCTGCCTACGCCCCCACTAGTGGTGCCCACGGTTCGGTTAAAAAGGCGGTTTTGAACTGAAACCATACGGTTAAAGCTGTAACCGAAATTGTGACCATAACTGCCGGTTACAAAACCAGTTGGAAACTAGTTTTGAGACAGTTTGGTTACGATTACAAGTAAAAAAAAAAAAAAAAAAAAAAAAAGCCTAAAAATCGCCAGTTTAACCACGATTAAACCGCCGGTTTTCATTTATTTAAAAAAATAATAATAAACAAGCCAATTAGAAGCTGACATGTGGCAGTGTTTTTGAAAACCAAACCGAAACCGTAACTGAACCGTCTAACTGGCTGTTAAAAACCGTAAACCAAACCATCTAAGCTGGTTACTGTTACGGTTTTGCCTTCCCACGGAACCGTACCGGCGGTTTCAAACCGAAACCGAACCATGGGCACCACTACCCCCACCCCAACATGTGAGACCAACAGACTTGCCATGTGATTCAAGCCCAAATACAAATACACAACAAATGCAAATAACAAATAACATATTCAAATATAATCACGTAGGAGAACTCAAACCCAGGACTCCTCGATATGACAAGGCTCTTATACTATGTTAGTAACCAATAGATCCAAAAACTTAAATTGTTAAGAAATGGCCCAACAATAAAATATAAACACTCTAACAAAACTAAAAGACAGGCAAGACTTGGAAAATATTAAGGTCATCCATCTATAATTTATTGATGAGGAAGATTAGATTGACTTTAGCTACTTAAAATAAACACTAGCATGTGAACTATTTGCTGATCAAGACACACAAATAAATGTAACCGTTAAGAAAGGGCCCAACAATAGAATATAAACACTCGACAAAACTAAAAGACAAACAAGACTTGGAAAATATTAAGATCATCCATCTATAATTTATTGATGAGGAAGATTAGGTTGACTTTAGCTACTTAAAATAAGCACTAGCATGTGAACTATTTGCAGATCAAGACACACAAATAAATGTTCATAGTTTAATCAACAAGAATCAATAACTTAGTTATGGAACTTGGAAACAGTGGGTTTTCGGTAGATCTTATTGTCTTGTTGTTTTTGTTCTGTTTAGATTTTGGTGCTGCCGTAGACACCATCACAGCTTCTCGAGCCATTAGAGATCCTGGATCAATCATCTCTAGTGGCAATGCCTTCAAATTGGGATTTTTCAGCCCTGGTAATTCTTCAAATCGATACGTGGGAATTTGGTACAATGATGCATCTGAAGATTTTATCTGGGTGGCTAACAGAAACAAGCCTCTCAACGGTGCATCTGGGGTTGTTACCATATCAGATGACGGCAGGCTTGTGGTTTTGAATGAACAGAGGGAAGTTCTTTGGTCTTCAAATGTTTCGAATTCAGTGGCTAATGCGAGAGCTCAGCTTTTAGATTCTGGAAATCTTGTCTTGTATGATAACAACAATGGGAGTATATGGGAAAGTTTTGATGAACCTACTAATACATTTATGAGAAGGATGAAACTTACTACTAATGTAAGAACCGGTGAAAACGTGATGCTGACTTCATGGAAAAGCCCTTCTGATCCATCCGTTGGAAGCTTCTCAGCAGGACTTAATCTTTTAAACATTCCTCAGGTTTTCACCTGGAATAATAATATTCTGTTTTGGCGGAGTGGTCAATGGAATGGTCGAGAGTTTATTGGAATAACTAATGTCACTTCTGCTTATCTGGGTGGATTTGAACTTGTAGAAGATAACACAAATGGAACTGCTTCTTTATCTTTTGAGTTTGCAATTGATCCTATGATTCACTTTGTTCTGGACTCAGAAGGTAGACTGCTACAAAATAATCGGGTCGATGGGAAGGAGGAATGGCAGATTCGTCTGTCGTACCCAGAAAATGTGTGTGACGTATATGGCAAGTGTGGAGAATTTGGAATATGTGGCCCAAGGAGTGAACCAATTTGTAGCTGTTTAAGAGGGTTTGAGCCTAAGATTATAGAGGAATGGAGTAGAGGAAACTGGACAAGTGGTTGTGTCAGGATGACACCATTGCAGTGTGAGAGTATAAACAAAACTGTGATGCGGGCAAAGAAGACGGGTTTTTGAAGTTTGGGATGCTGAAGTTACCAGACTTCGCAGAAAGGACAACGGCCCTTGAAGACAGATGCAGGGAGCTTTGCTTGAGTAATTGCTCCTGCATAGCTTATGCATATGATGCTGGAATTGGGTGTATGTCATGGAGGGACAACTTAACTGATGTGCAGCAATTCTACAGTAAAGGCACAGATTTTTACATTCGAGTAGCTCATTCCGAACTTGGTAAAGTTGAATTCTTTCTTCTTTATAACATGCGTTCACTATTCTGAGCCTCAATTTGAGTTATTGCTGTTAAAATTTGCTATATGATGTTGTCTGTTTTTTGCTAAATACTTTTATTCTGTCCTTAGCTGCAGATAAAAAAGACATGAAAGTAGTTATTATAGTACCAGTGGTTGTAGGAGCTGTTGTCATTGCAATATCTGCATTTTTCTTATGGAGGTGGATGGCAAAACGTAAAGGTAATTTGCTTAATAGTACGAATTTGCTTAATGACTTAATGGTGTTTACAATTTCGATTGATCAAATCCTGTACTATGTGCTTGTTAATCAGCAATGAAGGAAAAAAGCAGCTTGCTTCAACGTGAAGAAGGGACTAGAAATATTTCTGGAGAAAACAAGAGCAAAGATAAACTCCAGGATCTACCACTATTCGATTTTGAGAAGTTGGCAACTGCCACTAAAGACTTCCACTTAATGAATAAGCTTGGGGAGGGTGGGTTTGGCCTTGTATACAAGGTAATTTATGGTTGCTCATTGAAACTTTGTAGCTATTTAGTATAACACGGTTACTGATTTGAGTTAATTTTTAAATTTTTAAGGGTATATTGGAAGATGGACAGGAAATAGTAGTAAAAAGACTATCGAAAGCATGAGGACAAGGGATTGAAGAATTTATGAATGAGGTGATGGTTATTTCTAAGCTCCAACATCGAAACCTTGTTAGACTTCTTGGATGCTGCATTGACGGAGAAGAAAAGACGCTGATTTATGAATTCATGCCTAACAAAAGCTTAGATGCATTTCTCTTTGGTTAGTTTATGTCAATCTTCTTCCTTGTATCTAAAGAACTTCATAGAGTCACATTAACATTCAATCTAATCAATAAATTAACTGTCTTTGTTAGTTTGTCTCTCCATCACTTGAATGTCCTGTATTGGTATCTTTCCTAATTAACTCCTTTTTTCATATCTTTGGTTATAATTCATTTAGATCCCGAGAAAAGAAAACTCTTAGATTGGAGTAATCGCTTCAACATTATTGAAGGAATAAGTCGAGGTCTCCTTTATCTTCATAGAGATTCTAGACTTCGGATTATACATAGAGATCTAAAAACGAGTAATATTTTATTGGATGAAGAACTTAATCCAAAAATATTAGACTTTGGCATGGCAAGAATTTTTGGTGGCAATCAAGATCAAGCCAACACCATAAGGGTTGTTGGGACATAGTAAGTATTTGTCTAAATTTCAACTAGATTTTAAAATAATGTGGTTTGACTTAATGATTTGGATGTATTCGTGATGGAATGCAGTGGTTACATGTCCCCTGAATATGCAATGGAAGGACGATTCTCAGAAAAATCTGACGTCTTCAGCTTTGGAGTATTGTTACTAGAGATTGTTAGTGGTAGAAGAAACGCAGGTTTTTATCAAGTTGATCTGTCTTTGAGTCTTATAGGCTATGTAAGTCCACTAAACTCATCTCCTCCAATGTTCTAGTACTAGTAGTTAAGAAATAGGACTTATGATGTTTTCACTTTTTAGGTATGGAAATTGTGGAATGAAAACAACATTGTTGCTTCGATAGATCCGGTGATATCCGATCCATTGTATCAATTGGAGGTCTTAAGATGTATACATGTGGGACTGTTGTGTGTGCAAGAATTTTTGAAAGATAGGCCAACTATGTCAACTGTCATTTCTATGCTTAACAGTGAAATTTTGGATCTCCCCACTCCCAAGCAACCGGCATTCATTGAGAGCCATTCGTTGGGTGCTTTCGAGACAGTCCTTCGATAAGAGTCTGAAAAAACATTCTGTTAACTATGTCAGCATTACCGTCGTTGATGGTCGATAGCAACAGGTTCTTGAGACATGTACGTATATTTTTCTCCTTATACATATATTTCCTTTGATGGCAGTTGTTGTACATAAAAAAAAGATGAATTTGATTCCTCTTTTAACTTTTGATAAGAATGTAATAGTTGTGAATTTCTGTTTCTTCTAAAATAAGATATGTTTTGTATCGAAAGGAAAGGAAACTCAACGTATCTAAATAAAGTCCATAATCATAAGAATTTCATTAGAACAAATGTGAGATATTATAGTATGTTTGTTGGTGGGGTAATATGAACTTAAATGTTATATTTAAATTTGTGATTTCAATGTTTAATTATCCATTTAATTTTATTTGAGGGTTGAAAATAGTATATATATTGAAAGTTAAATGGATGTTATCTCACCAATTATCTTAACGATTGAATTAAAAATAACTCGAATAACTATTTCTATAAATCGAGAGAAATCTCACATACGCAACTCAAATATCCACTTCAAATACGAACAAATTGGGAGAAATTTGCAACCTAAATATCTTCTCCCAATTAAACAATGCATATGTGGCTTTAATATCTACTATCATAATTATAAAAAATTTGTATTATATATACCGTCTAAATATTTAATTCCACAATTGAAATAATTACTAACCATGTGTATTATCACACATATTGTTATTATCACACAATCTCTCACGACCATGAAGAAATTTATTCACACATATTGTTATTGGTAAATATAAAAATGGAGGATATGTATATTGTGGTAGCCAAAAATGGCTCATAGGCCCAAACACATATAGAAGCCCAATAAGCTGTTTATAGCCAATCCAGGCCCATCTGTTCCAGGTTGACCCAAACTCTATGCCCACAAGGTTTGAACGTTTGAGAGACTTGGTCATAGAGTTTCGGTTACAGAAGTTAGTAACCATTGAATCAGAGGAGAGGAAATCCCTCCTAGAATCACGCCCACCATCTAATGCAGTTGAAAGGTGAACGTTGGGAAGGGATCCTAGCTTATAAATAATAGAGTTCAGCCACTGTGAACTCTCTCGAAATCTCTATGAACTAAAGCTTATTGTAGCGTATTGAAACTCTGCTCAAACATTCTAGCAACCGGAGCTTAGCCGAAACCATTATCACGATCTTCATAATAGATTGCTCAGCCCAAGCACACCTAAGGCTAAACGATCTGAACCCACCTTTTCCATTTCTATTTCGCATTATTTCTGTTTTAATCTTGTTTGCAGGTTCAACCAGGTACTCGACCTTTGTCGACAAACGCAGCTTTGCAGGTTCAAACGAGGAGTCGACATCACTTATCTTGCGGTTCAGTTGAGTTGCTTTAGGCTTGATACAACCCGACCCATTTGACGTACCAAGTCTTTCGACTACCTACATATATCAAGTAGTCAAGTAACTATGGATATATAAAAATAAATGACTTGCTGGGTATTAAAGTAATGAATTTAAACTAAAATAAATAGATCCAATAAAAAAATATTAATAAATTGACCCAAGTCAATTCATGAGTAGCATATTTAATTAAAAAATAATATAAAGTTTGGATGTTTTTTCTTCTTTAGTGGAGAAGATGGAGACAAAAGAAAGAAGCATTTAAACCAACCCACCACTTGACCTGTGAAATGGTGAAATTTTGACTTGTGAACTTGTTTAAATGGTTGGAAAAATGGCTCAAAGTTGACCATCACAATCGCACGTGAAAAATAACTTTTTCACTTTTTCACGTGTGATTGTGATGGTCAACTTTGAGCCTTTTTTTTTATGACAAAAATTAGGAAATACCACCGATTATCCTGACCTCCTGTATTTGGAGCAGTCTTTGTAGTCGTTGATTTCGTCAGGTTTTGACAACCACTCACCAGATTCGTGTTAGATTTCAAAAAACAAAAATAAAACCTTAAGGGGCCGTCTTGTAAGCATTTTTCAGTTGTTGTTTTTCAAAAAGACAAATGAAAATGAAAACGGTGTTTTTGGTTTCAGTTTTGAAATCCGAAAACGCATCTGGTAGCATATACTGAAATCCGTATTTTAAAAATGAAAACGGGAAAAAACGCGTCTGGTAGGCTAATTGAAAACTATCAAAAATTGAAATATCAATTTTTACATTTTGTTTAATATTATAACAATTATAAACAAATTGATTAAATGATTAACCAATAAATTTTTGTAATGTAATTTATAAATGGGGTATTATCACTAAAATCCTTACTTTTTCATGAATTGTCACTTATTTAAGCGTCTTTGCCAAATAAGTCAATTTAGTCTCTTATTTTTTCAAAATACATCACTTTAATCAATTTGACCAAAAAACTAACGGTTAACTATAACAGAATGTATAAAAATACAATTTTACCCTTTATTGTTATTTTTTCTTTTAGTCCCTCTAGCTTCAATAATAGTTGGTCAACCCCTGAAAAAAAATTAAAACACCTCCATCAAAGATTGAACCTTCAACCTTAAGGTTAAAAGTCACGAGCTTTAACCAGCTAAGCTACTCTAGCTTAATGTTGAAGGTTTGTTGATTTAAATGTATATATAGTTATATAATTTGTTTAAACCAATTTAAATATTTAAATATAATTTAAAATAAACTCATATTTAATAATAATATATAAAAACATATTTATAAAAATGAAAAAGAAAATAACAAAACATAAGGAAACCTAGAAAATCCAGAAAATCAAAGCCCGTAAATTTTTTTCTTTTCAAAAAATATATTATTTCAATTTGATAAAAAAAAAAAAAAAAAAAGCCCAGAAAATCAAATCCCATAAATTGAAAATTTCCAATTTTTTTTTTCCTTTTTTCCTTTTGTTTTGTTATTTTCTTTTTCATTCTCATAAATATGTTTATATATATTATTATTATGTATGAGTCTATTTTAACTTATATAAATATTAGTTTATTATTATTATTATATATGAGTTTATTTTAAATTATGTTTTTATATATGATTTTTTTTCCCTTTTCAATTTATGAGCTTTGATTTTAAATTATATAAATAGATTTAAATTAGTTTAAACAAATTATATATATATATATATATATATATATATATATATATATATAGATATAAACATTTAAATCATCAAACCTCCAACAATGAGTTAGACTAGCTTAGCTAGTTAAAGCTTATGGCTTTTAACATTAAGGTTGAAGGTTCAATCCCTGATGTAGGCATTTCAATTTTTACACATTCTGATATAGTTGACCGTTAGTTTTTTGGTCAAATGGACTAAAGTGATTTATTTTGAAAAAACAAGGGACTAAAGTGACTAATATGACAATGACGTTTAAATAGGTGACAATTCATGAAAAAGTAGGGACTTTAGTGATAATACCCTTTATAAATTAAACAAAAGTTAACAGCTGAAAATATATATTACTTGCGTGTGTCTAATACAACTTGGGGGGATTGGTGGTGAATGGGTTGTTAATCGATTATTACCAATTTTTCGATTTGTCAATGTTAACATATAAAAACCCAAACACACAACAAAATAAATCAAGTGTAAAGTGCGAAAAATTAAAGAACACTTGATTTTTACGTGGAAACTTTCAACAAGGAAAAACCACGGGCTAATATGTGCGCCACACACGGTCCTCAAATCCACTATATGTAATGATGATTACAACCCTAGGTTGACCTCTAGTTATACCATTCTCAGTTACTAATCCACCACTACTACCCGCAGACCTTTTATAGTGAACCTAGAACAACCCTAGGCAACCTCTATATGAAGAGAAGTTTACATCCTCAAGTGATCTCCACGATCCACTACTATTGGCGTGAGCACCTTGTAATCTACCGGCATGCCTTTTATAGAGGAGCTAGTACAATGCTTGTGCAACTTCACCTAGAAGCCACAAGACTTTGACTCTTGAAGAGAATTAAAAGTCTATGTGCATATGACAATTATGCTCAACACAATGAGTACTATACTAAACACTATATGCTTAACTAGATGTTATAATGTAAATCAACATCCTAGTTATCAACAAAGCCTACATGCATATATATGAGGTCTCAATTAGTTATAGAAATTTCTAACAACCTAATTGTCAACAAACAAAGCCAAATCAACACAAGTTGTCAATAATCATGGCAAGGATTATAAATATACAATTAACAAATACAATCAAGGAGTCATACACATCAATGTCTAAATGCAATGCATAAAGACTTAACTAGAGGGCAAAATGGCCCTAAATGCTAGCTATCACAATCAATACATCTCAACCAATAAACTAAGACTCAAACATGTTATAAGCACATTAATTAAAGAGTCATGCATTTAATCACAAACTAAATGCTAAATCTAGGCAAACATGTTAGAAAGATGAAACAAGGAGTTCTAGAACATGTAGAGATTACCTAGTCAAGGAAAACAACAAGACCCATGCTTGGATGATGCTAGGATGATGTTAGATGCTCATGAGAATGTGTTTGGTTGAGTAAAGGAGTGTTCTTGGAGCTTTCTCTCACTTAAAATCTCTCTTTCTCTCTCTAGGGTTTCAATTGTATATTTGTGCTCAATGAAGAAGAAGAGAATAAGATGTATATATAGAGAGATGAGTGAGGAAAGTGAAAGGTCGTCGTTTTAAAAACGAACCAGCTGTCGACCGCTCTCGGTACTGCTATGAAAGCCACAGCGATCATGAGAGCGATAGGCTCTGTCCATGAGAGCGCTGTCTCTACCGCTACAGAAATTCATAGTGGTCATGTGAGCGGTCATGGGAGCAATCACAAGCAATTTCAAATCTCTCAAGACAAAAACATGCATTTTAAAAAACCAATTGATACAATAGAATAATTATGCATGAAGAGAGATAAAACATGAATGTGCACCAACAAGAAACACACACAAAAGATATGCAAGGTATAAAAATGCATAAGTGTAATGATAAAGCAAATAAGCACACAATTAAGAGAAACACAAATGTAATCATATAAATGCAATGAAAGTGTGTGTGTGTGTGCAACTAAATCTCTTCAAGAGGCAAGTCAAGTGATTTACCTTTCGCTCTTGCTCTTGAAGTCACGTTAGGAAGCCCAGAAAGCTTGACAAACACAATAACCTAAGCTACCCGTTACATACCAATCCCAATGTGGTTTGTCATGAAATAAGCCAATAAAATAAGAAGACACTTACAATAGCTGAAGAGGAAGAGGAAGAAGAAGATGAAGATGAAAAAGACCAGATCGGCGGCGGCGGCGAGCAGCGAAGCAGAGCATATTGGCGGTGAGCAGAGGAGGAGGAAGAGGAAGAGGAAGAGGAAGAGGAAGAGGAAGAAGAAGAAGAAGAAGACCAGCTGAAGACTAGCTGAAGAAGAAGAAGATCAGATTGGCGACGAAGCATAGCAGATCGACCGTGGCGGTTGGTGAATCAGAGCAGATTGGTGACGAGCGGAGGAGGAGGAAGAGTTGTGAAGGAAGAAAGAAGATGAAGAAGAAGATGAAGATGGGAAAAGAAGATACTGATGAAGAACTCGTTCAAGAGAAAAAAAGAAAAAAAAATTGTTAATTTTTTTGAAAAACAAAAACAAAAACAAAGAAAACATCTTTTTTTTTTTTTTTTTTTCAAAATTTCCACTTTTAACACTGGTTTTGTTTTTCATTTTGTTTTTGTTTTTTGAAAATAAAATGAAAAACGGTTAACAAACACCGATTCGAAATCATTTTTAAAAAACAAAAACGAAAACGGGCCTAAAAAACGCCTGTAGGACAGGCCCTAAGATGTGATAATGACAAATTGTGATATTTAAAAGTTATTTTATAGATTATTAAAAGAAAAAAAAGAAGTTATTTTATAGAATCAAAGATTAAAATATAGGTTTGATATCTACTTTCTAACCATTTTGAAAGAAAACTAGGAAAGGCATTGCTATTGACTAAAGCAATCCCATAAAGAAAATTATAAAGACCCGTACATGCTTTTGGTGAAGAAAGTTCGGGTCAACGGTTAATATTCATAGAATCTGTAACATTACGGAGCAGATAAGAAAACACGGTATGTTCAACTCAATGTTTTTCCATGATGCTAGTTAGTCAACATATTCACACAGGTAGGCACTGTTCATTCAAGTATTCCAATTCAATTGTGGGGCCATTGTCCAACCTGTAATTGATTAAACAAAGCCATCAAATTTGAAAAGTTATAAAACAAACAAGGAGAGAGGAAGATACACAGAGGCAAACAAATCAATCAACCTTCAACATTGAAGAATTCCATAATCAAATCATATTTTATTACTTCAATCTCAACATAATCATCAACAAGAATCAATAACTAGTTATGGAACTTAGCAGCAGTGGAGTTCTTATTGTTCTCTCGCTGCTGCCGTTTTGTTTTTGTTCAGAATTTGTTGCTGTTGATGCCATAGACACCATCACAGCTTCTCAACCCCTCAGAGATACTGAAACGATAACCTCTAGTAACAGTGCCTTCAAGTTGGGATTTTTCAGCCCTGTTAATTCGACAAATCGCTACGTGGGAATTTGGTACAATGATAAATCCGAAGCTGTCATCTGGGTGGCTAACCGAAACAGGCCTCTCAAGGATGCATCTGGGGTTGTCACCATATCGGAAGATGGCAATCTTGTGGTGTTGAATGGACAGAAGGAAGTTCTTTGGTCGTCAAAGGTTTCGAATTCGGTGACTAATGCAAGTGCTCAGGTTTTAGGTTCTGGAAATCTTGTTTTGAAAAATAACACCAGTGGGAGTATTTGGGAGAGTTTCGGACAACCAACTGATACATTAATGAGAAGGATGAAACTCAGTACTGATACAAAAACTGGTAAGAAAATTCAGTTGACTTCCTGGACAAGCAATTCTGATCCATCAATTGGGAGCTTCTCTGCAGGAATTAGTCTCTTAAACATGCCTCAGATTTTCATCTGGAAAACTGAAAATAATCAAAATCTCCCGTTTTGGAGGAGTGGTCAATGGAATGGCAGAGAGTTTATGGGGATATCTAATGTCAATTCTGTTTATCTTGGCGGGTTTGAACTTGTAGAAGATAACGAGGAAGGATCTGCTTACGTCTCCTTCGACTTCTCAATCGCTCCTTCGACTTATTTTATCTTGAGTCCCCAAGGTAGAATCATACAAAAAGATCAGGATAACGGGAAGGACGAATGGACTTCAAGTTACACGTATCCGCAGAACGAGTGTGATATATATGGCAGGTGTGGATCATTTGGAAGATGTGAGGCAAATAGGAAACCAATTTGCAGCTGTTTGAGAGGGTTTGAGCCGAAGAATTTAGAGGCATGGAAGGGAGGAAACTGGACAGGCGGCTGTGTCAGGAGGACACCATTGCAGTGTGGGATTGTAAACAAAACTAACGGTGAAGCCAACAAAGAAGATGGGTTCTTGAAGCTTGGGATGATAAAGGTACCGGACTTCGCAGAGAGGACATCAGCACCTGAAGAAAAATGCAGAGAGATTTGCTTGAGTAATTGCTCATGCATAGCTTATGCATATGATGTTGGCATTGGTTGTATGTCATGGAGGGACAACTTGACTGATGTGCAACAATTCTACAACAAAGGAACCGATTTTTACGTTCGAGTAGCTCCTTCGGAACTGGGTAAACTCGAATGCTTTCTTCTTTATATATCCATTCACTAATCTGAGCTTCTGTTGTCTGTTTTCTGCTAAACAATTTTATTCTGTCCATAGCTGCAGATAAAAAAGACATGAAAGTAGCTATTATAGTACCAGTGGTTGTAGGAACTGTTGCCATTGCAATATGTGCATTTTCTTATGGAGGTGGATGGCGAAACGTAAAGGTAATTTGCGTAATTGTATCGATTAGCTTAATCACTTGATTGCATTTTCGATTTCGATGGATTCGAGCTCTTATATATGTTGTTGTTAATCAGCAATGAAGGAAAAACAAAACACGATACAACGCGAAGAAGGGAGTAGAAATTTTTCTGGTGCAAATCAGAACAAAGATACACTCCAGGATCTACCGCTATTCAATTTCGAGAAGCTGGCAACTGCCACGGACAACTTCCATTCAAGCAATAAACTTGGGGAGGGTGGTTTTGGCCCTGTGTATAAGGTAATTATTTATTTATTTTTTTATGGTTGCTCATTGAAACTCCGTGGCTATTGAGTATGAACATTGTTACTGATTTGAGTTCTGTTTTTATAATATTTTTAAGGGAATATTGGAAGATGGACAAGTAATAGCAGTGAAAAGACTATCGAAAGCATCTGGACAAGGGCTCGAAGAATTTATGAACGAAGTGATGGTTATTTCTAAGCTTCAACATCGAAACCTCGTTAGACTGTTTGGTTGCTGCATTGAAGGAGAAGAAAAGATGTTGATTTATGAATTCATGCCCAACAAAAGCTTGGATGCATCTCTCTTTGGTTAGTTCATAGCATCACATTTGCATTTGATCAATAATGGAGAAACAAAATAATCTATCCTTGTTAATTAGTCTTTTCGTATTGTTATATTTCGAAATTAAATCTGTTTTTCGCATATTTGATTAAAATTCATTTAGATTCGGAGAAAAGAAAAATCTTAGATTGGAGAAAACGTTGCAACATTATTGAAGGAATAAGTCGAGGTCTCCTATATCTTCATAGAGATTCTAGACTTAAGATTATACATAGAGATCTAAAAGCAAGTAATATCTTGTTGGATGAAGAATTGAATCCAAAGATTTCCGATTTTGGCATGGCAAGGATTTTCGGTGGCAATCAAGATCAAGCCAACACTATAAGGGTTGTTGGGACATAGTAAGTAGCTACACTCTATTATTTTCAACTTCATTCCAAAATCTTGCAAATTAGAAATAAAGAATATCTGGACTTATTGGTATGAAATGCAGTGGTTACATGTCCCCAGAATATGCAATGGAAGGGCGATTCTCAGAGAAATCAGATGTTTTCAGTTTTGGAGTATTGTTACTAGAGATTGTTAGTGGTAGAAAAAACGCGGGATTTAATCACGGTGATCTATCTGTGAGTCTTATAGGCTACGTAAGTCCACTTAAAACTCATCTCCTCCTATATTCATTGTCGATAATTGTTACCTTCCTATATCTGAAAATGTTTTCATTTCTCAGGCATGGACATTGTGGAATGAAAACAACCTTGTTGCTTTTATAGATCCGGTGACATCCGATCCGTTCTTCCGATCAGAGATCTTGAGATGCATACATGTAGGACTTTTGTGTGTGCAAGAATTTGTGAAAGATAGGCCATCAATGTCAACTGTTATTTCAATGCTCAACAGTGAAATTGTGGATCTTCCTACTCCAAAGCAACCGGCATTCATAGAAAGCCAGAGTGCCTTCGAAGCAGAGTCCTCTGATAAGAGTCTGAGAAAACATTCTGTTAATTATGTCAGCATTACTATGGTTGATGGTCGATAGCATTATCAATAAGTTCTCTGAGAAACCTGTATATTTTTCCTACGATGACAATTGTTATATATCAAAAGAGTTACATTTGATACCCGGTATATATTATCAATAGAATGCAACGTTTTTCTTTCTTCCTGAAAGATTTTAACGTTACAAAATCAAAATCCTGTATATACTGGATTACTGGGTAAGTATATATAGAAAAAGAGCAAATAACCCCCAACCCCTCAAGAGTTTTACTCTTTTACACACGGAATCAACTTGGTCAAAGGAGATCTGGGTCTCTCCTTCGATGGAGATGCTCTCTCAAGGGAGGTGAGTGTCAATTTTGATAAAGTTGATTCCGTGTGTAAAATGACAAACCTTAATGTTAGATGCTATTTTCTCTATAGAAAAATTATAAATAAGTGGAATTGGGAAGATGTCATGTGAGTATGTGACTCATGTTCAAATCCATTCATGATTATCAAGATTGATTAAAAATTAATATGTTGTTCTTAAAGTAAAAAAAAAAAAAAAAAAAAAAATAGTATATAGTTGATGTTTATTCTTTATTTGATGATGATATGGAGTAGGTAAAATTGTAAAAAGATAGGAAAGCAACACTTAAACATCCCACTACTGGACTTGTATTTGATGGGGAAGAAAAATAATTTTGACAAATGTTTGCCAATTGTTTTTCATGCCAAAATGATGGGAAACACCATGTTTTATAAATTATTAACAATTATCAAGTGCGGAATCTCGTATGAAATTATAGCCGATAATTTTAGAATATGATGTTGGTCAACAAAAGGCAATTGACTAACCAGCCAATGTTGGAATGGAATATAGAAGCAGAAGCATTTTTGTTCACATCTTTGCACTGCCATAGATAACTTCACCTCTGTCAATTCATAACAGATCCTGAAACAATAACCTTTAGTTAACTTGACTAATTATTTAACAGTCAAAACTAACGGAAATAGTAAAAGAACAAATGATTTTACTCTTCATTGTAATTGATTGAGTTAAGAAGATAATTTTATTCACCGGAGATCGAATCAGAAGAGATCTCAGGTCAAGAAGGAACTCCCATATACAGTACAAAGTTCAGTAAAGCTTGACCTCTGCTATGGACAGATACCTGAATCCTGACCCACTAGGTATCAGATTTCATAAAGAATATGCTAGACTTTATTTAGGCATTGACCAACCACAAAATCAGAAGACAAGTCTGACAAGTAACTAAACCTAAACATTCAAGTGTA
This sequence comes from Acer saccharum, assembly GCA_030490815.1. Lineage (NCBI taxonomy): Eukaryota > Viridiplantae > Streptophyta > Magnoliopsida > Sapindales > Sapindaceae > Acer > Acer saccharum. The sequence continues at coordinate 6,034,282 of CM059877.1, read as the reverse complement.
TAATTTATTATATTTTAACTCAAACTAAACATATCATTAACAAGAATCAAAAACCAGTTATGGAAGTTAGCAGCGGCGGGATTTCAGTAGCTCTCGTTGTACTGTTGATATCCTGTTTTTGTTCAGATTTTGGTTGCCATAGACACCATCACATCTTCTCAACCCATCAGAGATCATGAAACAATCATCTCTAATGGCAGTGTCTTCAAGTTGGGATTTTTCAGCCCTGGTAATTCGACAAATCGCTATGTGGGAATTTGGTTTAATGGTAAATCTGGAGCTGTCATCTGGGTAGCTAACAGAAACAAGCCTCTCAAGGATTCATCTGGGGTTTTTACCATTTCAGAGGAAGGCAAACTTGTGGTGTTGAATGGACAGAACGAAGTTCTTTGGTCATCAGATGTTTTGAATTCGGTGTCTAATGCAAGTGCTCAGCTTTTAGATTCTGGGAATCTTGTTTTGCAAGATAACAACATCAATGGAAATATATGGGAGAGTTTCCAGGAACCTACGGATGCGTTCATGAGAGGGATGAAATATAGTACCAATGCAAGAACAGGTAAGAAAGTGCAACTGACTTCATGGAAAAGCCCTTCTGATCCATCCACTGGAAATTTCTCAGCAGGACTGGATCTTTCAAACATTCCTCAAAGTTTTATCTGGAAAAATAACCTTCCGTATTGGCGGAGTGGTCAATGGAATGGTAGAGAGTTTATCGGAGTAACTAATGTTGATACAGTTTATCTGGGTGGATTTCAACTTGTAGAAGATAACCAAGAAGGGACTGCTTCTCTCTCTTTCGAGTTTCCACTTGATCCTTCGACTTACTTTCTTTTGACCTGGCAAGGTAGATCAGAACAAAGAGATCGGGTTGATGGGAAGGGTGAATGGGTGGTAAGGTACACGTACCCGAACCACGAATGCGATATATGGTTGCTGTGGAGCATTTGGAAGATGTGATAAAACAAAAAAACCATTTTGCAGCTGTTTGAGAGGGTTCGAGCCAAAGAATATAGAGGAATGGAATAGAGGAAACTGGACCAGCGGTTGTGTCAGGAGTACAGCATTGCAGTGTGAGAGTATAAACAAAACTGGTGAAGCAAACAAAGAAGATGGATTCTTGAAGATGGAGAAGGTAAAGGTACCGGACTTTGCAGAAAGGACTTACGACACTGAAGACAAATGCAGAGAGTTTTGCTTGAGTAATTGCTCCTGCATAGCTTATGCGTATGCTGTTGGCATTGGTTGTATGCAATGGAGGGAAAACTTAACTGATATACAGCAATTCTACAGTAAAGGCACGGATTTTTACATCAGATTAGCTCATTCAGAACTAGATAAAGGTGAATACTTTCGTCTTGATTGATTCACTATTCTAAATTCCAGTTTGTGTTGTGGGAAGCTAAAAAGGTCTCACTTATCTAATTTGTGCTACATACTTATATTCTGCAGATAAAAAAGACATGAAAGTAGTCATCACAGTATCAGTGGTTGTAGGAGCAATGACCGTTATCATCTGCACATTTTTTTATGGAGGTGGATGGCAAAACGTAAAGGTAATTATTTGGTGAAATGTCTTAATTAGCGTAATTACTTTATAGCATTTGCAATTTCGATTGATCGAATCTCTTACTATGTGGTTGTAAATCAGCAATGAAAGAAAGATGCAATATGCTACAACGAGATAGAAACTTATCCGGTAAAGACATGAGTCAAGTTAAAATCCAGGATCTAACACTATTCAGTTTTGAGAAGCTGGCAACTGCTACTGACAACTTCAATTCAGCCAATAAGCTAGGGCAAGGTGGTTTTGGTCCTGTATACAAGGTAATTAGTTGTTGAATTAAAAATTTTGAGTTGTTTTGAGATAAATTTATTTACGATTTAAGTTTTTATTTTTATTTTTATTTTTTTATATATATAATTTTTCTAGGGAGTATTGGAAGATGGACAAGAAATAGCAGTGAAAAGACTATCGAAAGCATCTGGACAAGGACTTCAAGAATTCATGAATGAGGTGATGGTTATTTCTAAGCTCCAACATCGAAATCTTGTTAGACTATTTGGGTGCTGTGTTGAAGGAGAAGAAAAGATGCTGATTTATGAATGCATGCCCAACAAAAGCTTGGATGCATTTCTCTTTGGTTAGTTCATGCTTACTAATCTTCAATGAATTAAGGAACATAATACAACTATCTTTTTTAAATTTGTCATCTTAGTCACTTAAACTGTTTTTGTATTGGTATCTTCCCCAATTAACTCAATTTTGTTTTTCACATCGGTTATAATTCACTTAGATGTAGACAAAAGAAAACTCCTAGATTGGGGAAAACGCTTCAACATTACGGAAGGTATAAGTCGAGGTCTCCTTTATCTTCATAGGGATTCTAGACTACGGATCATACATAGAGATCTAAAAGCAAGTAACATCTTGTTGGATGAAGAACTTAATCCAAAGATTTCAGACTTTGGTATGGCAAGGATTTTTGGCGGCAATCAAGACCAAGCCAAGACTATAAGGGTCGTTGGGACATAGTAAGTCGTTTTGCTGTCTAAATTTCTCCTAGATTCTAAACTCTTACCCGGATTGAACTCAGAAGTTTCGCATGTATGTGAATGAAATGCAGTGGTTACATGTCCCCTGAATATGCAATGAGAGGGCAATTCTCCGAAAAATCTGATGTTTTCAGCTTTGGAGTACTGTTATTAGAGATCGTTAGTGGTAGAAGAAATGCAGGCTTTTATCAGGATGAGCTTTCTTCGAGTCTTCTAGGCTATGTAAGTCCTCTAAACTCATCTCCCTCATTATTTCACTGGTAAAAAGATTTTTAAAATTCTGTCTAGTAGTTCTTGGGGTGACTATGTTTTCACTTTCAGGCATGGAAATTGTGGAATGAAAACAGCATCATTTTTTTATAGATCCTGCTATATCCGATCCACACTCCCATTCAGAGATCTTAAGATGCATACATGTGGGTTTGTTGTGTGTGCAAGAATTAGTGAAAGATAGGCCAACCATGTCAACGGTTATTTCTATGCTTAACAGTGAGATTGCAGATCTTCCTATTCCAAAACAACCTGCCTTCACAACTAGGCAGAATGCCTCAGATACAGATTCCTTTGAAAAGAAAAAAATTTCTGTTAATTATGCCTCCATTACTGTTATTGATGGCCGATAGCAATCAAGTTCTCGATATGTATTTTTCTCTATCATGACAATTGTGATATACTTTCTAGCTTGGTGGTTGATTAAGGAAAAGTTCCAACTCTGGCATAAATAGACAAACAAATTATGTATCTTTTTGTTATTGTAATTGTGTATCAAAAGTAAACAAAAACCAAAACAAATTCAAACTCATATAACTTTAAAAAGCTTAGCAAAGCAAAACAGGATACAAATAAAAGAATATCACAGTATATTGGGAAAAGGAAAAACTAGACATTGTGCCATAAACAACATAACCAGAAGATGCTAATACTTAATAACACTTTTATTGAAAAATACCAAAAGATACGAAAGAAGAATGGATGAAGATAATACAAGATGCATTGTTTTTTCTCTTTTAGCTTGCGGTTTCTCATTTGATTAGTATAGTAGTTCATCTCCTGAAATTCTTTCAAGAGTGTCAAAAGCACAATAACCTTTCCTTTGACACAGCCTCAGCCTTCTATGATCTTCCAATTCAAGGACAAAATAGCTTCTCTTCCATTAATTCAGCAAAATTCAGTCAGCATCACAATCTAAAATCGAAACCTTGCTTCAATCAGAGAATAAACCTAAGTACCATTGAAGAAACACTCGGTCTCCACATCGAGACAATAAAACATCTGTAAACATTTGATCCATTGTAAGGATAATGAATAGCCTTTGGAAGTTTTTTTTTAAGCAGTTTCAAGTATATATCATGTTCAAACTGTCTTGTTCGTCTTCAACAACAGGGGGATATGATTCAAATGCTTTACAATTAAGCGGAGATCTTGAATCATGTAATGCCATTGTTTGCAGACATACGCATACTCGATGAATCTCAACAAAGATTTCATCCCCAACCGAAGGATCTCAAAAACAATATCATGGAAGGAATAATCCTAAGACACATCTCCATATTCCTTCATTGATGCATCCAATGATGTTTTTGAAATCCAAAAAATCTTATTAGGAACAGATTCTACTTTAGGGAATCTTCTCCTTCCATTTTAAGTTGCCAACTTTATGTAGTTTTCTCCTATTAATCTCTTATAGCATATCAACATGAATCAGAAATACAAGAACGAGCAACCTACTGAGATAATTTAAACCAACGAAAATTTCCAGTTCTCCAAAATTTCTTATCTCTCTAACTTGTTTTTGCTAGTATTCCTACACAAATTACCACCAAACGCATGCAATGCAAACAGTTTTCATGGGCACACATTCCAAAATCCGAGAAAAACAGAATAGGGTTTCATGGCATATACAATATATCGTTTTAAAGAACATCAAAAACCATCAAAAAAAAAAATCAAAAACCTAATCAAGAAAGCTGATTCGTACCTCTGTGATATGGGGATGGATAGTTGAAGTAAGATTTTTCTGAAAGGCTTTTCCTTTTCAGTTCTCAACTCTTTTTGGAGTATGAAACATGTCTCTCTCTGTTTTCAATTTTTCAATGAGCTTTGACTGAAAGTATCCTAAAACATAGGGTTTTTTTTTTCAAAAATTGTCAACATTACTAAATTACAGAGTAGTCCTTGATCTTAACTAAATATGCAGCCACCCATAGGTGTTGAATATTGCATTTACAGGCTACAAAGTAACAACTCACATGGTTATTCAATGGTGAGGTCATTGACCAGCTAAGCGTTGAATGTTAGGACTGAAATTTATTGATAAATTATAGTACAAGTTGAAGCTCAACATTTTTAAGTTCATGATTTCATCAACAAGAATCGATAACTAGTTATGGAGCAAAGCAGTGGCAGGGTTTCAGGAGCTCTTATTGTGTTCTTGCTATCTTGTTTTTGTTCAGATTTTGTCACTGCCATAGACACCATCACAGCTTCTCGACCCATCAGGGATCATGAGACAATCATCTCTAACAGCAGTATCTTCAAGTTCGGATTTTTCAGCCCAGGTATTCTTCAAATCGCTATGTTGGAATTTGGTACGATGATGATAATAAATCTGCTGAAACTGTCATCTGGGTAGCTAACAGAAATAATCCTCTCAAAGATTCATCTGGGGTTGTTACAATATCCGAGGTCTTGTGGTCTTGAATGGACAGAACAACGAAGTTGTTTGGTCTTCAAATGTTTCAAATCCAGTGACCAATGAGGGTTCTGCTCGGCTTTTAGATTCTGGAAATCTTGTCTTGTTGCCCAGAAACTCCGATGGAAGTATTTGGGAGAGCTTCCAAGAACCCACTGATACATTCATGTCAAAGATGAAACTTGAGAAAATGCTGCAGCTGAGTTCATGGAAAGACCCTTTTGATCCATCCATTGGAAGCTTCTCAGCAGGTATTGGTCCTTCAAACATTCCTGAAGTTTTCATTTGGAATAATGATCGCCCGTATTGGCGTAGTGGTCCATGGAATGGTAAAGCATTTATAGGAGTATTTGATGGGTTTGATATTGTGGTTGATAACCAAGAAGGAGCTACTGCTTATAATCTTAGTTTTAAGTTTCCAAACAATCTTTTGTCTTACATTGTCTTGGACTCACTAGGAAAACTACGACAAGTGAATAGGGTGTCTGGGAAGGAGGATTTGGAGGTTGGTTCTTCGTATCCGGTGACTGAATGCGATAAATATGACAGGTGTGGAGGATTTGGAAGTTGTGATGCAAAAAAGAAAGTATTTTGCAGCTGTTTGAGAGGGTTTGTGCCAAAGAATGTGGAGGAATGGAGTAGAGGATATTCGGCTAGTGGTTGTGTCAGGAGGAGACTATTGCAGTGTGAGAGGATAAGCAGAAATGGTGAAGTGGGCAAAGCAGATGGGTTTTTGAAGCTGGGGATGATGAAGGTGCCAGACTTCGCGGAGAGGTCATTGGTCCCTGAAGTGAAATGTAGAGAGCAGTGTTTGAATAATTGCTCCTGCATAGCTTATGCATATGATGCTGGCATTGGTTGTATGACTTGGAGGGATAACTTAATTGACCTACAAAAATTCTCCAGTGGCGGCACAGATCTTTACATTCGAGTGGCTGATGCTGAACTTGGTAAGTTTTCTCTTACTGTTCTGTGCTTGAAATTGTGATGTTGTTGATAAAATTTGTTCTGTCTGCAGATAAAAAAGACATGAAAGTAGTTGTCATTGTATCAGTGGTTGTAGGAGTTGTGGCCATTGCAATATGTACATTTTTCTTATGGTGGTGGATGGCAAAACGTAAAGGTAATTTGCTTGATAGCATTAATTAGTTTAATTACTTGATAGCATTTGCATTTCCGATCGAACAACCTCTTACTGTGTGTTTTGTGAATCAGCAATGAAGGAAAAAGCAAGATGCCACAACTCCAGGATCTACCAGTGTTCAATTTTGAGAAGCTGGCTATTGCAACCAACAACTTCAACTTAACTAACAAGCTTGGGCAGGGTGGTTTTGGTCCTGTATACAAGGTAATCAATGGTTGTTAATGGAAACTTTACTAGCAGTTCAATATAGGGTCCGTCTCTGGTCGATTGGTCCTAAAATTGTTTTCATAGTATAAGTCATAGTTACTAATTTAAGTTCTTTTTGTACTGAATTCTAGGGAGTATTGCAAGATGGACAAGAAATAGCAGTCAAAAGGTTGTCAAAAGCGTCTGGACAAGGGCTAGAAGAATTCATGAATGAGGTGATGGTAATTTCTAAGCTCCAACATAGAAACCTTGTTAGACTCCTTGGATGTTGCGTTGAAAGAGAAGAAAAGATGTTGATATATGAATACATGCCCAACAAGAGCTTGGATGCATTTATCTTTGGTAGTTCATGTCATATGCTCTCTTCCTATTATCATTGACATTTCATCCATAATGAATTTCTTTCTTAGCTTGCTTTCTCATTCACACTTGAAATATTACATTTTGTGCTGTAATTCATTTAGATCCGCTCAAACAAGAACTTCTAGACTGGAGCAAACGTTTCAACATTATTGAAGGAATAAGTCGAGGACTCATGTATCTTCATAGGGACTCTAGATTGCGGATTATACACAGAGATCTAAAACCAAGTAATATCTTATTGGATGAAGAACTGAATCCAAAAATATCAGACTTTGGCATGGCAAGGATTTTCGGTGGCAATCAAGATCAGCCAACACTAGAAGGGTTGTTGGGACATAGTAAGTTGTTTTACTTTGTCTATATTTCAGCTACATCCTATACTCAAGCAGTCTGGACTCATAAATTTTTGATGTTCGTTGATGAAATGCAGTGGTTACATGTCTCCTGAATATGCAATGGGAGGGCAATTCTCAGAGAAATCGGATGTTTTCAGCTTTGGAGTATTGTTGTTAGAGATTGTTAGTGGTAAAAGAAACACAGGGTTTTATCAGGATGAGAATTCTCTGACTCTTCTAGGCTATGTAAGTCCTCCAAAGTCATTTCCCTCATTTTCACAAACACTGAGATTTAACTTTGCAAGTTTAGCAGTTCATAGATGTATGTGATCTTGTTTTCACTTTTCAGGCATGGAAACTGTGGAATGAAAACAACATTTCAGCTTTAATAGATCCTGTGATATCTGATCCTCCAAGCTTTCAATCGGAGATCTTGAGATGCATACAAGTGGGACTTTTGTGTGTTCAAGAATTTGTCAAAGATAGGCCAACCATGCTGACAGTTGTTTCCATGCTTAACAGTGAAATATGGATCTTCCTACTCCAAAACAACCTGCTTTCACTGAAAGGCAGAATACCTTAGATTCAGAGTCCTCTGAACAGATTCGGAAAAGCTGTTCTGTTAATTATGTTACCGTTACTGCCATTGACGTTCGGTAGCAGCAACTTTCTAATGTATGTTTTCTCCTCTTACATTTTTTTATGAAAATTTTCATTGACACGCTATATATGTACAATATCAAATCAAAACATACTATATCATAAATATAGTTCATCATAAGAATTTGACCAAAACAGATGTATCATGAGAATTTTCTATCTTTTCGTTGGGCAGTTAAAAGAATACAGTAAATTATGAATAATCCGACTTGAATCAGGTAGATTATATTCATCAATTCAAATCATGATCATCATGATTGCTTCAAAACTAACATATAATGTCAATATTCATCAAGTTATGACTATGAAGTTTTATTATTATATTCACAGATTAATTGAGAGATTGAAGTAATGCCTCAGTCAAGCCTTTGACATTTCTGCTCTGTAATTCCAGGATGCTGGATGCATCAGTGAAGCATACTTGAGAAAGAACCTGGCCCTGCAGGGTAGCGAAAGCCGTCTTTCTGGTAGAGTGATTCATTGAAATGATTGTTTTTTCACTTATTTTCTTATTTCTGTACATTTTCTTCAGTCCCTTTTCATTCTGCACACTATGAATGTAATTTGTCAATGTCCATTTTGAAAATAAGGCCTTGGTAATAATGTCAAAAATGTAGGCTACAATGAAAATGTCAATTATTTGACTTGTTTAAAAATAGACTTTCCTACATGAATTGTGAAATAGTGATGGTTTGAATAATATTACAGAAGACCAGGACTATTTAGATACATTACTGTCATCTCCAACACTTGATCATCCATATTATTGGTCAACAAAGAAGCAATTAGCAGTTATGGATCCTAGAAGCAGAAGTATTGCAGTGGCTCTTGTCCTCGTGTTATCTTGTTTTTATTCAAATTTGGGCAGTGCCATAGACACCATCACATCTTCTCGACTCGTCAGAGATAATGAAACAATCATCTCTAATGGCAGTGCCTTCGAATTGGGATTTTTCAGCCCTGTTAATTCTTCAAATCGTTATGTAGGAATTTGGTTCAATGATAGATCTGAAACTGTCATTTGGGTAGCCAACAGAAACAAGCCTCTCAAAGATGCATCTGGGTTCTTAAAATATCGGAGGATGGGAATCTTGTGGTTTTGGATGGACAGAATGAAGTTCTTTGGTCGTCAAATGTTTCAAAACCATTGACTAATGCAACTGCTCAGCTTTTAGACTCTGGAAATCTTGTCTTGGTCGATAGTACAAATGGAATAAGCATATGGGAAAGCTTCCAAGATCCTACTGATACAATCTTGTCGGGAATGAAACTAAGTACTCATAAAAGAACAGGCCAGAAAGTGCAGTTGACATCATGGAAAAACCCTTCTGATCCATCCCTGGAAGCTACTCACATGGTATTGAATCTTCAAATCTTCCTGAAGGTTTCACTTGGAATGATAGTCTGGTATACTGGCGGTCAGGTCCATGGAATGGTCAGGTGTTTATTGGAGTACATGGAATGGACAGGTATACTTACGGGAATGATGGATTTCAACTTTTAGTAGATAACCAAGCAGATGCTGTTTCTTTCATTTATTCATTTCCGAACCTTTCTATGTTCTTTACCTTGAGCTCACAAGGAATATTTGAAGGAAGATATAGGAATAAAGGGAAAAAAAATTGGGATGTCAATTTTCAGTCCCTGCAAACCGAGTGTGATGTCTATGGATTATGTGGGGCATTTGGAAACTGTAATCCGAAGAAAAATCCAATTTGCAGCTGTTTGAGAGGGTTTGAACCAAAAAATATAGAGGAATGGAATAGTGGAAACTGGACTAATGGTTGTGTCAGAAAGAGATTATTGCAATGTGAGAAGATGAACCAAACTGGTGACAAGGTGGAAAATGATGGGTTTTTGAAGCTGGAGACAATGAAGTTGCCAGTTTTTGCGGCAAGGTCATATGTCTCTATAGAGAAATGCAGAGAGCTTTGCTTGAACAATTGTTCCTGCATAGCTTATGCATATGATGCTGGCATCAGCTGCATGACATGGACGGGAAGCTTAATTGACATACAGAAATTCTCTAGTGAAGGGGGAGATCTTATATTCGATTAGCTCATTCAGAACTAGGTAAGTTCCATGCTAATTGCAGCTCTTTCTGATAGAATATTTGTCATTAATGTATACGATTTATTTTTTAATTATAATTATAGGATTTCTTGATTCTTTCTTATCTGTATTTCTCTTTCTATTTTGATTAAGGAATCAATTAGCTTAATTATAATAGGATTTCTTGATTCTTTCCTAGTTGCATTTCTCCTATAAATTACCTCCTATACGGAGAGAATGATAACAAAATATGAATTTGTTCACTATCTCCACCACCACATCTTTCTCTTTTTTACAACTTCCCCAGAATCCATCATTTCACAAGCTGTAAACACGACACAAATACCAACAGCAAACAGCACCAAGATAAAATGACTAAATGGGATCACTTGGAGTGTAAACTGAACTAAACTGGGTTTGGTTATGTTGTATGAATAATCGCTTTTTCTTGAGTCCCCTTATCTTAGGGTGTAGTCACATGATCTTGACCCTAGATTCCTGGACCCTTGTATATAATTTTCTTCTGAATTCTTTGCACCTTTTACTAGTACTAACTCACTCTCAGCTCACAGCTCTAAGCTCTCAGCTCATGACCTTGTTCCACTGCTTTTGGCATCTGTTTTTGTTTTTGTTTTTCAATGCTGCTTTGTTCATTCTCTTCGTTACTCTTATGACATGTTGCTGTTGCTATTATGTTGATGATTACAAATGTTTCTATATGCTAACTTTGGGTTGATAAATTTATTCTTGTCCTATCTGCAGAAAAGAGGAACACCAAAGTTCTCGTCATAGTACCAGTTGTTGGAGGAATAATTACCATTGCAATCAGTGCATTTTTCGTACAGAGGTGGATGTCAAAACGTAACGGTAATATGCTTATAAGTACGAGCTTTCTAAATTGATAGCTAGTTATTTGAAATTTCCATCAGCTCCCTTCTTACTATGTCTGTGATTTTCAATCAGCATTGAAAGAGAAAAGCAGGGTCCTACAACTTGATAAAGGAAGAAGCAGATTACAACAGCTTCTGGTGAAAATTTGAATGAAGTTAAACTCCCTGATTTACCACTTTTCAATTTTTTGAAGCTGGCAAATGCAACAAACAATTTCCACTATGCCAATAAGCTTGGGCAGGGTGGTTTTGGCCCGGTATACAAGGTAACAGTTTGCTCAATATGAATTTGTTAGCTGTTCAGTACAAAAAAGTAGTTACTGGTTTAAGTTTTTATTAGGGAAAGTTTCGGGATGGAAAGGAAATAGCAGTGAAAAGATTATCGAAAGCCTCTAGACAAGGGGTCGAAGAGTTTATGAATGAGGTGATGGTTATATCTCAGCTTCAACATCGAAACCTTGTTAGACTTTTAGGATGCTGTGTTGATGGAGAAGAAAAGATGTTGATATATGAATACATGCCTAACACAAGTTTGGATGTCTTTCTCTTCGGTTAGTTATGATTTATCTTGAATATTTGAATGAAATATTTTGGTAACATCACCAATCAACTTGTCTTTTTACATCTTTGGTTATAATTCATTTAGATCCACTCAAACGAGAGCTTTTGGATTGGAGAAAACGCTTCAACATTATTGAAGGAATAAGTCGAGGTCTACTTTACCTTCATAGAGATTCTAGACCGCGGATTATACATAGAGATCTTAAAGCAAGTAATATCTTGTTGGATGAAGAACTGAATCCAAAAATTTCATGATTTTGGGATGGCAAGGATTTTCGGAGGCAAACAAGATCAAGCCAACACTTCAAGAGTTGTTGGGACATAGTAAGTAGTTATGCTTTATCTAAATTTTAATATCATGGGATTAACCAATAAGATTTGAATGAGTTGACTATGAAATGCAGTGGTTACATGTCTCCTGAATATGCAATGGAAGGACGATTCTCTGAGAAATCGATGTCTTCAGTTTTGGAGTATTGTTATTAGAGATTGTTAGCGGTCAGAAAAAACACAGGTTTTTATCATGATGAGCAGTCTTCGAGTCTTCTACGCTATGTAAGTCCTCCAAACTCATCTTTGATTCGGTGCTCAATGATAATACGACTTTTACATTCTATATCAAGTTGTTCATAGATGTGATAATCTTTTCACTTTTCAGGCATGGAAATTGTGGAATGAAAACAACATTTTCGCTTTAATAGATCCGGTGATATCTGATCCAAGCTTTCATTCGGAGATCTTGAGATGCATACAAATGGGACTTTTGTGTGTGCAAGAATTTGTGAAAGACAGACCAACAATGCCATCAGTTATTTCCATGCTTAACATTGAAATTGTGGATCTTCCTACTCCAAAACAACCTGCATTCACTGAAAGGCAGAATGCCTTGGATACAGAGTCCTCTGAACAAATTCAGAAAAACCGTTCGGTTAATTATGTCACCATTAGTGTCATTGGCGGCCGATAGCATCAAGTTCACATGTATTCCTTTTTCTCCTCTTACATAGTTTTCCATAGTATGATTCTAAACTTCTCTCCATTATGTTGATAACTACATATGCCTGTCCATTCTATTTTAGGACTAATAAATTTGTTCTTTCTCCATTATGTCTGCAGAAAAGGACATCAAAGTAGTTGTCATAGTACCAGTGATTGCGGGAATAATTACCTCTGCAATCTGTGCATTTTTCGTATGGAGGTGGATGGCAAAACGTAAAGGTAATATGCTTTAGGTTTTTCTTAGAGAGAGTTGCAAGATGGAAGAAAAATAGCAGTGAAGAGACTTGAACAAGCCTCTGGGAGGTTGAAAAATAGCAGTCACAGACTTGCTGGTTTGGTGGTTGATTAAGGGAAAATTCCAATTCTAGCATAGTTAGATAGGCTAAAAATATGTACACATTTTGGGTCATGTGTTTGGACTTGGGTAAATTTTTGGGTCATATGTACACATTTCTACTCTGAAACTAATACATCTGCAATCCCAGAATGCTCGATGCTTCTAAGAAGCATGTAGAGAAAGAACCTGGTAGATTGTTTATTCTTCTTGAGTGATCATTGAAATGTTTGTTTTTCACATTGTTCTTATTTGTTATTTTGGTATATTTTCCCTTTCTATGGCCACAATGCATGTGAATGTGACAATTAATTTTGACAATTTGGATACATGTTTTATGGAAAAACAACAGGAAGTGATAATCCACTTTGAAGGAAAGGAACAAAAAAAATAAACGAGTTGGTCAGAATGTCAAAAAGGAAAACGAGTAGCATTTGACAAATTGATAAATGAAAGTTTACTGAACGAATTGATAAATAGTAATGGTTTGCTTTTCAAAAAAAAAAAAAAAAAAAAAAAAATAGTAGAGTCTGATATTGTTTATCAGCAGTAAGTGGTTAGCTAGCCCAGTTATGGAACTTAGAAGCAGAAGGATTTCATTTGTTGTTTTCATCTTGCTTTCTTGTTTTTATACATAGTTTGGGAACTGCCATAGACACCATCACAGCTTCTCTACCCATCAGAGATCCTGAAACAATCATCTCTAATGGCAGTGCTTTCATATTGGATTTTTCAGTCCTGGTAATTCTTCAAATCGCTATGTAGGGATTTGGTACAAAAAAAAATCTGATCCTGTCGTCTGGGTAGCTAACAGAAACAAGCCTCTCAACGATGCATCGGGGGTAGTTTCCATATCAGAAGATGGCAACCTTGTGGTTTTGAATGGACAGAATGAGGTTCTTTGGTCGTCAAATGTTTCAAATCCAATCAATAACGTAAGTGCTCAGCTTTTAGATACCGGAAATCTTGTCCTCCGTGATATCACCACTGGAACCATCAAATGGGAAAGTTTCCAAGAGCCTACTGATACATTCTTGGCAGGGATGGTACTAAGGACTCATATGAGAACAGGTCCGATAGTGCAGCTGAGATCCTGGAAAAGCCCTTCTGATCCATCCCCTGGAAGCTTCTCACTTGGCATCGATCCTTCAAATATTCCAGAATCTTTCATTTGGAATGATAGTCGCGCACATTGGCGGACAGGTCTATGGAATGGTCTGCTATTTGTTGGAGTAAGTGAGATGTCTTCTTTCTATCTTGATGGATTTCAACTTTTGGTGGACGACCAAGCAGGAGCTATTTGTAAGGTCCAGTTCCATAATTATCCCAAGCCCAGTATCCAAGCCCAAACCTAAGCCCAAATTCAAACACAAAAGCTTATCAGACCCAAACCAATTTCGGCCCATGACCAAGTGTGGAACTTGAAAAAGAAAGAAAAGATATAAGATAGAAATAGGGATGTCAAAAATCCCCATGGGTACGGGGCCCTGCGGGGACCCACCCCATTTGGGACGGGTTTGGTACATGTTAATTGGGGTATGGGACGGAGATGAGATTTGATTTTAAAACCCAATTAATTTTGGGGGCGGGAATGGTATTTTGGTCCCCGCCCCATACCCCAATTAACATGTTGCATGGATGATTAAGAAACAAGAAACACAGTTATGTTACAATTTTTTTCTTCAATTTACTTTCAAAATATAATTGAGAAGAAACCTTTTTCTTATAAACAATTCAAATGTAATGTTTTTTTTTTTTTTTTTTTTTTGATACAATTATACATGGAGATGGAAGATGCATGGTCACATTTTTGTCATTAGCACTTGTTCTTAGACAAGTATCAGGAGTTAAACTTTCAATTTTTATTTTCTTTTGGCGGATTTAATTATGATGATTTTGTATTTCAATTTCATTTTTATTGAAAAAGAACGGTGTAATATTCATACGTTTGGTAATTTAGTTTGCGATAGACTTACTATGAATTATAGTTTATTTACTTTTTCAACTAATTTTTTTTCTTCAATCATTTAATATTTTTAAAGGATGATTGAATCTTGTGATTGTGGCTTAAAATATAAGGTATATAATTATTAATGTTGTCTTAATCAAACGGGGCGGGGGAAGGTGGGGCAGGTACCGGGAGCCCTCTCCCAAAATGTGGATTCCCCATCCCTGCCCCAAGTGGGGAATGAGATGGGAACGAGAATCCTAGTTATATTTGGGTTTAGGGAATGGGGATGGTATCCCCACCCCGTACCCGCCCTATTGACATCCCTAGATAGAAATGAGACTCGGCTAAGCTAAGAAAGAGATAGAGATTTTGACCAAGATAGAAAGTAGAGAAAAGAAAAGAAAGAAAGAAAGAGAGTCGAGAGGCAAGAGATTGGGAGATTTAGAGAGAGAAATAGGAGAGAGATGAAGAATTTTTATGAGCAGTGTAATTAGAATTCAGGGTGGATTCAGAAAATGACAAATCCTGTCCCAGACCAGATTTGAGCACATGAGTTCTGTGAGTGGTTACTTTTCATTAAAATTTATTTATTTTAGAATTATATGTTAGATTAAGTTATATAAAGAGTTATTAGAAGTAAATGATTTATTCATTTATTTAGAAAACAGATTTATAGAAATGTGTAGACTTTCAGAATCCAGAAATATATTAGTTATAGAATTAAGATTTAGAAAGAAGAATAGTTCAAGTATGTTCGGACAGAGTTCCAGTTAGATTTTCAGATTTTTAGACAGATTTTTAGATTGTCAGATTTACAGATTTTCAAAAAGTTTTCAAGATTTCAGATTCAAGTTTATATATATATATATATTTTAAGATTTTCAAAAAAGAAAGGAAAAGAAAAGAATATTTATTCATGTTTATAGAAAAGAGTTTTTCAAGATTGATCAGATATGTACCCTCCATAGAAATATTATATATATACAGATTATTAGCCTTTGGGGCTACTTTGCACGTGTATGTGAGATTACTACGTTCGATCAAATATCGACGTGTATGTGAGATTGTATGAGATTACTCCGCATGTTTGATCATATATCAACATATATGTGAGATAATCGCTCTGCACGGGTGATCAAATATCACCGTGTATGTGAGATGTTTTTCCCCTGCTCTGCGTGTGCATTGAGATGTTTTGCCACGTACGTGAGATATTCTCCTGGGTACTAGTTTGGTAACAAGTTTTCAGATTATATGTATATTACTGATTATGATTAGTAAAGAAAGATTTTAGATTATTAGAATATTAGATTTTAAATCAGACATTTTATATTTTTATAAAATTAGAAAATATTTTATTATATTATGTAGTATTTATAGAAAAATGTGTTTTATTTACAAACGATATTTAATTAGTTTCTCAACTTATGTTACAGAACAGTTTTAGATTTATTTCAGGAAGATGTGTAGAATTTAGAAAGAGATATAGGAATGTGTTCTACATATTAAGTTCAGCCTAAGAAATGCAAAATTCAGAAAGAAACTGAGAAAAGTTTTCTATAGCTAAAAATTTTCATATTGTATTTTTGTGTTTGTAATAGCACATGCCCACCAAGTAGATATCGTTTACTTTGGGCTGCACGTACACGTACTTCACTCTCACGGATTTGCTTTTAGATTATGGGCTTCACGCAAGCATCCTTCATCCATGGCTCAAAACATGTCTACTTAATTAGTAAGGAGAGACAAAGGTTTATATACAAACCATGGACCTCACTTGTTAGCGATGTGGGATGTGACAATCTACCCCCCTTCGAACCTTGCGTCCTCGTGAGGGTCCAAACACAATCACAAATCCACATCCGCATTGGGTAGTGAGCTGGGGTCCATAGTTTATATATAAGCCTTCGTCTCTCTTTACTAAGTAGACGCGTTTTGGGCCATGGGTGAAAGATGCGTGCGTGAAGCCTATGATCCAAAAGCAAATTCGTGAGGGTGAAGGACGGGTGCGTGAAGCTCAAAGTGGACAATATCTACTTGGTGGGTCTGGGATGTTACAGATGGTATCAGAGCTAGCTAGTCCTTAGAGTGACAATATTTGCACCCCTCAAAAACTGTATGTACACCCTAAATTAATGTATTTTTAAAAATTCAATATTACCCTTAATTAAAATGACTAAAAGGACTAAATAATTTGTAAGTATATTGTATACCCAAAAATTATTAATCAGTTTTCTATGTCCTAAAACCCTTTCTTTTTTTTTTTTCAAACCCTAATTTATCTTCTAAATATTGCTTTCAAATAAAAATTGAAATCGTATGTGGGTTTTGTAGAACCAATCAGAAAACAATCACGAACTTGAAAAGTTTTCTCAATTCGTACCCAAAAAACCCACATTATTAGATAAAAAATAGAGAACAAAAATTTATATTGATTTTTCTAATTTTTACCCATATGTATTTTTTTTGTTCCTGTATATTATACTTGCAAAACAAATACATAGCATTTGCTTAGTCTATGTGTTGCATGTTTTCTGGGAAATTACCCCATTATTTTTATTTTATTTTATTTTTTTTTTACCGGATGGCCGTTAATAAGTTTTAACAAAATGGATTTTTATTTTTTTTCCTTTTCCACTTCGTTATATATTTCTATATAACGTATATGATGAATTTCTGTAACTTTTTTTTTTTTAAAGGAAAATTTCTGTTGTAAATAAATTAATTCAAAAACCAAACTCATTTTGTTATAATTTCTGTATTAAGAGTTGATTTTTTTTTTTTTTGAAAAACAAGAAATAAAATATATTTTTTAAAATAATAATAAAGTTGATTAGATAATAAAATAGGTGTAGGTGGGATATAATTACAAAAATACAATACAATAGAAATAAAAGGGTATTTTGTCATTAAGTGGGGTTTATTAACAAACTAGAGTTTTTTTTAAAAAAATTATTGGGGTGTACTTATGAAAGGGGTGTATATACAATATTTAAGGGGTGTAAATACTGCCACTCTCTAACTTAACTTACTATATTTTTCCTTATCTTAATAACAGCTCAATAATTTAAAATTTATACATCAAACCCATTCAAGCCCATTGTATTTCCTTTAACCAAGTAAAAAATCAAATTGGAAATTTTAACCCTTTAATAACTAAAAAATAAAACGGGAAATTTTAGGGTATGTAATAGAATATGTATTTAAGGGTAATGTTCATTATGTCCCCAGACTAGATGTATTTTTTTAAAATTTTAATTAATGAAAATTCTCTCGTATCGTCAAGATTCGTAATAAAAATGATTTTTCTTTTTATATATATAGTATAAATTTTTATTTATATAAAATTGTTCACAGTCCATCTATAAAAAAATTTATGGTTTCGCCCTCGCTACCACACAAGTTGTATTCCAAAAAATGGCATCGGTACCATACTAAATACGTGGAACTTGATTTTATGCTACCATACAAATACGTGGAAATTGAATATGCTTTGATAGTTTGATGTGTGACAAGAACATGCAACCGAAGTACATGGTATTGATTGTTACTTGAAATTAGAATGTTAATGAGCAGGCCTAGCCGGTCAATTTAAGGACCGATCGGGTTTCAGGGCGAGGTACGGTAGGGTCAGACCATAAATTTTTTTGGTAAGATACGGTTTTTGAGCCCTCTCCAAAGCGGGCTTGTCCACACGGTTTAGGTTGTCCTGCAGCCTGCAGGTCTTGATTTTTTATTTATTTATTTATTATTTTTTTCTTTAAACATTATATAAATTTGACAGAATTTCATATAAGTCCCATCTTTTTAGCGATTTGTTACCTTTATAAATATCTTTCCATATTTATCACTTTAGTCCTTATTTTTTTTCTCAAAAACTCATCACTTTAGTCCATTTGATCAAATATTTGAAAGTCAACTATTTTAAAACCTATGAAAGTATACTTTTGCTCTTATTACTATTTAATTTAGTTAAAATGATTATTTTAGCTTTAAATTAAAATGAAAAAAAAAAATTCTCAATAAATTTTTTTTAAATAAATAGATTACAAAAAAAATCTTAAATGAATAATAAAAAATCTTAAAATTTTCTTTTTTTTTTTGTATATTTTTTTCATAATGAATTTTTATTTAGTTAAAATGATTATCTTGGCTTTAAATTAAAATGAAAAAACAATAAAATTTTAAATAAATAGATTACAAAAAAAATCTTAAATGAATAATAAAAAATCCATTAAAAAATTCTTTTTTTGTATATATATTTTTTTTCATAATGGATTTTTATTTAGCTAAAATGATTATCTTGTCTTTAAATTAAACTGAAAAACAATAAAATTTTCAATAATAAAATCTTAAATAAATATATTACAAAATTTTTTTTATGAAAAATAATCATTTTAGATAAATAAATATCCATTATGAAAAAAATAATAAGAAAAGATTAATGGATTTTTTTATTATTATTTATTTAAGATTTTTTTTTTTTTTTTGTAATCTATTTTCTTAAAATTTTATTATTGAGAATTTTATTGTTTTTCATTTTAATTTAAAGTTAAGATAATTATTTTATCTAAATTAAATAGTAATAAGGACAAAATTGTACTTTCACAAGTTTTAAAATAGTTGACTTTCAAATATTTGGTCAAATGGACTAAACTGATGAGTTTTGGAAAAAATAAGGACTAAAGTGATAAATATGGAAAGACATTTATAAATGTGACAAATCGCCAAAAAAATGGGACTTATATGAAATTCTGCCTATAAATTTTGGATTCTTTTTTTAAAGGAGAAGGACCCGAACCCACGACCTCATGGGGTAGATATGAGAGATTTACCACTGGATTAATCTCATCTCATTAGTGGTCCTACATGCCTTACCATTGTTTTGTTATGAACTAATGCTCATCATTCAAAATAATACTCATCGGATCATAATTACTTTGAAGCGTGTATAACAATTGTTTTCCTTTTTTGGTTTTCCCAAAAGATTTCTAACGAGAAGACCGATGGTACTGACTACTGAGATTCAGCTACGAAAGGATCTACGGGAGCGGAGCCAGAAATATTTGTTTACGGGACTAGCTACTACACTGAAACAAAAAATTGTATGGGGACCCAAGTGAAAAACTTATTAAATTTATTGATAATTTTATAATTTATTTTAGGGCAAAGGGATCGAGGCCCTCCGCACTGAAAATGAAGTTACCAAAATGAAATAGAACTTCATTGTACAACTGACATCGTGCTATATTAACATCCAATTAAACGAGAGACTCATATGGTTCGTGATATGATAGGATGAGTAACCCAATATGTGTGGAGCAGCCTTTGTGAGACTTTCTGTGAAGACTAGCTAGTATTCACCAATTTGATCCTTGAACAATGCTTCACTGACTACTGTGATTCGGTGGTGGTAATTAAGAATACTGTTCATTCAATCTGTCAATATTGTAATTCGAATCGTTACAGGACTCGAGTAATATTGCTAACTAATAAATAATAATATAGAGTAAATTCTACGACAGCTAGGAGGATACTACAAAGATCCAGTAGTCTGCATCTACATAAATGTCGATCCATCAAAATTAATAATTTGATTCCAAATTTAATTGAGCACAGCTGACAGCCATATCTGACCAGCTGATCAACCTTTGCTAATAGTTTGGATGTTTACACGTGATTATCATCAACAGTAGGTGATCTAATGCTATCTGATTTTCTGGCCATGACAAAATATTTAAAAGTCAAGCTTGATATTAGTGAAACCGGCCGATGTTGGAACGTGAAGCGAGAAGAAGACACTCAATATTGTATCGTTTTCATCACAATCATATTAATTTATAGCCTCCTCTAAATATAGAGCGTAGGAATTTTCTTCTTTTACTTCAAACTATCATATGTAAACTTCTAAGAAACTTTAGGAATCATTTGTTTTTTCCAGTTAAAACTTAATGGGTTTGAATTGAACTCATTAAGTTCTTTTATTTTATTTTATTTGTTTTTGTTTTAAGTGGTCAAACAACTTAAAAATATCAAAAAATAGCTTTAAATAAAGGTAAGAAATCTTGACTTTTAATTTAATTCAAAATTACTATATTACAATTAAAATATTATCTTCCGGTATATCCTCCCAAAGAAGATATATTTCCAAATTTATCCTAATTTGATATAGTGCATAATTCTTTCTTTTAATATATTTCTTATTTTAAATGTCTTTTAGAAAGAAAGAAAAAACCTAATCACTTCTTATATACACCGGAGCATATAATTAAGGAATCTATTTCAAAAAAATTAAATAAATCAATCAATAACATTTTTTTTATATTTGGTTTCCAGTGCATATGATCCAGAAAACAAAATAAAAATAAAAATGGTTTTCTCAATTATATACATTGTTCGAAAATGCGGCCGCCTAGGCCGATTAGTCGGACCAATTCAGTTAGGTGGCCGGAAAATGCACCGAAAAGGTGAAAATCGGACTACTTATGCGGTCGGCGTGTAATCGGCCTGGGCGGCGATTAATCGGCTAGGCGGGTCAAAGCCGTGGAGTCCGCCGTTCTTCTGCATAGGAAATCAGCTGGAATAAGGCGCGGGATCGTCGTTTCCGGTGACTAGACCAGCTAGGGTTTGGTTGGCAACAGAGGCTAGCGTGAGGTTGAAGATGAAGCTGAGGAAGGTGGGGTGAGTTTAGCAGCAGGCTGGGTGCACGCAGGCTTCAGTTGAGTCAGGTTGGGCCAGTGTTTGGGCTCGTGTTTAGGTCTCACCTGATATGGCGTGAGCTAGGGTGTATTTATCGTGTTTGGGCCTTGTCTGATATGCATGGCAAATTACGAAATGCCCCCTGATCTCTTATAAAATCACAATAGCTTCAATCTTCCTTCAATAATTACACTTATACCCCTAATTGACCAATATTACTATAATGTCCCTGAACTTTATAAATACCTGGAAAGACTTTTGTTTGGATTTATAATTGGAATTTGTTTGTGATTGAATTTTTATGTAGGAAAATAAAAAAATAGGTCTAAATTCACCAAACGATTAATAGGCCTAGGCGCTAGGCGTTGGGTCTCTACCCGACTAGCGCCTAGCGCTTACTAGAACATTGATTATATACATTGGAAACGTGGACAATATGCAAAAATCTTATAAAGAATGGTGCGTGTTAAATCACTCCTTTTAATTAACATGGGTATAAATGTAAAATTACATATTTTTAGACAATTTTATTTTTAAAAAACAAACATGTTGACAGTATATTCAGATGTGAGAAAATATTTAAAAAAAAACATGGATTCAGGTTCAGATTTCAATCCCTATTCAGTTTTCAGAAAAATTAAGAATTGTTTAGTCTTCACATAAAAAAAAAAAAAAAAAAAAAAAAAAATTTAAAAAAAAAACAAAAAAAAAAAAAAAAAACAAATGACCCCTATAATGACAAGTTTTTATCTAGTGGGTACACAAATATGAGCATACTTATAACATAAGTGCCACCCCATCAGTTTTTGCCAACAGTGGTTGATAATTTAAAAAGTGATGAGGTGGTACATGTGTTATAAGTATGCTTATATTTGTGTACCCACTAGATAAAAACTTGTCATTATAGGGGTCATTTGTTTTTTTTAAATTTTTAAATTTTTTTTTTTTTTTTTTTTTGTTAAAATGCAATGGAATGAGGATTTCATTGGAATAGAGATTCCACCATTTTGGTGGAATGGGCTTTCCATCAAAAAATCAATGGAATGTCCATTCCATTCCAAACTAAAATTTGTATTTCATAAATACCCTCATATACCCCAACTCTATTCCAAAAATACCTTCCTTTCCAAAAATAATATATTATTATTATATATTATATTAATGATATATAAATATATATTATATATTATATATTATATTATTATATATAATATATATATATTATTATATATTATATTAATGATATACAAATATATGTTATATATAATATATATGTATTATATATTATATTATTATATATATTAATATTAAATAAATATTATATATATATATATATATATATATTACATAATATATATTATATTATTATATTAAATAATATATAATTATATATATAATATACTTTTATATTTTATTATTATTATCCAAAATATATATTATATATATTATATATTATATTATATATATTATATACTATTTATTACTATATTACATATTATAATAAATAATATTCATATTATATAATATATAATATTTATATTATATAATATATAATAATATTAATATTACTAATATATAATATATAATATATAAATATATATTAAAATATATATAATAATATTTATATTATATATATTATTATGTAATGTATATTGTTGGGGTCGAAAATGAACCTCCGGGATGTGAGACTTACGGAGTTAAAACACTCTAAAACTACCAACAGTAGAATAATGAAGCAGAATCGTAATTTTATTAAATGGAGTAGAAGTAACTTCCCACTTCTAAAGGGTTTACACAATATTCTATGCTCTTAGGAATGAGAAATGAAAGTTAAAAAAAATTGTCTCTAATGGTAAAAATGAGGGTTTATATAGCCCAACCTCTGACATCTCGGGCACGTGTCGAGGGCTCAGTGGTAAGGTCCAACAGCTGTCTTTGCGTGGTCGGGTACGACTCTGCCATGAATGATGACATCAGATTATATATTCGGTATTACACTCTCGGTGGAATGGGCGTCCGAGGGAAAACAGTATTCGAGGATTAACTCCGATGCATAATATCGGATGTAATATTCGGAGGGCGAGGGAGTAATCGGAGTTTAGTTGAAGATCACAATCGGGTACAACAGTTCTCCCTCGAGCACAGAAGTCGGTATGCAAGACCGGTTGTGGGCTCGAAACAGAGTCAGCCGCCAATGTCGGACGTGCATTTAGGGCCATTTCAATCGAGTTTGGCTCTTGTCGCGGCTAATGAGTGGATGACGCGTGGCTTGTGGAGAAGGGGCAACGGACAGGTGTCGCTTTGTGAGACGGCGATTCGTGACGCTTCGTTTCCCGCGCTGAGGGCCCTTATAAATAGTGATGTAGGGTCGCATACAACTCCCCATTTGTGTTTTCTCAATTGATTAGAGCGTTTTCGGTATCTGCAAGAATTCAAGTAGAAGGAAGAAACAGGTTAGTCTCCGAATATAACTACTATACTACATACTTCATAGGTATCTGCAAACTTCCTCCGATGGTTCATAAAGTTGGGACTTCTAGCCCCATAATGTCGTCAAGTTCTGAGTCTGGATCCTCAAAGTCTACATCGGGTAGAGTTTCTGTAGGGAGCAGCACCAGGAGTGCTTTCGGTGATATAGATACATAGGACGCGGGGAGCCCGGAGGTCCAACAAATACCGGGAGGTGATCGCGCCCATGGTCCTGTAGTTGGTCCTAGCCTGGGAGAGTGCTGGGAGGGATACAACTCCGAGGACTTCGTTCGGGATGAGATAGATCATACGAGGTTTGCAATAAACCTCGTACGGGAAAATAAGATCGATGCGGCAAAGCTTAACAAGTTGGTGACGGAGTTCTCGATTCCCCGATCAGTGCGTGTTAGAGTTCCCAGTGAGGGGGAAAGGGCGAGCAATCTCGAAGGGGGTTCTATGGCTTTCCATCCCGCGTTTCTGGAGATTGGGGCTAGATTACCGTTGCAGCCCTACATTCGGAGGGTGTTGAGGGAGATAGGAATTGCTCCGGCTCAGTTAAATCCGAATGCTTGGAGGATAATAATCGGGATGTACTCCTTATGGCGGAGTATGAAATATCCCGCCCCCATATTCAGGGAGATTGGACACTGCTACAGCCTATACTCCCATAAGTCCAGGGGAGATGGCTGGTGGGCTCTTGCTTGCCGTGACAAGCAAGACGGCGAACCTCTGATCACCGGGCTTCCATCTTCCAACAAGGAGTGGAAGAAGACTTGGTTCGTCTATCGAGGCGACTGGGGCAAAGACTTGCAGCTCGGTGGTCGTCCTCAGAGGGTTCGCTCAGTGTTCAATATCTCAGGTGTTTGGGGCCTCCTTAGGTTTATTTTCGGTATTTGTTTGTTATACCTTGTTTTATTGTGTTCATTAGTGTGTTCATTAGTGTGTTCTTTTTGTAGCTCCGTGGGAACGTGTCGCTTTTGAGGATTTGTCCAAGACCGAGCGGAAGTACATTTCGGATGCTTGGAGAGTGTCCCTGAAGAGAAGACACATTGATTTCTTGCTGGACGATCGGAGGCTTCACAAGCTTGGTTTTATTGTAACCCTTACGGAGTCCAGGAAGCGGAAGGTCATAAAAACCTTATCAAAGAAGAGTAAGTACTGTTTCGGTGTTATCCTTATTTATCTTTCAGCGTCTGGTTCCCAAGCTAACATCTATTCATCATTTTTTACGGGAGCAGGAAAGATAACCGAGACAGCGAAGGAGAGGATGGCCGATAAAATGAGGAGCGGTGTTGACAAGCGGAGGGAGGGGAATGAGGAGAAGAGGAAGAAAAGAATGCTTCCCAAGACTCCCAGTCTGATCGATGAGGAGGAAGCATCCGAAAGCATTTCTCCTCTGAGGACCAATAGGATCGCGAGGTCCTTGGTTTCGGTTGCCGCTGCTGGAACCACAGTAGAAATTACTGAAGCCATCCCCCTGACATCGGCGGTGCGTGATCCAAGCGGAGACCTGGCAGAAAACGTCGAAATTTTAGACTCTGACAAGGACATGCCGGTAGGAACCCCTCGTGCAAATGTCCGGGACACGGTGATCTCCCCCCTGAATCGCTATAGGGATCCTCCTGAGTCGGGGTCCGGTTCGGGTACGAAGCCCATAAACCACGAAACTGGCGTGGACTACCTGTGTGTTCACGGGAAGGATCTCCTACGGAGCGGAGAGATGTCGGGGTATGGGAAGATGTCCAACGTCGACAGAATCCGACATAGGCAGGCGAACCTGCTGCAGGTAACATCCCTATAGATTTTTAGTATATTTCGTCAAGTAGGTTATCTCGGATGACTAATCCGTTATCGATTATCAGGCAATCGGTAATCTCCTTCACATGGAGAAGAGGTACGAGGGCGCCAAGAACAAGTATGATAGGGTGCTGAAGGAGAAGGAAAAAGCGGAGGAGAGACTCCGGGAGTCCAAGGCCATCGTGGATTCCCAGAGGCTGATCATCAGTGAGATGTCCGCCGCATACAAGAAGACAAAGGCTGTCTGCAGGGAGAAGCAGACCAAGCTGTGCGACTACCGCGGCCGTTTGAAAAAGGCGAATAGCTCAATTTGGGAGATGAAGGACGAGCTCGGAGATAATGCTGTTAATATATTCTTGAACTCCGATGAGTTCTCCGAGATTTAAGAAGGAACCTTTGACAAGGTGGTCAAAGATGGTCGGACTCTACTTCTCCGTTCATATCCCGATTTTGACTTTTTCGCTTTTGATGCGGACGTCAAGAAGGCTACCGAATCTCGGGTCAGGCAGAAAAACCCTCTGATTGCGGACAGGTCCACGGATTTCACCGAGGAACCGATTTCGGAGGATGAGCCTGAGGCGTATCTTCGGACGACGAGAGGTTCGTTGCCAGCCACGGAGATGGAAAGAAGATCAGGCGCAGCTGAGCCTTTGTGATATTTCTTTTCTTTTTTATCTATTTCTGAATTCATCATTCGGGGGATGTCCCGATGGTTTTGTCGGCCTTAGGCCGTATTTTGTAAAGAAGAACCTGTTCATATATATATGCTTTCTGGGTTTATATTTTCGTGGTTATGCTCATGAATGTGTTTATTTATTGCACAACTGTAATAATTCGGAGTTTATTTTAAATATTTTGCGGGAATCCATAATATAACTTCACGTATTAATGTTAACTTAAGTGCTCAATACCGGTTTTGTTTAGTGCTCCGATTCGGAGACTTTCATGCTCCACTTTCGGAGACTTTCGTGCTCCACTTTCGGAGACTTTCGGAGACTTTTGTGCTCCACTTTCGGAGACTTTGAAAAAGAAATAAAATAAATGTGGTAATAATAACTAAAAAATGAAAACCGAGACTAATAACATTAAGAATTTACAGAGATTTCTTTAACAGTTTTCGACAATACATTCGGTGGTGGATCATTGGTAATACTTCTTCAGGTGGTCTACGTTCCATGGGTTCCTTAGGGGCGTGCCATCTTCCTTCTTTAGTTTGTAGGCACCCTTCATGGATACCGAGTCTACAATGTATGGCCTTTCCCATTTGTCCCCCAGACTAGCTGAGGAAGTTGTTTTTGTGGATGGTAGGACTTTCTTCAGGACAAGGTCTCCCGGATTGAACCTCCAGATTCGAGCCCTTTTGTCGTGGTATTTTGCTATCTTTTGCTGATGGTGAGCGGTTCGGATCCTGGCTACGTCTCTTCTTTCTTCCAATTCTTCGAGGCATGCTCTGAGTTCAGTCTCATTATCGCTCGGAGTGTAAGCTGACACCCTTCTTGTAGGAATATTTGTTTCGGTGGGTATAACTGCTTCGGTACCGAACGTTAATGAGTATGGGGTTTCCCCCGTGGCTGAATGCGGGGTTGTGCGAATTGCCCACAAGACTTCCGGGAGTTTCTCCACCCAGCCTCCCTTTCGGGCTTGTAGTTTTCTTTTAAGGAGGGTTTTTATTGTTTTGTTGACGGCTTCAACTTGGCCATTACTTTGGGGATGGGACGGCGAGGCCAACTTTAAGCTGATGTTGAAGTCCGAACACACTTTATGGAGTTTATTGTTGTCGAACTGTGTTCCATGGTTAGCCACTATGGTATGAGGTACTCCGAACCTAAAAATTACGGAGTGTTTGATGAAATTTGTTGTGTTGGCTTCAGTGATATGCTTCAAGGTTTTCGCCTCGACCCACTTAGTGAAATAATCGATTGCCACGACGGCATATCTTTTATCGGCTGTCCCCCGAGGGAGGGGTCTGATGATATCAACTCCAATTCTAGAGAAGGGCCAAGGTGAGGACATAGGGGTTAATGTCTCGGCGGGCAACCGAGGGATTGGGCCTGTTTTTTGGCAACGGTCACATGACTCAGAATGTGCCTTAGATTCTTTGAAGAGGGTTGGCCAATAATAACCTTGCCTTGTTATTCGGTGGCCTAGATTTTTGCCGGCTGAATGGCTTCCGCAGGACCCACTGTGTACTTCTCGGAGGATTTGTTCTGTCTGTGGGGGGCTGACACATCTAAGGTATGGTAAGGAGAATCCTCTTCGAAAGAGCGACCCATTGATGATAAGATAACGGGGTGCTTGCCTCCTTATCCTCTATGCCATAATCTTGTCTTCGGGAAGGGTCCCATGACGGAGATAGTCCATGATCGATGTCATCCAGGATTCACCTACGGGATCCGGGATCAGCACATTAACTGGATGGCCTTCTGGGAGGCTAGGAGTCGACAACCGGAATATGGTGATGGTCCAAGGTAACTTCATATCTGAGGTTGATGCGAGCTTAGCAAGTGCATCGGCCTGCGAATTGTGGTCCCTTGAGATCCGGATGAGTTCACACCGGATGAACTTGGACATCAGATTTTTGACCTCCTTAAGGTATTTGATCATTTCGGGGTCTCTAGCTTGGTAGTCTTGGTTTACTTGGTTGACAACCAGCTGGGAGTCACTATATACCGTGACATGTTCGGCGCCCATGCTCAAGATGATCTGTAAACCGGTGACAAGGGCTTCGTACTCCGCGACGTTGTTAGTCGCCCTGAAGTCAAATCGGAGTGCTGTCTGAGTGAGAATTCCATCGGGGGTTATGATGATTATCCCGGTGCCACTTCCATGATGGTTGGAGGATCCGTCAACAAACATTTCCCATCGACATACACGCTCGGTGGATAGATTGAACACATCCGGGTTCGAGTGCTCCGCAATGAAATCGGCCACAGCTTGGCCCTTTACGGAAGTCCTTGGTCTGAATTAGATGTCGAACTCACTGATTTCCATCGCCCATTTGGTGAGCCTTCCGGCAAGTTCTGGTTTCTGGAGGACTTGGCGAAGTGGTTGATTTGTTAGAACAACAATAGGGTGTGACTGAAAGTATGGTCGGAGTTTCCGAGAAGCCACTATCAAGCTCAATGCCAACTTCTCCATATCGGGTTACCTGGTTTCGGCCTCGGTCATACTTTTGCTTACATAGTAGATCGCCCTTTGGATAGACCCTTCTTCTTTGATTAGTACCGAGCTTACCGCTGCCTCCGAGAAGGCAAGATAAAGGAGCAACGTCTCTCCAGGGGTTGGCTTGGCTAGTACCGGAGGCTTCTGAAGGTAGGTCTTTAGGTCGTCAAAAGCGGCTTGGCACTCGGATGTCCAACAGAAATCTCCCTTGTGCTTCAAAGCTTTGAAAAACGGGAGACACCTATCCGTTAGCTTCGATATGAATTTAGATAGGGCCACTATCATGCCATTAAGTTTCTGTATGTCTTTAGCCCTTCTGGGTGGAAGGAGGTCAATTACCGCTCTGATCTTATCGGGGTTAGATTCAATCCCCTTCTGGTGGACCATGAAGCCAAGAAATTTTCCGGAGGATACTCCGAAAACACATTTTGTGGGGTTGAGCCTCATCTGATATTGTCTTAACAGCAAGAATGTGTTACGGAGGTTTGGTACATGCTCCTCGACGGTCACAGATTTAGTCAGCATATCGTCCACGTATACCTCCATTGTTCTTCCAATTTCATTTGCGAATATCCGATTCACCAACCTCTGATATGTTGCCCCGGCATTCTTGAGGCCGAAAGGCATCACTTGGTAACAGTATACTCCGCGATCCGTGATGAAGGTGGTTTTGGCCTCATCTGACTCATCCATCCGGATTTGGTTGTATCCGGAATATGCATCCATAAAACTAAGCAATTCATGTCTGGATGATGCATCCACTAGCTGATCGATTCTGGGCAGTGGGAAACTGTCTTTCGGGCAAGCCTTATTCAAATCGGTGAAGTCAACGCACATTCTCCACCTCCCATCTTTCTTCTGCACTAAAACAACATTCGATAACCATTCGTTATAGTCCAGGTTCCGAATGAAACCTGCTTTCAAAAGCTTGTCTACTTCGGTGGCTATTGCTTCATATCTTTCACTATTGAAGGATCTTCTCTTCTGCGACACCGGTTTGAAAGTTGGATCAACGCCAAGGGAATGGGATATAACCGAGCGATCTATGCCTGGCATATCTGTATGACTCCATGCGAAGATATCTGAGAATTCCTTTAGGAGTTTGACGAGTTTATTTCTGATTCCGGAGTCCAGGTTCGCTCCGATAAGGACGGTTTTTTCTGGGTCTTCGGATCGGAGTATTACTTTCAGCAGTGGTTCGGTGGGTTCTCCTGTTGGTTGTGACCCAACCTCCCGGGGGTCAAGACTAGTGACATGGATTTTATCGAGTGGGGTAGCGTCTGACATCTGTGTGGTCGCTACATCTCCAATTCGTTTCTTTTTCGGCCTACGTTGTTTCGGTGTGCTTCTCCGTGATATGGGCGTTGCACTGTAATTTCCGATGGTAAGCACGGGGTTAGATCCGATTTGAATACACCTCTTGTATTCCTCTTGATCTCCGGTTATTTCCCCCGGACCTAACTCGGTCGGGAACTTCAGTTTCAGAGAGTAAATGCTAGTGGCTGCTCTCAGGTTGTAAAGTGTTGGTCTCCCGATGAGGATGTTGAAGGGGAAGGGGATGTCTATCAATTGGAAGCTGACCCATACAGTGCGTATTCGGGGGTCTAGTACCGAATCAGACAGGCAAGTCGATCTATCCGACCGGCCTAGTACGGTGCCCACCAATACCCCTAATGCAATATCTGGAGGCTTGGAGCTGTGGGATGGTGTATCCGAGTTTCTGAAGTGGGTCCCAATGGATGATGTCTAATGAACTACCATGGTCGATCAGAGTTCTCTTGACCGTACGATTCCCAACCTTCACAGAGATAACAAGGGCATCACAATGGGGATACCTTATTCCGTATGAGTCTTCGGTAGAAAATGATAACGGGACCCAATGTCTTGGGGCATCATCGGGTGTAGTCGTCAAACATACGGATGCGGCTGCCTTCTCGGAAGAAGTCGATCTGGGATCTCCCGTCATGGGAACGGCATCGATAAAATTGATGGGCTCCTCGTCATCTGAATCTTGCACACTAATCGGAGTTTGGTGGCTCTGATGCTGTGGGGCTTTGGTGGTCTTCTCACTTGATTCCTGTGGTTTCACACAATCTCGGAGTTTTCCACTCCGGACCAACTCCTCTACCTGATCCCTTAAATCGCGACACCTTCTCATGTCATGGCCATGATCATTATGGAACTTGCAGTGAATCCTTCGGTCTCTCCTCTCGGGTGCCGTGTACAAGGGTTCAGGCTTCCGTAGCAACTTCTCTTTGTTTGCAATTTCAAGTATCCTATCGAGGGGGAACTTCAAAGGGGTATATTCTTCAAACTTATCTCTCGGAGGAAATCGGGTGTTTCGGGCTGTACTCCCGGTATTCACTTGCCTAGACACTTGAGGTTCCTTACCCTTGTCTCTTGCTTGTCTGCCCCACCTTTTCGGTGCCTCGTAGGATTCTGCGGAAGTCGCATGACTTTTGGAGTCACTGATATCTTCGGCCGTAGCATACTTTTCCGCTCTTTCTATTAGCTCCCTGTAGGTCGTTGGGCCTTTCTTTGAGAGTAACCAACTCAGATTTCCTTTCTGGAGGCCTTGTATGAAGGCCATGACTGCCCCAGCTTCACTAAAGTCTTGGACTTGCCTAGCAGCTTCCGTGAATCTTTTCAGGCAGTCTCTGATCGTCTCAGTTTCGAGTTGTTTAATGGAGATGAGATGGACCATGTGTCTCCGTCTTCTCCTGCTTGCGGCGAACCCACTACGAAATTCCTTCAAAAGTTCATTGAACGAAGAGATGCTTTGCCTTTTAAGACTCCCACACCAAGTCCGGGCATCCCCAAAAAGTGTGAGTGGGAAAGCTCTACACTTCACGGCATCGGATGCCCCCTGCATATTCATCCAATCCAGGTAGGAGTCTAAGTGGTCATTCGGATCCTCTACGCCGCTAAACCCACACATATCTTTCCGTGGCATCTTGAAGTTAGTTGGGATTTCTGCAGTGGTGATCCCTTCAACAAATGGGCTCTGTCTATGGGTGACCGACCTACAATGGCCATAATGTATCTG
Organism: Acer saccharum; assembly: GCA_030490815.1. Lineage (NCBI taxonomy): Eukaryota > Viridiplantae > Streptophyta > Magnoliopsida > Sapindales > Sapindaceae > Acer > Acer saccharum. Next base: position 6,002,365 of record CM059877.1, on the reverse strand, counting down.
GTCCTGAATGTCTGCAAGTTGGTCTTGTAGCTCGCGGAAGGCTTCTGGGTCCGCCAGGGTATTTCTTTCGGTATCTCCCTGCTGGGGGTATGATACACTCGCGTTATCATGTCGGTGGCGCGTCCTCCGCGGTACCTGCTCCTGGACCACCCCGTCGCGCTCTTCCCGACTACGGGTCGTACCTCTGACCCTATGTGGTGGCTCTTGGTTCGCATTCTCTTCCGGTTCGGGCTCGACAAACTGAGCCGTGTGTTGTCTTCTTCTTCTCTCTCTCGGCCGATTCCCAACCGGGTTACCCTCGGCTCGAGAATTAGCTTCCTCCGATTCTCCTTGTTGTCCTCCGTCGTCCACAACATTTATTACCCGAGTAACGTTTTGGGCTAGAGTGTCCAATCTGCTGGTAATTCCTCGGATGATCTGGTCTTCGGCCTGAGAATAGAGTTGCTGTGGCTGTTGTTGTGCATACATCGGCGGATACCCCTGAGGGTAATAAGCTTGGTGCGGTATTTATGGGTAGAATGGGTTCATTGGTATCGGGGGATATTGTTGCGGCGCCCCCTGCTGGGGAAGTTGTTGCGGTGCCCCCTGATATCCGTAAAATTGACCTTGAAATGGGTATTGCGCCTGATAAGGGTAATACCCGTAATTCTGCTGCTGAGGTTGCTGCCCCCCTACAGGACCCGGATAGGGCGAGACATGCTACGGATGTGGTTGTTGCGGCTGCGGATGTGGTTGTTGCAGCTGCGGAACTTGCGCATAATTCTGAGTTCCGGGCGGCCTTAGCTCCAGATTCACGTCCAGATACTGATCTTCCGGTTGTGGATTCATTACTCCCGCGAAGGTGCTGGATTCCCCCCTTCTTCTAGCGCCAAATGTTGGGGTCGAAAATGAACCTCCGGGATGTGAGACTTACGGAGTTAAAACACTCTAAAACTACCAACAGTAGAATAATGAAGTAGAACCGTAATTTTATTAAATGGAGTAGAAGTAACTTCCCACTTCTAAAGGGTTTACACAATATTCTATGCTCTTAGGAATGAGAAATGAAAGTTAAAAAAAATTGTCTCTAATGGTAAAAATGAGGGTTTATATAGCCCAGCCTCTAACATCTCGGGCACGTGTCGAGGGCTCAGTGGTAAGGTCCAACAGCTGTCTTTGCGTGGTCGGGTACGACTCTGCCATGAATGATGACATCAGATTATATATTCGGTATTACACTCTCGGTGGAATGGGCGTCCGAGGGAAAACAGTATTCGGGGATTAACTCCGATGCATAATATCGGATGTAATATTTGGAGGGCGAGGGAGTAATCGGAGTTTAGTTGAAGATCACAATCGGGTACAACATATATATATATATATATATATATATATATATATATATATATATATAATATGTTATATATTATAATATATATATATATAATATTGTATATATATATATATATATATATATATATATAATATTATATATACTTTTATATTTTATTATTATTATTATCCATAGTATATCATGTTATTATGAATGTTATATAATTAAGGGTATTTTGGTCAAAATACAGTTAACTCCATTCCATTGTTAACCAAACAAAATAATACTGATTCAGAGATTAATTTTAAAGTTCCAACCAAACAAAAAACTTAGTTTTCTTTTCCTTTCCGTTCCCATTCTTATTCCGATTACCATTCCATTGTGTAACCAAATGTGACCTAAGAGTAATGCATGTGCAAAGAAGATTTAAAAGCCAAAATTAGAGCAGACACCAGGAAATGATGCATAAAGAGTGTCTTCTTCACTTCACCGTCCAACACCGTTCACACTAATATCAGACTTTTATTAGACTTTTATTTTATTTTATTTTTTATTTTTTTCCCTTTTTGGAAGTACAGACTTTTCAATATTTTGCCTTGACCAGAAAATTAGAAAGCAGTAGACAACTGTTAAGTTGATGAGAATCACGTGTACCGTGTACGTACAAATCCAAATTAACAAAGGTTGATCAGCTAATGCCTAATCAGACACGGCACGTCTTGTGTGTACATGCTCAAATTTTAAATTAATTTGGAATCAAAATAATTAATTAGTCAGATGGCATGTCTACATCAACAACTTATGATACATGCAGTAGGATCCATCGGATTTCGTCCATTCCCCCTACCTGTACGATTATTAGCATTTACTCAAGTTTCAACTTTCAAGAGGTTATTTTGGATCTAATTGGTAAATGTATATTATTGACAATATCTATTAATGTGGGATTAGATACTGTTTTGAAAGCTTTCGTTATTGATAGGATTCAAGTAGTTAATCTGAGAGTCGTTTACCTAAACCTTAAGCTCATCCATCTACTAGATGAACATCTATGAATATATAAAGTCTTCACAAAAAGTTTCTCACATAGGGGCTCCACACGTATTGGGTTACTCATCCTAAAAAATATTTAAAAAAAAGTTTCAAGCATAGGGCTCCACACGTATTGGGTTACTCTTACTAAAAAAAAAAAAAAAAAAAAAAATTAAATTAGTGGTCCACCAATTTTTTTATTTTATTTATTAAAATTGAAACTAACCATATGATTAGTGGAATTTTTATTTTTTATAGCATTAGAGCATCTCCAAAGCAAATATGCATTTCTGAGTTTCTAAATAGTGCCACATCAGCATTTCTATTTATTATGGACCTACTTTTGAAAAAAAAATTAGAGAAATTCATATTCACATCTCTAATGCAATTATCTAAAGTCAAATATGCATCAATTTTATGTCCAATCATAATAAAACAATTATTACACCCTCTCTCCTCTTTTATTTCACAATTAAATGAGGTTTAATCTTATTGGTGAAAATAGTTGAAAGCTTTAATTTTATTGGTAAAAAGAGTTAGAAATCCTAGTCAGCATTTCTAGGAGAGTTTTTAGAATTAGAAACCCAACTCCATATTCTCTAACTTTTTTTTTGGCCACATCATCTCCATATTCAACTTAGATAATAGCATTGAAGAGAGTTTTTCTAACTTTTTTTAATATCTATCCTATGTGGTACTCCATTTTCTCCAAATGCATAATAGCATTGGAGATGCTCTTAATGTTTTGATTGTTTTTACTAAACTTTCCATTGATGAGACAAAAATACCCTTATTAATTTCTCAGTTAAACACACCGGTCTTCTTCAATAAAACACATCAGTTTTCTTCAATAAAACACACCACCAGTTTAATTCCCAATGTGTTTAATTTCCAGTGTGTTTAATCCAGTACAGGGGTAAATTTGTCTTTACAGTGGACAGTTTAGTAAAAACAATGAAAACACTAATTTCGGAAAAAATAAAAACCCCTTTAATTTTTTGGTTAAAAGTGTTTATTTATTTATTTATTTTATTTTTTATTTTTTAAAGTATAATGGCCTCCAAACCAATAGGGCGGAACTTTGTGGAGGTTGGGGCCATGGACCCCATTGCCTACAGAATATATATATATATAATTAAAAAAATTTTAAAAAATTGTATATTTTACAATTTAATCCTATTATTTGTAAAGTTTTTACACTTAGCCCCAACTTCACACTTCAACTTCTGTCCCATTGTCAATATATATAGGGAAAATTGCACAAACTTACCCTAACGTTTCCCATTATGGTATAATATTCAACTAATGCCTTTAATTGCACAAACAACCCCTCATGTTTGTCAACTTTGGTTAAAAATAGCCATTGACCATGATTTTTTTTGAAAGCCCAAAATTGCCCTTGCACTTTATTACAAAAAAATCTTAATTACCCTTTATTTAAAATATTATCTACTTTAAATTATTATAATATAAAAAATAAATACTAAACATAATCCTTTTTAAATTAAAAAAAATCAAAAATAATATATTAAAAACAAAACAATTTAAGAAAACGTTATTTTGAGAAAATACAATTTAATAATATATTAAAAACAAAAAAAAAAAAATATTATTTTGAGAAAATATAATTTAAAATTATGCAAGTCCAATATGAATAGTGGTAATGTGTTACATATTTTTGAATTTTTTTTGTTTTTATTATATTATTTTTTATTTTTTTATTTAAAAAGGATTATGTTTAGTATTCTAAACACAAATATAAATAAAATCATCAAGAGTTTGAAATAAAAATATAATCATTTGTCATAATAAAATACAGTAGCATCGAAAATTTGTTCAATATTCATCTCTATAAGACAAAATAATTTGACTTAATATAAATTACGCATTATATTTTGGTTCAAAAATTTAAAAAAAATATACTAAACATAATCCTTTTTAAATAAAAAAAAATATGTTTTAAATTTTAAAAATATGTAACACATTACCACTATTTATATTGGACTTGCATAATTTTAAATTATATTTTCTCAAAATAACATTTTCTTAAATTGTTTTGTTTTTAATATATTATTTTTGAATTTTTTTTATTTAAAAAGGATTATGTTTAGTATTTATTTTTTATATTCTAATAGATAATGTTTTAAATAAAGGGCAATTAAGATTTTTTTGTAATAAAGTGCAAGGGCAATTTTGGGCTTTCAAAAAAAAATCATGGTCAATGGCTATTTTTAACTGAAGTTGACTAAAAGGAGGGGTTGTTTGTGCAATTAAAGGCATTAGTTGAATATTATGCCATAATGGGAAACGTTAGGGTAAGTTTGTGCAATTTTCCCATATATATATATATTTGGCTCCGTAGTTGGCATCCAGTAGATTCTTCCGTAGCTAAATCTCATTACCATCAGTCTTCTCGGTAGAAAATTTTGTGAAAACCAGAACAAGACAACAAAAATGTTATACATGCTTCAAAGTAATTATGAACCGATGATTATTATTTCTGAATGAAGCCAGTCAAGGTATAGTCCAAGACTAGGAATGGCAATGGGGTTGGTTCGGACGGGTTTGGTAAAATCCAAACCCAAACCCATGAAATTTTATGTCTACCAAACTCGCCCGTGAACCCGCGAAAATAAACGGGTTTGGGGGACACCCAAACCCGCTCACGAACCCTTGAAACAAGCGGGTCCACGGGTAAAACCCGCGAACCTCCCAATTTTTATTTTTATTTTGGAAAATTATTTCTATATTATTTAAATATATGAAATATTATAATTTTAAAGAATAAAAACACTTAATAGATTGAAATGTTTACATTTTATTCTCTATATAATTAAAATTTTTTTATTGGTGTTCAAATTTATAATATTTTAAATAATAAAATATTAAAATATTATATAATTTTTATTGTTCGCGGGTTCACGGGTTCGGGTATGGATTTTTTTCCAAATCAATACCTAAACCCGAACCCGTGACGGGTACAATTTTCAAACCTAAACCCATCCATGGGTACACTTATCCCAACCCAAACCCTCTTTAAACGGGTTGGGTTCGAACGGGTGCCACGGGTTCGGGTTTAATTGCCATCCCTATCCAGGACTTAAGATTTCAAAAACCCAATCAAGGTTCTAACATGCATTTCGATCGGTTAAGTCAATTTCCATGTATTTGCACGGTGGCATAAAGTCAGTTTTAGCGTATTTAGTATGGTAGCCCATTTCTTTCTAAAAAAGAAAAAAGAAAAAGAAAAGTATGGTACCCCATTGCATTTTTATTATTAATAAAAAAATATTAATAAATTGACCCAAGTCAATTCATGATTACCATATTTAATTAAAAAATAATATAAAGTTTGGATGTTTATTCTTCTTTAGTGGAGAAGATGGAGACAAAAGAAAGAAGCAATTAAACCAACCCACCGGTTAATTGCATAAACATACCCTTTATCTATCTAATAAAGTAAATTTTCAAACAAATGTCCTATTCAAACACAAACATCCCAATTGGAATGTGCTTGGGGTATGGAAAGTCAATAGTGCCATTGGGTAAAAGGGAGAGGTTATTTTAGTGGGTAAATTTCACAAACAACCCTAAATTTAGGTTTAATTGTATAAATATTCATTTTTTCTAATAATTACATAAATTATCCTATCGTCAGTTGACTTTTGTTAATTTTAACCTTTAACCATATTTGCATCCCGAAATGACTAAACTACCATTGAAAACTTATTTATCTTTTCTTTTATTATTTAAATATATTAAAAAAATATTTACTTAAAAAATTGAAAAAATCGGTACAATTTTTTTATTACTTTCTTTCTATCTTTTTTTTTTTTTTTTTAACACAATAAGAACCCATAAAACTGGAAAATGGTTGTGTTTAGTGGTTTTGATTGTTTTGATTCTGTTGATTAAATGTAATTGTTGGTGGGTATTTATTGTGTTGATGAAATGAAATTGTTTGTGGGTTGATGAGTAGGAAATTGAATGTTTTGGTGATAAAGTTGGTTTTTGAAATCTGAAAATTTGGTGTTTGGGGACATGAAAAGTGTAAAAAACAAAAAAAAAAAAAATGATAGAAAAAAAAAGAAAATAAAAGCACCAAAAAAAATTATATTGATTTTTTTAATAAATTTTTTTAAGTAAATATATTTTTATATTTTTAAATAATAAAAGAAAAGATAAATAAGTTTTCAAGGGTAGTTTATTCATTTCGGGATACAAATGTGGTTAAAGGTTAAAGTTAACAAAAGTCAAATGACGGTCAGGTATATTTATATAATTATTAGAAAAAAAAAATGAATATTTATACAATTACACTTAAATTCAGGATTGTTTGTGAAATTTACCCACCAAAATAACATCTCACTTTTACCCAAGGGCACTATTGACTTTCCATACCCCAAACATATTACAATTGGGATGTTTGTGTTTAAATAGGGCATTTATTTGAAAATTTACTTTATTAGATAAATAGAGGGTATGTTTATGCAATTAACCCTTTAAATGGTGGGGAAAAATAAGGTGGTGTTTGGATCAGTTTTTAAAAACTGTTTTTTGTTTTTAAAAACAAAAAACAACTAAAATGTTGTTTGGTTAAACATTTTACAAAACAGTTTTTGAAAACAAAAAACAATTTTTTAAAAGTTATAACTAAAAAGTTAAAAACAATTTTTTATTGTTTTCTATTGTTTTCAAAATAAACCTTAACTTTTCCCTCCAAATATCTATTTCACTCATTTTAAAAACAACAACCAAACACTTTTACATCGTTTTCCGTTTCAAAAAACTACTTTTAAAAAACACTACCAAACACATTACATTTTTAAAAACATCATTTTAAAAACATCATTTCCATTTTTAAAAAAAGTTTTCAAAAACACCATTTTAAAAACGATACCAAACGCACCCTAACTTTTTCACATGTGATTGTGATGGTCAACTTTGATATATTTTTTCCATGACAAAAATTAAGGAAATACCACTGATTATCCTTACCCCCTGTATTTGGAGCTGTCTTTGTAGTCGTTGATTTCGTCAGGTTCTAACAATCACTCACAATATTCGTGTTAGATTTCGAAAAACAAAAATAAAACCGTAAGATTTGATAATGACAAATTGGGATATTTAAAAGTTATTTTATAGAATCAAAGATTAAAATATAGGTTTGATATCTACTTGCTAACCATTTTGAAAGAAAATTAGGAAAGACATTGCTATTGACTAAAGCAATCCCATAAAGAAAATTATAAAGTCCCATACATGCTATTGGTGAAGAAAGTTCGGGTCAACGGTTAATATTCATAGGCAACATAATCACGGAGCAGATAATAAAACACGAGTATGTGCAGTTCAATGCTAGTTAGTCAACATATTCACACAGTTAGGCACTGTTCATTCAATTATTCCACAATTCAATGGGGCCATTGTCCAACCGATAAATGATTAAACAAAGCCATCAAATCTGTAGAGTTAGAAAACAAACAAGGAGAGAGGAAGATACACAGAGGCAAACAAATCAATCAACCTTCAACATTGAAGAATTCCATAATCAAATATTTTTATTACTTCAGTCTCAACATAATCATCAACAAGAATCAATAACTAGTTATGGAACTTAGCAGCAGTGGAGTTCTTATTGTTCTCTCGCTGCTGCCGTTTTGTTTTTGTTCAGAATTTGTTGCTGTTGATGCCATAGACACCATCACAGCTTCTCAACCCCTCAGAGATACTGAAACGATAACCTCTAGTGAAAGTGCCTTCAAGTTGGGATTTTTCAGCCCTGTTAATTCGACAAATCGCTACGTGGGAATTTGTTACAATGATAAATCCGAAGCTGTCATCTGGGTGGCTAACCGAAACAGGCCTCTCAAGGATGCATCCGGGGTTGTCACCATATCGGAAGATGGCAATCTTGTGGTGTTGAATGGACAGAAGGAAGTTCTATGGTCGTCAAATGTTTCGAATCCGGTGACTAATGCAAGTGCTCAGGTTTTAGGTTCTGGAAATCTTGTTTTGAACAACAACACCAGTGGGAGTATTTGGGAGAGTTTCGGACAACCAACTGATACATTAATGAGAAGGATGAGACTCAGTACTGATACAAAAACTGGTAAGAAAATTCAGTTGACTTCCTGGACAAGCAATTCTGATCCATCAATTGGGAGCTTCCCTGCAGGAATTAGTTTTCTCTTACTGTTCTGTGCTTGAAATTGTGATGTTGTTGATAAAATTTGTTCTCTCTGCAGATAAAAAAGACATGAAAGTAGTTGTCATTGTATCAGTGGTTGTAGGAGTTGTGGCCATTGCAATATGTACATTTTTCTTATGGTGGTGGATGGCAAAACGTAAAGGTAATTTGCTTTATAGCATTAATTAGTTTAATTACTTGATAGCATTTGCAATTTCGATCGAACAACCTCTTACTGTGTGTTTTGTGAATCAGCAATGAAGGAAAAAAGCAAGATGCCACAACTCCAGGATCTACCAGTGTTCAATTTTGAGAAGCTGGCTATTGCAACCAACAACTTCAACTTAACTAATAAGCTTGGGCAGGGTGGTTTTGGTCCTGTATACAAGGTAATCAATGGTTGTTAATCGAAACTTTACTAGCTGTTCAATATAGGGTCCGTCTCTTTTCAGATTGGTCCTAAAATTGTTTTCATAGTATATGTCATAGTTACTAATTTAAGTTCTTTTTGTACTGAATTCTAGGGAGTATTGCAAGATGGACAAGAAATAGCAGTCAAAAGGTTGTCAAAAGCATCTGGACAAGGTGATGGTAATTTCTAAGCTCCAACATATATAGAAACCTTGTTAGACTCCTAGGATGTTGCGTTGAAAGAGAAGAAAAGATGATGATATATGAATACATGCCCAACAAGAGCTTGGATGCATTTATCTTTGGTAGTTCATGTCATATGCTCTCTTCCTATTATCATTGACATTTCATCCATAAATGAATTTCTTTCTTAGCTTGCTTTCCCATTCACAATTGAAATATTGCATTTTGTGCTGTAATTGAAATATTGCAATTGAAAATGACAATTATTTGACTTGTTTAAATATAAACTTCCCTACATTAATTGTGAAATAGTGATGGTTTGAACAATATTACAGAAGACCAGGACTATTTAGATACATTACTGTCATCTCCAACACTTGATCATCCATATTATTGGTCAACAAAGAAGCAATTAGCAGTTATGGATCCTAGAAGCAGAAGTATTGCAGTGGCTCTTGTCCTCGTGTTATCTTGTTTTTATTCAAATTTGGGCAGTGCCTTAGACACCATCACATCTTCTCGACTCATCAGAGATAATGAAACAATCATCTCTAATGGCAGTGCCTTCGAATTGGGATTTTTCAGCCCCGTTAATTCTTCAAATCGTTATGTAGGAATTTGGTTCAATGATAGATCTGAAACTGTCATCTGGGTAGCCAACAGAAACAAGCCTCTCAAAGATGCATCCGGGGTTCTTAAAATATCGGAGGATGGGAATCTTGTGGTTTTGAATGGACAGAATGAAGTTCTTTGGTCATCAAATGTTTCAAAACCATTGACTAATGCAACTGCTCAGCTTTTAGACTCTGGAAATCTTGTCTTGGTCGATAGTACACATGGAATACACATATGGGAAAGCTTCCAAGATCCTACTCATACAGTCTTGTCGGGAATGAAACTAAGTACTAATAAAAGAACAGGCCAGAAAGTGCAGTTGACATCATGGAAAAACCCTTCTGATCCATCCCCTGGAAGCTACTCACATGGTATTGAATCTTCAAATATTCCTGAAGCTTTCACTTGGAATGATAGTCAGGTATACTGGCGGACAGGTCCATGGAATGGTGAATATTTTATTGGAGTAAATGGAATGGTCAGGTATACTTACAGTAATGATGGATTTCAACTTTTAGTAGATACCCAAGCAGATGCTGTTTCTTTCACTTATTCATTTCTGAACCTTTCTATGTTCTTTTCCTTGAGCTCACAAGGAAAAATTGAAGGAAGATATTGGAATGAAGGGAAAAAAAATTGGGATGTCAATTTTCAGTCCCTGCAAACTGAGTGTGATGTCTATGGATTGTGTGGGGCATTTGGAAACTGTAATCCAAAGAAAAATCCGATTTGCAGCTGTTTGAGAGGGTTTGAACCAAAGAATATAGAGGAATGGAATAGTGGAAACTGGACTAGTGGTTGTGTCAGAAAGAGATTATTGCAATGTGAGAAGATGAACCAAACCTGTGACAAGGTGGAAAATGATGGGTTTTTGAGGCTGGAGACAATGAAGTTTCCAGTTTTCGCGGCAAGGTCATTTGTCACTATAGAGAAATGCAGAGAGCTTTGTTTGAACAATTGTTCCTGCATAGCTTATGCATATGATGCTGGCATCGGCTGCATGACATGGACGGGAAGCTTAATTGACTTACAGAAGTTCTCCATTGGTGGGGCAGATCTTTATATCCGCTTAGCTCATTCAGAACTAGGTAAGTTCCTTGATGTCTTGTCGAATTATCTTGCTATTATGTTGTTAACTACAAATGTCTCTCTATGCTAATTTTGGGTTGATAAATTTATGCTTGCAACCTATTTGCAGAAAAGAAGAACAACAAAGTTGTTGTCATAGTACCAGTGGTTGCAGGAACGATTACCTGTGCAATCTGTATATTTTTCGTATGCAAGTGGATGACAAAACGTAAAGGTAAGGTTCTCTATCTTGATAGAGATGATGCATGTCCTGGCGAAAACTTGAACGAAGTTGAACTCCAAGATATACCACTATTCGATTTCGAGAAGTTGGCAACTGCAACCAACAACTTCCACTTAACCAACAAGCTAGGGCAGGGTGGCTTTGGCCCAGTATACAAGGTAACACTTGCTGATTAAAAAAATTGTTAGCTGTTCAGTACAGAAAGTAGTTACTGATTCAAGTTTTTAATAGGGAGAGTTGCAGGACGGAAAAGAAATAGCAGTGAAAAGACTATCGAAAGCCTCTGGACAAGGGCTTGAAGAATTTAAGAACGAAGTGTTGGTTATTTCTAAGCTCCAACATCGAAACCTTGTTAGACTCCTTGGATACTGTGTTGGCAGGGAAGAAAAGATGCTGATATATGAATACATGCCTAACAAAAGTTTGGATGCATTACTGTTTGGTTAGTCAAGCCATATCTTACAATTTCATAGAATCACAGTAACTTCTCAACAATATTTTGTTTTCTTAGTCATTTTAAATGTAATATTTTGGTAACTTCACCTATTAACTTCATCCATACAGATCCACTCAAACAAGAACTTTTGGATTGGAGAAAACGCTTCAACATTATTGAAGGAATAAGTCGAGGTCTCCTTTATCTTCATAGGGATTCTAGACTAAGGATTATACATAGAGATCTAAAGCCAAGTAACATCTTGTTGGATAAAGAACTAAATCCAAAGATTTCCGACTTTGGCATGGCAAGAATTTTCAGAGGCAATGAAGATCAAGCCAACACTATAAGAGTTGTTGGAACATAGTAAGTAACCGTACTTATTTGTTACATTCAACTAGATTCTAAAATCATGGGATGAACATAAAATACTTAAAGATGTGTTAATTATGAAATGCAGTGGTTACATGTCTCCTGAATATGTAATGGAAGGACGTTTCTCTGAGAAATCTGACGTCTTCAGCTTTGGAGTTTTGTTGTTAGAGATTGTTAGCGGTAGAAGAAACACATGTGTTTTTCATGATGCAGAGTCTTTGAGTCTTCTAGGCTATGTAAGTCCACTAAACTCTATCTCCCTCCATGTTCACCGATAATAGGGTCTAACATATATAGACAATGTTCACCTTTTCAGGCATTGAAATTGTGGAATGAAAACAATATTGTTGCTTTAATAGATCCGGTGATCTCCGATCCATGCTTTCAATCAGAGATTTCAAGATGCATACATGTTGGACTATTGTGTGTTCAAGAGTTTGTGAAAAACAGACCAACCATGTCAACTGTTATTTCCATGCTTAACAGTGAAATTGTGGATCTTCCCACTCCAAAGCAATTGGCATTTACAGAAAGACGAAATTTCGAAGAAGAGTCCTCTCAACAGAGTCAGAAAAGATGTTCTATTAACTATGTCACCGTTACTATTGTCACTGAAGGTCGATAGTAAGGAAGTTCTTGAGTCACAGAAAAGAAAAATTCCAACTCCAGCAATTATACAAGTGGGACTTTTGTGTGTGCAAGAATTTGTGAAAGACAGACCAACCATGCCATCAGTTTTTTCCATGCTTAACAGTGAAATTGTGGATCTTCTTACTCCAAAACAACCAGCATTCACTGAAAGGCAGAATGCCTTGGATACAGAGTCCCGGAAAAACCGTTCTGTTAATTATGTCACCATTAGTGTCATTAGCGGCCGATAGCTTCAAGTTCACATGTATTCTTTTTTCTCCTCATTACATATTTTTTTGCCTGATGGCAATTGTAATATATCAAAAGATCAATTTGTTTCCTTCAATCATAATAAGAAAATTCTATTCAATCTGATGTAACTTAATAGAATATGCATATCTGATCCCTGTAATTGAAAACTATATTTTCGTTGAAACATCAGAGTTCCTGAAACAATCATCTCTAATGGCAGTGCCTTCATATTGGGATTTTTCAATCCTGGTAATTCTTCAAATCACTATGTAGGAATTTGGTACAATAAAAAATCTGATCCTATCGTCTGGGTTGCTAACAGAAACAAGCCTCTCAGCGATGCATCTGGGATAGTTACCATATCAGAACATGGAAATCTTGTGGTTTTGAATGGACAGAATGAAGTTCTTTGGTTGTCAAATGTTTCAAATTCAGTCAATAACGTAAGTGCTCATCTTTTAGATACTGGAAATCTTGTCCTCCGTGATATCACCACTGGAATCAGCATATGGGAAAGTTTCCAAGAACCTACTGATACATTCATGGCAGGGATGAAACTAAGTAGTCATATGAGAACAGGTCCGATAGTGCAGCTGAGAACATGGAAAAGCCCTTCTGATCCATCCCCTGAAGCTTCTCACTTGGCATCGATCCTTCAAATATTCCTGAATCTTTCATTTGGAATTATAGTCGCGCACATTGGCGTATAGGTCCATGGAATGGTCTGCTATTCGTTGGAGTAAGTGAGATGTCTTCTTTCTATCTTGATGGATTTCAACTTTTTTTGGATGACCAAGCAGGAGTTATTTGAAAGGTCCAGCTCCATAATTATCCCAAGCCCAGTATCCAAACCCAAACCTAAGCCCAAATTCAAACACAAAAGCTTATCAGATCCAATCCAAGTTCGGCCCATGACCAAGTGTGGAATTTGAATTGAAAATTCCATGCTGGAGACAATGAAGTTGCCAGTTTTCGCGGCAAGGTCATTTGTCACTATAGAGAAATGCAGAGAGCTTTGCTTGAACAATTGTTCCTGCATAGCTTATGCATATGATGCTGGCCTCAGCTGCATGACATGGGCGGGAAGCTTAATTGACATACAGAAATTCTCTTGTGAAGGGGGAGATCTTTATATTCGATTAGCTCATTCAGAACTAGGTAAGTTCCATGCTAATTGCAGCTCTATCTCCACCTCCACATCTTCTCTTTCTTCTTCTTACAACTTCCCCAGAATCCATCATTTCACAAGCTGTTAACACGACACGAATACCAATAGCGAACAGCACCAAAATATAAAATGACTAAATGGGATCACTTAGAGTGTAAACTGAACTGAACTGGGTTTGGTTATGTTGTATGAATAATCGCTTTTTCTTGAGTCCCCTTATCTTAGGGTGTAGTCACATAATCTTGACCCCAGATTCCTGGACCCTTGTATATATATTTTCTTCTGAATTCTTTGCACCTTTTACTAATACTAACTCACTCTCAGCTCACAGCTCTAAGCTCTCAGTTCATGACCTTGTTCCACTGCTTTTGGCATCTGTTTTTTAGTTTTTGTTTTTCAATGCTGCTTTGTTCATTCTGTTGTTACTCTTATGACATGTTGCTGTTGCTATTATGTTGATGATTACAAATGTTTCTATATGCTAACTTCGGGTTGATAAATTTATTCTTGTCCTATCTGCAGAAAAGAGGAACACCAAAGTTCTTATCATAGTACCAGTTCTTGGAGGAATAATTACCATTGCAATCTGTGCATTTTTCTTACAGAGGTGGATGTCAAAACGTAACGGTAATATGCTTATAAGTACAGGCTTTCTAAATTGATAGCTAGTTATTTGAAATTTCCATCAACTCCCCTCTTACAATGTCTGTGACTTTCAATCAGCATTGAAAGAGTAAAGCAAGGTCCTACAACTTGATAAAGGAGAAGCAGATACAACAGCTTCTGGTGAAAATTTGAATGAAGTTAAACTCCCTGATTTACCACTTTTCAATTTTTTGAAGCTGGCAAATGCAACAAACAATTTCCACTCAGCCAATAAGCTTGGGCGGGGTGGTTTTGGCCCAGTATACAAGGTAACAGTTTGCTCAATATGAATTTATTAGCTGTTCAGTACAAACAAGTAGTTACTGGTTTAAGTTTTTATTAGGGAAAGTTTCGGGATGGAAAGGAAATAGCAGTGAAAAGATTATCAAAAGCCTCTAGACAAGGGGTCGAAGAGTTTATGAATGAGGTTATGGTTATATCTCAGCTTCAACATCGAAACCTTGTTAGACTTTTAGGGTGCTGTGTTGATGGAGAAGAAAAGATGTTGATATATGAATACATGCCTAACACAAGTTTGGATGTCTTTCTCTTCGGTTAGTTATGATTTATCTTCAATGTTAGAATGAAATATTTTGGTAACATCACCAATCAACTTGTCTTTTTACATATTTGGTTATAATTCATTTAGATCCACTCAAACAAGAGCTTTTGGATTGGAGAAAACGCTTCAACATTATTGAAGGAATAAGTCGAGGTCTACTTTATCTTCACAGAGATTCTAGACCGTGGATTATACATAGAGATCGTAAAGCAAGTAATATCTTGTTGGATGAAGAACTGAATCCAAAAATTTCAGATTTTGGGACGGCAAGGATTTTCGGAGGCAAACAAGATCAAGCCAACACTTCAAGAGTTGTTGGGACATAGTAAGTAGTTATGCTTTGTCTAAATTATAATATCATGGGATTAGTTAATAAGATTTGAATGAGTTGACTATGAAATGCAGTGGTTACATGTCTCCTGTCTTGTAAGAAAAAATTGCACACACAAATCTAAACACACAGATAATATGAAAGCAATAAGAAGAAATGACGACACCAAAGATTTTACGTGGTTCAGCAATTTGCCTACGTTCACGGAGTGCACCGCACTCAATCCATTACTTTCAAAGTTGATTACAATCTCTCTGTCTCTCTCTCAGTCTCTCTACAATTTGTTCTCTATCTCTCTAGCAATATTTTCTCACACACATTAGGGTTTACATAATGGTGGTATTTATTTGGGAGCACTAGGGTTGGCCAAATCCTAATTGGGATCTATTTCCTTTTCCTCTTTCTTCACTGTGTAAATTCTTAGTGCACGCGAATTTACGTCGGACCGCTGCCATAGCCACAGCGCTCTCGCAGCACTCCTTACAGCGGTACCTACTAGAGACAGAACGCTGTCTCAACCGCTGTCGAGAAATTAGCAGCGCAATGTGCAACGCAAAACACTGGTCAGACCGCTGCCTTGTCGCTTCCAAAATTCGCAGTGCCATGCGCAGCGATTGCACAATTTGCAAACCGCTGCCACACACGCTGCATATTACACAGCGTGATCCATATTCAATTTGCTTCCTTGTTTGTCTTCATCTGCACAATTCACGCATTATAAATGCTTTGCTTTTTTCAATTTTGTACACAAAATGACAAAAGCCACCTAACTTGCTTATATTTGTTGACTTAAAAAGTCTTCACACAATAATCCCAACAATCTCCCACTTGAAGACTGAAAACCAATAAAAGTTCTCCATCCTTCCTCGATGACTTAGTGGATAAATAACGGTGCGCTCATCCCCCACGTCTTCACTCTTGAAGACCCACTGAAGCTGCACACAACTCTAGTTTCTCAATAGTGACTGGCTTGGTTAACATATTAGCCGGATTCTTGCTACCTGCTATCTTCACAAGCTTTAACACACCTTCTTCGATTAACGATCGAATGAAATGGTAGCGTAGGTCTATATGCTTAGTCCTAGAATGGAACGTCGAATTCTTGGCCAAGTGTATTGCACTCTGACTGTCACCAGAGCCGTCTCCAGACATTTTGGGGCCCGAGCGATTTTATGACATTAACAAAATTCGGGGCCCTATATAAAATTATTATCATTAACATAAAATAATAATAATAATAATTCGAGTCAAAATCAACATGTAGAAATTAATTGAAAACAAAAATCATACCTTCGATAAGTTCGATTCTTCAAACGGCAACAACTCCAAGAAGAAAACAGAGAGGCAGAGAGAAGAAAAGAGAGAGCAAAGTGAAGGTTTTGAATTTTGATTCGTAATTCGTTTAGCGGGTGTTATATATATATATATATATTTAATAGTGCAGTGATGTCATGGTCTCAGAATCATATTGGGCCTTTAAAGTTTTTTTTATTAATTGAGGCCCTAAAGATCATTAACAAATATTAGGTCACAGTGATGTCATGGTCTCAGAATCATATTGGGTCTTTAAAGTTTTTTTTTTTTTTTATTAATTGAGGCCCCAAAAGATCATTAACAAATATTGGATCATGAGCCCCTAAATGAGAAGAAGAAAATTGCATCAGTTGGGGGCCCCAGCATTTTGCTGGGTTGGCTGCCCTTATGGGCCGGCCATGACTGTCACTGTGCAATACATTCATCACTTGATCGAATCCCAACTCAGCTAACAAACCTTGTAACCATATCAGCTCCTTGCTTGATTCTGTCACAGCCACGTACTCTGCTTCAGTTGTAGAGATTGTCACTATCTTCTGCAACTGTGACATCTAACTAATCGCGGTACTAGCCATTGTAAACACATATCCGGTGGTACTTTTTCTATGGTCCACCTCTCCAACAAAATCTAAATCCACATAACCTTCCAGCTTGAGTTCGTCTCTTCTGAAAGTTAGACATCTCTCTGTCGTACCCCGTAAGTATCTTAGGAATCACTTCACGGCCTCCCAGTGAGGCTTGCCTGGATTTGACATGTAACGGCTCACAACTCCCACTGCATGGGAAATATCTAGTCTTGTGCAAGTCATGGCATACATTAGGCTTCCAATGGCTGAAGCATAAGGAACTTTAGCCATGAAGTCCTTCTCTTCTTCCGTCTTCGGACTCTGGTCCTTGGACAACCTGAAATGACTAGCCAAAGGTGTTCTTACCGATTTTGCATCACCCATGCTGAATCTCTACAACACCTTCCGAACGTACTCTGCTTGTGAAAGCTTCAATGTACCTTCCTGTTCGTTTATGCTAATTCTCATTCCAAGAATCTGCTTTACTGCACCTAAATCCTTCATCTTGAACTCACTCGAGAATTGCTTCTTCAAATTGTTAATCTCTTCTAAATCTGCACCAACTACTAACATGTCATCAATATAAAGTAGCAAGATAATAAAATTTGACTTAACCTTTTTGAAGTAACAACAGTGGTTAGCATTGCATCTCAAATATCCATTGTCTTGCATAAACCCATCAAACTTCTTGTACCACTGTCGAGGAGCTTGTTTTAAACCATACAAGCTCTTTGTTAACCTACACACCAACTCTTCCTTGCCCTCTTCTGCAAACCCCTCCGGTTGCTTCATGTATATTTCTTCCTCCAAATCACCATGAAGAAAGGCAGTCTTCACATCTAACTGCTCCAAATATAATCCTTTTGCTGCGACAATACTTAACATTAACCAGATTGTAGTTAGTTTAACAACAGGAGAAAAAATTTCAGAGTAGTTAATACCTTCTATTTGTTGGAAGCCTTTGACCACTAGTCGTGCCTTGTATCTCTTGGAACCATCATGTTCCTCTTTGATCTGAAACATCCACTTATTCTGTAGGGCTTTCTTTCTTTCAGGTAACTTGGCTAACTCCCAAGTTTGATTAGAAATCAACGACTTCATCTTATCCTTCATTGCAAGCTCCCATTTGCTCGCATCTTTTCCCTGATATGCCTCATCATAACACTCAGGTTCCCCTACATCTGTCAACAACATGTATTGCAAGTACTTCCTATTTGGTATAGGAGTTCGAGTTGATCTTCTTACTGCACTCTCAGCCTGTGTCACTGTAACGTCTCTATGTGGGATAGGATCATGAACATGGAGCGGCACACCTTGTTCTTCATCATTCTGATTAACTAGTTCCATGACCCTATTATCTGACACATCATTCGACCCAAAGTACTCTGGCTCTTCTGGCTCAGACACCTGTGTGTTTTTGTCTTTGTACATAACCCTTTCATTAAAGATAACATCTCTACTTCTGATCATCTTGCGATTTTGGTCATCCCACAGCTTGTAACCAAATTCATTTTCTCCATAGCCCACCAAAGTACACTTCATTGACTTGGCGTCTAGCTTATTCCTCGCATGATCACCTATGTTGACGGTGAAATTTGGATTGCCACGCACTCAACAATTATATCAATTTAATATAAAACAAGAAAATTAAGAACACATGCAAAAAACGAGTTTTACGTGGAAAACCCTTGAATGGGAAAAAACCACGGCGCCCCTGAGGGCAGAAGGATAATACTAGGTTTTTGTTGGTTTGTTACACGCTCAGATCTCTCACAATTGCTCTCTTTTCTCTCTTTTAATTACTGAACCCCTTCCTCGTGGGATAGGTGGTTCTATTTATACATGTTTACTTCGGGTTTCCCCTTGTTGATTTGTACTAGGATCCTTTCTTGTCACGGATTGGGTCTACTTTCCTTTTTATGATTCCTTGTTGCTCTGGGTCTTCTAAAAGTTTAGGGTTTACTTCTGTGTTTCTGCCGAGTCGGTTCAAGCCCAGTGTGCTGGTCCAGCGAGTACCTTTATTTTCTGGGTATTGAGAATTTGGCGAGCATACTTCTATATTCGGCGAGTAGGTATTTAGCTTCGGCGACCATGTCTTTGACTTCCTTCTGGTTTAAGCTATTTTATCATTCTGACTTGTCAGACTTCTTCCCTTGACCCGGTCAATGAATGACGTGGCAGTCTTTTGTTAGCTCTTTTGATGACGTGTCAAGTTAGCGAATTTATACATACAACAATACCCCCATAAATACTTCGAGCTGGGCGAATGACTTGTTCTTCCCACTTCGTTTGCCTCTGCGAGTAGTATTTATAAGACTTCAGCGCATTTGTGTAATAACTCACTCTTTCCTTTTTTACCACGCGTTGTTTCATTTAATTGATTCTTCTGGTGCAAGCTTTCAATTTGAGCCACACAATTTTTAGTGCTTCCATTTGTTTTGACAGACGAAGAGACATTCTGATTGCTTGGTTGTCCCCGAGATGCCACGTGTTCCTTACTTGGTGGTGGCTGTTGTGGCTGGTCACTGTAGCCGTCATTCTCATTAATTGCATATCATTTACTTGATTTCTTTTTTGTTTTTGAATTTCGAAGTTCCCCCTTTTGACGCCTAAACGTTTCTTCTTCTCCTTTATCTCCTCATATCTCCATTAATTTATTTTCTCAGAAAAACAGAGCTCCTTCATCGTCTCTCTTTTCTTCTTCCTCAGAGGTTTCTGCCAAAAGTTTTTATTTTTTTATTTTTTTATTTATCTTCTTGTCAGACAGCTTGTTTCGAAATCGATCGTGGTGATTTCTCAGCGTTCCCAAACCTTCTGCTCATCCTCCGATCTTAGGGTTTCCTGGTGAGTTTTTATGGATCCCTCATTACGCTCTTTTCTTTTTAATCGGATGATGCAAGCTATGGAGCTTGGTGATAAGTGTACTGCGGACAAAATTGAGTCTCTGATTCGCAATTTTCGTCTGGATTCTTTGGTCCCGATTTTCGTTTATATTCCATCTTTTGAGGATACTTTTAATCCTGACATCTCTCCTCTGTCTTTTGACAGTGATTCTCCAGCAATGCTGAGATCTCCTAAAACCACAAGCAGTAAACGACGCGCCTCTAGGGCTCCTCGTGAATCTCTGCTGGATGTGCAGACGGTTGTTGACTCTGATGTTAAAGACCATCAGAGGGATAGGCTGCTTTTCTCGCCAACTCGCCCGTGTTCTTTTGACACGGAAGTAAATGTAGTCGGCGAGGGCGAGCTTCGTAAATACAAGAGTCGCTTTGACATTCCAGACTCGGTGACTCTTATGTTACCCGGCGATCCGGCTGTGTGGAATCCCCCTTAAAACGCAGTCGCCATTTACGGAGCCATGCTCAGCTGTGGGGTCACCCTCCCTCTTCAGTCTTTTATCGCGAGGTTTCTCGCCGAGGCTCAGATCGCACCGGCACAACTTGCTCCAAACAGCTACAGGATATTGATGTGCCTGTGCCTTATGTGGAAGCTGAAGGGTTATGGGCCTCCTACACCCCGCGAGATCCGCCATTTCTATACTCTAAGACAGGCGGGCAATGGTGGCACATACTTTCTTCTCTCCTTGCCGGTGGAGAACTGGATTCCTGAGGGTGTGGCGAACCCTGGTCAGGTTGAGGTCTCCAGTGATGAGAAGAAGAAGGGTTTCATCTGGGGCTTCCCTACTTCAAACAAAAGGTGGAAAAACAGTTGGTTTTTCACCGGCGGCGAGTGGGGTCGAGATGTACCCGCTCTCAGTCTCCGTAATCTTTTGGCGAGGAAGGTTCCCAGGCATTTCACATCTCCTGAAGCCTGGTCGAAAGCGGCCCCTGTTTTGATGGATAGGGAGGTTTCTCACCTGGCCGCGGCGGCTGTTCTTCCTTTGGATTCGAGGGGTAGATCCTTCCTCTTAGATGAGGAGAAAATGATTTCTTCTGAAATTTTCACACGGCTACATGCAAGGCTTCCTCGCTGTAAGTCTTGCTCTGTTCCTCCTTTGTTTTATTGCTTCATTTTATCCTTTTAGTTGACACTTGGTTTTATTTTCCTTGCAGTGTGTGATTTTGACACCGTTTGTGACTTGCAAGCACGGACGGTGAAGAATTCCGAGGCTACCAGCAAGAGACATGCTGCTGGTTTGGCTAATGATGGAATCGCTGGTCCTGATGGCGATGATCACTCAGACGGCGAGGAGGCCGGTGATATTTCTAGGGGTGGTGCTGAGTCTGGGTGACCCCCTATGCATGCAGAGAGTGCTGTGAATACTCCTGCTGCACCTGCTGCTGTTACCCCCAGCCGTAAAGGCAAGGAGAAAGTAGGTGCCTCAAGGGGGGTTGGTAGTGTTGAAGGGAGGCGTGTCGAGCCAGGGCCATCGCCTGTTCGCCCGAAGGTTGTCGCGAGTACTCCTGCTGCTGCTTCTACTCCTGCTGCGAGTACTGCGACTTTTCCTGCTGCCACATCCCCCAATCGTAAAGGAAAAGAGAAGGTGGGGGTTTCAGGGGTGGCTAGCGACATCACCATTTTGACGTAAATGTTCCTGAAATCCCTCCAGACCCTTCAAGCGACCTGATCCCCAGAGCTGGTAGAGGCAAACGTCCGGCGGAGGGCGCGCCTGACCACACTGCTCAACCTCTAAAACGGGCGTCAAGGGTCGTGCAGTTCGTTGTTTCTTCAGATGAGGAGGTCGCTGAGGAGCCTGTGCTCGCCGAGGCTCCTTCTGCTGAGACGACTGTTCCTGGGGTTTCTGTTGAAAAACTAGATCCGGCGGAGTCTTCCCTTCCGGAGGGGGTAAATAATCTTGATGCTTCTACCATTCCCCAAGCTGGTGCGACCCCTCCTCCGGCAACCGCGGATGGGCCGGGTGCCTCTTTTATTGGTCAGCCTGGACCACCTGGTCGAGGGGAGCCCACTGAGAAACCAGGGGTCATCGAGACATGATAAGGCTACTGCGTCTGGTTCAAGCGTTGCTCATGAAGCTCCTCCCGTTGATCCAACTGGGGCTGGTGAGGGAGTAGAGACTGTCTCCCTTTCGAATTTTACAGCTGCTGAGATTTGTACATATATAATGAACAATAACGTTTATGTTGGCGAGGATTGGGAGGAGCTGAAGAAAAGATCCTGCAACAGAAAAATGGAATTTTTCTTCAACTGCCATTCGCTGGTGAGTTCCTTGCTGTGCTTTTAAATATTTTTTGTTCTTGCGTTTCCTAACTTCTGCTTTTCTCTTTTCAGTTGCTGTCCGAGTTGGCTGATAATTACAGGCGGGGAAATTTTTTGTCGAAGGACATGAGGCGCCTGCAGGAACAAACCTCTACTTTAGCAGCTGAAAAGCTTTCTATGGAGGAAAACCATACTCAGCAGCTTGCTCAGCTGAGAGAGTCCGCGGATGGTTATCTTTCAGCTCAGCTGGCTGCTGACGAGAAATTAGGTGCTGCTGAGGAAGAAGTTCGTTTGCTGCGAGAGCAACTCTCCGCTAGTCAAGAGTCACTGGCAGCACGTTTTGAGACTGAGCGACTGGCTGAGGAGGCGAAAGAGAGAGCTGAACGCGAGGCGTTGGACTTGCGCAACCAGTTAACCTCGCAAGAAGTTATTTTGAACGATCTAAAGGCTGTGTTGGAGGTTGAAGCGGTTGATCGCTTCAAGCGGTCCCCTGCCTATGACGCCCTGTTGTTGCGCGAGTTTGAGAAGGGCATGAGGCAAGTGAAAAAGTTCTTCGCTATGAAGGATCACTCCAACGATAAAGCTTTGAGGCGTTTCGACAGGTCTTTTCAACAACACATGGCCGATGGGGTGGGCTCGATTAAAGAGCAGACAAAACGATGGAGAGCCCACTGCCGTTATAATAGGACTGAACCTCATCCTATGCATCTGGAGATCCCCAGCAAGCGTGCTTTTAACACTTACTATTCGGGTCAGAAAGACAGTTTCTCTGGTTCTGGTGCTGAGCCTGACTTAGGCCCTGCTGCTGGAAGGGATTATGAGCCTTTCATTCTAGAAGAGGATGAGGAGGTCATCTGGCCTTCAGAAGAGGAGATTGAGGATGAAGAGGACAGCGAGGTCCCTCCTGTAGCCGGTTGAGTATTTTTGTCTAGGACTGTATACTTTGCTTTCTTTTTGTACCTCTATTTGTAATTCTTTGATTTGTAAATAACTTTTTATTCAAGTTATAAACTTTTATTCAAGTTCTTTTTAGCATATTTTATAGCTTTGTTCAGCTGCCTTTGCTATATTTTCGGCATACTCAGTGTTTGTCAGGACGTATCCGACTATGCACCAAGTTTTTTAGCATGTCTTATATCTTTTATTCAGCTGCCGTTGCTGTATTTTGGCGTACTCAGTGTTTTGGCAGGATTTATCCGACCATGCACCGAGTTTTTAACATGCTTTTTGTTTGTTCAGCTGCCATTGCTGAGTTTTGGCTTTTATTTCTCGCCAGTCATCGCTGCAGCGAGCATAAAACTCGTTCTTATGTGATGATAGCTATGTGTGATGGCGAATGCCTTTTGCGTTTGGCGAGTCAGAATCGAGAATCTCTTAGTAATAAATTACTCTTTATTGAATACTTCCTGCAACTTTGTTAACATAGTCATAAAGAAAAAATGCTAAAACGAACAACTGCTCTAAGAAAAAATAAAAGGAATTCAAAAGATTCTGACTTGTCCCTTATATTAAGGATAATATATCTTCAAGTACTGCGCATTGCACGGACGGGGTAGCTCGCCAAATCCTTCTCGAGTAATGCGATATGCCCCGTGGCCAGCTATCCCCGTAATCTTATAAGGCCCTTCCCATTTGTCTGCGAGTGATCCTGCAGCCTTGTCTCTTGTTCCTGGATTCACCCTCTTCAGTACTAAGTCACCAAGTGTGAACCTCCTTTCACGCACATGCGAGTTGTAATATCTGGCTACCCTCTGTTGATACGCCGCATTCCTTATTTGTGCGCGCTCCCTTCTTTCTTCTAACTCATCTAGGCCGCACTTTAGCATATCAATGTTGATTTCTGGCTGAAAGAGTTGTACCCTTGGTGAAGAGAATGATGTTTCCACGGGAATAACAGCTTCAGCTCCGTAAGCCATGGAATACGGGGTTTCGCCTGTTGAACCCCTTTCTGTTGTTCGATATGCCCAGAGCACTTGTGGTAATTTATCCGCACAGCTGCCCTTTTTGGTTGCCAATTTAGCTTTCAGGTTGTGCTTTATGATCTTGTTCACTGCTTCAGTCTGGCCATTCGTCTGTGGATGTGCTGGAGAAGCGTAGTAGTTGTTGATGCCATACTTATCACATAGTTCCCTGAATTTCCTGCCATCAAATTGGGTCCCATTGTCCGTGATGATGGTGTTTGGTATCCCGAATCTGTATAGGATATTTTTCTTCACAAAGCTTATGGTGTTTGCTTCTGTTATATGTACCAACGGCTCGGCTTCTACCCATTTTGTAAAATAATCCACGGCTACTATGACATGCTTTGCTCCTCCAGTTGCTGTTGGCATTGGGCCGATCAAGTTTATTCCCCACATGGCGAATGGCCAAGGCGAGGTAATACTTTGCAGGAGCTCAGGTGGTTTTCGGATGTTATTGGCGATTTTCTGACACGCTTCACATCTCGTTGCCACCCTTTTGGAGTCGACGAACAGAGTTGGCCAGTAGAAACCCTGTCTTAATGTTTTGTGGGCTAGGCTGGCACCCCCAGCATGGTTCCCACAATTTCCACTGTGTATGCTTCTCAGGATACCTTCTGCTTCTTCAGGTCCGACACATCTCTGCAATGCCCTCGAGTATCCCCTTTTGTACAGTTCTCCATTGAGTACTGAGTATCTTGTAGCTCTGTATTTCAACCGCTTTGCCTCTAATGGGTCACTTGGGAGTATATCATTGACGAGATATTCTTTAATTGGTGTGATCCAGCTGTTCCTTTCACCAAAGACTGCCCCGACTTCCTTTGTTTTAACTATACTCGGCTGCAATAGGCGGATCATAGAGATATTGTTGGGCCAGATGTTGATCGTGGCAGATGCCAATTTGGCTAAGGCATCAGCCTTTTCATTTTCTTCTCTGGGGACATGAACAATTATGTACTATTTAAATCTTTCTAACAGCTCCTTTGCCAATTCCAGGTAAGTGATCATGCTTTCATCTCTCGCCTGGTATTCATCTAGTACCTGATTGACAACAACTTGAGAGTCGCTGAAAATTTCCACCTCGTCTGCTCCTAAGACTCTGCTAATCTTTAAACCTGCTATGAGTGCCTCGTACTCAGCTTGATTGTTGGTGGCTTTGAAGTCAAAACGCAAGGCACATTCGATTGAGTCTCCTTCCGGGGTTGTCAGCACTACACCTGCCCCGCTGCCGTGCGTGTTTGATGAGCCATCAACGCGAAGTTGCCATTTGAATATTTTCTTATTTTGCTCCACCATCATTCTCGCCACCTATATGCTTGGTTCGGTGAACTCTGCTACGAAGTCTGCCACTGCCTGGGCTTTAATTGCTGTCCTTGGGAGGTACTCCACATTGAATTCACTTAATTCGATCGCCCACTTTGTTAATCGACCGGATACTTCTGGTTTCTGCAGGATTAACTTCAGTGGGCAGTTGGTGTATACCCTGATTCTATGAGCTTGGAAATATGGTCTTAGCTTCCTTGCTGCTGTTATTAGGGCGAGTGCCATTTTTTCTACCGGCGAGTACCTTGTTTCGGCTGGTAATAGTGCTTTGCTGGTGTAGTATACTGGCTTTTGGATTCCATCTTCCTGTCGCACTAGCACGGAACTTGTGGCTGCTTCAGAGACGGACAAGTACATGTACAATGTCTCTCCTGTTTCTGGTTTTGATAGCAGTGGTGCCTGTCCAAGGTAATCTTTCAAGGCCTGGAAGGCTTTTTCGCAATCCTCATTCCACTCGATTCCCTTTCCTTTTTTTAAAGCTTTGAAAAATGGTAGGCATCGGTCTGTTGACTTGGCTATGAATCTGCTCAGCGATGCTAGGCACCCCATGAGTTTTTGGACATCTTTCAGAGTCTTTGGCGAGATCATTCTCGCTAGTGCTTGGATTTTTTTCAGGGTTCACCTCTATTCCTCTTTGGTGTACTTGATATCCGAGAAACCTCCCGGACGGCACGCCGAATACACATTTTGCTGGATTCAACTTCATTCCATACTTGACCAGTACGTCAAACGTTTCCCTCAGGTCATCTGCATGTCTATCTGCGGTGACGCTTTTTGTCAGCATATCGTCAACGTAGACCTCCATATTTCTCCCTATTTGCCTGGCGAACATTTTGTTGACCAAGCGCTGATAAGTTGCCCCAGCGTTCTTCAGGCCGAATGGCATAACTGTGTAACAATACAACCCCTGATCTGTGGTGAACGCTGTCTTCTCTTCGTCAGGCTTGTGCATCTTTATCTGGTTATATCCTGAATATGCATCCATGAAGCTCAACGTCTCATGTCCGGCTGTTGCATCGACTAACTGGTCAATCCTTGGTAGCGGGAAGCAGTCCTTGGGGCAGGCTTTATTCAGGTCGGTGAAGTCGACGCACATCCTCCATTGATTGTTTTTCTTTTTTACTAAGACCACATTCGCCACCCATTTCGGGTACTTAACCTCTCTAATTGACCCTGCGGCGAGCAACTTTGACACTTCCTCTTTTATCGCTGCACTTCTTTCTGGGTTGAAGCTTCTCCTTTTCTGCACCACCGGTTTGCATTTCTCATTCACAGCCAGATTGTGAGAAATTATGCTTCTATCAATCCCTGGCATGTCTTCGTGGCACCAAGCGAAAATCCCTCTATATTCTTTTAACAAGTTCATCACATCTTTCTTAACTTGTTCAGTCAGCCTTGCTCCGATCTTTACTGTTTTATCTGGTTCCGTTTCATCTAGAATAATCGACTAAGTCGGTTCTTCTTTCTCTCTGCTCATTTTGTCTCTTGGGTCCAGTTCTAAGTTTTCCGGATTATCTTCCTGCACTTCCATGTCTACTTCGAATATGTTCAAGGTTTCCATCCCTGCTTTATCTTTGAAGATTGATAAGTTGGCACGGCGAGCCATCTCCTGTGACCCTCTCAATTCTCCGACGCCGAATTCTGTAGGGAACTTTATTTTCAACGCATGGGTTGAAGTAACAGCTCGAGCTTTGTTAAGAAACGGTCGGCCAAGTAAAGCATTATACGGCCAATTATGGATGTCAACCACGACAAAGTCCAACAGGATTGTTCACCGACATGGTGCTGTACCAAATCTCACTGGCAGTTTCACAGTTCCTAACGACCTAACTTCTGCGCCACCGAATCCCTTTAATGGCACATGGAATGGTTCAAGATCTTTCCTGTCCAGCCGCAACTCATCATATACTCTGGCACTTAAAATATCAGCCGAACTTCCATTGTCAATCATCACCCTAAGGACATCCCTATGGGCTATTCGAACCCCCACGACGATTGCATCGTTAGGCTTTGCATCAATTCCGTCTGAGTCTTCTGCTGTAAACGTTATGGGATCATGTCCTTCTCTTCCTTTCTTGGGGTTTCTTTGCACAGAATTGATCTCCATGCCCCTGCCTTCATACATTACTTCTCGAACCTCCGACATCCTTTCTCAATTGCTCCTCCCAGTGTGAGGTCCGCCGAAAATGGTGTTTATGGTTGCGTTAGGGCTGTTCCTCCTTGGACTCTTCCTGTCCTGCCCGTTTCCTTGACGGCTATCTTGGCGACCACCGTGCTTGTCCCCTTTCAAGGCAAAGTCCTTCAGGTGCCCATCTCTGATCAGGCTTTCAATGTGATCGCGCAACTGAAAACACTTTGAAGTTTCATGTCCATGATCTTTGTGGAATCGACAATACTTAGTTGTATCTCTCCTGGCATTCGCTGATTGCTGTCGAGGGTATTTGGTGAGTTCTTTGTCTTCTACCACAGACAATATCTCCTCCTGGTCGCTAGTTAAAGGGGTGTAATGGTTGTACCTTCCTCGAAACTTATTGGCTCGAGTGTTTCCTCTGCTTTCTCTTGAATATCCCTTTTGGCCCTTCTCATCTTTCTGGCGATCACGTGATTGCATCTTTTTGTCGTCCTTATGGTCTGTTTTCAAGTCAGGCTTGTGCCCATGTACGTAGCTACCCCCTTGCGCTACTTCTTCTTCCTCTGCCAGTGCATAGTCGCCAGCTATTTCCATCATCTCCTCGTAAGTTTTAGGTCTATCTCTTCGCAGGTCAAAGGATAATCGTCCACTCTGCAGCCCATTGGTGAAAGCGGCGATTACAGCTACATCACTGGCATCCTCAATTTGAGCTACTTCCTTCCCGAACCTGGCTAGATACTTATTGATTGACTCATTGCATTCCTACTTCAAGTTTGACAGATGAGCGAGTGACTTTCTTCTTTGGACACTTCCCATGAATTGCCTTATGAGTGCCTTACTGAGGTTTGAGAAGCTGCTTATGGTTCCGGGCGGGAGTCTTCCAAACCATCTGGAGGCGAGGTCGCCGAATGTTTGCCGGAAGGTGAGGCACAACAGCCCATCATTGGATGAATACTGGGCCATAATATTGCAGAATCGGCGAACATGTTCCTTTGGATCCCTGTTCTCCTTATACTGCTCAATGGTTGGCATTCTAAATCTGTCTGGAAATTGGGTGCGAGCGATAGTTTCGATGAATGGGCTATCTGACTCATCATCCGAGGATACATTACGACCATACCTTCGCGCCATTGCTGAAACTTTTCTTGATAGCTCTTGCAGGGTGACATCTCGCTGACCAGTTGGTTCTCCTGCTAGATCGAGTCTACTCTTGATTGTCATTCTACCATGATTGCCTCTCTCATCCGGGCTTCTTCGATCTTCAGTGCTCTCGGATCTCCTTCGCTTCGCTCTTTTGGATCGTAACTCCCTTCGTGGACGAGGACTCTTATCTTCAGATGAGATGGACTGGTGTCTCCGCCGGTTTCGTTGATATGTGTCGCTGGAATTGACCCCATGTGTTCGCACCTGGTCTCGTTCCTCCCTGGATTCTTCATTCATCACACCTTTTCCCTTCCTTTGTTTTCTCCTCTCGAAATCCTCGGTGTGATCCTGGGGGGTCTCCTCAGTGGATTGTCTTGCTTGAGTATCGGGAATTGCCATGTGAACTTCTGACCGTAGCCTTCCGGGTGGATGGATTCCAGGGGTGGTTAACTCGTAAGGAGATGAAACTCCTAACCCTATGGGGAGCGAAAGTCCTATTTTACTGGCTTCGCTGATTAAGTTTACCAATGCAGCTTGGAAGTGCTGTAGAATCCCGGGATCAGCCGCCCTAGTTCCTGGCGTTGCTGCTGATTGTTCCCCGATTGTCACTGCCCTGTCTCCCGTTGGCGCAGTTGGTTCAACAACTAAATCTCCACTGGAGTTACCATCTCTGTCGCTGTCGTTGTTCATGCTGTCTGATTCACAAGGGTCCCTCGAAGTTTTCTGTTCAAAGTACCCTCTTCTTTTAGCGCCAATTGTTGACGGTGAAATTTGGATTGCCACGCACTCAACAATTATATCAATTTAATATAAAACAAGAAAATTAAGAACACATGCAAAAAACGAGTTTTACGTGGAAAACCCTTGAATGGGAAAAAACCACGGCGCCCCAGAGGGCAGAAGGATAATACTAGGTTTTCGTTGGTTTGTTACACGCTCAGATCTCTCACAATTGCTCTCTTTTCTTTCTTTTAATTATTGAACCCCTTCCTCGTGGGATAGGTGGTTCTATTTATACATGTTTACTTAGAGTTTCCCCTTGTTGATTTGTACTAGGATCCTTTCTTGTCACGGATTGGGTCTACTTTCCTTTTTATGATTCCTTGTTGCTCTGGGTCTTCTAAAAGTTTAGGGTTTACTTCTGTGTTTCTGCCGAGTCGGTTCAAGCCCAGTGTGCTGGTCCAGCGAGTACCTTTATTTTCTGGGTATTGAGTATTTGGCGAGCATACTTCTATATTCGGCGAGTAGGTATTTAGCTTCGGCGACCATGTCTTTGACTTCCTTCTGGTTTAAGCTATTTTATCATTCTGACTTGTCAAACTTCTTCCCTTGACCCGGTCAATGAATGACGTGGCAGTCTTTTGTTAGCTCTTTTGATGACGTGTCAAGTTAGCGAATTTATACATACAACAACCTATATGTACATAAGAAACACACCCAAACACTTTAAGATGAGAAAGTTTTACCTGTTTCCCAGTCCAGATCTCTTCTGGTATAGCGAGGTCCAAAGGCTTTGATAGTCATCTGTTGATCAAATATGCTGCTGTATTGACTGCTTCCGCCTAGAATTGTTTTGGCAACCCAGAATGTAACCTCATGCTTTTGGCTCTCTCAGTCAATGATCTGTTCATTCGTTCTGCTATCCCATTCTGCTGTGGGGTTCCAGGAACCGTTCTACTGAGCTTTATCCCACTCAGATAGCAAAACCTCTTGAACTCATTGTCTTCATATTCTCCACCATTGTCTGAATGTAGCTTTTTGATCTTTAACCATGTCTCGTTCTCAACCCTAGCTTTTCATCTCTTGAAAGCATCAAACACCTCAGACTTGTGTTTCAGAAAATAAACCCATACCTTTCTGGAGTGGTCGTCAATAAATGTGACGAAATACTGTTTACCTCCAGTTGACGAGACTGAAGCTGGACCTCAAACATCGATGTGCACTAGTTCCAACTTCTCCTTTGTCGGTACCCTTCCGGTCTTCTTGAAGCTCACTCGCTTATGTTTTTCCAACACGCAGCTCTCACAGAAATCAACCTCAACACTCTTCAAATCTAGCAACTTACCTTTCGAATGTAGACACTTCAGCTCCTGACTACTCATGTGCCCAAACCTCTGGTGCCACAAGTTCGGATCATCTTTACCTTTTGCCATAGTGATTGAACCACAACCATCCGTAGTTGTGTAAAGTGACCCATTCTTATTTCCTCGGGCGATTGTCATAATACCCTTCGGAATCTTTCACTTATCATCTGTGAAAGTCGTCATGTAATCCTCTAACGCCAGTTGCCCAATAGAGATCAAATTCTTCCTTAAATCTGGTATGTGCCTTACGTTGTTGAGCTTCCAAACTGATCCTTTCAGCTGAATCTTCACATCTCCCTTCCTGATAATGTTGCATGCTTGATCGTCACTAAGATACACCTTACTCAAATTTCCTGAGACGTAATTCTCGAACAACTCCGTGTGAGGTGTGGCATGGAAAGACGCTCCTGAATCCAGAACCCAAGACTTTGTCTTACTTTCCAATGAGTAGATGAGGCAGTCATCTGACTCCTTTGACACACAGTTCGCACTGCCTTTGCCCTTATCTTTCTTCTCAGATCTACACTCATACGAGAAGTGGCCTTTCTTGCCACAGTTCCAGCACTCTACATCTTTCTTGTTTCGTTGCTGATTTCCCGAATAGTTGACCTGATACCTGGATTTAGATTTACCTCTTGACTTTGATCTTCCTCGTTGATTCGTGTTTCAATTTCTGTTTCTGCTTTCTCTTCCTTCCATATTCAGTGCTGAAGATGTAGACGCTCCAAATCCCTCTTCACGCATCCTGATTTCTTCAGTCATGATCATGTTCAAAACCTGTGAGAAATCCAAATTTTCTTTCCCGAACGAGTTGGCAATTAATTGACATGTCATCTTCCAACTTTCTGGCAATTGGGTGAGCATAAACACCGCCAAGAATTCTTCATCGAAACCCATAGACACAGAAGTTAACCCATCCTTCACTTCGTTAAACTGGTTTAGATACTCTCTAAAACCCTGACCTTCTGTCATCTTTAAATTTGATAGTTTCTTGACAAGATGGACCTTCCTTACCGCAGAAGGCTATTCATACAAGTTTGATAAAGTCTTCATCAGATCTCTGGCAGTTAGCTGATCCTTTACGTTAAAAGCGACCTGCTTCGTCAAACTGAGACGAATTGCTCCCAATGCTTTCCTGTCTAGGAGTTCAAGATCCTCTTCATCCATGTTCTTCGGCTTCCGCTTCTTTGACCAATCTTCATCGGTCATAGTTGCCGGCTTCTCTTTTATCGACCAATGCAAGTCCTTCTGGTACAGATAATCCTCCATCTGCATTTTCCAGAAACTAATATTCGTCCCATCGAATTTCTCAATCTTGTGAGAATCTTTCTCTGATACCATCTCCGCGATAACATCGTTAACCTCGAGAAAACCTAGATTTGTGTGAAAAATAACCCGCCCCAACTAGGCTCTGATACCAATTGTTGTAAGAAAAAATCGCACACACAAATCTAAATACACAGATAATATGAAAGCAATAAGAAGAAAAGACAACACCAAAGATTTTACGTGGTTCAGCAATTTGCCTACGTCCACGGAGCGCACCGCACTCAATCCACTACTTTCAAAGTTGATTACAATCTCTCTGTCTCTCTCTCTCAGTCTCTCTACAATTTGCTCTCTATCTCTCTAGTAATATTTTCTCACACACATTAGGGTTTACATAATGATGGTATTTATATGGGAGCACTAGGGTTGGCCAAATCCTAATTGGGATCTATTTTCTTTTCCTCTTTCTTCACTGTGTAAATTCTTAGTGCACACGAATTTACGTCAGACCGCTGCCATAGTCACAGCGCTCCTCACAACGGTACCTACTGGAGACAGAACGCTGTCTCAACCGTTGCCGAGAAATTAGCAGCGCAAAACACTGGTCAGACCGCTGCCTTGTCGCTTCCAAAATTCGCAGCGCCATGCACAGCGATTGCACAATTTGCAAACCGCTGCCACACACGCTGCATATTACACATCGTGATCCATATTCAATTTGCTTCCTTGTTTGTCTTCATCTGCACAATTCACCAAGCATTATAAATGCTTTGCCTTTTCAATTTATTACACAAAATGACAAAAGCCACCTAACTTGCTTATATTCGTTGACTTAAAAAGTCTTCACACAATAATCCCAACATCCTGAATATGAAATGCAAGGACGATTCTCTGAGAAATCCGATGTCTTCAGTTTTGGAGTATTGTTATTAGAGATTGTTAGCGGTAGAAAAAACACAGGTTTTTATCATGATGAGCAGTCTTTGAGTCTTCTACGCTATGTAAGTCTTCCAAACTCATCTTTAATCGGTGCTCAATGATAATATGACTTTTACATTCTATATCAAGTTGTTCATAAATGTGATTATCTTTTCACTTTTCAGGCATGGAAATTGTGGAATGAAAACAACATTTTCGCTTTAATAGATCCGGTGATATCTGATCCAAGCTTTCATTCGGAGATCTTGAGATGCATACAAATGGGATTTTTGTGTGTGCAAGAATTTGTGAAAGACATACCAACCATGCCAACAGTTATTTCCATGCTCAACAGTGAAATTGCGGATCTTCCTACTCCAAAACAACCTGCATTCACTGAAAGGCAAAATGCCTTGGATATAGAGTCCTCTAAACAAATTCAGAAAAACCGTTCTGTTAATTATGTCACCATTAGTGTCGTTGGCGGCCGATAGCATCAAGTTCACATGTATTCTTTTTTCTCCTCTTACATATTTTTTTGCCTGATGACAATTGTAATATATCAAAAGATCAATTTGTTTCCTTCAATCATAATAAGAAAATTCTATTCAATATGATTTAATGTAACACCCCAAATCCGGGACCTAACGGACTAGGATGTTACGTGATTCGGACCTTGCAAAAACCTTAATTCACAAAATCTTCACAATCAGAATCATCAACAATATATCCACCAAAATACAATATCCAAATTTGATACCATCAATTTGACTAAACTTCCAGATTCTAACCGTAATTACAACATTAAATACATCGAGCACTTACAACACGTACACACATGAAATCTAATACTTAGGTGTTACGTATCTCCACTATGCGATTGAAACCCTATCACTTCTATATCCAAGAACTTAATCTGCAAAATGGTGGTGACGAGGGGTGAGCCGTCAACTCGGTAAGTAAATCCATGCATAACATGTAAAATAAAATAGCAAAATTTTTATGTTCAAAAACCTTGCTCATAAACTTTACCAAAATTTTTGTATTATTTAATAAAACCAGAATTAGCATTTAATACAATTTACGTACTTAAATATCAATAAAATGGTTGAAGTAATACTTAAAATCATATTCGTTCATATTCTTAAATTATAAAACATGTCATAAAACAGTTTAACAATATTAAATCAAAAGATAATTTAATAATCATAATTTAAATCACTATAATTTTACGGAAGTAAGCGGTATAGATCAATCACTTAATAAAACGGTAAACAGATAATTTTACAGTATAAACGTTTATGCCTTAATCATTTTTGAAAAGCGGTAAATAGATAATTTTACAGTATAAACGGTATATGCATTAATCATTTTGGTAAAGCGGTAAACGGATAGCTCATGTCTCGTAGTATCATAGTTACCCGTGTGACGCGACAATAACAATACGTCACAATTACCTGGG
Organism: Acer saccharum; assembly: GCA_030490815.1. Classification (NCBI taxonomy): domain Eukaryota; kingdom Viridiplantae; phylum Streptophyta; class Magnoliopsida; order Sapindales; family Sapindaceae; genus Acer; species Acer saccharum. Next base: position 5,967,586 of record CM059877.1, on the reverse strand, counting down.
TGACGCGGCAATAACGGTATGTGTGCACACAATATCTCAGTTGGGTCAATAACAGTAACGGTAACTATAGAACAATGAGCTAAAACAATTTTATAAATTCATATATACTTGAAATCAGTAGCATTTTTCTGTAACAAAAACAATATAAGTGGTAGCAATCAAAACGGTATTGAAAAATATGTTACAAAAGGAATTAGTTCCAAAGACTCTTTATGTAAGATTCTTACTAAAACAAATTTATTAAAACTATCTTTAATAAAGTATAATAAAATAGAAATTGGTAAGAATGTAATATTCGGTAACTTGATAATTCAAAATATTAACACACCATGAATGAATTTACTAACATAATATATACGGATATGAAAAAGTAATAAGCTATGTATGAGTTTATTTAAATACCATATAAACATTTGAAAACATGGATGAGTTTACTACATAGTTACTGGGTGAAATCCATAACTAGCCAAAAAATTATGGGGTTTATTGTTTTTGTCAACAAATGCACATTTTGGACAAGATTGCCCTTCTTTACAAAATTTTTTTTTCCTCTCTCATATTCTCACGCCTCCTTCTTATTTCTCTCCTTCTTCTCTCTTTCACGGCTTCTCTCTCTCATGGGTTCATCATCATCTTCTTCTTCTTCTTCTCTTTCTCTTTCTCTTTCTCCTTTTTTTTTTTTTTTCAGATTTTTAAAAAAAAATTCAGGTTTTTTTTTAAAGGAAAATTTTCAGATTTGGAAAATTTCTGAAAATTTTCCAGATTTTTGAAAAAAAATTCAGTTTTTTTTTTTTTGAAAAATTTTCAGATTTAAAAAAAAGGCTTGTATTTGAGTGTTAGTTGTTGATTTGTGATTGTATTTAAGTTTGGGTTGGGGTTGTTTTTATGAATGGTGGGAGTTGTGTTTAGGTTTGGGTTTTGTTGAAAAAAAAAATTAGATTTTTCGGATTTGATCTTTTTCAAACAAACTTTTCAGATTTTATTTTGTTTAAACACACCAGGCCATGAATTAAACACACCAGGCAAACGAATTAAACACACCAGACAAAATGAATTAAACACACCGGACTAATTAAACACACTAGACCACCAATTAAACACACCAGACAAAAACAATTAAACACACCAGGGCAAAAAAAATTAAACACACCAGGCAAAATGAATTAAACACACCAGGCAAAATGAATTAAACACACCAGACCACCAATTAAACACACTAGACAAAAACAATTAAACACACCAGGGCAAAAAAAATTAAACACACCAGGCAAAATGAATTAAACACACCAGACCACCAATTAAACACACCAAACTAATTAAACACACCAGGCAAAATGAATTAAACACACCGGACTAATTAAACATACCAGACCACCAATTAAACACACCAGGGCAAAAAAAATTAAACACACCAGGGTCTAGGGTGTTTAATTGATTTGCACTGAGGTGTTTAATTGGTTTGGCCTAAGGTGTTTAATTGGTTTGCATTGGTGTGTTTAATTCATTTTGTCCGGTGTTTAATTCATTTTGTCTATGGTGTGTTTAATTCATTTGGTTTTTCTATGGTGTGTTTAATTTATTTTGTCCAGTGTGTTTAATTGGTGGTCTGGTGTGTTTAATTAGTCCGGTGTTTAATTCATTTTGCCTGGTGTGTTTAATTAGTCCGGTGTGTTTAATTAGTCCGGTGTGTTTAATTGGGTTCTCTAGTGTGTTTAATTGGGTTCTCTAGTGTGTTTAATTGGTTTACACCTAGTGTGTTTAATTGTGTTGTGTTTAATTGGTCACTAGTAACACAATTAAACACACCGGTCTGGAAAAAAAAATTAAAATCACAACCACAACCAATACTCAAACTTATAATACTTAAACTTGAAATTTCTGAAATTTTTTTTGAGCAAATCAATATCTGAATTTTTTAAAAACAAACAATGCTCAAACTTAACCACAACCACAACTCAAATCCAAACCTTTTTTAAATCACAACCACAACCACAATCACAATCACAACTCAAATTCAAAATTTTTTTAAGCACAACCACAACCAAAACTCAAATCCAAACCTTTTAAAAAAATTTCAACCAAAAAAAAGAAAAAAAAACTGAATTTTTTAAAAAAAATCTGGAAATTTTTGTTTAAAAAAAACCTGAAATTTTTTAAAAAAATCTGGAAAATCAACCACAACCATAACCTAAACTTAAAAATCTGAAAAAAAATTCAAAATTAAAAAAAAAAAACTGAAATTAAAAAAAAATCTGGAAAAAAACGTGAAAAAAATTCAAAATAAAAAAAAAAACTGAAATTTTTTTTGAAAAATCTGGAAAAAACATGTAAGAGAAGAGAGAAGAGAGAAAAGAAAGAGAAGAAGAAGAAGGAGGGATGATCGGACGACCGACGATCGAAAAACCACCAAATCTGAAAATTTTTTATTTGAAAAAATCTGATTTTTTTTTTTTAAAATCCGGAAAAAAAAGAAAGTGAAAGAGAAGAAGGAGAAGAAGAAGAAGAAGGAGAGCGAAAATGACGAGAAAGAAGAAGAAGAAGAGATCAGATGGAGGAGAGAGGAGGAGAGAAGAAGGAGAGAAAGAAGAAGAAGAAGGAGGCGTCAGACAGCAAAAAGGAGAGAGAGAAAGAGGAAAAAAAAAATTCTGATCTGGTGAAAATGAGAGAGAAAAGGAGAGAGAAGAGCTTTTGTAAAAAAAATAGGGGCAATTTTGTCTTCACAGCCCATTTGTTGACAAAAACAATAAAAATGATAATTGGTGACAAAAACAGTGAGAGGCCTTAATTTTTGGCTATTAACCCCTATTTCCTCTTACTCTACATAATATATATGTATTGGAAAACATAACACATCATGGATGAGTTGACTTACCTCGAACCTGTATGAATCCGCTCTAATTCTAGAAGCTCAAGAATCACTCAAACCTATACAATTACAAATTGAATTACCATCATAACATCATCACCATAGCAATTTAATTGGCATAAATGGCTTGTATTGAATTAAACAGAAAATCTGTTCTTCCAGTTAATTATCACATCTGACCACTCTACTCCACGATTTTTAATACATTTCCTACAGCTCCAAATCTTACAAAATTTGACATGGTTAATCTAGACATGTTTGAAATGCTACAGTAAAATTATCAACTTAATCCATAATCATTCGCACTATTAAAAAATTCATTATTTCTAGTTTTCCCAAATTTGTCCATCAGAAATTAATTCCGACCTTTGTCCACTCCAAAATTTATAACTATATTTATACTCATTTATAAATCATGAAATTTGGCATAGAGACAGTAGACATATCATTCTACCTATATATAAATTTTCATAATTTTCCAACATGAATAATTCACTCTAAACATATTTAGAACCAAGGCTGGTCAGTCAAAAATTAAACAGAGTGTTCTTGTGGTTTCTGTAATGTTCCGAAAATCCAATAAAAATCATACAAGTGACCAAGAACAACATAATGAATATAAATCAGCCATAAACATGTCAAACCTCATAAACAAATCACAAAAACAGTCTAATATAACTAGAAACTCCATGACATGAAAGGAATATAGCAGAAAAAGAAAACAACTTACCTAATACCAAGAGTTCTCCAGACTACTTCTGACTTCTTGTTTCTCCATGGAGAGAACTTAGGTTGACTGCTAGAACGGAAAGGAGAATGATTGAATGTTAAAAGTTCTAAACCCTGGCACCCAAATAAGGAATCCTATTTATGACAATATATATTTCCTTTTCTTTTTTTTTTTTTCTCGATATTATAAAAAGAATTTAAGATCTAAGGAGGGTGTATTCAATTAGGATTTTAAAAGACTTTTAATGATTTTTATAGAATTAAAAAGTTTAGATGTATTCAATGTAGACTTTTAAAAACTCTATAAAAGTCATAGAGTATTCAATACAGACTTTTATAGGCTTTTAAAAAGTCTTTAAAAGTTATGTGGTATTCAATTAAGACTTTTTAACAGTCTATGAAAGTTATGGGGTATTCAAAATCTCAATGACTTTTAACGACTTTAAAATATCAATGACTTTTAGTTATAAAAAATCTCACAATTTGTCTTCCATTCTTACCAAAGACTTTGAATAACTTTAAAAAAAAAAAAAAAATAGAAAGAATTTCACTTTAAAAGAAAAACATAAAACTCTTCATAAAACATCAACTACCAAACATATGTCCTATTTTCAAATAAAAACACACTCATTCTTAACAAATTTCATAAATAAAATAAAACGAATAACTTTAAACTAAATTAACATTATCAAAAAAAAAATAATAAAAAAAAAAATACAATCATTAATGATCTATAAAAAATATATATATATATATATATATATATATATATATATATATATATATATACACAACAACTCTTCATTAGCTATGCAATTAAGGACAAAAGATTTCAAAAAAAAAAAATGAAAAAAATACAAACATTAATGATCTATAACAAAAAAAAAATAAAAAATAAAAAAAATAAAAAATAATATAAAACAGCTCTTCATCAGCTATGCAATTAAGGACGAGAGATTTCATATTTTTTTACCTATATTTTTAAAGCAACTAAATAACACCGAAACAAATCAAATGAACTTTATTTATGTAAAATAATATTTTGACTAATTATAAAAAACAAATAAATTTTTTACTAATTATTAAAAAAAAAAAGAGGAGTATAATGTCTTTATAATGCAAAATATAATTAAAAAAAAAAAAAAAATTTAAAATCACATATATAGACATGAATGTTTTTGTCAAGTTTGATTAACAATGGTTTTTTTTTTTTTTTTATTCATTTGAAAAAATATTTTTGACATGATAAATATATATAATTTTGCTAAAACAAAGTATACATTATATTTAAAAGTCAATGAAAGTCTATAAATGTCTATAAAAGTCTTTTAAAATGGAAGTCTATGAAAGTCTTTTGAAATGAAAGTCTTTTAAATAAAAGTCTATGAAAGTTTTTCATAATCTTATAAAATCTACAAAAGTTCATAAAATCTACAGAAGTCATCCACTTAAAAAAAGTCTTTAAAAATCTTTCGAAATCCTAATTGATTATACCCCCTAAATATCTTAGTAATCAATTTACCTACTCATGATCTTTTCGAAATTTGAAAATATACGGTTGTTACATGTAACTTAATAGAATATGCATATCTGTTCCCTTTAATTGAAAACTATATTTTCATCGAACAATGAAAAGAATAAAATAACGAGTAAGAGTTGAATTGGAGAAGATAAAAATATAACGAAAGCAGCATAAACAATACATTACTAGAGAAAGAACGTGGTCATGCAGCATCGCAAAAGTCAGCTTCTCATGGTCAGGGCGGCAGGGCCAGTTCTGACTTTTTGGGGGCCCGAGACAAAATTCTGAAATGGGCCCCTTTTTCATATTAATTCTAAGACTTGAGAGAGATGGAAAAAAATCATTCAATGGTGGCCTGAGAAAAAAATAAGAAACCCTAAATCCTTTAGTGTTTTAGATGACATACTGAAATCTGAATACTGATGTCTCATGGCTGGGAAAAAAATCAAAATCTAAGTCGGGCTTTAACACTCCAAGCTGGCACCCCTTTCGTAAGTAAACCCCCAAGATATTTTAAAATTTTATGAATTTGTAAATAAACCCTACTTAATACCAAAAATACCCTTTTTATTGTATTATATATTTGTACACATATCCTGCTATTTTGTTATCTAATCAGTTTTATTATTATTTTATATCCTTTTATTCAAATAAATAATTTCTCTTTTTAGTAAAAAAAAAATAAAATTGTTGTCACTAGAAACCAAGAAACCCCAGATCATGAATCGCAACAGAAAGAGGAGAAAGTTGAAGAGAAAGAGGGGTCAGATGATAATATGGGATTCAGTCTCTTCGACTAGGTTATTATGTTTTTTTTTTGTCCAAAACACTTGTCTTCTCAATTTGGAGTTGCTTCTACCTGGATACTACAATTTTGTATTTTCAGATTTTAGTTCTTAGATTACATATTTGGTAGATGAAACTTTTGACAAGTTAGAATTGTTTGCCCAATTGGCGATATGTTGGCATTGGATATCTGTTCTTTTATTATCTTGTGCTTTATTGGGGAAAAAAAACAATGATCAAAAGATCTAATAATTATCTAATAAAAATAATCCAAATACAAAACCCATAAACCATAACAGAAAAATCAAAATTAAAAATAAAACTAAAGTGGGTTCTCTCCGGTCAAGAGAGAGATGATGAGGAAGAAGTTTTATGGTCACATTTTAAAAATCTCTGATTTTGTTAATAAAAATTAATCTAAAACTTACTTTTAAACAACAAACTTTGTTTTGCTTCATTCTCCAATCAATTTGTATTTAAAATAGAAGTTACGGTTTGAGAAAATATAATGGTTTCTATTATATATGTGAATATCAAAAAGATTTTTTTTTTTTTTCCTATTTTACAAAGGATTAATATAAATCAATTAATAATTACTGGGGGTGTACTTACAAACTATTTAGTCTAATTTTGCTCAAGGGTAATATTGGATTTTCAAAAAAAAATACTAATTTGGGGTGTACATACAGTTTTTGAGGGGTGCAAATATCGCCACTCATTTTATATTTTTTGTTTTATTTTAAATTGTTGGCTTTAATGTTTTATCGTACAGGCCTTTTTTAGATTAATACTCACAATGGAAATTTGGGCCTTTATTAACTAATATAAAACAAAATTGGGTCCTTAAACTAGTACTGAAATCATGTAAAAGTGGTGATATTTGCACCCCTCAAAAATTGTATATACATCCCAAAGTAGTATTTTTTTGAAAATCCAATATTACCCTTGAGCAAAATTACTTTAATGACTAAATAGTTTGTAAGTACACTCACTAATAATTATTAATTAGTTTTATATTAATCCTTTGTAAAAAAAAAATAAAGAAAAAGGAAGTTTCTTGTTTCATATTTACAATATAATAAAAACCATTATATTTTCCCAAACCCTAACTTCTATTTTAAATACTAATTTCAATTTCTTCTAAGAAATACAAATTGATTGGGAAATATGAAGAATGGATCAAAATTATTGGACGAGGTTGGTTGTGAAATTGTAAGTTTTAAATTATTTTTTATTACTTGGATCACAATTGTGTGACTTGGCGGAGTTGCGTTTAGATCAGTTAAACAATATAAAATTGAGTCTATGGATATTCAGACAATCAGTCCAAAAGGCGAGATATTTCAGTAATGAAACTGGATTCTATATTTAACACCATTGATTTTGTGTTCTGACTTCTGAGTTAAATATAGAAAAAATAGATGTCTTCAAAATTCATTAAAAGCTCTTTTAAATTTTAGAAAATTTCCATACACCTCTATAAAATTGAGAGAATTTTGAGCTTAAAAAATTAAAGAATTTAAAAAAAAGTAATGCAATGAAAAGAAATTTTGTTCAGAAATTTTTTAAGTGATCCCAAATGTTTTTGCAGGAGGATTTTTTTTTTTTTTTTTTTTTTAAAACAATAAATTATTTATTTGAATAAAAAGATATAGAATAAACTTCCAAAGAAATTATATTAAATAATAATAAAAGTGATTAAATAACAAAATAGTGGGTGTGTACGTGCTTACAAACATATAATATAATAAAATTGAAGAAAGGGTATTTTTGGTATTAAATGGGGTTTATTTATGAACCAAAGATTTTAAAAATATTTTAAGGGTGTGCTTACGAAAGGGTTGTACAAACAGTTTTTAAGAGGTGCCAATATTGCTACTCTTCATGTAAATATGGGCATTTTTTAGACTAATACTTAAAATAGAAATTTGGACATTTTATGAACTAAAATAAAACAAAATTGGACCCCTAAACTAATAATGAAATCATCTAAATATGGCCCCTTTAAAAAGAGACACGGGGCAGCTGCCTCTCCTACTAATGCCCAGGGCCGGCCCTGCTCATGGTAGAGTATTGTTTATTCTTTCTGAAGGAAAAAGAAAAGAAAAGAAGAGAGTTGGTCAGAATGTCAAAACAATACAAGCTACAAGCCTACAAGAAAAATGAGTACTATTTGATTTTGTTTAAAAATAAAGTTTACTAAACGAATTGTTAAATAGTAATGGTTCATTGGTTTGAATAATGTTCAGAGTCTGATGTAAAACCAGGCCGATTTGGATTCAAACAATCAAGCAATCAGAGAGTCTGCTGTCAGTTATGGAGCTTAGAAGCAGAAGGATTTCATTTGTTGTTGTCTTGCTGTCTGGTTTTTATACATATTTGGGAACTTCCACAGACACCATCACAGCTTCTCAACCCATCAGAGATCCTGAAACAATCATCTCTGATGGCAGTGCTTTCATATTGGGATTTTTCAGTCCTGGTAATTCTTCAAATCGCTATGTAGGAATTTGGTACAATAAAAAATCTGATCCTATCGTCTGGGTAGCTAACAGAAACAAGCCTATCAACGATGCATCTGGGGTAGTTACCATATCAGAAGATGGAAATCTTGTGGTTTTAAATGGACAGAATGAAGTTCTTTGGTCGTCAAATGTTTCAAATTCAGTGACTAATGTAAGTGCTCAGCTTTTAGATAACGGAAATCTTGTCCTTCGTGATATCATCACTGGAATCAGCATATGGGAAAGTTTCCAAGAACCTACTGATACATTCTTAAAAGGGATGAAACTAAGTAGTCAGATAAGAACAGGTCCGATAGTGCAGCTGAGATCCTGGAAAAGCCCTTCTGATCCATCCCCTGGGAGCTTCTCATTTGGTATTGAATCTTCAAATATTCCAGAAATTATCATTTGGAATGATAGTCGAGTATATGGGCGGTCAGGCCCATGGAATGGTCAGATTTTTGTTGGAATACCTAATATGTATTCTGTTTATATTGATGGATATAAACTTTCAGTAGATGACCAAACAGGTGTTGTTGATTTCTCTTATTCGTTTCGAAATAAATCTAACTTCCTTGTCATTAGTTCACAAGGAATCATGGAAAAAAAAGGTTGGGTTGACGAACAGAACAATTGGGAGGTCATTTATCGGTCCCAGGAAACTGAGTGTGGTGTTTATGGCTGGTGTGGGGCATTCGGAAGCTGTAATCCAGAGAAAAAGCCAATCTGCAGCTGTTTGAGAGGGTTTGAACCAAAAACTATACAGGAATGGAATAGGGGAAACTGGACCAGTGGTTGTGTCAGAAAGAGACCATTGCTATGTGAGAGGATGAACCAAACTGGTGAAGTGGCAAAAGAAGACTGGTTTCTGATGCTAGAGATGATGAAGTTGCCATATTTTGCGGAAAGGTCATCTGTCTCTGCAGCGAATTGTAGAGAGTATTGCTTGAACAATTGTTCCTGCATAGCTTATGCATATGATGCTGGCATCGGCTGCATGACATGGACGGGAAGCTTAATTGACTTACAGAAGTTCTCCATTGGTGGGGCAGATCTTTATATCCGCTTAGCTCATTCAGAACTAGGTACTCCTTGATGTCTTGTCGATTCTCTTGCTATTATGTTGTTAACTACAAATGTTTCTCTAGGCTAATTTTGGGTTGATAAATTTATGCTTGCACCTATTTGCAGAAAAGAAGGACAACAAAGTTGTTGTCATAGTACCAGTGGTTGCAGGAACGATTACCAGTGCAATCTGTATATTTTTCGTATGCAAGTGGATGGCAAAACATAAAGGTAAGGTTCTCTACCTTGATAGAGATGACGCATGTCCTGGCGAAAACTTGAACAAAGTGGAACTCCAGGATTTACCACTATTTGATTTCGAGAAGTTGGCAACTGCAACTAACAACTTCCACTTAACCAACAAGCTAGGACAGGGTGGTTTTGGCCCAGTATACAAGGTAACACTTGCTGATTAAAAAAATTGACTGTTTAGTACAGAAAGTAGTAACTGATTCAAGTTTTAAATAGGGAGAGTTGCAGGACGGAAAAGAAATAGCAGTGAAAAGACTATCGAAAGCCTCTGGACAAGGGCTTGAAGAATTTAAGAACGAAGTGATGGTTATTTCTAAGCTCCAACATATAAACCTTGTTAGACTACTTGGATACTGTATTGACAGGGAAGAAAAGATGTTGATATATGAATACATGCCTAACAAAAGTTTGGATGCATTTCTGTTTGGTTAGTCAAGCCATATCTTACAATTTCATAGAATCACAGTAGCTTCTCAACAATATTTTGTTTACTTAGTAATTTGAAATGTAATATTTTGGTAACTTCACCTACTAACTTTATCAATGTAGATCCACTCAAGCAAAAACTTTTGGATTGGAGAAAACGCTTCAACATTATCGAAGGAATAAGTCGAGGTCTCCTTTATCTTCATAGGGATTCTAGACTAAGGATTATACATAGAGATCTCAAGCCAAGTAACATCTTGTTGGATAAAGAACTGAATCCAAAGATTTCTGACTTTGGCATGGCTAGAATTTTTGGAGGCAATGAAGATCAAGCCAACACTATAAGGGTTGTTGGGACATTGTAAGTAACTGTGCTTATCTATTACATTCAACTAGATTCTAAAACCATGGGGTGAACATAAAATACTTAAAGATGTGTTGATTATGAAATGCAGCGGTTACATGTCTCCTGAATATGTAATGGAAGGACGGTTCTCTGAGAAATCTGACATCTTTAGCTTTGGAGTTTTGTTGTTAGAGATTGTTAGCGGTAGAAGAAACACAGGTTTTTATCATGATGCAGAGTCTTTGAGTCTTCTAGGCTATGTAAGTCCACTAAACTTATCTCCCTCCATATTCACTAATAACAGGGTTTAACATTCAATGTTCAGCAATTAATAGATATGACAATGTTCACTTTTCAGGCATGGAAATTGTGGAATGAAAACAACATTGTTGCTTTAATAGATCCGGTGATATCCAATCCATGCTTCCATTCGGAGATTTCAAGATGCATACATGTAGGACTGCTGTGTGTGCAAGAGTTTGTGAAAGACAGACCAACAATGTCAACTATTATTTCCATGCTTAACAGTGAAATTGTGGATCTTCCCACTCCAAAGCAACCAGCATTTACAGAAAGACGGAATGCCGGAGAAGAGTCCTCTGAACAGAGTCAGAAAAGATGTTCCATTAACTATGTCACTGTTACTACTATCACTGAAGGTCGATAGCAAGGAAGTTCTTAATCCCAATGCAACCTCTATCACCTTTTGTATCTACCTATTCAAATCTATACAAACTGATGTAGCTTATTATAATATGCGTTCTTAATCCGTTCCTGGTAAGTGGTAATTAACAACTATATTTTCGCTGATCAATGCAAATGATTATGGAGATAGAAGAATGAGTAAGAGTTGAATTGGAGAGGATAAAAAGATAAAGAAAGCAATACATTACTAGACTTAGTTTTAGGTATTTCACCAACTTCACAGCATAATTGAGGCATTATATAATTTATTGACCAAGTACAAGCTACAAGGTAAATGAGTAACATTTGACGAATTGTTTAATTGTAATGATTTGAAGAATGCTCAGAGTCTGATGTAAAACCAAGACAATTTGGAAGCAAACAATCAAGTTTCAAGTTTAGAATTAACCAAATAGTCTGCTGTCATCTCCATCACGACAAGAAGTGATTAGCCAGCCAGAAGGATTTTATTTGTTATTGTCATCTTGCTATCTGGTTTTGATACATATTTGGGAACTGCCATAGACACCATCACAGCTTCTCAACCCAGAGATCCTGAAACAATCACCTCTAATGGCAGTGCCTTCATATTGGGATTTTTCAATCCTGGTAGTTCTTCAAATCACTATGTAGGAATTTGGTACAATAAAAAAACTGAACCTGTCGTCTGGGTAGCTAACAGAAACATGCCTCTCAACAATACATCCGGGATAGAAGGAAGTTCTTTGGTCTTCAAATGTTTCAAATTCAGCGACTAATGTAAGTGCTCAACTTTTAGATTCTGGAAATCTTGTCCTTCGTGATATGACATGGACAAGAAGTTTAATTGACTTTCATAAGTTCCCTGGTGGTGGTGGGGCAGATCTTTATATTCGCTTAGCGCATTCAGAACTAGGTAAGTTCTATGATCATAGTAAGTAGTTATGCTTTGTCTAAATTATAATATCATGGGATTAACCAATAAGATTTGAATGAGTTGATTATGAAATGCATTGGTTACATGTCTCCTAAATATGCAATGGAAGGACGAGTCTCTACGGAATCCGATGTCTTCAGTTTTGGAGTATTGTTATTAGAGATTGTTAGCAGTAGAAAAAACACGGGCTTTTATCATGATGAGCAGTCTTTGAGTCTTCTATGCTATGTAAGTCCTCCAAACTCATCTTTAATCGGTGCTCAATGACTCTTACATTCTATATCAAGTTGTTCATAGATGTGATAATCTTTCACTTTTCAGGCATGGAAATTGTGGAATATTGAAAACAACATTTTCGCTTTAATAGATCCAGTGATCCAATCCATGCTTTCATTCGGAGATCTTGAGATGCATTACAAGTGGGACTTTTGTGTGTGCAAGAATTTGTGAAAGACAGACCAACCATGCCAACAGTTATTTCCATGCTTAACAGTGAAATTGTGGATCTTCCTACTCCAAAACTACCTGCATTCACTAAAAGGCAGAATGCCTTGGAAACAGAGTCCTCTGAACAAATTCGGAAAAACGGTTCTGTTAATTATGTCACCATTAGTGTCATTGCCGGCCGATAGCATCAAGTTTCTCTTACATATTTTTTTTTTCCTGATGACAGGTGTAATATATCAAAAGATGAATTTGTTTCCTTCAATCATAATAAGAAAATTCTATTCTATCTGATGTAACTTAATAGAATACGCATATCTGTTCCCTGTAATTGAAAACTATATTTTCGTTGAAACATCAGAGATCCTGAAACAATCATCTCTAATGGCAGTGCTTTCATTTTGGGATTTTTCAATCCCGTTAATTCTTCAAATCACTATGTAGGAATTTGGTACAATAGAAAATATGATCCTATCGTCTGGGTAGCCAACATAAACATGCCTCTCAGCGATGCATCTGGGGTAGTTACCATATCAGAAGATGGAAATCCTGTGGTTTTGAATGGACAAAATGAAGTTCTTTGGTCGTCAAATGTTTCAAATTCAGTCAATAATGTAAAGTGCTCATCTTTTAGATACTGGAAATCTTGTCCTCCGTGATATCACCACTGGAATCAGCATATGGGAAAGTTTCCAAGAACCTACTGATACATTCATGGCAGTGATGAAACCAAGTAGTCAGATAAGAACAGGCCCGATAGTGCAGCTGAGATCATGGAAAAGCCCTTCTGATCCATCCCCTGGAAGCTTCTCACTTGGCATCGATCCTTCAAATATTCCTGAATCTTTCATTTGGAATGATAGTCACGCACATTGGCGTAAAGGTCCAAGGAATGGTCTGCTATTTGTTGGAGTAAGTGAGATGTCTTCTTTCTATCTTGATCGATTACAACTTTTGGTGGATGACCAAGCAGGAGTTATTTGTAAGGTCCATCTCCATAATTATCCCAAGCCCAGTATCCAAACCCAAACCTAAGCCCAAATTTAAACACAAAAGCTTATCAGACCCAAACCAAGTTCGGCCCATGACCAAGCGTGGAATTTGAATTGAAGTGGCAACCAGCTGCCAGGGGGAGTGTGTGTGTGAGTGGTGGCAGGTGTGGAATTGCATGTGTGATTAGTGGCAAACTTTATATATATATATATATATATAAAGAAGAGATATAAGATAGAAATGAGACTCGGCTAAGCTAAGGGATAGACAGAGATTTTGACCAAGATAGAAAGCAAAGAAAAGAAAAGAAAGAAAGAGAGTCGAGAGGCGAGAGATTGGGAGATTTAGAGAGAGAAATAGGAGAGAGATGAAGACTTTTTATGAGCAGTGTAGTTAGAATTCAGAGTTGATTCAGAAAGTGATGAATCCAGTCCCAGATCAGATTTGAGCATAGGAGTTCTGTAAGTGGTTACTTTTCATTAAAAGTTATTTATTTTATAATTATATGCAGGGGCGTACCCATGATTTTTTGTTAGGGTGGGCTAAAAAAAAACTATATATATAGTGGATCTATCATGAGGGATCCCTTATTTTAACATAAAGTATGGACTTTTATGAAATTCATCGATTTGAATGAATTTTGATCTGGATTTTTTGTAGATGATAAGTTCAATGAAATATATTCGAAAACAAAATTTGAAAAAATTTCAAACACCACAACATTGTTTTTATTTCATTGGGATGAAGAAGGCAAATTTGAATCCCCATCTTCGACATTATATGGAGAACTTGATCCACTCCTATTTGATAATTGAATATTATTTTTTTCCCAAAGTATGAAAACATAATTTTTCTTGGCTTTGATATATGATTGTTTGACATTGTAACATAAAATTATTAAACAATTTGTCTAAATGATATTTTATAAATTGTAAATTATAATATAACATTGAAATAATAAATTACAGTTGGAAAATAAATTCATAAATCTTTTTTTTTAACAAAACACCGACTTAAATTATGAATAACAAACTCAAAACTCTAACTTATTAATTAGAAAAAAAAAAATAACTAAAAAAATACCTAAATTACAGAACATAATATAAATATTTTTTTTATTCAAAAAGAATAAGACTATTTTATATATTCACTTTTTTAATTAAGAATCTTGGGGACAAATAATTATTAATTAGAATGAAAGAGAAAATGGGATTTGGGATGGAGATAATTTATTAGAGAGAAATTCATAAGTAGCCATAACACTTATTATACTTTTGTTTTTAACCACTTTTGAATTTTTAATTGTTAATAACCACTTTTTTTAAAAAAATTCAATTTAGTACCATGAATTACCAGAGTACCCCTGAAAATAGTATTCTTTAAACCTCGAAACAAACTTGAAATCACGACTAAATTGAAATACACAAACTTGAAATCATGCCTAAATGGAAATATTAAAACTTGAAATCATGCATAAAATAGAAATATTCAAACTTGAAATCTGGACTAAATTGAAATTTGGCTTAAGTTTTTTTTCCCCTCTTTCTTCTTCCTTTTCTTCTTCCTCAGATTCAAATTAGGTTTAGGTTTTTTTGATTTCTCCTTTTTGTTGCAGATCACGTCGTCGGAATCATCGCCCAACGCCGGAGTCGTCGCCGAACAGCCGTCGGACGTCGCCTGGACCAGCGACAGTCACGACCAGCGGCGCACGAACGCCTGGTCGTCGCACAAACCAGGCTGGTTCGTGCGACGACCAAACGTTCGTGCGCCGCTGGTCGTGACCGTCGCTGGTCCAGGCGACGTCCGACGGCTGTTCGGCGACGACTCCGACGTTGGGCGACGATTCCGGCGACGGGCGACGGGATGGAGAGGAGAAAGTGAGAGATGACCGGGAGAGAAAGCAGAGGAGAGAGAAGGAGAAAGAGAGAAACAGTGGTTTTGGGGAGGTTTTTATATGAGGGCATGTGAGTAATTTCTCAAAAACATGGTTAAAAACAATTAAAAGTATGCATGTGGTTAAAAAAGAAAATCCCATAAGTATATGGGTCAGTTTTGGCAATTTCCACAATTTATTAATAGGTAAGAGAGAGATAATTGGGATTTGAGAGAGATATATATGGAGTGATGGACACGGTTGGAATGTGTGATGGACTGATGACTGATGGAGTGATGGGAGAGGGAGAGAGAATGGGTGTGATGGTTGAGTTGAGAGGTACTAAATAAAAAAAATAAAAAAAATACCAAAAGTTGGCCCAGCTTTAGCCGGGTCAGCGGTCCGCCTCTGATTATATGTTAGATTAAGTTATAAAGAGAGTTATTAGAAGTAAATGATTTATTCATTTATTTAGAAAATAGATTTTCAGATGATATATGTTTTAAGAAATGTGTAGATTTCTAGAATCCAGAAATATATTAGTTATAGAATTAAGATTTAGAAAGAAGAATGGCTCAAGTATGTTTGGACAGATTTCCAGTTAGATTTTTAGATTTTCAGACAGATTTCTAGATTGTTAGAATTGCAGATTTTCAGATTCAAGTGTTTTTTATTTATTTATATTTTATAAGATTTTCAAAAAAGAAAAGAAAAGAATATTTATTCATGTTTTCAGAAAAGAGTTTTTCAAGATTGATCAGATATGTACCCTCCATAGCAGTATATTATATAAAAATTATTAGCATTTGGGGCTGCTTTGCACGTGTATATGAGATTACTACGTTCGATCAGATATTGACGTGTATGTGAGATTGTATGAGATTACTCTACATGTCTGATCATATATCAACATGTATGTGAGATAATCGCTCTGCACGGGTGATCAGATATCAATGTGTATGTGAGATGTTTTTCCCCTGCTCTGCGTGTGCATTGAGATGCTTTGCCACGCACGTGAGATATTCCTTTGGGTACTAGTTTGGTAATGAGTTTTCAGATTATGTGTATATTGCTGATTATGATCAGTAAAGAAAAGATTTTAGATTATCAGATTATTAGATTTTAAATCAGACGTTTTATATTTTTATAAAATCAGAAAATATTATATTATATTATGTAGTATTTATAGAAAAATGTGTTTTATTTACAAACGATATTTAATTAGTTTCTCAACTTATGTTACAGAATAGTTTTAGATTTATTACAGGAAGAGGTGCAGAATTTAGAAAGAGATATAGGAATGTGTTCTACAAATTAAGTTTAGCCTAAGAAATGCAGAATTCAGAAAGAAATTGAGAAAAGTTTTCTATAGCTAAAATTTTTCAGATTGTATTTTTGTGTTTGTAACAGCACAGACCCACCAAGTAGATATTGTCCGCTTTGGGCTTCACGCACCGGTCCTTCACCCTCACGGATTTGCTTTTGGATCATGGGCTTCACGCAAGCATCTTTCACCCATGGCCCAAAACGCGCCTACTTAGTAAGGAGAGACGAAGGCTTATATATATACAAA
Organism: Acer saccharum; assembly: GCA_030490815.1. Lineage (NCBI taxonomy): Eukaryota > Viridiplantae > Streptophyta > Magnoliopsida > Sapindales > Sapindaceae > Acer > Acer saccharum. The sequence goes on along the minus strand of CM059877.1, from coordinate 5,950,607 downwards.
CCGTGGACCTCACTCTCTAGCGATGTGAGATGTGACAATCTACCCCCCTTCAGAACTCGTGTCCTTGTGAGGGTCCAAACACAATCACAAATCCACATATGTATCGGGTAAAATTAACATGGGTTTAAATGTAAAATTACATATTTTCAGACAATTTTATTTTTAAAAAACAAACATGTTGACAGTATATTCAGATGTGAGAAAATAAATATAAAAAAACATGGCATTCAGATTTAGATTTTAATCCCTATTCAGTTTTTAGAAAAATTAAGGATTGTTTAGTCTTCACATAAAAAAACAAACGACCCCTATAATGACCAGTTTTTCTCTAGTGGGCACACAAATATGAGCATATTTATAGCACAAGTGCCACCTCATCAGTTTTTGCCATGTGCATACAACCGGCTGTGATTGATAATTTAAAAAGTGATGATGTGGTACTTGTGCAATAAGTATGCTTATATTTGTGTACCCACCAAAGAAAAATTGCTATAATGACTTAATATTTTATATGAGTGGAACAAATCTTATCTGTTAGATGTATTTTATATATGCCGGAGTTTAAATATCATATGCAACAAATTAATTATAGGGTAGATTTTTGAATGTAAAATTAATTTGAGAAGGCTAAATGTGAGTGACTGTTAGCTTAAATGTATGGATCCAATTATAGTATTGAAGACACACGTTGATGGGGTTTATGATACATTAACATATGCCCCCTCACATGTAACGTGGAGATAAATGACGAACACCGGACACACACGTTAGACGCTCCCTATCTTGTAACATGTGCAATGAATAAGAAATACAGATAAAGGAGGAGGGATTTGAACCCGATATATACCAGCTCTGATACTAGGTCACGAGCAGCTAGGTATAACTAATTAAGCTTATATAGTTATATTCACTAGTTGTTTTTTTCATGTCACCGACATCTTAGGAATTACAAGAATGAAGAAAATGCATCAACAAAACCAATCAATTCAGTGGCAAAAAAACTATACAAAGACTCACTAGAATTTCAGCTTCTGCGGATGCATGGTTACAGTGTATCACCAATATGTATGACGACACCATTTTTTTTTTTTTTTTTAATCTATTAAATCGAACATGAGACAATTAATATGTTTTTTTGTTTTTTTTTTGTTTTGTTTAAATACAACTTTAATTTAATTACTAACTATTAAAAACACTTTTTCTGGCTTTAATGTTGTAGGGACCTTTTGTTGGTTTTTAACCATTCAGGAAATTCAAAAACAAATAGAACATGAGTACATGACCCAGAGTACTTCTCCACCGTGATGCTTAATGTTTATAGGGCCACAGATGTTATGTTTCCTGATGAATGTGAAGTACAAGAGGCAAGATCATTGGCAAGAAATTCACTTGAGAAAATCATATCACTTGGAAAAATTAGAGGCCAAGATAATTCTTCATTTCCTTCTTTTCACAGAGTGGTATAAATTCACGGTGCATGAACACGTTATTCACAAAAGTCATTCATTGCCTAATTTGTCAACAAATTTGAACCTTGAATTTCTGGCCTTCTTGGTGTGAGAGGATTCTTCGAAATTGAAATAAATATTTTGAAACCACCACCACATTCTCTATGTATATACCTTCTATGAAAGTGCAATAATAATTATTTAAAGCAACAACCAAAACCAACGAGATTATTGATGTAGATGAGTTTGCAAATGTGAAATGTGGTACAGGATGCATGCGTAATACTTTATGTAAATACATTCTCTATCTAAAATTATACCACCACATTCTCTATGTAAATACCTTATGTGAAAGTGCAATAATAATTTTTTAAAGCATCCAAAACTCACTAGATTATTGATGTAGATAAATTTGCCAATTGTAGTACACGGTTGCATGTGTGCATACTTGTTCGCATGGTTGTCTTAATCAGAATGAATATGTTTGGAGAATTCTATCTAAAACTATACTACTTATATATATTAAGATTCTTATATATATATATATATATATATATATATATATATATATCATATAATCTTTCTCCGGTTAGTTCAACCTGATATAAAATACATCAGTGCCTTAAATGTGAGTCATTAGATTCAAATGCTTTAACTTGGTCTGCATTCACTTATTAGTGCTTCTCCATAATCTATGACCCACATGTAATTCATTGATGTATGTTATATTAGGTCGATTTGACAGGAGAAAGACTGTATATATATATAGTCTTTCTACTGTCAGTTCGTCCTGATATAAAATATATCAGAATGAAGAATGTGAACCATTAGATTTACATACTTTAACTCAAAGTGTATGCACTTGTCAAAACTTCTCCATATGAAAAAAAAAAATGTTGACCATAGATTATGGAGAAGTTTTGACAAGTGCATACACTTTGAGTTAAAGTATGTAAATCTAATGGTCCACATTCTTCATTCTGATATATTTTATATCAGGATGAACTGACAGTAGAAAAGACTATATATATATATATATATACGGTCCCGTTCATAGCAGTACACACTGATATAAATATATAAATTAAAGACATTGAATGTGAGTTACTCATTATGGAGAAGTTTTGACAAGTGCATACACATTAAGTCAAAGCATGGAAATTGAGTGGCTCACATTCAATGTCCTCATATATTTACATCCGTGTGCAGTGATTTGAACATTTATATATATATATATATATCTTAGTCAAATAGACTAATTTTTGGATTGTAAGGATATTAATCGATATATATTCCGCTGTGTATAAATATAAAAGTATGAAAATTTAACATAATTAACACCGATATATATATATATATATATCAAATTTCATAATTTCGTTCAACATAAACTTCGATTTTCATATGTTTCCAAATGGTCATTCATGCTTATTAGATATTTAGATCATGTTGCCAGCAGGTTGTTGTCTTTTGTTATTTACATTAAGGCCATGTTTGGTTGGATGGAATGGAATTCATCAATTCGTTTGGTTTGTTAAAATGCAATGGAATAAGGATTTCACTGGAATAGGGATTCCACCATTTTGGTGGAATGGACTTTCCATCCAAAAACCAATGGAATGTCCATTCCATTCCAAACTAAAATTTGTATTCCATAAATACCCTCATATGCCCCAACTCTATTCCAAAAATACCCTCCTTTCCAAAATAATATATTATTATTATATATTATATTAATGATATATAAATATATATTATATATAATATATATGTATTATATATTATATATATATTATTTATTACTATATTATATATAATAATAAATAATATTCAATTATATAATTTATAATAATATTAATATTACTAATATATAATATATAATAATATTTATATTATATATTATTTATTACTATATTATATATAATAATAAATAATATTCATATTATATAATTTATAATAATATTAATATTACTAATATATAATATATAATATATATTATATAATATATAAATATATATTAAAATATATATAATAATATTTATATTATATATATTATTATGTAATGTATATATTATTATTATTATTATTATTATTATTATATATTATTATATATATAATATGTTATATATATAATATTATATATATATATATATATATATATATATAAATATATAAAAAATATTATATTATTATTATCCATAGTATATCATGTTATTATGAATGTTATATAATTAGAGGTATTTTGGTTAAAATACAGTTAACTCCATTCCATTCCATTGTTAACCAAACAAATAATATTGATTTAGAAATTAATTCTAAAGTTCCAACAAAATAAAAAACTTAGTTTTCCTTTCATTTTCATTCCTATTCTTATTCCTATTACTATTTCAATTACCATTCCACCATGTAACCAAACGTGACCTAAGAGTAATACACGTGCAAAGAAGATTTAAAAGCCAAAATTAGAGCTGACACCAGGAAATGATGCATGAATGAGTGTCTTCTTCACTTCACCGTCCAACATCGTTTTCACTAATATCAGACTTGACTTTTAATTATTATTATTTTTCCCTTTTTGGAAGTACAGACTTTTCAATATTTTGCCATGACCAGAAAATTAGACAGCAGTAGACAACTGTTACGTTGATAAGAATCACGTGTACAAATCCAAATTAACAAAGGTTGATCAGCTAATCAGATACGGCATGTCTTGTGTGTACATGCCCAAATTTTAAATTAATTTGGAATCAAAATAATTAATTAGTCAGATTGCCTGTCTACATCAACAACTTATGATACATGCAGTAGGATCCATCGGATTTCGTCCATTCCTGTTGTTTGATAATTCACTGTACCATGCATGTATCCTCCGACTAAATCTTGGGTGCAGCGGGATGCACTATGCATCCCTCACCCAGATGTTGCCACGTCAGCAAAATCTTTTGATTTTGTTGATGTGGCAACATCAGGGTGGAAGATGCATGGTGCATCGGATACACCCAAGTTCTTCTCGTATCCTCCTACCTATACGATTATTAGCATTTACTCAAGTTTCAACTTTCAAGAGGTTATTTTGGACCTAATTGGTGAATGTATATTTTTGACAATATCTGTTAATTCGGGACTAGGTACTTTTTTGAAAGCTTTCGCTATTGGTAGAATTCAAGCCGTTAATCTGGGAGTCATTTACCCAAACCTTAAACTCGTTCATCTACCAGCTAAGCATATGTGAATATATAAAGTCTTCACAAAAGGTTCTCACATAGGGGCTCCACACGTATTGGTTTACTCATCCTTAAAAAAAAAAAAAAAAGTTTCACACATAGGGCTCCACACGTATTGGGTTACTCTTCCTACAAAAAAAAAATTTAGTGGTCCACTAATTTTTTTTTTTTTTCGTTAAAATTGAAACTAACCATATAATTAGTGGAATTTTTATTTTTTCCAGCATTAATGTTTTGATTGTTTTTACTAAACTTTCCATTGATGAGACAAAAATACCCTTATTGATTTCTCAATTAAACACATCGGTCTTCTTCAATAAAACACATTAGTTTTCTTCAATAAAAACACACTGGTTTTCATCAATTAAACACACCACTAGTTTAATTCCTAATGTGTTTAATTTCCAGTGTGTTTAATCGAGGGCAGGGGTAAATTTGTCTTTTTAGTGGAAAGTTTAGTAAAAACAATGAAAACACTAATTTCGGGAAAAATAGAAACCCCTTTAATTTTTTGGTTAAAAAGTGCTATTTTTTATTTTATTTATTTTTATTTTTATTTTTATTTTTAAAGTATAATGGCCTCCAAACTAAGAGCATCTCCAATGCTATTATGCATTTGGAGAAAATGGAGTGCCACATAGGATAGATATTAAAAAAGTTAGAAAAACTCTCTCTAATGCTATTATTTAAGTTGAATATGAAGATGATGTGGCCAAAAAAAAGTTAGAGAATATGGAATTGGGTTTCTAATTCTAGAAACTCTCCTAGAAATGTTGACTAGGATTTCTAACTCTTTCCACCAATAAGATTAAAGCTTTCAATTCTTTCCACCAATAAGATTAAACCTCATTTAATTGTAAAATAAAATAAGAGAGAGAGTGTAATAATTGTTTTATTATGATTTGACATAAAATGGATACATACTTGACTTTAGATAATTGCATTGGAGATGTGAATATGCATTTCTCTAAATTTTTTTCAAAAGTGGGCCCATAATAAATAGAAATGCTGATGTGGCACTATTTAGAAACTCAAAAATGCATATTTGCATTGGAGATGCTCTAATAGGGCGGAACTTTGTGGAGGTCGGGGCCATGGACCCCACTGCCTACAGAAAAAAAAATATATAATTAAAAAAAATTTAAAAAAATTTATAAAAATTGTATATTTTACAATTTAATCCTATTATTTGTAAAGTTTTTACACTTAGCCCCAACTTCACACTTCAACTTCTGTCCCAGTGTCAATATATATATATATAAAAATATATATATATTTGGCTTTGCAGTCCGCACTCAGTAGATTCTTCCGTAGTTGAATCTCATTACCATCAGTCTTCTCGGTAGAAAATTTTGTGAAAACCAGAACAAGACAACAAAAATGTGAGTCCATTTTTGCTCACCTCCCTTGAAGGGGGTGAGCATTACCCCCCTCCCAAAAACATGATATGTATCCATTGGAGGGTAAAATTGTCTAAAAAGATAAAGGGTTTGGACAAATTTACCCCCTCTATAGACACATGTCATGTTTTTAGGAGGGGGGTAATGCTCACCCCCCTTGAAGGGGGGTGAGCAAAAGTAAACTCCAAAAATGTTATACATGCTTCAAAGTAATTATGAATGAAGCCAGTCAAGGTATAGTCCAAGACTTTAGATTTCAAAAACCCAGTCGAGGTTCTAACATGCATTTCGATCGGTTAAGTCAATTTCCATGTATTTGCACGGTGGCATAAAGTCAGTTTTAACGTATTTAGTATGGTAGCCCATTTCTTTCAAAAAAAAGAAAAAAGAAAAATAAAAGTATGGTACCCCATTGCATTTTTATTATTAATAAAAAAATATTAATAAATTGACCCAAGTCAATTCATGATTAGCATATTTAATTAAAAAATAATATAAAGTTTGGATGTTTATTCTTCTTTAATGGAGAAGATGGAGACAAAAGAAAGAAGCATTTAAACCAACCCACCACTTGACTTGTGAAATGGTGAAATTTTGACGGGTTAATTGCATAAACATACCCTCTATTTATCTAATAAAGTAAATTTTTAAACAAATATCCTATTCAAACACAAACATCCCAATTGGAATGTGCTTGGGGTATGGAAAGTCAATAGTGCCCTTAGGTAAAAGAGAGAGGTTATTTTGGTGGGTAAATTTCACAAACAACCCTAAATTTAGGTGTAATTGTATAAATATTCATTTTTTTCTAATAATTACATAAATTACCCTATCGTCAATTGACTTTTGTTAACTTTAACCGTTAACCACATTTGTATCCCGAAATGACTAAACTACCCTTGAAAACTTATTTATCTTTTATTTTATTATTTAAATATATTAAAAAATATATTTACTTAAAAAATTGAAAAATTCGGTACAATTTTTTTGTTACTTTCTTTCTTTCTATCTTTTTTTTTTTAACACAATCAGAACCCATAAAACTGGAAAATGGCTGTGTTTAGTGGGTTTGGATTGTGTTTAGTGAGTTTTGTGGGTTTTGATTATGTTGATTAAATGTAATTGTTGGTGGGTTTTTATTGTGTTGATGAAATGAAATTGTTTGTGGGTTGATGAGTATGAAATTGAATGTTTTGGTGATAAAGTTGGTTTTTGAAATCTGAAAATTTGGTGTTTGGGGACATGAAAAATGTAAAAAAAAAAAAAAAAAAAAAAATGATAGAAAGAAAAAGAAAATAAAAGCAATAAAAAAAAAATTATATTGATTTTTTTTAATTTTTTAAGTAAATATTTTTTAATATTTTTAAATAATAAAAGAAAAGATAAATAAGTTTTCAAGGGTAGTTTATTCATTTTGGGATACAAATGTGGTTAAAGGTTAAAATTAACAAAAGTCAAATAACGGTCGGGTATATTTATATAATTATTAGAAAAAAAAAAAAGAATATTTATATAATTACACCTAAATTCAGGATTGCTTGTGAAATTTACCAACCAAAATAACATTTCACTTTTACCTAAGGGCACTATTGACTTTCCATACTCCAAGCACATTATACTTGGGATGTTTGTGTTTGAATAGGGCATTTGTTTGAAAATTTACTTTATTAGATAAATAGAGGGTATGTTTATGCAATTAACCCTTTAAATGGTGGGGAAAAAAATAACTTTTTCACATGTGATTGTGATGGTCAACTTTGATACATTTTTTCTATGACAAAAATTAAGGAAATACCACCGATTATCCTGACCTCCTGTATTTGGAGCTGTCTTTGCAGTCGTTGATTTCGTCAGGTTCTAACAATCACTCATCAGATTCGTGTCAGATTTCGAAAAACAAAAATAAAACCTTAAGATTTGATAATGACAAATTGGGATATTTAAAAGTTATTTTATAGAATCAAAGATTAAAATATAGGTTTGATATCTACTTTCTAACCATTTTGAAAGAAAACTAGGAAAGAAATGCTATTGACTAAAGCAATCCCATAAAGAAATTTATAAAGACCCCCATCCATTCTTTTGGTGAAGAAAGGTTGGATCAACGTTTAGTACTCAGTAGAGTTTGTAATGTTACAAAACCGATCTAAAAAATGTAACCAAACGTGTATATGGAGTTCAATGTTTTTCCATGATGCACAGGTAGGCACTGTTCATTCAATTATTCCACAATTCAATTGTGGGGCCATTGTCCAACCTATAATTGATTAAACAAAGCCATCAAATTTGAAGAGTTAGAAAACAAACAAGGAGAGAGGAAAATACAGAGGCAAACAAATCAATCAACCTTCAACATTGAAGAATTCCATAATCAAATCATATTTTTGTTACTTCAATCTCAATATAATCATCAACAAGAATCAACAACTAGTTATGGAACTTAGCAGCAGTGGAGTTCTTATTGTTCTCTTGTTGCTGCTGGTTTGTTTTTGTTCAGAATTTGTTGCTGTTGATGCCATAGACACCATCACAGCTTCTCAACCCCTCAGATATCTTGAAACAATAACCTCTAGTGACAGTGCCTTCAATTTGGGATTTTTCAGCCCTGTTAATTCGACAAATCGCTACGTGGGAATTTGGTACAATGATAAATCCGAAGCTGTCATCTGGGTGGCTGTTGTGCCATAAAATTAACTACGTAAAAGTTTCTAAGTTAATAGAAGGAAATCATGACTTTAGCATGTAAATGAGTAAATGTATACGTATATTTATATATCGCACAAGTATATATAGAGGCATGGATAAATTTGACCGAAGAAGGAAATAAGGGGTGTGCAAAGAAAATCGTCCAAGGATTATCTGAGTACGAATCCGAAGGAATCTGTTACATGCCTAAGATCAAGGTCATACACTAAGGGATACGAGCTCGACTTGAGGATGACTACCAAAAGTCGCCCGAGCACAGTCTTAGACAAAAGGGAGGAGCTTGTCCTATGACCAAGATTGGGGAATCTGTCCTAAAGTCTGAGTTTGTCCAAGGATTATCCGAGTCCGAGTTCAATGTCGAAGAAGATAAAGTTGCTGAGTCCGAGTTCAATGTCAAAGAAGACAAAGGTGCCCGAGTCCGAGCTTAATCCCCGTGGAGAGTTTGTCTTAAGTCCGAGCTCGATCATCAGGTGGCATGAAGCACAAATCCAAACACGTGTCCTAAGGACCCCACAAAGAAGTATTATAAAAGGTGAAGCTCACCAAGAAGAGAGGGCATGGAAAAAAAGAAAGAAAAGAAAAGTGTATCAATACATAAATTGTAATCTCTCAGTTCTAAAGTTCAATAAGAGAAGTTATTTAATTCAATTTGCTGTTGATCAATTTTCATGCATCAACATCTGGCGCCGTCTGTGGGGACGTAAAAGTTTCCTCCAAAGATTTCGAGCATGGCTTCATGAAAGTATACAAACGAAGTTAAATTGCTTAAAGCATACCTAGAGGGGGGGGGGGGGTGGGGGGGGGGGGGGTCGAATAGGTTTTTACACCTTTTTCAAACCCTTGAACAAACTTTCGTTTGTCCCTCAAGGTAGCCTTACACACAACACAATAAGCCAAGGAAGACATACAAAGACAATATGATAATACAATCATAAGAGCAAGGTCTAAGTATATCAACAAGTTATGTGAGGTATAAGAACAAATAAACACAATAACAAAGTAAGCTTGTATTTCAATAAGTGTTCAATGAATTACAAGAGTGATCAAAATGTCACTATACAAAAAATTACAATATATAAAGAATCAAAGAAACAAAATTGATCTATAGAATGAATTCACTAATCACACTATACAAAGACTTGTTTCACAATACATCACATGTGAATATTATGAATCAAGATAATAAAATATACAATTAAAATATAAGAGAAAGAGATAGGAAGAATTAACATAAGAGATTTTTTAACGTGGTAAAACCTCCAAGGAGGAAACATCCACGGGTTGAACTACAACCATTGGGTACTATATTATTGGAAAGTAAACATAGAACATTCACAAAGTGACCAATCTTTAGCTCACCCAACCTAGTGAAGTCTAAGCCTACCCAACCCTATTGGAAAGTGTGAAATCCCTCAATGATGCGGAACCACCATATATTGGACACCACACACAACCAACATCGATGGTAGATTAGAAATACCTCAAGAGTGCATACACCTCCCGTGTACCCCGCTCTATCGGAGTCTATGTCTAACCATACACCTAGGCCTACCAATACAATAGCCAACTCCCTATCCAAGGCACTCTTGCCTCTAGGGAGCCTCCCATGCATGACTATCCGAGTCCTCCCGACTCTAGCCATGACTCCTTGCTTACCTATCCGAGTCATCCCGACTCTAGGCAAGACTTCTTGCTTGGCTATCCGAGTCACCCCAACTCTAACCAAGACTTCATGCCTTTTACAAGGACTTCCTAGTGTGATCATGTGAATGCAAATGATGCAAACATTCAATACAACATGGAACATGTGATCAATACATTCTATGGCACAAATAGACCTAAACATGTGATATCACAAATAATCAAGTCTAGATGCAAAAATACATGAATAGAAACCTAAGCATGTGAAACACCTAACACATACACTCAAAGTCTCATTCACACACATAACACTTGAATCACAATATGTTCATGAAGTACAAATTCAAGATGCTATCAATATACAATTAAATGCTAGATATATGAGATTAAAATCAATCAATATACTAGACAAAAATATAGAGCAAGGTTTTGAGATTTACATCAATCAAAACCTATATTCTCTAAATCACAAACAAATACACAAATCCTAGATTTTATCAATCAAAGGATCAAATCAAATCTTAAGGTCATTTTAACACAAAATTAATTCAATTAAGTTCCAAACAACCTAAGATGCCATTCTAATCACAATACAACTCACAAACATATGTAAAACCTAGAATCATAGAATCTAGTCAACATTAGTCCACAAATTGAGTTTCAATTAGAATGATAATCAAGCTATCTTTCCTAATAGCTTTTACCAAACATAAACATAGATATAGAAGAAGAAACCCCAAGCAAATGGAAGGTCAAAAAACAAGAAATCCCAAAGTTGAGACTAATACCTCGGATTTTGCAGCTGGTTCAGAAATCAGTGTTCAACCACTGGAAATCACGATCAAACAGCCACCAAACCACTTGGAGATGTTAGAGAACTCAAATACGAACACTCTCCAACTTGAATCACTCAAATCCGACTCCGGATGAGGAAGATATGATGTTTTGAAAATCTAAAAATTGGAGAGCAATGTATTGCGGGAAAACTGAAATGTTTCTTCTTAGTTTTCAAAATGGAGAGAGAGAGGGAAGAAATAGGAGGAGAGAGAGAGAGCATTTCAACCAACCAAGTGGTGCCACGTCACCCCCTGGCCGTGGGGGGCGCGTGGCCCACACGGGAGCAGAGAGTGCTCCAGGCCGTGGGGCCCACGGCCTCATCAACGGCCAGCCCATGTGGCCCACGGCCTGGGCTGTCCTCTCGCGCGCTCCCTCGGTTCTTTGGCCCGTATCTTGGGCGTCCGAACTCCGAACTCCGATTTCGAATCTGTTTCTGAATTACGAACCGTGACTCTCTCACGCATGACGACGACTATACAACTTTAAAAAACGGTTGAGAAATCATCTCGGAAATCATCGATGAAGTCAACACAACGAAAGAGAACGAAAAGTAGCATAGTCAACTTGTTTGGACTCGAAACCTTATGAATGAGTAACCGAAATGACCGGAACTCAATAAGACATTAAATAAGAACATGTTCAAGTCCTAAACATAAAATACGGAAACATACAAACACAAAGACACACACATATGCTAGTTTCCGGACATAGTCCTAGAAAATGCAAAACATAAAGTTTATTAACTAAATATGAATGCATGAGCATATTTTGCCAAGTGTGTGAAAGTGATATGTAAATGAAATTAAATCATGAAGGAACACACAAGAATGATATGTGTGAGTGTGTGCCTAGCCTTGTAAGAGATAAGAGGTCCTTGAATACCTTTGTCGACCAATAATGCCCGAATCTCTTAAAAGCCGGCTTCTTGAATGAGTTGTGGTTGAGACGTCCTTTGTCTTCAGAATTCTTCAATTACTAACCACTAAACATTACAAGATAAACACGTTTTGATATGGAATTAATGCCAACACTAATTATCAACCTTACACTTCAGAGACTGAAGAAGTTCCAATTCCACAAACAAGAAGCCTTGTTAGATCCGAAATTCACCAAGTGCTTAGTGATGGCGAAGAAACGATCCGTGAAATTAGGCGCATGACGAAAGTGAAAAAAGGGAATGCTCAATCTAACACTCGTGAGCTCATTCGTGAAAATGAAGAATTGCGTGATCAAATTCGAAATTTAACCGGGAAAGTCACTCAACCCGGTCTCGGACAAGAACATGTCGCAAGCATACCACGGTCACTACTTGAAAATGGAATCAACTCAAATGGATGTGCCAAAGAGCGAAATCAAACGGACTAGAACCACCATGTTGAAAGGCATTCATACTCTCGAGAAAGGCGAGGCCCCCACAGAGAGGAAGCTTGTCATGGAAATGAGGAACTAAGAAATTTTGATGGAAACACATGAAAAGAGCCTATCCATACTGATAAATGTCGAGAAGGGCATAGAAGAAGCGAACCCCAAGTTCCGACCGAAAGCCAGCACAGTAGCTCTCGACCTAGAGTCGAACGGGGTCATTCAAGGAGTACGTTTCGACGACACGCCGAGAACGAGCGACGGACACGACAACGAACATGTGAGGTTGAAATGAATGACTCTCGACATTCTCGATACCTGCATGACTACCTTAAGAGACTAGAAGAACGCATCTTAGGTATGCAAAGGAATCAAACTGATAATCGTAATCCTGATCCACTTGTCGAGCTACAATTAACTTTCGTAGCTAGGATTCGCGAAGCTATCGCACATAGAAGATTTGAAATGCCTCAGATTCCTCACTATGAAGGACATTCAGACCTTATGATCCACATGCAACTCTACCGAGGACTTATGGAGGTTCGCGGGGCTAGTGAAGACGTGATGTGTTAGTTCTTTCCTCTCACTTTAGGAGGAACATCTTTGAAATGGTTCAACAAGCTCAAGCCAAGCAGTATCCAGAATTTTCCCCAAATGTGTCGAGAATTCATCACAAGGTTTAGAGGAGCCCGTCCTCTGGAAAGAAAACCCAATGTTCTTCGTGATATCAAACAGGGCGAATCAGAAACCCTTAAAGAGTATGTCGAAAGATTCCACAAGGAGGTAATCAACCTTGGAGCGTACGATGAAGAAAACACCCTTGAAGACTTCATTAGAAACATATGGATATGTCGGCTGTGGTTCAACTTCCAAGACTTTCGACCAAAAGACTATACCGAAGCTTATGAACGCGCTCTATGTTTTATTGAGACTGAGGAGCAGCTAAGACTAAAGAAAGTCACTGAAAGAGCCGAGTATAGTTCTAAAAAGGAAAAAGGAAAGGGAAGGGAAGAAAACCAAGGGGATCGAAATAGTCACCCTATGATCACCGGTGGAATCCCTCGATTACAACCTCGAGGACATGACCAGCTGAAAACACTGATCCTTCAACCTCAACTTGTGATGAATGTTCCAAACGAGATGCACTCGGAGACCTTTAGACGAGCTCGAACATGGAATTCAAAATATGCAAACTATCATGCCCTAAATGCTACTCGGGAACAAATCCTCGCAGCTCTTCATGAAACCGGACTGTTGACAAAACCCGAGCCCTTGAGAGGAGATCCTAGCCGAAGAAATCAAGCAAAATATTGTGACTTCCATGATGATATCGGTCATACCACTTCAGAATGCTTTCATCTGAAAGATCACATTGAAACTCTAATTCGAAACGGCTACTTGAAAGAATTTATTGACATCACGCAAGAAGCTCGGCAATAAGTGCTCGATACAACGGAGAGAGACCCACCCAAACACAGTGACAAGGGAAAGGTACATATGGTACATACCATAGCCGGAGGACCAACGCTAGCCAGAGATTCAAATCGAGCCAGAAAGGCGTATTCCCGAAGTACTGTGGCCAGCCGAGCATGCATGCAAGTGAATCAATTTCAAACCCCCAAGAGATAGAAAATACACACCACATCGATTATTTTTACCGATGAAGACTCAAAGGGAGTAACACATCCATACGATGATGCTCTCGTAGTATCCCTAACTATCGCCGGAAAGGTAATCCCTCGCATATTGACTGACACAGGAAGTTCTGTGGACATTATGTTCAAGAAAACACTGGATCATTTGGGAATTGAGAAAGCAAGACTGAGAGAAGTAAATACTCCATTGTACGACTTCACCGGGGATAGTATCTGGCCTGTCGGAACGATTGACATCCCGATAACCTTCGGTGAAGATCCCGACCAGTTTACTACAATGATTACCTATGTGGTGGTCGATGCCCCTGGTATATATTCTGTGATCCTTGGAAGACCATTTCTGGTTGCAACTAAGGCAGGGGTCTCCTTGTACCACAATGTGATGAAGATTTCTACAGGTGAGAAAATCGAGACCATCCGAGGGGACCAAGAATCTGCCTGAAAATGCTACGCCACCTGGGTAAAAGAAAACTTTCAGGTCGGAGATTTAGATCCACGAATCTCCGGTGATGAAAAAATCGACGGAGTGGATATGGGGGCATTACAAGAAAGAGCAGAACCCATAAAAGAATTAATTCCCATCCAAATAAAGCCGGACGATCCAAAAAAAGTGGTCCGAATTGGATCCACACTCCCCCCTGACGTGAAAACAGAGCTGGAAAAATTCCTAAAAGAAAACTCTGAAGTTTTTGCATGGTCTCATGAAGAAATGCCAGGTATCGATTCTAAAATAGCGACCCACCGCTTAAATGTTAACCCGGTCTTCAAGCCAATAAAACAGAAGAGACGGTTGTTCAACCAAGAAAGATACGAAGCAATCCATCAGGAAGTAGATAAATTGTTAAAAGCAGGATTCATTCGAGAAGTGGAGTATCCGGATTGGATTGCCAATGTGGTGTTGGTAAAAAAAGCCAACGGGAAATGGAGAATGTGTGTTGATTTCACCGACTTGAATAAAGCATGCCCTAAAGATAGTTTCCCCCTCCCCAGAATTGATCAAATTGTGGATGCCACAGCAGGGCACGAAGCACTAAGTTTCATGGACGTATTTTCAGGCTATAACCAGATCAGCATGTGCTCGTCGGACCAGGAAAAAACCACCTTTATCACCGATAAGGGGTTGTATTGTTATCGGGTCATGCCATTCGGCTTGAAGAATGCAGGAGCAACCTATTAAAGGTTGGTGAATAAAATCTTCGATCAACACCTCGGGAAAACAATGGAGGTATACATCGATGACATGTTAACAAAGTCATTGAGATCGGTTGAACACATTAGCCATCTCCAAGAAACATTTGAGGTACTAAAAAAGCACAAGATGAAGTTGAATCCGGAGAAATGCGCATTTGGAGTATCGCCTGGGAAATTTCTCGGATTCATGGTCAGTTAGAGAGGGATTGAAGCCAACCCGGATAAGATCCGTGTTGTGTTGGAAATGAGGTCACCGAAAACCCTAAAAGACATGCAGAGGCCCACAAGATGAATTGCGGCCTTAAATCGATTCATTTCGCGAGCCACCGATAAGTGTCAGTCTTTTTTGAAAGCTCTGAAACAAGGAAAAAACATGGAATGGACAGATGAATGTGAACATGCCTTTCAACAATTGAAGGTTTACTTGATGAATTCTCCATTGTTGGCAAAACCTAAAAATGGAGAGGAACTGTTCCTCTTTCTTGCAGTTTCAGACACCGCCGTCAGCTTAGTCTTAATAAAGCAAGATGAAAATGCACAAAGGCCTATCTATTATTCAAGTAAGGCGCTTTCAGATCCTGAGACACGGTATTCAAAAGCCGAAAAATTGGCATTAGCATTGGTAGTAGCTTCTTGAAAATTGAGACTATACTTTCAAGCCCATACTATCACAGTGCTAACAGATCAGCCATTGCAGCAGATTTTACAGAAATTGGAGATGTCAGGACGATTGACTCGATGGTCTTTGGAGTTGAGTGAATTTGATCTAAAATCCCGTCCTCGAACCGTAATAAAAGGACAAGTATTGGCCGATGTTGTGGCTGAATTCACTAAATCCGAGAAAGAAATAAAAGGTTTAGGCGATGAGGATTCGGACAATTCACAAAGGATATCGTAGAAGTCGGATCATCCAACCCGACGACATTCAAGCATAAAGGGGACAGCCCCTCGCAAACATGGAATCTGTTCATTGATGGCTCGTCTAACATTTATGGGAGTGGGGCTGGAATTCTCTTAGTAAGCCCAAGGGATGAAGAAATCCAATATTCGGTAAGGTTTGGATTCAAAGCAACAAATAACGAGGCAGAGTATGAAGCTCTGATCGCAGGATTGAGGCTTGCGGAAGCATTATGAGTGAAACAACTACGAGTTAGCAGTGACTCGCAACTGATTGTGAGACAAGTAAATGAGGATTACCAAGCCAGAGAAGAAAAAATGATCAAATATCTGAAGATTGTCCGAGAAAAAATGGACAAAATCGAGAAAGTGCAAGTGGTTGAAATTCCACGAAGTTCCAATTTCAGAGTAGACACACTGGCTCGCCTTGCCTCGGCCGTCGAGGTAAAATTGCCAAGAGCCATCCCAATTGAGATCTTAGAGAAACCCAGCATCCAAGAATGTTTGAGAATCATGGAGGCAAAATTGGAGCCGTCAAGTTGGATTGACCCAATAATGAAATATTTGAAGAACGGAGAGGTCCCTGAAGACAAACATGAAGCAAGAAAATTAAGATACAGGTCGGCTCGGTACACGATCATTGAGGATAAGCTTTATAAAAGAGGATTTTCGCTCCCGTATTTGAGGTGTTTGAACCCTGAAGAAGCAAATTATGTCCTTAGGGAAATTCATGAGGGAATATGTGGGAACCATTCAGGAGGACGGGCACTTGCCTACAAGGCTCTACGTCAAGGGTATTATTGGCCAACGATGCAACAAGACTCCATGAACATGACGATAAAATGCGACAAATGTCAAAAATTTGCTGAGGTGCCAAGGCAGCCTCCAGAAAAGTTGACCACGGTGAAAAGCCCATGGCCTTTTGATCAATGGGGGATAGATCTGATTGGTCCGTTGCCAACTGGTAAAAGGGGAGTGAAATATGCTATAGTTGCCATCGACTACTTCACCAAATGGGTCGAGGCCGAACCACTCTCCACCATAATTGAGAAGAAAACTACAGGTTTTGTCTGGAAAGCCATTGTGTGTAGATTTGGAATTCCATATGCAATCATCACCGATAACGGAAAACAATTTGATAATGCAAAATTCAGAGAATTTTGTAAAGAATTGGGGATAGATCATCAATTTTCAACTCCGGCTCATCCCAAAGCCAATGGATAGGTAGAAGCCGCAAATAAAACAATCAAACATATGTTGAAGACTAAGCTCGAGAACAAAAAAGGGACTTGGGCTGAGGAGTTACCAAGTGTACTCTGGGCGCATAGAACGACCAAGAAATCAGGAACTAGTGAGACGCCGTTAGCCCTAGCGTTTGGATCAGAGGCAGTAATCCCAGCCGAAATAGGCGTTTCCACTCATCGAACAATCCACTTCAATGAGCAAGAAAATTTAGAGAATTTAAGGACAAATTTGGACTTGGTAGAGGTGAAGATTTTTGAGAAAAATAGAATGGAAGCGCTGAACATCTCATTGCAGTATCTTGACAATATATACAAGTCTGGAGAATGATATTTGCATATCAATTTACATAATCATAGGAACTATACTAGGAAAACAATCAGCTGTCTCATTATTATGATTGAGGCAGTAATGCAGGAGTTGACCTCTGACTAATTGCAAGATTTAAGTGATTGTATCCTTTAACAATAAAGGAAAACAATCAGCTATCTCATGAATTTGATTGAGCCCGACAAACTACATGATTAAAGGGATTGTATCCCTTAACATCCTCCCTCAAGATGGCGTGTGTCTTGGAGAAAACACCTATCTTGCTGCGAAATCTTTGAAAAGGATCTTTGGACAATGGTTTGGTAAAGATGTCTGCAGGTTGAGACGATGTCGGAACATGTCGAGTAAGGAGATGACCCATAGCAACCTTCTCACGAACAAAATGATAGTCTAATTCGATATGTTTAGACCGAGCATGAAACATCGGGTTCACAGACATATAAAGAGCACTCATATTATCACAAAAGAGCTGGGGAGGCTGTGAAAGTGATACTCCTAAGTCACGCAATAAAAACGTCAACCATGTGAGTTCGGCAGTTGTTAATGCCATGGAGCGATACTCGGCTTCAGAGCTCGAACGAGCAACCGTTGGTTGCTTCTTGGAGCACCAAGAAACACAGTTAGCTCCAAGAAAGACACAAAAACCAGTTGTGCTCCTCCTTGTGGTTGGACATCCAGCCCAATCAGCATCACTAAAAGCATAGAGAGAGGTTGGACTTTGAGAGATGTAACGAACTCCAAAATCTTGAGTGCCTTTAAGATATCTAAGAATTTGTTTTACTGCCTTTAAATGAACCATAGTAGGAGTATTGAAAAATTGACAAACCTTGTTAACGGCATGAATTATGTCGGGCCGTGTAAAAGTAAGGTATTGCAAATCGCCTACAATACTTCGAAAAGTAGAAACATCCACAAGATCATTGTCTGAAGAAGTGACTTTTTCCTTTATAGCCATCGGTGTTGCAAACGCTGCACTCTCAAGCATCTGAGTTCGAAGCAAGAGATCTTGAGTATATTTTTGCTGAGAGAGAAAAACACCACCAGGAAAGTGCTTGATTTCAACACCAAGAAAATAATGTAATGGCCCAAGATCCTTGATTGCAAACTCTTGACCAAGCTGCATGATTAAGTTCTGAATAAAATTATCATTGTTGCCAGCAAGTAGAACATCATCTACGTAGATTAATAAAACAACAATGATTTGGGTTGTCCGAAAAATGAAGAGTGATGAATCCGCCTTGCTGCAATAAAAACCAAGATGAAGTAAAAATTGTGAAAGGCGGTCAAACCAAGCACGCGGTGCTTGCTTGAGACCGTACAATGATTTCTTTAATAAGCAGACATAATCAGGATGCTTTGAGTCGATAAACCCGGGAGGCTGCTCCATATAAACTGTCTCTTTGAGGTGACCATGAAGAAAAGCGTTCTTCACATCAAGTTGTCGCATCTTCCAATTGAGAGAAAGAGAAATAGATATCACCAAACGAATTGTTGTTGGTTTAACCACCGGGCTAAAAGTCTCATCGTAGTCAAGCCCTGAGACTTGAGTATATCCTTGTGCAACTAGCCGAGATTTAAATCTATCGATGGACCCATCCTCTTTCGTTTTGAGACGAAAAACCCATTTTGAACCAACCACGTTCACGCTAGGAGGTCGAGGAACTAATTCCCAAGTGTTGTTGTCATGGAGAGCATAAAGTTCATCTTGCATAGCTTCAACCCAACGACAGTCCTTAAAGGCTGTTTTTAGCATTTTTGGTTCAACTGGTAATGGAGTAGCACCATTTGTAGCAATAATAGCGTAGTCGTTCAAATAGGCAGGTAGCCTATGATTGCGAATTGGACGAGCATCTCTTGAGGAGTCTGGAATCTCAATTTCCAAGTTTACATTTGAAGTCTCACTTTCCAAGTTTACATTTTGAACAGCTGGCAAACTTGATGACAGATCAACAACAGGCTCAGGAGGTAATTCATCTGCATTTCTGGTTGCAAGAGGTAATTCATCTTCATTGCTGGCTGCAAGAGGTAATTCAGCTTCATTTCTGGTTGCAAGAGGATTTAATGTTTGGTCAACTGTAGCTGGAGAATGAGCATGATTTTCACGCATATGATCTTGATTTTGTGAAAACAAATCAGTATTATTTTGGGAATAATCTGCAAGCAAATCACAACAATTAGTAGAAACAGAATTGGAAGTATCAACATTTGCTTTCTCTAAGGTAGCAACATTTTGAGAATTTTCTGATTTATTAACCAAATCAAACCACTCATCAGTAGAGGGAAATTCAGATAAGACCAATTCTGGAGATGCCCGAGTTTCTTGTTTGGGTTTGAACGGAAAAACCTCCTCATCAAAGACAACATGCCTTGAAATATAGACTCGTTTTGTTTTGGGCTCCAAACAACGATATCCTTTATGTATTGGGCTGTAACCAATGAACACACATGGATATGTCTTGGTTGAGAACTTCGAACCACCTTGATGTCGTAAAGACGGAAAACACTGACATCCTAGCACCCGCAAACCAGTGTAGTCAGGATGTCTTTTATATAGCTTATGATAAGGACTTTCATTCTGTAAAACTGAAGAAGGTAGTCGATTAATGAGATAAACAGCAGTAGCAAAAGATTCAACCCAAAGTGATAAAGGCATATTGGCATGAAATAACATAGTTAGACCCGTTTCAACCACATGACGATGTTTTCGCTCGGCAACTCCGTTTTGCTCAGGAGTTCCGGGACAAGAAACTTGTAACTCAATCCCACAATCTTTCATTTTATCAAGAAATGAATTCGAACTAAATTCTCCACCGCCATCACATTGGAAAGTCTTCATCTTTCGATCAAATTGATTTTCAACTAACTTTTGAAATTTAATGAAACACTCAAGAAAATCAGATTTCTTTTTCAAAGGATAAAGCCATGTGAACCTCGAAAAATCATCAACGAAAATCACATAATATCGAAAATGTTGATTAGAGGCGAAAGGAGCTGGTCCCCATAAATCACAATGAATTTTATCAAGCGGAAACTTGGACACTTTATTTGAATTACTGAATGGTAGTTTACAACTTTTCCCCATTTGGCAGCTAATACATATTTTCGGTTTAGATATCCAAAGAGTAATATTAATAACCTGTCTTTCATTAAACAAGGCTAGTAACCTTGAACTTGGATGTCCAAGCCGTTGATGCCACACAGATGAAGTAGAACCACCTTTTCTTATTACACTCAAAGCTTCATGAAAGATGCCATCTAAAGCATATAATTGACCCTTCTTATGCCCCCTCGCGATTGTCCTCTGGTTTCGATCCTTAACAACAAAGCCAGAAGAGGTGAATTCAAAGATACAAGAGTTATCAGATGTGAATTTTCCAACAGAGAGTAAATTCTTTTTCAATTTTGGAACCACAAGTACATTATTTAATTTAAAATTTCCTTCTTCAGTCCTAACATGTGCATCACCAATATGAGAAATAGGCAAACCATTTCCATCACCAACATAGATCATATCATTTCCTTTATATGGCTTAATGGAAGACAATTTACCTGGGTCATTGGTCATGTGTGAAGTGGCACCAGAATCAACATAGAATGAAGGATCATTGGTATCATTGAAAGAGAGAGCGGCAAGTGCTTGTGGGAACTCCTCTGACTGGTATGAGTAATCAAACCTATACCAACAATCAATAGCAAGATGATTCATTTTCCCACAAATTTGACAAACAATTTTACCATTATCATTTGACCGTTGTTGTGGCTGTCCTTGAGTGTTTCCCTGCCTCTGATGTTGGCTCATGTTGTTTTGCTGATTTGGAATACGATGATCTGTGGTGTGTCCATTGTTACTAATGTTTTGGGCATTATATCGTCCTGTTGGAGTAAAACCCTTGCCACGAGAGTTGAACTGTCCTCGACCGCCTCTGCCACGCATGTTTCGTCCACGTCCTCGCTGGGAAAGGAAGGCTTGGGCATGTTCCAGTGAAACTCTTTCTTCTTCTCTTTGAGACACCAAAGTTTGTTCATGGCCTTGCAGAGCCAAAACAAATTGGCAAAATGAAGGAATAGGTGGCTTTGATAACATGGCAGTTCGAAAATCCATGTACTGATTTCCTAAGCCTCGAGCAAATTGATAGACTTTATCTAAGTCTGAAACGGACTTTTTGATAGCCGCAAGATTGTCGCATATGAATTTAAATTCTTTCAAATATTCTTCAAGAGAGCGAGTACCCTTTTTGATACTCATCAGCATACTTTTCAGATTACCTTCTTTCTCTACAGTAATCGGAAGAAGTTGCTGTTCCAATGAAGCCCAAATTTCATAGGCTGTTTCGGCTTCTTCAAATATCATACTGAGAACATCTTCTTTAATCGACCCCCTCAGCCAAGACATTAGTAGCCCATCATTTGTCATCCACCTTTTATAAAGTGGATTTGGGATTTTGTTTCCCTTTGCATCCTCGAGCTCTTCGTCTGGTTTCTTGTCACTTGACAGATGGTGATAGATTCCAAGACTTCGAACTAACGGAATGATTTGGGAGCGCCATAAAAGGAAATTGGTGGTACTCAATTTGACAGAAATTAAACTAGAGCATTGGTGAAAGGTTTGGATGTTAAGTTCAGATTCTTCACTTGGAAGAGGAAGAGAAGAAGATGAACTTGAACTCATGATTTTCTGGCTTGCGGGTATAAGCTCTGATACCATGAAGATTTTTGAGAAAAATAGAATGGAAGCGCTGAACATCTCATTGCAGTATCTTGACAATATATACAAGTCTGGAGAATGATATTTGCATATCAATTTACATAATCATAGGAACTATACTAGGAAAACAATCAGCTGTCTCATTATTATGATTGAGGCAGTAATGCAGGAGTTGACCTCTGACTAATTGCAAGATTTAAGTGATTGTATCCTTTAACAATAAAGGAAAACAATCAGCTATCTCATGAATTTGATTGAGCCCGACAAACTACATGATTTAAGGGATTGTATCCCTTAACAAGAGGAACAAAGAGACTAGGCTCAGATTAGAGTTGCTGTGTACCAACAAAGGGTGGCCCGTTATTATGATGGTAATGTCAAAAGCCGGAGTTTCAGAATCGTAGATTTGGTGTTAAGAAGGGTAACCCAAAATATAAAGGTACCCAATCAATGAGCAACGGGGCCAAATTGGGAGGGACCATATCGTGTTTCCAATAAGC
The DNA here is from genome assembly GCA_030490815.1 of Acer saccharum. Classification (NCBI taxonomy): domain Eukaryota; kingdom Viridiplantae; phylum Streptophyta; class Magnoliopsida; order Sapindales; family Sapindaceae; genus Acer; species Acer saccharum. Next base: position 5,927,469 of record CM059877.1, on the reverse strand, counting down.
TCAGGATGGGTACTTACAAATTGGAGCGACTGGATGGGACTGAGATAAAACATGCTTGGAATGCAGAAATGTTACGAAAATACTACCAGTGAGGGAGGTCCACAAGCCAAGTACGAATCAAGATCTTTGGTTGAAATACTATTATCATTGTAGGGTGATGCTAAGCGCATACGGTTAGCGCCAAAAAGGCACACTCAGTTTGCATAAATAAAATTGTAATGACAATCTTACTTTGCTTCCTCGTAGGCTAACGTAATCTCAATACATGCATATAATAATAATAATAATAATGATAATAATAATGATAGTGTGCACATATACGTATGTGGTGGCATAACATGTGAAAAAAATACACAATAATAAAGCACCCATGCATTAAACGAACAAAGTACAGTACTAGGGAGGGTCGGCCAAGGCGACAGTACTTAAACGACAATAAGAAAAAATAAACTCCTAAGTCGAATACAAATAAGAATTTTGGTGCTAACAAAATGAAACACCTTATTTTTATTATTCGACTAAAAGAAAAGATAAAGATCAGTAAGAGAAGCTATCCCAGTCCGGAGGAGGGACACCCATGTCAATCATAGCCTGCCGATACCCGTCAATCCATTCAAGTGGAAGCCTTCCCCTCAAGGCATCCCTCTCCGCCTCAGCAATGGCCCTCATTCCCAAAAGAACCACTTTTTCATTCTCAGAAGTGGCCCTCATCGCCCTTAGAGCATCTCTTTCAATCTCAGCACCGACCCTTAGCTCCTTTTCCCGACTGAGGTTACTCAAAGCAGCATCCTTCTCAGCATTGGTGGCAACCCTCATCGACCTAAGAGCATCCCTCTCAACTTCGGCCGCAATCCTGGTCTGCTTTTCCTTCCTAAGCTTGGCCGATAGAGCATCTTTCTCAGCAATGGCGAGCTCACTAACTATCTTTTCATCCTCTAACGCCTTACCCAAAGATTCAACACTGTTTGAACTTGACATAGTTCCAAACCAAGTAAGAAATCAACAGGTGCAGGTGCAGTATGAAAGACAACAGGAAGAATGAGCCTCTATTTATACAAGTTTGATTCAAGAAACAAAGGTAGTTGGGAAGATCGGATAAGTGGGGGATAATAATTATAAAATCGCCTTTGTCTATTGTCTCAATTGTCCAAATATACCTTTTCGAAAAAATTTCCTTAAACACGCCTGGTTGATGACGACAAAGGAAAACGAGTAGTTAGAAAACACAATGAAATTGGGCCTGCATAATTAATTGTTGATCAGAGGAAACATCCAAAATAAGGATAGAAGACTAAATGCCAAATGCCTGCAAAGTCGACCAAGTAAACATTCTTAGCTCCACCAATAACATGTAGTACCATTTTTACTCAAAGAGGAATTTTTAAACCTCCACAAAAGAGAACCACACAAGAGTTTCTTATTTAAACTCAAAGACAAATCTAGAGAAACTCGGTTAAGCTTAAAAAAGAAGTGTCCGAGCATAAAAACATACACTTCTCATCAAAAGTAAAGATGGTGGAGTACTAGAATACAAATCACAACATGAAATATTACAACACAAACAAAAGATCGACAAAGGCAAAATATTACAACACACCCAAGCAAAAAATCGACAAAGGCAAAATATTACAACACACCCAAGCAAAAGATCGACGAAGGTAAAACAAAGTACCAATACAGATTATAGATAGTCAAAGACATGAAAACCTAAGGTTACGTAGGAAAAGTATCATTCCCCTTGGAAGAGTCGGGAGAATCAGCTGAGCCGGGAGAATCAGGCGCTTGAGCCACTTCTTGATTATACGGATAAGCCATCCAGTCCAATGGATAGGAAGGATCTCTCCCATGAAGTTTTGTTTGAGCATCCATATATCCTCTGAGGTATACATTGGCATTCCTTTTTCTGTCCCTTTGTGACACACGTTCGCGCTTTTCCATCTTTCGCACGAGAAAAGCCTTTTGAGCCTCCAATTGAGCCTTCTCCGACTTGAGCTCACTAACAGTCTTCTCAACAAGTTCACGGTCAAGTTCAAGTACTCTGATAGAATTATCTCGATCCATGAGCTTTGCATCCCTTTCCTGAAGTTGATGCTCGAGATTTTTGATGGAGTCATCAAGAAACGATATCCTCTGCTTATGATGCGAGACTTCGGTTGCCAGCTTACAAACCGATTCAGTAAAGTGTGAAGCCATGAAACCATACTGCCAATAAACGGGAACGTTAGAAGGAAAGACATTGATAAATAAATAAGGAAACGTTAATTCATACCTGGAGGTGCATCTTGTCAAAAGAGGCAACAACCTCATCCACGAACCTTGTCATCAGGCTATCTTCCTCGACGCCTGCCATCCCCATGACTCGCTGGGAGTAACATTGAAGATACCCAGAGTGGGTATCATTACCAACCCTAGGCTCCCTAGGAAAAGGTACAGAAAGGTCTGAAGCACCCCCTAGAGAAGGAGATTGTGAAGTACTACCAAAGGAAGTAGGTTGACCAAAAGGCATAGGATGCCCGAAAGCGGAGACCTGTCCAAAAGGAGCGGATTGAGGAAATAATGCCACCTGTGGGGTTAAAACAACGGAGGGTGCAACGGTGGAAGAAACAGGGGGAAGATCAGCGGTTTTTTCGAGACGTGGAAGGACTCTTGCTAGCTTTTTTCTCGTAAGCAAGACGGACAAGTTCCTTCTGAGCATCAATAGAGGTTTTCCTTTTCGGTCGAGACATTTCCCCTAATAAGGTCAAGACGATAGTCAGGATAATAGCAATAATAAAACTGTTATGCATGAGTACATGGTACCTTGTTTTGGGCAAAAGAACGGTGAAAGTCCAAGACAGTAAAGGAGCTCTAGATCAGGCAACAGTCTATAGTCCCGATCTTGCTCCGATACAGAAAATAATGTATTAACTCGATCAGTTTCGTGGTCACGGAGCATAGTAATAGATGAATTTGACACTGCAGGAACACAATAGTCGGTAAATAAATAAAATAAACTTATACGTGTAAAGACGCGTACGACGAACATGTGTGCACATAAAGAACGAAGATTAGACCTGGAATCCCAAAATGAGTGGGCACCGATCTTATGACTCCGTCCTTACGCAGCTCCCCATCCCAACTTCCCGAAATAAGAAACCATTTTTGTTTCCAATTTTTGTTATTATCAGGAAGGTCTAATATCAACTTGGACACATTGGGCCGGGGATGGAAATAATACCATCCCGAACAGACACTGGCTTTTAGACAATTCAAGTATTGAAATTCAGCTAAGGAAGGATCATCGTTGTACATTGACCTAAATAAAGCTAAAGTGCCAACCAAAATCCTCCGGCCGTTAGGACACAACTGGGAGGGGGCGAGCTTATAATGGCAAAGCACCCGACTAATGAATGGATGGAGAGGGAGTCGGACACCAAACCTAAAAAAGTCAGAACAAAAAGTTACTTTGTCTTCCAAGGGAAAATTTGGCAAGTCATTATCCTGAGGTAAATGAAGAAAAACGGTATTGGATATGGAAAAAGTCTTTTTCAAAATTCTGAGCATATTTGCGGACACAGTAGATTGGACATTGTCTATTTTATAGCCCGAGTCAGGAAGAGAAAGACGAGTGTGAGGCCTATGACTCCCGGCAGAAGGAAGTGCCGTTACAATTATAATAACTTGAGGAGACTCATCATGACTGACATCATCCTCCTCCACCTCCTCATAACTCTCGGATTCAAACTCAAAATCATCCATCTTTACATGCGTAAAATGATAAATACATAAAGCGGTGAATAAGCAAAACATTCAAAAAAAAAAAAAAAAAAAAAAAAAAAAGGGAGGAATGAATGAAAACATACCTCTAAGTGAGAAATTGTTGGTAAGAGCAAGTTGGTGATTCTACAAAGTAATACTTATATGAAAATCAGTCCACAAAAATCCAAAGAAAGGGAAGTGACCTGACTCTGAGAAAAATTAGAGAATCACAAAAAATACAAAAGTCTATGAAATAGAAATAACTTGACTCTGCAAAAAATTCAGAACGCCACAAAAATCCAAAGAAAGGGAAGTGACCTGACTCTGAGAAGAATTAGAGAATCACAAAAAATACAAAAGAGTAAAAGTAGTCCAACTTGACTCTGTAAAGAATTATAGAATCACAAAAGATTCAAAAGAGTAAAAGTAGTTCGACTTGACTCTAAAAAAAAAAAAAAAAAAAAAAGGACAAGGATGTCGTCATCCTCGGCCCAGAAAAGGGTGAGGGTGACGTCACCCACCCAAAAATAAATAAATAAATAAATAAAAAGACGAGGATGACATCATCCTCGGCCCAGAAAAGGGCGAGGGTGACGTCACCCACCAAAAAAAAAAAAAGGAGACGAGGATGACGTCATCCTCGGCCCAAAAAAGGGCGAGGGTGACGTCACCAAAAAAAATAAAAAAAAATAAATAAATAATAAATAATAAATAAATAAAAAAGTGGGATACTCAATCAGAATGGTCAAGTGAGAGTATACTTGGCCAAAGATTGATCGATAAATATATATATATATATATATATATATATATATATATATATATGTATATGCATATACCTTCCAAGCGTACAACTAATATTTGACCCTTGAAAGCTAGGCGGCTGCTGTTGTGCCATAAAATTAACTACGTAAAAGTTTCTAAGTTAATAGAAGGAAATCATGACTTTAGCATGTAAATGAGTAAATGTATACGTATATTTATATATCGCACAAGTATATATAGAAGCATGAATAAATTTGACCGAATAAGGAAATAAGGGGTGTGCAAAGAAAATCGTCCAAGGATTATCTGAGTACGAATCCGAAGGAATCTGTTACATGCCCGAGATCAAGGTCATACACCAAGGGATACGAGCTTGACTTGAGGATGACTACCAAAAGTCGTCCAAGCACAGTCTTAGACAAGAGGGAGGAGCTTGTCCTATGACCAAGATTGGGGAATCTGTCCTACAGTCCGAGTTTGTCCAAAGATTATCCGAGTCCGAGTTCAATGTCGAAGAAGATAAAGTTGCCGAGTCCGAGTTCAATCTCAAAGAAGACAAAGGTGCCCGAGTCCAAGCTTAATCCCAGTGGAGAGTTTGTCTTAAGTTCGAGCTCGATCATCAGGTGGCATGAAGCACAAATCCAAACACGTGTCCTAAGGACCCCACAAAGAAGTATTATAAAAGGTGAAGCTCACCAAGAAGAGAGGGCATGGAAAAAAAGAAAGAAAAGAAAAGTGTATCAATACATAAATTGTAATCTCTCAGTTCTAAAGTTCAATAAGAGAAGTCATTTAATTCAATTTGCTGTTGATCAATTTTCATGCATCAACAGTGGCTAACCGAAACAGGCCTCTCAAGGATGCATCCGGGGTTGTCACCATATCCGAAGATGGCAATCTTGTGGTGTTGAATGGACAGAAGGAAGTTCTATGGTCGTCAAATGTTTCGAATCCGGTGACTAATGCAAGTGCTCAGGTTTTAGGTTCTGGAAATCTTGTTTTGAACAACAACACCGGTGGGAGTATTTGGGAGAGTTTCGGACAACCAACTGATACATTAATGAGAAGGATGAGACTCAGTACTGATACAAAAACTGGTAAGAAAATTCAGTTGACTTCCTGGACAAGCAATTCTGATCCATCAATTGGGAGCTTCTCTGCAGGAATTAGTTCTCTTACTGTTCTGTGCTTGAAATTGTGATGTTGTTGATAAAATTTGTTCTGTCTGCAGATAAAAAAGACATGAAAGTAGTTGTCATTGTATCAGTGGTTGTAGGAGTTATGGCCATTGCAATATGTACATTTTTCTTATGGTGGTGGATGGCAAAACGTAAAGGTGATTTGCTTTATAGCATTAATTAGTTTAATTACTTGATAGCATTTGCAATTTCGATCGAACAACCTCTTACTGTGTGTTTTGTGAATCAGCAATGAAGGAAAAAAGCAAGATGCCACAACTCCAGGATCTACCGGTGTTCAATTTTGAGAAGCTAGCTATTGCAACCAACAACTTCAACTTAACTAATAAGCTTGGGCAGGGTGGTTTTGGTCCTGTATACAAGGTCCGTCTCTTTACAAGGTCCTGTATACAAGGTCCGAAACTTTACTAGCTGTTCAATATAGGGTCTGTCTCTTTTCAGATTGGTCCTAAAATTGTTTTCATAGTAAAAGTCATAGTTACTAATTTAAGTTCTTTTTGTACTGAATTCTAGGGAGTATTGCAAGATCGACAAGAAATAGCAGTCAAAAGGTTGTCAAAAGCATCTGGACAAGGTGCTGGTAATTTCTAAGCTCCAATATAGAAACCTTGTTAGACTCCTTGGATGTTGCGGTGAAAGAGAATAAAGGATGTTGATATATGAATACATGCCCAACAAGAGCTTGGATGCATTTATCTTTTGTAGTTCATGTCATATGCTCTCTTCCTATTATCATTGACATTTCATCCATAAATGAATTTCTTTCTTAGCTTGCTTTCTCATTCAAAATTGAAATATTGCATTTTGTGCTGTAATTAATTTAGATCCGCTCAAACAAGAACTTCTAGACTGGAGCAAACGTTTCAACATTATTGAAGGAATAAGTAGAGGACTCATGTATCTTCATAGGTACTCTAGATTGCGGATTATACACAGAGATCTAAAACCAAGTAATATCTTATTGGATGAAGAACTGAATCCAAAAATATCAGACTTTGGCATGGCAAGGATTTTCGGTGGCAATCAAGATCAAGCCAACACTAGAAGGGTTGTTGGGACATAGTAAGTTGTTTTACTTTGTCTATATTTCAGCTACATTTTATACTCAAGCAGTCTGGACTCATGTATCTTCATAGGTACTCTAGATTGCGGATTATACACAGAGATCTAAAACCAAGTAATATCTTATTGGATGAAGAACTGAATCCAAAAATATCAGACTTTGGCATGGCAAGGATTTTCGGTGGCAATCAAGATCAAGCCAACACTAGAAGGGTTGTTGGGACATAGTAAGTTGTTTTACTTTGTCTATATTTCAGCTACATTTATACTCAAGCAGTCTGAATATGCAATGGGAGGGCAATTCTCAGAGAAATCGGATGTTTTCAGCTTTGGAGTATTGTTGTTAGAGATTGTTAGTGGTAAAAGAAACACAGGGTTTTATCAGGATGAGAATACTCTGACTCTTCTAGGCTATGTAAGTCCTCCAAAGTCATTTCCCTCATTGTTCACAAACATTGAGATTTAACTTTGCAAGTTTAGCAGTTCATAGATGTATGTGATCATGTTTTCACTTTTCAGGCATGGAAACTGTGGAATGAAAACAACATTTCAGCTTTAATAGATCCTGTGATATCTGATCCTCCAAGCTTTCAATCGGAGATCTTGAGATGCATACAAGTGGGACTTTTGTGTGTTCAAGAATTTGCCAAAGATAGGCCAACCATGCTGACAGTTGTTTCCATGCTTAACAGTGAAATTATGGATCTTCCTACTCCAAAACAACCTGCATTCACTGAAAGGCAGAATACCTTAGATTCAGAGTCCTCTGAACAGATTCGAAAAGCTGTTCTGTTAATTATGTTACCGTTACTGCCATTGACGTTCGGTAGCAGCAACTTTTCTAATGTATATTTTTTTAATGAAAATTTTCAGTGATATGTACAATATCAAATCAAAACATACTATATCAATATTCATCAAGTTATGAGTTATGACTATGAAGTTTTAGTATTATATCTTCGCAGATTAATTGAGAGATTGAAGTAATGTCTCAGTCAAGAATTTGACATTTCTGCTCTGTAATTCCAGGATGCTGGATGCATCAGTGAAGCATACTTGAGAAAGAACCCGGCCCTGCAGGGTAGCGAAAGTCGTCTTTCTGGTAGAGTGATTCATTGAAATGATTGTTTTTTCACTTATTTTCTTATTTCTGTACATTTTCTTCAGTCCCTTTTCATTCTGCAAAATATGCATGTAATTTGAAAAATGTAAAATTTTGAAAATAAAGCCTTGGTCATAATGTCAAACAATGTAGGCTACAATGAAAATGTCAATTATTTGACTTGTTTGAAAATAGACTTTCCCACATGAATTGTGAAATAGTGATGGTTTGAATAATGTTGCAGAAGACCAAGACTATTTAAATAAGTGATTCATTGAAATGCTTGTTTTTCACTATGCATGTAAATTGTCAATGTCCATTTTGAAAATAAAGACTTGGGGTCTTTATTACAGAAGACCAGGACTATTTAGATACATTACTGTCATCTCCAACACTTGATCATCCATATTATTGGTCAACAAAGAAGCAATTAGCAGTTATGGATCCTAGAAGCAGAAGTAATGCAGTGGCTCTTGTCCTCGTGTTATCTTGTTTTTATTCAAATTTGGGCAGTGCCATAGACACCATCACATCTTCTCGACTCATCAGAGATAGTGAAACAATCATCTCTAGTGGCAGTGCCTTCGAATTGGGATTTTTCAGCCCCATTAATTCTTCAAATCGTTATGTAGGAATTTGGTTCAATGATAGATCTGAAACTGTCATCTGGGTAGCCAACAGAAACGAGCCTCTCAAAGATGCATCTGGGGTTCTTAAAATATCGGAGGATGGGAATCTTGTGGTTTTGAATGGACAGAATGAAGTTCTTTGGTCGTCAAATGTTTCAAAACCATTGACTAATGCAACTGCTCAGCTTTTAGACTCTGGAAATCTTGTCTTGGTCGATAGTACAAATGGAATAAGCATATGGGAAAGCTTCCAAGATCCTACTGATAAAATCTTGTCGGGAATGAAACTAAGTACTAATAAAAGAACAGGCCAGAAAGTGCAGTTGACATCATGGAAAAACCCTTCTGATCCATCCCCTGGAGGCTACACACATGGTATTGAATCTTCAAATATTCCTGAAGCTTTCACTTGGAATGATAGTCAGGTATACTGGCGGACAGGTCCATGGAATGGTCAGAATTTTATTGGAGTAAATGGAATGGTCAGGTATACTTACAGTAATGATGGATTTCAACTTTTAGTAGATACCCAAGCAGATGCTGTTTCTTTCACTTATTCATTTCTGAACCTTTCTAGGTTCTTTTCCTTGACCTCACAAGGAACAATTGAAGGAAGATATTGGAATGAAGGGAAAAAAAATTGGGATGTCAATTTTCAGTCCCTGCAAACTGAGTGTGATGTCTATGGATTGTGTGGGGCATTTGGAAACTGTAATCCAAAGAAAAATCCGATTTGCAGCTGTTTGAGAGGGTTTGAACCAAAGAATATAGAGGAATGGAATAGTGGAAACTGGACTAGTGGTTGTGTCAGAAAGAGATTATTGCAATGTGAGAAGATGAACCAAACTGGTGACAAGGTGGAAAATGATGGGTTTTTGAAGCTGGAGACAATGAAGTTTCCAGTTTTCGCGGTAAGGTCATTTGTCACTATAGAGAAATGCAGAGAGCTTTGTTTGAACAATTGTTCCTGCATAGCTTATGCATATGATGCTGGCATCGGCTGCATGACATGGACGGGAAGCTTAATTGACTTACAGAAGTTCTCCAGTGGTGGGGCAGATCTTTATATCCGCTTAGCTCATTCAGAACTAGGTAAGTTTCTTGATGTCTTGTTGATTCTCTTTCTATTATGTTGATACACTACAAATGTCTCTCAATGCAAATTTCGGGTTGATAAATTTATGCTTGCACCTATTTGCAGAAAAGAAGGACAACAAAGTTGTTGTCATAGTACCAGTGGTTGCAGGAACGTTCACCGGTGCAATCTGTATATTTTTCTTATGCAGGTGGATGGCAAAACATAAAGGTAAGCTAAGGTTCTCCTATAAACATAACACTCAGTTTCCAGGGACCGAAAAGTACATATTTCATACTACTATGTGGTTTTCTATCAGCACTACAAGACAAAAGCTTGAATGAAGTTGAACTCCAAGATTTACCACTATTTGATTTTGAGAAGTTGGCAACTGCAACTAACAACTTCCACTTAACCAAAAAGCTAGGGCAGGGTGGTTTTGGCCCAGTATACAAGGTAACACTTGCTGATCATTAAAAAAAATCATAAACTGTTCAGAAAGTAGTAACTGATTCAAGTTTTTAATAGGGAGAGTTGCACGATGGAAAAGAAATAGCAGTGAAAAGACTATCGAAAGCCTCTGGACAAGGGCTTGAAGAATTTAAGAACGAGGTGACGGTTATATCTAAGCTCCAACATCGAAACCTTGTGAGACTCCTTGGATGCTGTATTGATAGGGAAGAAAAGATGCTGATATATGAATACATGCCTAACAAAAGTTTGGATGCATTTCTGTTTGGTTAGTCAAGCCATATCTTACAATTTCATAGAATCACAGTAACTTCTCAACAATATTTTGTTTACTTAGTAATTTGAAATGTAATATTTTGGTAACTTCACCTACTAACTTTATCAATGTAGATCCACTCAAGCAAAAACTTTTGGATTGGAGAAAACGCTTCAACATTATCGAAGGAATAAGTCGAGGTCTCCTTTATCTTCATAGGGATTCTAGACTAAGGATTATACATAGAGATCTCAAGCCAAGTAACATCTTGTTGGATAAAGAACTGAATCCAAAGATTTCCGACTTTGGCATGGCTAGAATTTTCAGAGGCAATGAAGATCAAGCCAACACTATAAGGGTTGTTGGGACATTGTAAGTAACTGTGCTTATCTATTACATTAAACTAGATTCTAAAACCATGGGGTGAACATAAAATACTTAAAGATGTGTTGATTATGAAATGCAGTGGTTACATGTCTCCAGAATATGTAATGGAAGGACGTTTCTCTGAGAAATCTGACGTCTTCAGCTTTGGAGTTTTGTTGTTAGAGATTGTTAGCGGTAGAAGAAACACAGGTTTTTATCATGATGCAGAGTCTTTGAGTCTTCTAGGCTATGTAGGTCTACTAAACTCTTATCTCCCTCCATGTTCATTGATAACGTTATCTAACATTCTATGTTCAACAATTCATTGATTTGACGATATTCACTTTTCAGGCATGGAAATTGTGGAATGAAAACAACATTGTTGCTTTAATAGATCCGGTGATATCCAATCCATGCTTTCAATTGGAGATTTCAAGATGCATACATGTAGGACTGTTGTGTGTGCAAGAGTTTGTGAAAGATAGACCAACAATGTCAATTGTTATTTCCATGCTTAACAGTGAAATTGTGGATCTTCCCACTCCAAAGCAACCAGCATTTACAGAAAGAAGGAATGCCAGAGAAGAGTCCTCTGAACAGAATCAGAAAAGATGTTCTATTAACTATGTCACTGTTACTACGGTCACTGAAGGTCGATAGCAAGGTAGTTCTTGTGTCACAGACTTGCTGGGTGGGGTGGTTGATTAAGGGAAAATTCCAACTCTAGCAAAGATAGATAGCCTAAAAATATGTACACCTTTTGTTCTTCCATTTTGGCATGTTATTCCTGTTGAAATCCCCTAAACACTCCATTGCAACAACCTCTATCGCAATTTGTATCAAGCTACTGATTTATTTATTTATTTATTTTTATATATACCACTTGCAATGACGATGACTCGAATAAAATATATATATATATATTAACATTATCTATCTATCCAGCTATCTAGATCAGGTATTTTTTTTTTTTTTTTTTTAAGTTTTTTGCCATTGGTAAGATTCGAGCCTCTGATTTGGAAGTCATTTGCTCAAGTCCTAAGCTCGTCCGTTTACTAGCTAAGCTACGCCCTGGGGGTGACTGAAACAAAATATTATTAGAATGAATGAGTGTTCTTATCAGTGAGCCACATTGAGCGGCAGTAGCCATTGAAATCTATTCAAACTAATGTAACTTATTATAACATGCAGATTTGCTCATGTTCCACTGCTTGGTGGGTTGACCTGATTGGAGGACCAATCCGGTGGATCTACATTTAACCAACCAGTGTGGGATTACATTTTATATATAATTTTTTAAAAATTGATAATAAATAAATTATAGATTTAAAAACAATATAAAACTATAGTTTGTTATCATTTATATGTCGTAGGTGCCAAATACGACCCTAAAGTGACCAAGTAATATCTTTGAAATATCTACTCTGAGTTATTGTCTGAAGCTTTATTTGTTTAAAATTGAGTTATTGTGTGAAGACAGATTTGGGTCATTTTTTAACTTTTTAATTTCGTATTGAATTAGGCCATTATTTAAAAAAGAGTTTTGGAGCTTAGGACTTTTTTTTTATTTTTTATTTTTTATTATTATTGAAATAAAAACTTGGATCAGACTTTTTTTAAAAATATTTATTTCGGCTCATTTATTTTAAAACTCAAAACATGTAACTAAGGGCCCTGGGCTAGGACGAGCCCCTCTCGTCCTAGCCCAAGGCCTGGCCTGGTAGTTACCATATCAGAAGATGGCAATCTTGTGGTTTTGAATAGATAGAATGAAGTTCTTTGGTCGTCAATTGTTTCAAATTCAGTCAATAACGTAGGTGCTCAGCTTTTAGATACCGGAAATCTTGTCCTACTTGATATCACCATTGGAATCAGCATATGGTAAAGTTCCCAAGAACCTACTGATACATTCTTGAAAGGGATGAAACCAAGTAGTCCTATAAGAACAGGTCCGATAGTGCAGCTGAGATCCTGGAAAAGCCCTTCTAATCCATCTCCTGGAAGCTTCTCATTTGGCATTGGATCAACAAATATTCCTGAACGTTTCATTTGGAATGATAGTCAAGTATATTGGCTGACAGGTCCATGGAATGGTCAGATTTTTATTGGAATACCTTATATATATTCTATCAGATGGGTGAGATGGCCAAACAGGTGTTGTTAATTTCTCTTATTCTTTTCTGAACAAATCTATGTTCTTTGTCATTAGTTCACAAGGAATTCTGGAACTAAGATACTGGGGATGATGAAAAGAATAATTGGGAGGTCACTTTTCGGTCCCTGTAAACCGAGTGTGATGTTTATGGCTGGTGACTGGTGTGGGGCATTTGGAAACTGTAATCCACAGAAAAATCCAATTTGCATCTGTTTGAGAGGATTTGAACCAATGAATATGGAGGAATGGAGCAGAGGAAACTGGACTAATGGTTGTGTCGGAAAGAGACCATCGCAATGTGAGAGGAGGATAACCAAACAGGTGAAGTGGCAAAAGAAGAAGGGTTTCTAAAGCTAGAGATGATGAAGGTACCATATTTTGCGGAAAGATATCCTATCTCTGTAGAGAATTGCAGTGAGCATTGCTTGAGCAATTGTTCCTGCATAGCTTATGCATATGATGCTGGCATCGGCTTCATGACATGGACGAGAAGTTTAATTGACTTACAGAAGTTCTCCGATGGTGGTGAGGCAGATCTTTATATTCCCTTAGCGTATTCAAAACTAGGTAAGTTCCATGATCATAGTAAGTAGTTATGCTTTGTCTAAATTATAATATCATGGGATTAACCAATAAGATTTGAATGAGTTGATTATGAAATGCAGTGGTTACATATATGTCTCCTAAACATGCAATGGAAGAACGATTCTCTAAGGAATCCAATGTCTTCAGTTTTGGAGTATTGTTATTAGAGATTGTTAGGGGTAGAAAAAACACAGGTTTTTATCATAATGAGCAGTCTTTAAGTTTTCTACACTATGTAAGTCCTCCAAACTCATCTTCAATCAGTGCTCAATGACTCTTACATTCTATATCAAGTTGTTCATAGATGTGATAATCTTTTCACTAAATTGTGGAATGAAAACAATATTTTCGCTTTAATAGATCCGGTGATATCCGATCCAAGCTTTCATTCGGAGATCTTGAGATGCATACAAGTGGGACTTTTGTGTGTGCAAGAATTTGTGAAAGACAGACCAACCATGTCAATAGTTATTTCCATTCTTAACAGTGAAATTGTGGATCTTCCTACTCCAAAACAACCTGCATTCACTGAAAGGCAGAATGCCTTGGATACAGAGTCCTCTAAACAAATTCGGAAAAAACGGTTCTGTTAATTATGTCACCATTAGTGTCATTACCGGCCGATAGCATCAAGTTTCTCTTACATTTTTTTTTTCCTGATGATAGGTGTAATATATCAAAAGATGAATTTGTTTCCTTCAATCATAATAAGAAAGGTCTATTCTATCTGATGTAACTTAATAGAATATGTATATCTATTCCTTGTAATCGAAAACTATATTTTCGTTGAAACATCAGAGATCTTGAAACAATCATCTCTAATGGCAGTGCTTTTCATATTGGGATTTTTCAGTCCTGGTAATTCTTCAAATGACAGGACCCGCCCCGACTCCTATCTTGAGTCCGAGAGAATCCTGTGGAAACTCGATCTTCTAATTGAAATCTGTTATCTTCTTGAAACCTTATTGAAAATCGTAAGAATCTCAAGGTGGCTTCAATTAAAAATCTTTAACAATCACTAGACTTCACAAACTTTTCCACCTTGTAATTTAAAAATGCAATTTAAATCTATGGGTTATGGCCCATCATAAAAATATAATTCAGTTAAAATAAGAAATTTGCTTTTCTTGTGTTGGACCCATCTGCTGAATATTAGCATATTCAAAAACTATTTATGAAAAATCTTGAAATCTAAATATATGCACATATACATAGCATGCTTAAATTAAAACCATGAACTACCATTTCTTTCATCACATGTGGCCTATCCCACAATACTAACGAATCTGCATGAACTTGGTGATCACTTGGAAAAATAGTTTAAAATAAAATAATGAGCGCTAACACCCAGTGAGTGGAAATAAGCTTTGAAAGCATCTTTTCTTAGAAACTTAATAAACTTATTTTGGCTAGTATCTAATCTTTTTTTCTTTCTCTAGTGGGCTTGAGTTTGAGATTTACATCCCAAACGCCTATATACCCTTTACTCCATAAGGATCAAAGCCCTCGTAGTTTATTTAACTTAATGCTGGTTAACCTCAATCTAATCTCTAGAAAAACTATTTTGTATCTGTTTCTATATCTCATTCTGAATTCTGTATCTCTTTCTACATCTCTTTCTAAAATTGTATCTTTTTCTATCTCTTTCTGAATTCTCTCTCTTTCTGAAACTAATCAGTATTTATTCTGAAACTGTCATGTCATCTGAATCTGTGCTATAATACAAGCTGAGAACTAACTAAATATCTTTTATGTAAATAAAACCCATTTTCTATAAATCTATAATAAAATCTTCATTAAAAAAATAACTTACAATCTTAAAATCAAATAATACTTTTCTTTAAAAACTTTAAAGAATTCTTTCTTTACAAATCTAATATATATATATATATATATATATATATCATTTACAAAACTGTTTAATATAATAATATGCTTCTGTATAAAAACGTTTGCTCCAATCAAATCTTTGTTGCTATAAATCTATACAAATTATGCAATAAGTCATTAAATGTATCTTCGGAATGCTTCATGAAGAAATCTCTTTTCTCTAAAACATTTAATGCTGTAAATCAAATACTGCTGAATTTTTGATTCTCAAATATTTGGTGTAAATCTGATAATCTCTTTTCTTTCTCTACTGATTGTAATCAGTGTAATATATATATACATAATCTGAAAATCTGCACCAAATTAGTACCCAGGGAAATCTGTCATACGTGTCCCCCTAATCTCTCTGGGTTCACGCAGAGCTGGGGAGAAACATCTGTCATACACGTGTAGAGCGACTCTGATTATGACATACACATGTGCATAAGCCCCAAAGGCCAACAATCTGAATCTGTTTTGCTAGGGATGGGTACACATCTGGTGTTTGAAATCTCTTTTTGAACATACATATAATTCTTTATAAATACTTTTCTTTAAAATATGCATAAATATTCTTTTCTTTTCTTTTCTGAAATTCTCATAAATAACTTGAATCTGAAAATCTGGAAATCTGTTTGAAATATTGAAAATCTGGAAATTTGGAATTCATTTTGAAAATCTATCTGAAAATGCTTTTACTATTCTTCTTTATAAAGTCTTGCTCAATATATCTATTCTCTAATAAATCTATTTCTGAATTCTAGAAATCTAAACATTTCTTACTATTCTTCTTAAATATTGAAAATCTAGAAATTTGGAATTCATTTTGAAAACCTATCTGAAAATGCTTTTACTATTCTTCTTTATAAAGTCTTGCTCAATATATCTATTCTCTAATAAATCTATTTCTGAATTTTAGAAATCTAAACATTTCTTAAAACACCTCAATTCATCTGAAAATCTGTTTTCTAAATAAATACGTAATCTGGAAATCTATTTTCTAAATAAATGAATAAATCATTTATTTCTATTAATCTCTAAATACTTAATTTAACATATAATTCCAAAATCAATAACTTTTAATAAAAGTTTCCACTCACAGAACTCCTGTGCTCAAATCTGCTTCTGGGACTGGATTCATCTATTTCTGGATTCATCCTAAAATCATATCAACTCAATTTAGGAATCATGGGAAATCTAATAATCTGTATCTCAGTTATTATACTAAAATAATCACTTATCTGAGTATCTCATTCCACCAAGTATACTGAACCGTGTTTCTCCACCTTTAATATCTCAGCTTTCCTTTCTATTTAATTCTTCTTCTTCTATACTTCTCTCCATGATCTCTCGGCTGCAACCATATATTTTCTAAAGCTGATTTCTTTTCTTTTATTCACCTACCATCTCTCTCTATCTCACTCTCGCCCAACTTCTTCTTCTTCTTTCTCTGATTTCTGATTTTGCACAAACCCTCTTCTCATTTTTCTAATTTTGCTTCAGCTGAAAACCCCCTTCTCTCTCTTCAATTTTCTTTCTCTCACGATTTCACGCTCATCTTCTCTTTTCTTCTTTTCTGTTTCTGTTTTGTCTTGGGCTCTTGGCCGAGTATCTCCTCTAGCTCTCTCTCTCTCACATATCTCCATCTCTTTATTTCTCTTATTCTTCTCCACCGCATGTCTCCACTTTCTTTTTCTTCTTTGATTCTCTGATTTTCCTCTTAATTTTCTAATCTTTCTCTTATTTCTCACTCTCAATCTCTTGTCTCTCGTCTAACTTCCTCTTCTTTCTTTTTATTCTTCTCCAAGCTCCATCGCCTGACTTCTCTCTTCTCTTTTCCCATTCTTTCTTTTATTCTCTGGTTTCTATTTTTGTTGTGTTTCCCGAAGTCTGCTTCTCTCATTTATCTCCTTTTCTTATTTTATTCATTTCTTTGTTTTGCCACCAAACTTTGCCACCTATCCACTAACTTTCCACCTTACATCATCTTGCACGGCCACTTGTCCCAACTTGCCACCTTTCGTTATTTATTTATTTTTTAATAAAAATATCATCTCAAACTTATCGGATACCAGGTACCAAATATGGATATTTGGATCTTTTGGGGTTGGGCTTGCTTAGGATTGAATTGGAATTGGAACTGGGCTTGGATCAATTGGGCTTGGTTGGACTTGAGTCAATTTTGTGAGATTGGGGTATTGAATCAAATCACTTTGTAGGAATTTGGTACAATAGAAAATCTGATCCTATCGTCTGGGTAGCTAACAGAAACAAGCCTCTCAGCGATGCATCTGGGGTAGTTACCATATCAGAAGATGGAAATCTTGTGGTTTTGAATGGACAGAATGAAGTTCTTTGGTCGTCAAATGTTTCAAATTCAGTCAATAACGTAAAGTGCTCATCTTTTAGATTCATGGAATCAGCACTGGAATCATGTCCTCCGTGATATCACCACTGGAATCAGCATATGGGAAAGTTTCCAAGAACCTACTGATACATTCATGGCAGTAATGAAACTAAGTAGTCAGATAAGAACAGGTCCGATAGTACAGCTGAGATCATGGAAAAGCCCTTCTGATCCACGGAAGCTTCTCACTTGGTATCGATCCTTCAAATATTCCTGAATCTTTCAATTAGAATGATAGTCGAGTATATGGGCAGTCAGGTCCACGGAATGGTCAGGTTTTTGTTGGAATACCGGATATGTATTCTATTTATATTGATGGATATAAACTTTCAGTAGATGACCAAACAGGTGTTGTTGATTTCTATTATTTGTTTCGAAATAAATCTATGTTCTTTGTCATTAGTTCACAAGGAATTATGGAACAAAAAGGTTGGGTTGATGAAGAGAACAATTGGGAGGTCATTTGGAAGTGAGTGTGATGTTTATGGATGGTGTGGGGCATTTGGAAGCTGTGATGTTTATGGATGTTGTCATAGCACTGGTGGTTACAGGAATAATTACCTCTGCAATCTGTACATTTTTCTATCAGGAATAATTACCTCTGCTATTATGTTCATCTCTTACTATGTGGTTTTCTATCAGCATTGAAAGACAAAAGCAAGGTTATCCACCTTGATAGAGAAGACGCATGTTCTGTCGAAAACTTGAACGAAGTTGGACTCCAGGATTTACCCCTATTTGATTTAGAGAAGTTGGCAACTGCAACTAACAACTTCCACTTAACCAACAAGCTAGGGCAGGGTGGCTTTGGCCCAGTATACAAGGTAACACTTGCTGATTAGAAAAATTGTTAGCTCCTCAGTGCAAAAAGTAGTTACTGATTCAAGTTTTTAATAGGGAGAGTTGCACGAAGGAAAAGAAATAGCAGTGAAAAGACTATCGAAAGCCTCTGGACAAGGGATTGAAGAATTTAAGAACAAGGTGATGGTTATATCTAAGCTCCAACATCGAAACCTTGTGAGACTCCTTGGATGCTGTGTTGATAGGGAAGAGAAGATGTTAATATATGAATACATGCCTAACAAAAGTTTGGATGCATTTCTGTTTGGTTAGTCAAGCCAGATCTTACAATTGTCTCCTGGATATGTGATGGAAGGATGTTTCTCTGATAAATCTGAAGTCTTCAGCTTTGGAGTTTTGTTGTTAGAGATTGTTAGCGGTAGAAGAAACATGGGTGTTTATCATGATGCAGAGTCTTTGAGTCTTCCAGGTTATGTAAGTCCACTAAACTCTATCTCCCTCCATGTTCACTGATAACAGGGTTTAACATTCTATGTTATTCCTGTGGAAATCTCCTGAACCCCAATGCAACCTCTATCACATTTTGTATCTACCTATTCAAATCTATTCAAACTGATGTAACTTATTATAATATGCATATCAGTTCCTGGTAAGTGGTAATTAACAACTATATTTTCGCTGATCAATGAAAAGGATTATGGAGATAAAAGAATGAGTAAGAGTTGAATTGGAGAGGATAAAAAGATAAAGAAAGCAATACATTACTAGACTTAGTTTTAGTATTTCACCAACTTCACAGCATAATTGAGGCATTATATAATTTATTGACCAAGTACAAGTTACAAGGTAAATGAGTAACATTTGACTTGGCTTAAAAATAGTAATGGTTTGAAGAAAGCTCAGAGTCTGAAGTAAAACCAGGCCAATTTGGATGCAAACAATCAAAGTTTAGAATTAACCAAAGAGTCTGCTGTCATCTCCATCACTTAATCATCGATACTGTTCGTCGACAAGAAGTGATTAGCCAGCTAGTTATGGAACTTAGAAGCAGAAGGGTTTTATTTGCTATTGTCATCTTGCTATCTGGTTTATATACACATTTGGGAACTGCAATAGACACCATCACAGCTTCTCAACCCATCAGAGATCCTGAAACAATCACCTCTAATGGCAGTGCCTTCATATTGGGATTTTTCAATCCTGGTAATTCTTCAAATCGCTATGTAGGAATTTGGTACAATACAAAATCTGAACCTGTTGTCTGGGTAGCTAACAGAAACAAGCCTCTCAACGATGCATCTGGGATAGTTACCATATCAGAAGATGGCAATCTTGTGGTTTTGAATGGACAGAAGGAAGTTCTTTGGTCTTCAAATGTTTCAAATTCAGTGACTAATGTAAGTGCTCAGCTTTTAGATACCGGAAATCTTGTCCTCCGTGATATCACCACTGGAATCCGCATATGGGAAAGTTTCCAAGAACCTACTGATACATTCTTGGCAGGGATGGAACTAAGTAGTCATATGAGAACAGGTCCAATAGTGCAGCTGAGATCCTGGAAAAGCCCTTCTGATCCATCCCCTGGAAGCTTCTCATTTGGAATTGGATCATCAAATATTCCTGAAGGTTTCATTTGGAATGATAGTCAAGTATATTGGCGGACAGGTCCATGGAATGGTCTGTTGTTTATTGGAATTCCTTTTATGGATTCTAGTTATATTGATGGATATAAACTTTTAGCAGATGCCAAAACAGGTTTTGTCAATTTCTCTTATTCATTTCCGAACATATCTGTCTTCTATGTCCTTACTACACTAGGAATTTTAGAAGAAAGAGTTTGGGATGTCGAAAAGAATGATTGGGTGGTCAGTTTTGGGTCCCGGGAAACTGAGTGTGATGTTTATGGCTGGTGTGGGGCATTTGGAAACTGTAATCCACAGGAAAGCCAATCTGCTGCTGTTTGAGAGGATTTGAACCAAAGCATATGGAGGAATGGAGCCGAGGAAACTGGACTAATGGTTGTGTCAGAAAGAGACCATTGCTATGTGAGAGGATAAACCAAACTGATGAAGTGGCAAAAGAAGACGGGTTTCTGAAGCTAGAGATGATGAAGGTACCATGTTTTGTGGAAAGATTGCCTATCCCTGTAGGGGATTGCAGAGAGTATTGCTTGAACAATTGTTCCTGCATAGTCTATGCATATGATGCTGGCATCGGCTGCATGACATGGACGGGAAGCTTAATTGACATACAGAAGTTGTTCCCCATTGGTGGGCCAGATCTTTATATTCGCTTAGCTCGTTCAGAACTAGGTAAGTTCCATGATCTCTTGTTGATTCTCTTGCTATTATTTTGATAACTACAAATGTTTGTCTCTCTATGCTAATTTCGGGTAGTCTAATTTATGCTTGCACCTTTTTGCAGAAAAGAAGGACAACAAAGTTGTTGTCATAGTACCCGTGGCTGCAGGAATAACTACCTGTGCAATCTGTACATTTTTCCTATGGAGGTGGATGGCAAAACATAAAGGTAATATGCAATCTGTAAAATGTATTAGCTTAAAGAACTGATAGAATTTGCTATTTCCATCAACTCATCTCTCACTATGTGGATTTCTATCAGCATTGAAAGACAAAAGCAGGGCTCTACTCCTTGATAGAAATGACAACTTGGACGAAGTTGAACTCCAGGATTTACCACTATTCAATTTCGAGAAGTTGGCAACTGCAACTAACAACTTCCACTTAACCAACAAGCTAGGGCAGGGTGGCTTTGGCCAAGTATACAAGGTAAAACTTGCTGATTAGAAAAATTGTTAGCTCCTCAGTGCAAAAAGTAGTTACTGATTCAAGTTTTTAATAGGGAGTGTTGCAGGATGGAAAAGAAATAGCAGTAAAAAGACTATCGAAAGCTTCTGGACAAGGGATTGAAGAATTTAAGAACGAGGTGACGGTTATATCTAAGCTCCAACATCGAAACCTTGTGAGACTCCTTGGATGCTGTGTTGATAGGGAAGAGAAGATGTTAATATATGAATACTTGCCTAACAAAAGTTTGGATGCATTTCTGTTTGGTTAGTCAAGCCATTTCTTACGATTGTTTCCTTTATGTTTAAAATTTCATAGAATCATTATAACTTCTAAACATTATTTTGCTTTCATATTCATTTGAAATGTAATATTTTGGTAACTTCACCTATTAACTTCATCAATGTAGATCCACTTAAACAACAACCTCTGGATTGGAGAAAACGCTTCAACATTATTGAAGGAATAAGTCGAGGTCTTCTTTATCTTCATAGAGATTCTAGACCGAGGATTATACATAGAGATCTAAAGCCAAGTAACATTTTGTTGGATGAAGAACTGAATCCAAAGATTTCAGACTTTGGCATGGCAAGAATTTTCGGAGGCAATAAAGATCAAGCCAGCACTATAAGGGTTGTTGGGACATAGTAAGTAGTTGCACTTTGTTTATATTCAGCTAGATTTCTTAAATATTGATATGAACTGAAAACATTTATGGCGTGTTTACTAATCAGGAATCCTATTTGGGAAAGGGAATTAAGTTCCCCATTTTCAAATTCATGTGTTTACTAAATTTGTGGGGAATTAAATTCCATGGACCCCACACACATATCAGGAATTAAGTTCCTGAATGAAAGCGAACTTGATTCCCCTCACCCACCCTAGGAATCAAGTTCCCTTTCCTGATTGAAAAGGGGAATTCATATCTTTTTACAAAAATATCCTCATTTAATTTTATTTTTTTAAAAAAACTATATACATAATTAATTATATATATATATCTCTTTTTTTTTTTTTTCATACTTCACTAGTTCACCGTATATAAATATATAGACTTACGCAGTTCACTCTTTTTTTTTATACTTCACTGTTTTTTTTTTTTTTTTTTTTTCATATTTTACTGTTTATTATATATATATAACACTGTTAATTATAAAAAATTGAAAAAAAAAAAAAAAAAACTATATTGTGGCAAAAACCAAATTGTGAAAAAAAAACTTTTTATTTATTTATTAGCTATACTCATACATCTCTTATATGTATATGTATATGTATATGCATATATACAGCTATTTTGTATATATAAGGGTATTTTTGTAATCAACTTTGTATAAATTTGATGGGTTAAAAAATTAAATAGCACTTTTTTGAGGTGGTCTGGTGCAAATAGCACCACATTAATAAGTCTAGTTTAAATAGCACTAAAGTATGTGCTCGGACAAAAATACCCTCCTATTAGGCATCAGACATCTTTCATCCCCTTTAATTTACTGTCCCCACCACACCACATTGCTTTCAACCCACTGTCCCCACCACACATTGCTTTCATCCCGTTGACTGAAGGAAAGAGGCGAGACAAGCAACAGCGACATCCACCGACGGTGACACTGCGAGGTCTTCGACGGCACCGGCGACAACATCGACGACTTCGACGACGCCGACGACATCCGCGACGACTTTGACGGTAGCTGCACGACTCCGGCGACACCTCCAACAGTTCCCTTCAATCACGCCTCCAACAGTTCCCTTCAATCACGGTTTGAGGTATGTTCATTTGGGTTTTGATTTCAAATTTGAAGTTGTTGATTATCAGAAATTAAACATTTATTGAATGATTTCCATTTAGTTTTTATTCTAAATGGATCCTCTATTTCTAGGGTGTTATTGTGGTTGAAGGTGTTATTTTTTTTTAATGAAATTGTGCTGTAGATTTTTCTAGGGTGTTATTTTTTTTAATCAAATTGTGCACAAAATCTTACATAAATTCACATACTAATCATTTAAAAGTAGTTCTAGTTCACTTAATGCTTTGTTAACTTAACAAGACATGATTCCATTCCTTGGAGACAACATGATATTTCTTAGTTTTGAAGTTTTTGGTTTATGGAAATTGGCAAAGATGGGATCAAGCAATTCGGGTGATTTCGTGGATTGGGGTGACCATTGTCCTGTGGTGTGAGTCGTTTTTGCGTTTTTGCGTTTTTTTTTTTTTTTTTTTTTTTTTCGGCTGTCTTCGGTTGCTGTCCTGTTTTGGCTGTTCGTGGTGTGCCTGGGGTTTGTACTGGTGGTATGATGAACGAACCACTTACTTAGATAAATTGGCAAAATTGGTATGATGAACGAACCACTTACTTAGATAAGTGTAATTGGATTTTATATTTTTAATTAGTATCTTGTTGATGAATGGAAGAATTAAGTTATCTTTTTTGTAGGAACTTAATTCCTAATTTATATATAAAACCCACGTGACTTGATGTGATTCTCAATACTCTTTAGTAATTAAATACTAAAATCATAAATCATAAATTATTTTCACTCATTATGATTACATACTTGCTTTGAGGTGTTTCCTGTCAATTTACAGGGATCTCAATTCTCAATTCTCACATCATGATTTAGCGATATACATTCACCGTTCTAATATTGCATTCCATGTCCACATGTTGTTGTCTAGTTGTAGGCGCACTTGTGTGTCATTATGTAGGAGTCTATGAGATCAACCGACACATATATATTTGGTGAAAGCACTTCAACTAATAAGTTTTGATTGGCACATGGAGTGGTTGCCAAAGTGTGTCTGCTAATAGACAAACTGTGTTATACTGTTATCTGCACTAAATCAACAATTAGTGATCACAATATAGATGGAGATGAGTGGCACCTCATCGGCTTAGAAATTTTTATATAGCCAACTGGGTATTCTTGTAAGTTATCAAAACATATTGTCATGGCAGTTTTCCTCAGGTTTTTCCTTCAAGCTTCTCTTCTTGTTTCATACCTTCTATGTTCCTGTTTAGAGAACACATATGCCAAAGAGCCTGGAGAAGACCAGCACCCTCATAGCCACATTGTTTCAGTCTCTTCTCTGTTACAATCCACCGTTTGCAACCGTTCCAGGAAAGTTTATATACTTTAGTGTTAACATTATTACTTATATTATGGGTTCTCTTCTCTGGTTAGTTATATCGGTTCAAAAAATTTTCACACCCACCAGACTAGATAATTATTACTAAATTTGAACATCTAACTATACATTGGCTTTAAAATTAATTTCTATTCAATATTCCTGATGAATTCTTACTAAAAGTTGTGTTTGTGTTTTCAGTTTATAGCAAAGATTCTCTATTTATTTAAACATGCTGTGAGTGAAGAAAATGCATGATTTTTGTTAGTTTTGGGACTTATCATACGTTTCGAGACTTATTCAGGAATAATCGGTATTTATTTCAGTATAATCGAGACTTATTAATATGTATTTGAGACTTAATCATATTTATTCGAGACTTAATCATATTTATTCGAGACTTATTCATTTCTATTCAAGACTTACAGGTGTATATTCGAGATTTAATTGTTTCTGTTCGATACTTATTGTGTGATGTGTATATGTTTTGTTTGCAGATGGTGAATTTGAAGAGGCTACTGAAAGCTTCTAAGGCGGATTGGAATAATGGAACAATTACTCGCCACAATCATATCGAAATTCTGCAAGTAATAGACGATGTACTTACCGGCATAGATGATGGGGGGGTCCAAAAGCAAAGGTTCATGGACTCATGTTTTGGACATTTCTTACATATGCATCGAACCATGCAGTTTTTTGGGGCAATTGTGCATCGCTTGCTTTTGCGGGAGATACATCACAATGGCAGCCCAAATGAGATGCGATTCTTGTTGGGAAACACGAATGTCCGATTTTCAAAAATCGAGTTTTGTCTAATAACAGGGTTGAAGTTTGGAGTCGTGCCTGACACGACGGAGTATTCCGAGGTGGAGAATGGAATACACAAAAGGTATTTTGGTGGTCGGGATGAAATTAGGTTTGAGGAATTGAAGGTAAGGGTACAACAAGGTGGATGGACAGAGCAGTTTGACGTTGTTAAGCTCTGTCTCCTGTTATTGCTTCATTTGTTTTTGATCGGAGGGGACGAGAGGGGGAAAGTGCCTATTTGGCAAGTGCGGCTTGTAGACAACTTGGACAGTTTTGATGCATTCCCATGGGGTTGCCTTGTCTACAGTTACTCTATATATGGGTTCAAGACTGCGTTGTCTGGTCAGAGAGGGCAATCTGAACAGAGACTGAAGTACAACATGTGGGGGTTTTCGTATGCTTTATTGGTGAGGCTTACAATACCATATCATTGTTTGAAACAATTTATTTATAATTTGTATTGGTTAGTTATTATATTTTCTAACAATTTTGTATCACTTGAATGTTATAGATATTCGCCCTAGAAGTAATTCCGACATTGGCTAAGGAATACGCCACTCGCCGTAACGTTGACCCATTTCCACGTATTCTCAAGTGGGAGTTCACGAAGCGACCTCGACCGAACAAAGTCAAAAAGATTATAAAGGATAGGGTAATGTCTTTGTAACCTATTGGATATTATCATTGATTATATTTCTTTAGGTTTGTGATTGTTGTTTGTATTTCTTATTTCATTTATGAACAACTTTAGATGTATGCGGATCCGGAAATCACCCTTACCGATCAGGAGACTGCTCAATGGTACTATGATGGGCTATAAAACGTGGATGATTTGTACCCGGCTCCCGGTTCATTAGATAATATGCCAGATGAGTACGAAGATGGACGTAGCACTACACCTCCACAGTCTAGACCCACCAACGCTGCTGGGCCTAGTGGGGCTGCTACACCTACACCTACCACGGGTGTAGCCGACATCCCTACCCCTCCTCGTCGACGTTTCAGAGCAGGTACGATAGGGGGGGACTAGACCATGCAGCGCCTAGGTCACAGCATGCAAATACTGTTTGAGAGGTACATATTTGTATAAATATATATATATATATATATATATATATTGTTTTTTGAATAATATTAGTAATGTAATTTACAATAGTAACTTCTTTTCATTCAATTCAGGGACCACCTGGAGTTCGTACTCAACGACATGAATCAGTGATACAGTCATTCCAAGAGTTACGAAATGAGTTTAAAGATTTCGAGTCACGGGTACAGGATAGGCTTGAGATTGTCTTGGATGAGCTTCGAGACAGCAACCGGTGTAGAGAGGAAGAACATGCCGAGTTGATGCGCATCTTTCGTTCATACAGGCACAATGATGACCAATCCCATACTCCTCTGGGTCACTCACTATCCATGTCCCAATATGCTCGGTCTTATCATCCATTTGATCCTCCAGTGGGCCTACAGAACAGTGTAGAGGTCCAGGATCCTCCAGTGGGCTTACAGAATAGTGTAGAGGTCCAGGATCCTCCAGTGGGCCAACAGAATAGTGCAGAGGTCCAGGATCCTCCAGCGGGCCAGCAGAACAGTGCAGAGGTCCAGGATCCTCCAGTGGGGATACAAAACAGTCCTAATGTCCAGGATCCTCCATTGATGGCCCAGCAGACTTCTAAGGTCCTGTTTATCTCTGTTAACTATGTTTAATTTATGGTATATTTATATGCTTGTATGTTTTGGGACTTATATCATATTTTTCGAGACTTAGTAAGGAATAGTCGAGACTTATTTAAGTATAATCGAGACTTATTTATATATATATATATATGCTTGTATGTTTTGGGGCTTATATCATACTTTTCAAGACTTAGTAAGGAATAGTCGGGACTTATTTAAGTATAATCGAGACTTATTTATTTATATTCGAGACTTATTTATTTATATATATGCTTGTATGTTTTGGGGCTTATATCATACTTTTCGAGACTTATTAAGGAATAGTCGGGACTTATTTAAGTATATTCGAGACGTATATATTTATATTCGAGACTTAATTGTTTCTGTGAATTGTCAGGTCCAAGATCCTCCAGTGAATTGTAGACCAGTACGCTTGCGGAAACGGGGCTGGCAGCAGACTACTCCATATACTGACCCATGTAAGCCTAAGAGAGCTAAGTCGGCATCACATAAATTCAAGCCAGATGAAAAGGTTGATGCGGAAGTGTTAGCGGATTACGTAGCATTTAAGGAGGAACCAAATGGGAGGTAATTATAAGTTACAAGTTTTTTACATATATGTATGAATTATTTATGCATTTTCTAACCGTTTCAATTTTTTTGCCAGACGCGATGTAGACATACAACTCATAGTTGATGTCCCTTGGTTCGTTCAATTTGAGTCCAACAACAGTTTTTTGGAAGACACGGTATGAATTATACAAGTTCTTCATGATTGAAATTGTGAAGACCACATTATCTAACAATTATGTGTAGTTTCGTTTAATTGTCGTATATGTCCATATTTTGTACAGCATTTGGACGCCTATTTGAAGATAGTAAGGAAGCATCAGCGCATGTTTCCTGACGTATATCAGCAGAATGTCAACATCGTAGATCCATATTTCTACGTAAGTAATTGGTATTTCTAATACTTTAATTTATTTATTTATTTATTTATTTATTTTTTATAACTATGTGCATGCTTAAATGACAGACTAACATGGTAAAATGGTGGGAGGAAATGATGCCTGCTGGAACAACGGACAAACCTTCTGAAGAATGGCCAGTGTTGTCTTACAAGTGGACCGTCGAACAAATTGCATGGGCGAGAGGGAAAAACGTTGGCGGCTGTCGTCCGTGGAACGAGGTCGATACGGTATGTTATGATACAAATGGAATTCAATTATTCTTAAATGGAAATTGGAAAAAGGTATTCATTTATTCTTTTTACATTTACCACCTGATATTATTATTCATCCTCTTTTGTTTGTATTTGATCCAGCTATTAATTCCGGTGAATGTTGGAGGCGGTCATTGGTTAATGGCTAAAGTGGGACTAACACTGCGATCCATCCGTCTATATGATCCAGTGGGGCAGCCAGATGAGTACCAAGTCCGCAATCAACAACTTGCTTGTTTATGGTGGTTTCTGCCTTCAATGCTTAATCAAATTTGTTTTTACAAAAAGAAACGGAAGGGCACAAATATGAATCCGGACCCATTTCATATGGAGTTAATACCACCACATAACTTTTCCCAACAACAAACTGGGTAAGTAAC
Organism: Acer saccharum; assembly: GCA_030490815.1. Taxonomy (NCBI): domain Eukaryota; kingdom Viridiplantae; phylum Streptophyta; class Magnoliopsida; order Sapindales; family Sapindaceae; genus Acer; species Acer saccharum. The sequence goes on along the minus strand of CM059877.1, from coordinate 5,898,972 downwards.
ACAACTATAATGTTTACATAGATTTGAAATCTTTATTCTATTTATAAGCAAATTAACTTCTTGTAAAACTTTTTACAGTGGCAATTGTGGAGCACTCACATTAGCATTGATTGAGCATACTGTGGCAAAGAGAAAGAAGTTGAATTGGACTGATGAGCAAATGCCTCATATGCGACTGAAAATGGCTGTGGAAGTTTTTTCAAACTCCATTGTTTCGGTCTAGTGAATGTGATTACAATGGATGGATATTTTGTTTATTACTGACGGATGTATGAATGTATTTATCATGTTGATCAGTCTATTTCTATGCTTATATTTTGCCCTTTTTGCTTATGTTTATGCTTGTTCATTGGGTCTTTTTGGTGGGTTGATGTGTTTGTTGAGTCTTTGCAGGTCTCTTACCATAGAAATGTTGATCGGATCGTATTCTGGAGATGATAGAGTCAAATGATGCAGAAAGAGCATTTTTCTCCCTTTTCCGCCGGCCATGCCGCCCATCAGGCAGGTGCACCGCCGGCGGTGCAACAGGCGCCAATGATATTGCCTTTTCCGCCGGCCATGCCGCTCAAGAGGCAAGTGCCTACTAAGCGGCACGCCAGGCGAGCCATTCCAGTGTTTGGAGGTTACTTTCTCCGCTCAAGAGGCAAGTGCCTACCCAGCGGCACGTTGAGCGGTGGACCGCCTCCTCGTCTTCTCGTCACTGCAGAAGACCTATAAAAAGAAGGGAATAAGAGAAAATAAGGGTTCGACATATTAGACAGACAGAGAGAGTTTGAAGACCACCATTCCTTGATTCTTTTCATTCATTCCATCGGAGGAGATTACTTGGAGCAGGAAGACGACGGAGATCGCAAGTCAGAAACATCACACCATAATGGGTTCTATCTTCATCTCTTCTATATTTTTGTTCTCTCCATTGATGTGTAACTAAACCTTTATTAGGGGATTGATGTAACCAATTTTGGACAACTCTATGTAATCAATTAGTCTATCTTTTTGTTAATCAATTGGGTTTTAGTCTTGTCTATTGAATTAATTGCTCTATATTATTGATTCATATTATTTTGTGGCCTCAATTGATATGAGTTTGTGATTTAGTTTATCTTTGAGATTAGGGTTTGGATGTGAATGGCCTTTCCATTTGAATCACAATCATAAGCTTAATAGACTTGAAAATTAATGTTTGCATGGCCTTGTGGCATTGATTTGGCTTAGAGTTTTGTTCATAGGGATTTCATTACTAACACTTGACACATGGCCTTTGTGCGAGTGGTGGGAAGGAGATTCGTTCTTAATTGTTTATCAAAACAAGCCCTAAACTTTATTGAAGTGTTTATTGAGACTAATTGAGAGCATTGAGTGTCTAAGAGAGGTGCATCGATTCCCTAGTTTCTCCCCATATATTCATTCTTTGATTTGTTTATTCGTTGATTTGATTTTTAGTTCAAATAGTCATAATTTAGATTAATCCTAGAGTTAAACAATCTTTCCAAAGAAAAGCATTATGCAATTTAGTTTTCGCATTTAGAGTCACCTTTGCTAGATTAATTGGTTTTAACTGATAAAATCGCCGATCCCAGTGAACGAACTTTCTTAATAAATTGAACACAGAATTTACTGCATCAATTTTGGCGCCGCTGCCGGGGATTGGTATAGATTCTATTAGTTGGATCTAGTTAGTTTAGGTTAGGTAGTGTGTGTCATTAGATTTTATTTTTTTTTAGTTTTAGTTCTTTTTGTTTCATCTTACTTCGTGGTAGTTGTGTTTTTGGTGTTTCAGGTTTTACAGGTGTATGAACGGACGTCGTTCGCTTGGAGGTATTCTGATCCCTGCTAACGACGAGATTGACCGAGTAGGCCGAGTTGCTAGACAGTTTGAAGAGTTAGATCCTTTAGTTGAGGATATGGGTGATCACGGTGAGCAACGTGACCGGGTTATTCGAGCTGAAAGAGAGGATCATGATGAACAAGGTGTTCAGAATAGACAGGAAATTCGAGACAATCCACCGGGTCCTCTAAGACGTGCACTAGAAGATGAGATCAGACTAATGAGAGAGTCTGGACAGCCTATGTTGGGAGACCAACCTCAGCCTATTGTGCTAGATGCCTTAGCCAGGAGTTATGAGTTGAGGGGTAGCCATTTAAACATGCTGCCATCTTTTCACGGTTTGGCAACAGAAGACTGCCTCCAGTTTATGAAGGATTATCAAGCTACAGTAGGGAATTTCCCGATGGGCCGATTGACAGAAGAGCAGTTGAGGATGAGGTGTTTTCGGTACTGCATGAAGGACAAGGGCATCAAGTGGTACAATTCAGTAAGGGCAGGATCTTTGCGATCATGGGTTGATGTGTGTACTGCATTCTTCAACAGATTTTTCCCTGCCTCTAAAGCAAAAGAAGTCCGGATCAAGATAGCTAGTTTCAGTGAAGAAGATGGTGAGTCATTCCATGAAGCCTGGTCGCGATATAAGGAGCTGTTAGATCAAATTCCCCCTCACATGGTGACTGAGGAATACAAAGTCCGCACTTTTTATGATGGATTGACACCTTTCACACAGAACATTGTTGACAACGCCTGTGGGGGTATCATTACCAGGAAATCTGCTTTAGAGATTGCTGAGATATATGAAACTTTGGCTCTAAACTCCCAACATAGAAGTTCAATGGTCAGAAAGGGAGGTAAGTATGAGGTCAACCAGACAACTGGGGTGGAAATTCAGATGGCGAATCTAGCTAAGCAAGTACAAGCTATGATGGCCCAAAACTCGAATAGGGCTCAACAGCAGTTAGGGGTGAACTTAGTGCAAGATGGAGATGGGATACCATTTGAGACAGAGGAGGTTCAAGCTTTCAATTACCAAAGAGGGAGGAACGATCCTTACTCGAATACCTACAACCCTGCGTGGCGTAACCATTCCAATTTATCTTATTCTGACCCTAACACTGCTCTTAATAGTCATCAGCTCATTCCACAGAACACTCAGGGAACAAATCAAGGAGGGTACAACAGAGGTACTTACCAAGGTCAAGGTTCCAATAGTCAACCTCAACAATGGAACAATGCAGCTAATAGAGACAGTACCACCTATCAGCCGAAGAAGAGGTCCTTGGAAGAAATTGTGACATCCCTTGCTGAGAATACAGAGCGTTTCTCCCGTGATACAAATCAGAGAATTAACAACGTTGAGGCATCCATTAAGAATTTAGAAACACAGATGGGGCAAATAGTCGACGCAGTCCGCAAGAATGAACCAGGAAGGTTCCCTAGCCAATCAGAGCAAGCCAAAGCATTGACTGTGTTGAGAAGTGGGCGAGTGTTAGACACTGAAGTTGTCAGGGGGCAACAGAAAGAGGGCACCAGGGGATCAGAAGAGGTGAGTGAGAAGGAGACTAACGCAGAAGAAGAGGTAGTGGTAGAGACACCCAAGAAAACCTCAGTTTTACACAAGTCATCAGACCCTTATGTTCTACCTCCTCCTTATGTTCCACCAATTCCCTTTCCTGGGAGGCTTAAAAGGGACAAGCTCAGCAAGGCTTTCAAAGAAATTTTTGATGTTCTGTCCAAGGTACATGTGAACTTGCCTCTACTTGAGATGATAGAAAAGATGCCTGCCTATGCAAAATTTTTCAAAAGCCTTCACACCAACAGACAGAAATTTGGGCCGAATCATCAGGAATACATAGCGGGTAGTGCTAGTGCTAGTGCAGTTTTACAGAAGGAACTTCCTCCCAAGCTGAAAGATCCAGGCAGTTTCTGCATCAACATCACGGTAGGAGGTACCCAACTTGAAAGAGCAATGCTAGATTTAGGTGCCAGTATTAATTTGATGCCGTATTCTATTTACAAGCAGCTAGGGTTAAATGAGTTGAAGCCTACAACAATGTCACTTCTGTTAGCAGATGGTTCGGTAAGATATCCGAGAGGGCATGTTGAAGATGTTCTGGTTCAAGTTGGGAAACTTATAATTCCTGCTGATTTTGTGGTATTAGACATGGAGGATGTGAGCAAAGAGACTAACATGAGACCTGTTCTTTTAGGTAGACCATTCATGGCAACAGCAAAGACATTTATTGATGTGCAGAATGGGAAACTGTCAATGACAGTGTTAGATGAGACAGTGGAGTTCAAACTTTTTGAAGCATCATCATACCCTGCCGGAGCTGATGATTGTTCATTCATCGAGGTTTTAGACCCTGGGGTTGATGGAGTATTCAAGGATGAGGATTTGGCAGATTGGGATTGGGATGATCAAGACGACATGACTGAAGATAGTTCTGAACTAGCTGAAGAAGAAGTTGCAGACTTCCAAGTTTCAACTGTCAGTTTTGCCAATGATCCACCACCAAAGTTGGAGCTCAAGGAGTTACCAACAACTCTGAAGTATGTGTATCTAGGTGATGATGAGACATACCCGGTAATTGTTGCTTCAGAATTGCAGGGTACTGAGGAAGAAAGGCTCATTGGGGTTCTACAGAAACATAAGTCAGCTATAGGATGGTCAATTGAAGATATCAAGGGAATTAGTCCAACAGTTTGCATGCACAAGATTTTTCTCGAAGAAGAATCTAGACCGTCAAGAGAAGCCCAGAGGAGATTGAATCCGATAATGAAAGAGGTAGTGAAGAAAGAGGTCCTGAAACTTTTACAAGTGGGGATAATTTATCCTATATCAGACAGTAAGTGGGTCAGCCCGATTCACGTGGTTCCTAAGAAATCAGGTATTACCGTGGTTCGCAATGAACAGAATGAGTTGGTTCCACAAAGGCTTCAGACAGGATGGAGGGTGTGTATCGATTACAGGAAGCTGAACACTGCTACTAGAAAAGACCACTTCCCTCTTCCATTCATAGATCAGATGCTCGAGCGATTGGCAGGGCACAGTCACTATTGTTTCTTCGACGGGTACTCAGGTTACAATCAGATAGCTATCGCACCAGAAGATCAAGAAAAAACTACTTTCACTTGTCCATTTGGGACGTTCGCATACAGAAGGATGCCATTCGGTCTCTGCAATGCACCAGGTACTTTTCAGAGGTGTATGATGTCAATATTTTCAGATATGTTAGAAGAGATCATTGAGGTATTCATGGATGACTTCTCAGTGTTTGGGGATTCATTTGATTTGTGTTTGCACAACCTTACCTTAGTCCTTAAGAGATGCGAGGAGAACAATTTGGTGTTGAACTGGGAAAAGTGTCACTTCATGGTACAGCAAGGGATAGTTCTGGGACATGTGATTTCAAGAAGAGGAATTGAAGTGGACAAAGCTAAGGTGGAGGTGATCAGTAGTTTACAGCCTCCAAAATCTGTGAAAGATGTACGGTCTTTTCTTGGGCATGCGGGTTTTTACAGAAGATTTATAAAGGATTTTTCGAAGATAACAAGGCCCTTATGTTTGCTTCTACAAAAAGAAACTGAGTTTGAGGTGACTGAAGAGTGCATGGTGGCTTTTAACACTTTGAAGAGTGCATTGACTACCGCACCAGTAATAATTCCACCTAATTGGGAATTGCCCTTTGAATTGATGTGTGACGCTTCGGATTATGCTATCGGAGCAGTTTTGGGGCAGCGAGTAGATAAGGTTCCGCACGCAATATACTATGCTTCTCGAACCTTAAATGACGCTCAATTGAACTACTCAACAACTGAGAAGGAGCTCCTCGCAGTAGTTTTTGCGTTGGAGAAATTCCGAACTTACTTGGTGGGCGCCAAAGTCATTGTATATTCGGATCATGCAGCCCTTCGTCATCTTCTTCAGAAAAAGGATGCCAAACCTAGATTGATTCGGTGGATCCTCCTGCTACAAGAATTTGACTTGGAGATACGAGACAAGAAAGGTAGTGAGAACGTGGTTGCTGATCATCTAAGCAGGTTAGTACAGGTAAACCCGGACGAGGTAGACATATTGCCATTGCATGAGAAGTTTCCGGATGAACAATTGTTGGCTGTAATGGATAGTGAACCATGGTATGCTGATTTGGTTAACTATTTGGTAAGTGGGGTAGTTCCAGAGGATTTGAACTCACAAGGAAGAAAAAGGTTCGTTACAAAAGCGAAAAAATACTTTTGGGATGACCCTTATTTGTACACTCATGGTCCTGATTCTGTGATAAGAAGATGTGTTCCTGAGTCAGAACAGATAGACGTTCTGAAATTTTGTCACGAGCTGCAATGTGGAGGACATTTTGGTGCAAGAAAAACAGCTTTGAAAGTGTTGCAATCTGGATTCTTCTGGGAATCGTTACATAAAGATACAGTCCGGTTTTGTTTGGCATGCGATAGATGCCAACGTACGGGGAGCATAAGTAAGCGAAATGAGATGCCCTTATCTGGAGATTTGATAATAGAGCTTTTTGATGTCTGGGGCATAGATTTCATGGGACCATTCCCACCATCTTGTGGTTATAGTTACATCTTGATTTTGAGGAATATATTTGATTTATTTGGACTTGCATGTGATTTATATGGTATTATAAACATATTGGGAACTGAATTTTGAAACGAAATGCTGCCGAATTTTTGGTAGAAAATTGTGTGTAATTGTTGGCTTGTGTTATCTGCAGATGGCAAGGACTGCTATAGGGAAGCGTCCTCGGGTCAGTACATCCGATAAAGGGAAACAAAAGGCACTGCCAAAACAAGCACAACACAAGGACTTTAAGAGCCGGTTCAGCAATTTCCTCAGGCGACCTTGGATTATTGAGAGGGGAATTGATGTTGAGAGTTTGGCACAGACACCTGTTCCACAGATGGTTACAGACCGCGGATGGGGTGGATATGTTGCACGCCCACCAAGGCCAAACAGGGGGATTGTTACAGAGTATTATGCTAGTGCTGTACCAGGGAGACTGTTGGTTGGAGAACCAGTTTTAGTGCAGGGTGTTGAGGTTCATATAACTTCGGAGGCTATTAATCAGTATTTTGACGCTCCGGAGGTGGCTATCAGTAACGGTCGAGGGATAGAATATATTGCAGATCTTGACCCCTATAGAGGACGAGTGGCTGCAGGCCTTAGGATGGATGGACAGGCGGAATGGGGTACGTTAGTGAAGCTGTACCAGCGCGACACGCATGCCGATGTTGCCTTTTGGAACCTTTTCCTGACATACTCACTGATGCCATCCCAGCACCGTTCTGAGATTTTTTATGACCAGGCCCGTGTGTTGCTACGTTTGAGGTCAGGTGGCCCTATCAATATTGGACGGGTGATTTTCAATGCCATTCAAGACGCCAGTGCACACGATGACCAGTCCATGGTTTTTCCGTGTTTGATCACTGCTTTCTGTAGACAGGCAGGTATTGATGTGAGTGCAGGGTTAGAGAACCATGACCCGAGTATGATGAACTTGACGAACTGGAACCAGCAGTTAGTCCTGAGGGGTCTTCCTCCTATTGGGAATTATGGGGAGAGAAGACGTCGCAGAGAGGAGCGAGAGGCAAGAGAGGCTGAGGCAGCTGCACTTTTACAAGACCAGCCTCAAGAGGCACCACAGGCTCCTCAGATAGGCGGAGCTCAGCCAGGAGGTGATCCATTTACCACTCTTTTGCAGGCTATGCAGACGCATATGGATTTGCGCTTCACGCAGTTAGAGGGTCGATTCGAGACTCGATTTGACACTATCGAGGCTAACATAGAGGAGCTGCGTGGGATGCTTACTAGCCGGTTTTCTGTGGCTAGTGGGAGTGGAGTGCCATTTCAGCCCCCTATGCCTGACCAGGATCCTTTTGCAGCCGGTGGATCAGGTGTCGAGCCGCAGGATTTTGACCAGCGGACCCCGATTGTGAACTTTGATGATGAGCAGCAGATGCAGGATGACACGATAGACTCCGATCAGGGAACCGAGATCTTACAGCTCTCCGATGAGGATGGAGGAGATTAGCAGGCTATGATTTTTTTTCTTTTCTTTTTCTTTTTGAACTTTTATTTGCTTTTGTTTTCCTTTTGTTTTTCTTGCCTGTCTTTTCTTGCTCGTCAACATTGAGGACACTGTTGAGTTTAGGTTTGGGGGTATGTTGAGTCTTGGGTCATGTTTTTCAGTATTTTAGAGTCTGTCGTTCCTGCAATAACCTTGATGAGATATTTTGGTATTTGACTTTGAAATGATATGCTTAAATCACTGGGTTTAAACTAACATCTTGCCACTTAGAGTATTGCATTGCATTTTCAAAATTTATGACATGCTCTGGATGTGATAGTGGATAGGATGCCTAGTTGGATTGCCATGATTAATAGTGGAGACTACCCTGTGAGTTCACTAAGCCAAAGTGCGTACATAAATGACATATATGAGGGTTTATTTTGTTTCTACTCTTTAAACACTCAATAGGTTCTTAGCATTAGATTTGATCTCTATAGGTTGAACATTGAGCATTATAGAGCATTCATCATAAAAGATTTTCACATGTAATCTTTGATCTTGAGTAAGTCGAACCAGTGGAAGTGATGTTAGACTATGTGTGCATGAACAAATTAAAAGGCCTGTAATATTTCCTACCTATGTGTGTGTGCTCCATAGCCCTGTTTGAAGCCAAACACTGATTGCCTTTTCTTTCTTACCACATTTACTGTAACCCATGTAAGCCATATTATAGCCATACCTGTTAACTTGGGATCATGCTTTGAGATGGTGAAGAAGGTTGAAGAGTTCGCATAAGAATTTGTGCGAAAGTGATACGAATCAAATGAAGAATGAGCTGCATTCAATCCAAATGTAAGAGGCAAGGTTGTAGTTTTGTCTATTAAAAATAAAAAAAATAAAAAAATAAAAAAAAATAAAAAAAACGAGAAAAAGAAAGTTGTTCCACCAAAATGAATGGTAAGTTGTGTTTGCCAGAAAAAGAATCTAAGGAACACAACATATCAAAGGACTTAAGTGTTGTATCTACTCTCGAAGGAGTGGGCAAAAGTGAATGGTGAATTAAGGGGACAGCAATGAATGGTAAGTGGCATTATTCCACTTGCAAAGGAAGTCAATGAAGACCTAAGAGCTTGTGCCAAGCCGTAAAGGTAATTGAAGACTCTCACTGAATGATCCTAGGGTTTTGAACTCCTACATCCCGTTCCTTGCTAACCTTCACCCAATAGCCCCATTACAACCTAATGAAAAGTCTAAATTGATCCGCTGGTTATCCTTGCTATGAAAGTAGAAGTGTATGTGTGTTTATCTTGCTCATAATGATTCGATTCTTTTCATGAGATCTTTGCATTCAAATCAAGCGTTCTTTCAATGACATATTCATATGCGATTATAATTTGAAATTTCTTGTGCATAACTTCTTTCGCATATGCTTGATGAGTTTATTTGCCTAGGTTCTATGAGAAATATGAGCGATATCTGGTGAGGTTTAGAGTCAAGGCGAATTACATCTATGGCGTTCGGCAAAGTGTTCTTGATGCTAGAATATCTGGAGTTTGGGCTTTTCATCTAAAACTAAGCAATGCATTCAAATTTGTGACATAATGTTAGTCTTTACCTATTGGCTTCTGCATGCATTGTTTCTATCTGAGCATTAATCGATTGCATCTCGAATGATTGGTTTTGTGGGATATGTTTGTGGGTGTCATAGCTGAGAACCCTCAGGAGACAACACTCCTCCTACTAGGGACACCTAAAGGTTTAAAGGCTTGTAGCATATGCTCAATGCTATCGCGTTCCCTGCGAAAGTGGCTTTATTAGGATTTAGTTTTTCAGTTTAGGAATGTTTGGTTTTGCTCGAGGACTAGCAAAAGATAGGTTTGGGGGTATTTGATCAGTCTATTTCTATGCTTATATTTTGCCCTTTTTGCTTATGTTTATGCTTGTTCATTGGGTCTTTTTGGTGGGTTGATGTGTTTGTTGAGTCTTTGCAGGTCTCTTACCATAGAAATGTTGATCGGATCGTATTCTGGAGATGATAGAGTCAAATGATGCAGAAAGGGCATTTTTCTCCCTTTTCCGCCGGCCATGCCGCCCATCAGGCAGGTGCACCGCCGGCGGTGCAACAGGCGCCAATGATATTGCCTTTTCCGCCGGCCATGCCGCTCAAGAGGCAAGTGCCTACTAAGCGGCACGCCAGGCGAGCCATTCCAGTGTGTGGAGGTTACTTTCTCCGCTCAAGAGGCAAGTGCCTACCCAGCGGCACGTTGAGCGGTGGACCGCCTCCTCGTCTTCTCGTCACTGCAGAAGACCTATAAAAAGAAGGGAATAAGAGAAAATAAGGGTTCGACATATTAGACAGACAGAGAGAGTTTGAAGACCACCATTCCTTGATTCTTTTCATTCATTCCATCGGAGGAGATTACTTGGAGCAGGAAGACGACGGAGATCGCAAGTCAGAAACATCACACCATAATGGGTTCTATCTTCATCTCTTCTATATTTTTGTTCTCTCCATTGATGTGTAACTAAACCTTTATTAGGGGATTGATGTAACCAATTTTGGACAACTCTATGTAATCAATTAGTCTATCTTTTTGTTAATCAATTGGGTTTTAGTCTTGTCTATTGAATTAATTGCTCTATATTATTGATTCATATTATTTTGTGGCCTCAATTGATATGAGTTTGTGATTTAGTTTATCTTTGAGATTAGGGTTTGGATGTGAATGGCCTTTCCATTTGAATCACAATCATAAGCTTAATAGACTTGAAAATTAATGTTTGCATGGCCTTGTGGCATTGATTTGGCTTAGAGTTTTGTTCATAGGGATTTCATTACTAACACTTGACACATGGCCTTTGTGCGAGTGGTGGGAAGGAGATTCGTTCTTAATTGTTTATCAAAACAAGCCCTAAACTTTATTGAAGTGTTTATTGAGACTAATTGAGAGCATTGAGTGTCTAAGAGAGGTGCATCGATTCCCTAGTTTCTCCCCATATATTCATTCTTTGATTTGTTTATTCGTTGATTTGATTTTTAGTTCAAATAGTCATAATTTAGATTAATCCTAGAGTTAAACAATCTTTCCAAAGAAAAGCATTATGCAATTTAGTTTTCGCATTTAGAGTCACCTTTGCTAGATTAATTGGTTTTAACTGATAAAATCGCCGATCCCAGTGAACGAACTTTCTTAATAAATTGAACACAGAATTTACTGCATCACATGTTTATTAACAACGGTTGGATTTTTTGGTTACGGACGGATGTTAATCAAGTTTTTAGATTACTTTTGAATGGTTATGTTGGATAGAATTGATATAGACATCTATAGATTGACTGTGTTTATAATGAATATTTTTGAATGAATGGAATTGAATGGTCCATTATCAATGGAAAAGGGGTTTATTTATTTATTTTATGGATGGTTTTGTTGTAAGTCAGTCTCGAATTTATTATATTCGGGACTTGATATCCAATATTCGAGACTTATTCAGATTATTCGAGACTTATTATAATTATTCCGAGACTTAATAAGTACTTTCGAGACTTATTACAATATATTCGGGACTTATTTGGTTATTTTGAGACATACTGGGTACAAATGATATTTTGTATTACAAATCTTTACACCTACAATAATGAATTTTATAATGCAACATAACATCTACTAACCATCCACATGCAAATTATAAACCAAGAAATGTCATTTAGCTTTTACAAATAATAAAGTGGATGTCCATACATATCATCTAGAAAGTACGCTTAATGACAATGGAAGCATTACAGTCATCCAGAAAGTGAGATAAAGTAAAATAAATTCATTAGAGTCATCCAAGGATTTCATCCTTCTTTGGGCAAGTTTTTTTGTTGTGCCCGACTTCATGGCACAAACTACATTTCCGACGGTATGCATCTGGAATGGTACTGCTGGAACTGGGGCACGGATTCGTACACCGTCGTGAATTGTGACCATGTGTTCCGCATTTTTTACATTTTTGTTTACTAGGCCTCTCGGAGGCGGAGGCAAATCGAGTTCTTCGGGGCCGACCAGATTGTGTATGAATATCAGGCGGTAACATGACTCGATCTCTGATGTCTTCTGGAACTACCCAAGTATTTGGATGACCCACCGGCATGATAGGTATAGAATATGCATCGGCAAGAACTTCCTTTTTGTAGTAATTCGCACATAAGGAAGTGTAATCCAAGTTTCGCTCCCTGTGAATTTAACAACAAATAACATTCACCGTAATTGCAATCATAGAATAATTGTTATTGAAGAGCAGAACAAAAAAATAAAAATAAATAAATATATACCTAGCAGCTGCAAGTGCATGAGCACAAGGTAGTTGATCAAGATCGAAAACCTTGCATGTGCATGTCTTTTCCAACAAGTTAACTGTCCATTGGTCTCCTCGTAGCTTCACTAGAAATATGTTCCAATCAACATGAGTCGCAGTCATATGATTACATTCAGCTATTCGCTCCGCAATCTCCTCATGTGCAGCGTCGGTGAGTTGAGAACGCATGTTTAACGCATTTTGGTGACGATTATAAAACCATTTTTGGAGCATGTTCCTAATGAACTCCGCCAATGTCATCACTGGTAATTTACGAGCAAATCTTAAGCATGAATTAAGACATTCAGCAACATTGCTTGTCATCATGGAAAATCTCCTCTGTGGACAATAGACACGTGACCATTTCTGAGGTCCGATTTCCATAACATATTCATATGCGTTCTTATGCAGCTTCTTTAACTCTTCCATCTCCCGTTCATAATCCAGTTGCCTGTATGCTTTAGTAGCCTGTTGAAATATGTCTGCAACATCCTTTCTGTGGAACCTTTTCCTTATATTCTTAGAAATGTGCCAAATACAAAATACATGGGTTGCATTTGGGAAGACATTTTGTATCCCAACTTCAATGCTTGCATGACGATCGGATACAAAAACCAAATCATCAATGTGGCCAAGTGCATCCTTCAATGTCTGTAGAAACCACTCCCATGAACAATTATTTTCCGAATCCCCATATCCAAATGCTATAGGATATGTTTGTTCATTTCCGTCTTGTGCTGTGGCCACAAACATTGTACCCAGGTATCTCCCCTTTAAATGTGTACCATCAACAGCAATAACAGGACACATACATCGGCGAAAACCTCTAATTGAAGCTCCAAACGACATGAAAAAGTATAAAAACTGATTTTCATCCGTGCATTGTATATCCGTGATTGTGCCATTATTTTGTTCTTCCAGAACATGAGCAAACGATGGAAGCAACTGGAATGACTCCTCATGTGTTCCATACGTCAATTCAAATGCATACTGCAAGGATGTGTGTGCCTTACTGTACAATAATTGGATGCCATACATAGACTTCATATCTGCAATTATGTCTCTAGGACACATGATACATCCATCGTGGTCTTGAAGTCTAGGAGCTACAATTTCACCAATGATGATTGCACTAGCTTGCCGGTGGCGCCGGTGAACTTGTTCCAATGGACAGGTGTGCTTGTTTTCAAAACTTCGTACGTGAAAGTATGTCCCCTCAGACAACCTAACTGCTCTTAATTTCCAGTTACAATTTTCATGTTTGCAAACCAAATGTAAAACGGATTTGTTCGACCGTTTCACCTTCCATTCATAATTCTCTCTCAATGCATGCATGCCTACTAACCGTTTTAAATCCTTCTTCCTTGGGAAAAATTGTCCCTTGTAAATCAGACTGTTAGGTGTTCTTGGACCCATGGTGCTCATGTCGCCAAACGAAAATGACTCTGATCCAGGAATAACCCACGTTGTTGTATTGTTCGAACTAGAAATGAACTCTCCTTCCACACATCTTCCTGATGTATGATGTTGTTCAGGACCATCACCAATGTCAAAACGGTTATCTAAAGGCTGTTCCAACTCACAATCAACACGAGGTACGGTATGAGGTCCATCACGGTCAATTGCCTCGTACGAATCATGGACAACATTATCAGATTGCCGTGTTTCTATGGGATTTTGATTCATTTCAATGTCATCACCTATGACATGTTCCTCACATCTTCTTTCAACAAGTGTAACACACACTTTCGGAATTACCTTCTCTTCCCCTAGTAGAAACTGAACGTCATCATCATCCGCTAAACAAGTGCGACATGTACTGTCTAGACCAACGGATATTGATTGTATGTCAATTTCATACCTATTCGGATCATGTTTCACAATGGCCTTTACAACCCCCAACAGTTCTTCATATGTCAAATTCTTCCGGACATATACACCTTTATTAACGGCGCCGACATATCTCTGGCTTCCATCGGGTAGTTCATTCCATCGTCCATTATATGATATCAATATTCTAACACGATCCATCGTCCTGGAAAAAAATAACACTATCAAAAAACCATATGAAAACTAGTCAAAAAATTATTGTCAAACTAATTCATCCCAGTAAGTCTCGAATTTTTCCATTTAAATCTCGAAATAGATAAAAATAAGTCTCGAAAAAGGTATAAACAAGTCTCGATAATATATAAATAAGTCTCGATAATATATACATAAGTATCCAACATTATAAGTCTCGATTATAGCATAAAAATATGTCCCGAAAATAAAAACGTTAAGTCTCAAAAACATAAAATAAGTCTTGAAAAACATACACTATTCCAGCAAATCAGATCGAAATGGAGAATTAGTTTCAGTTCAGCATCAACATCTAACAAATTGAAAGTGCAAGTTTCCAAACCAGAACTAAAAAAAATGTCATTCACGAGTTAATCCCATACTTTATGGAGGAAATGTACCTTATCAACTCTTCCAATAATCCAAATAGCTTGTCAAGATCTGAAATTAAATATGGAGAAATTGCATTAGTTCAACATAAACATCTAACAAATTCAAAGTGCAACCTTGAAGACCAAAACTGAAAAAATTGTCTAACAAATGAACGGGTTTCTTCAAATTTACCTTCCAAAAATCCAATTACCTTGTCTGAATTTGAAATTACTGCACGAAATTACTCTTCAAGAATGGAAGATTGAGCTGAAAACTGAAACCTGGAACTTGGTTGAGCTGAAATTACTCTTCAAGAATGGAGGATTGAGCTGAAACGACTTTGGTTGAAAACCGAAAATGGAAGATTGAGCTGAAACCTGAGTCGACTTTGGTCAAGAATGGTGCTTGAAAAGTGAAGATGGAAGAATGCTCTGTGTCTTGGAAGAAAGGAGTGCACTGTTTGCCAAAGTGAGGGAAAACGAAAATTGAAAATGAAAATGAATAGTGGACAAAAGTAATAAAAGTGGACAACAGTAAAATTGGGGGCATTTTGGTCTGAATTCCTTTTTTAGTGCTATTAAAACTAGACTTATTAATGTGGTGATAGTTGCACAAGTCCAAGTTTTATAAGTGCCATTTTGCCCCATTTCCTCTAAATTTATTCCATTTTTAATTCTCAAAAAGTTAGTAAACATAGTACTTGAATTTGCAACTTAATTCCGATTCCCTTTCATTCCCTTTCTAGTGGAACTTGATTCCGATTCCACTCATTCCCGATTAGTAAACGCGCCACTAGATGTGTTGATTATGAAATGCAGTGGTTACATGTCCCCTGAATATCTAATAGAAGGGAGATTTTCTGAGAAATCTGATGTCTTCAGCTTTGGAGTATTGTTGTTAGAGATTGTCAGTGGTAGAAGAAACATGGGTTTTTATGATGATGCGCAGTCTTTGAGTCTTCTAGGCTATGTAAGTCTACTAAACTCTATCTCCCTCCATCTTCACTAATCTATGTTCAGAAATTCATAGATATGATAATGTTCTCTTTTCAGGCATGGAAATTGTGGAATGAAAATAGCATTGTTGCTTTGATAGATCCGGTGATATCCAATCCATGTATTCAATCGGATATTTCAAGATGCATACATGTAGGACTGTTGTGTGTGCAAGAGTTTGTGAAAGACAGACCAACAATGTCAACTGTTAATTCCATGCTTAACAGTGAAATTGTGGATCTTCCCACTCCAAAGCAACCAGCATTTACAGAAAGATGGAATGCAGGGGAAGAGTCCTATGAACAGAGTCAGAAAAGATGTTCTATTAACTATGTCACTGTTACTACGGTCACTGAAGGTCGATAACAAGGAGGTTCTTGAGTCACAGACTTGTTGGCTTGGTGGTTGATTAAGGAAAAATTCCAATTCTAGCAAAGATAGATAGCCTAAAAATATGAACACATTTTGTTCTTCCATTTTGGCATGTTATTCCTGTGGAAATCCCCTGAACCATTGCAACAACCTCTATAGCATTTTGTTTCTAGCTATTGATTTTTTTTTTTTTTTTAAATTATATATACCACTTGCAATGGTGGTGACTCGAACAAGATATATATATTTTTAACATTATCTATCTATCTAGCTATCTAGATCAGGTATTTTTTTTTGAAGTTTTTTGCCACTGGTAGGATTCAAACCGCTGATTTGGAAGTCATTTGCCCAAGTCTCAGGCTCGTCCATTTACCGGCTAAGCTACGCCCCTGGGGGCGACTGGAACAAAATATTATTAGAATGAATGAGCATTCTTATCACTGAGCCACATTGGGCGGCAGTAGCCATTGAAATCTATTCAAACTAATGTAACTTATTATAACATGCAGATCTGCTCATGTTCCACTGCTTGGTGGGTTGACCTGATTGGAGGACCAATCCAGTGGATCCACGTTTAACCAACCAGTGCGGGATTACATTTTATAAATAATTTTTTTTAAAATTAATAAATAAATTATAGATTTAAAAACAATATAAAACTACGGTTTGTTATTATTTATATGTGGTAGGTGCCAAATACGACCCCAAAGTATAACATCTGCACAGCATAATTGATGCATTATATAATTTATTGACCAACTAATATCTTTGAAATATACTTTGAGTTATTATCTGAAGCTTTATTTTTTTTTAATTTCACTTTAGAGTTGAGAGTTAGGTCTATGTTTAAAATTGAGTTATTGTGTGAAGACAGATTTTGGATCTTTTTAAAACTTTTTAATTTCTGATTGAATTAGGCCATTATTTAAAAAAGAGGTTTGGAGCTTACGACCTTTTTTTTTATTTTTTATTTTTTTATTTTTTTATTTTTTTATTTTTATTTTTATTTTTATTTATTTATTTATTGAAATAAAAACTTGGATCAGACTTTTTAAAAAAATATTTATTTCGGTTCATTTATTTTAAGACTCAAAACATGTAATTAAGGGCCCTCTCATACAATGGGCCTTAGGTGGACGCCCCTCTCGTCCTAGCCCAAGGCCTAGCCTGGTAGTTACCATATCAGAAGATGGCAATCTTGTGGTTTTGAATAGATAGAATGAAGTTCTTTGGTCGTCAAATGTTTCAAATTCAGTAAATAACGTAGGTGCTCAGCTTTTAGATACCGGAAATCTTGTCCTACTTGATATCACCATTGGAATCAGCATATGGGAAAGTTCCCAAGAACCTACTGATACATTCTTGGAAGGGATGAAACCAAGTAGTCCTATAAGAACAGGTCCGATAGTGCAGCTGAGATCCTGGAAAAGCCCTTCTGATCCATCGCCTGGAAGCTTCTCATTTGGCATTGGATCAACAAATATTCCTGAACGTTTCATTTGGAATGATAGTCAAGTATATTGGCTGACAGGTCCATGGAATGGTCAGATTTTTATTGGAATACCTTATATGTATTCTATCAGATGGGTGAGATGGCCAAACAGGTGTTGTTAATTTCTCTTATTCTTTTCTGAACAAATCTATGTTCTTTGTCATTAGTTCACAAGGAATTCTGGAACTAAGATATTGGGATGATGAAAAGAACAATTGGGAGGTCACTTTTCGGTCCCTGGAAACCGAGTGTGATGTTTATGGCTGGTGACTGGTGTGGGGCATTTGGAAATTGTAATCCACAGAAAAATCCAATTTGCATCTGTTTGAGAGGATTTGAACCAATGAATATGGAGGAATGGAGCAGAGGAAACTGGACTAATGGTTGTGTCGGAAAGAGACCATCGCAATGTGAGAGGAGGATAACCAAACAGGTGAAGTGGCAAAAGAAGACGGGTTTCTGAAGCTAGAGATGATGAAGGTACCATATTTTGCGGAAAGATCTCCTATCCCTGTAGAGAATTGCAGTGAGCATTGCTTGAAAAATTGTTCCTGCATAGCTTATGCATATGATGCTGGCATCGGCTGCATGACATGGACGAGAAGTTTAATTGACTTATAGAAGTTCCCCGGTGGTGGTGGGGCAGATCTTTATATTCGCTTAGCGAATTCAGAACTAGGTAAGTTCCATTATCGTAGTAAGTAGCTAGTTATGCTTTGTCTAAATTATAATATCATGGGATTAACCAATAAGATTTAAATGAGTTGACTATAAAATGCAATGGTTACATGTCTCCTAAATATGCAATGGAAGGACGATTCTCTGAGAAATTCGATGTCTTCAGTATTGGAGTATTGTTATTAGAGATTGTTAGCGGTAGAAAAAACACAGGTTTTTATCATGATAAGCAGTCTTTGAGTCTTCTACGCTATGAAATTCCTCCAAACTCATCTTTAATCGGTGCTCAATGATAACAGTGTCGGTCCTGACTATTCCGAGGCCTCTGGGCGAAATCTAAAAAATGGGCCCCATACCAACAAAATCATCCCCACTTTATCCCAAAATAAAATTCAAAATTAAAAAATCCATGATTTTTATGTCTCCAGTTGTATTTGGTAGGAAATAAAGAGATTTAACAGTAACACAAAATTGTAAAGGAAAAAAATTGACATTCACAATCAGATCTAAAATTGGAAAACTGGTCTTATGCTTTAATTGTAAAAACCTGACACCCAATAATCTAATTCTAGTATTCCAGTAACGAATATATCAATTCTTAAACTTACTACGGTCATATTTTCATGCGTAAATATAAGAAACCAATAAACTAATCAAATAAAAATAGAAAAATAACAGCTTATTCTAATTATCAATAAACCCTAGTAAAAAAAATAGCGATATCAACTCACACTGTTATCGAATCGGAACTAATACTATTTTTTTTAATAAAAAACACCTATATGGCTATATATGGACTAGAAATACCAACAAAAGCAAAATTTGTCAATATTACATACCAAAGTTGAATAATAATCCAACCAAAGCAAACCCAGATTATGAATAGCAATGTTATGAATCAAGAAAATAAGATTATGAATTAATTTCTAAAATATTATGAATAAAACAAACCCTAAATCGGCCTTGGGCCGCCCCTGGGCCAATAAATTTTGGGCCCCTAGTCATCGCGGGCCCTGGGCAGGCCCCCTCTTGCCCCACACTAGGGCCGCCCCTGAATGATAATATGACTTTTACATTCTATATCAAGTTGTTCATAGAGTGATAATCTTTTCACTTTTCAGGCATTGTGGAATGAAAACAACATTTTCGCTTTAATAGATCCGGTGATATCCGATCCAAGCTTTCATTCGGAGATCTTGAGATGCATACAAGTGGGACTTTTGTGTGTGCAAGAATTTGTGCAAGACAGACCGACCATGCCAACAGTTATTTCCATGCTTAACAGTGAAATTGTGGATCTTCCTACTCCAAAACAACCTGTATTCACTGAAAGGCAGAATGCCTTGGATATAGAGTCCTCTGAACAAATTCAGAAAAACGGTTCTGTTAATTATTTTATCATTAGTGTCATTGCCGGCCGATAGCATCAAGTTTCTGTTAACATTTTTTTTTTTTTTTTCCTGATGATAGGTGTAATATATCAAAAGATGAAAAGAAATAAAATTCTATTCTATCTGATGTAACTTATTAGAATATGTATATCTATTCCTTGTAATCGAAAACTATATTTTCGTTGAACAATGAAAAGAATAATGTAGACACTTTTTATAAAGGACCATTGAAGCTTGTCATAAGCTTTGGCAAGATCAATTTTCCAAGCCATAAACCCTCTCTTTCCTTTGATGGTTCTAAACTTATGCAACACCTCTTGGGCAATCACTATGTTGTCCTCAAAAGTGTCCTTGTTGAGGTGGGCATTAATAAAAAGCTTGTGGAGTTAATTATGTGGTGCATTACTAGTGTCCAATACCAGGTTATCTTGAATGGGGAACTAACTGAACCTTTTATTCCTGGTTGTGGCATTAGACAAGGGGACCCCCTCTCCCCTTACATCTTTGTATTATGTATGGAAAAACTTTCACATCTCATCTCCCAATATCGGATGAAGGGTATTTGGAAGAGTGTTAAGATCTCTAGAGGTGGGCCTGAGGTCTCCCACCTTTTCTTTGCTGATGACCTCATCCTCTTTGGGCAAGCTACTACCTCTCAAGCTGAAATCATGAATAATTGTCTAGATATTTTTTGTAAGGTTTCAGGACAGCAGATTAGTTTTACTAAATCTAGAGTGTTATGCTCTCCCAATTTGAATAAGGGTGATGCTAGAAGAATAGCTCGGGTGTGTGGTTCTCCCCTTACGGAGGACTTTGGAAAATATTTGGGTGTCCCTCTTATTCATAAGAGAGTTAACAAACATACTTACATTGATTTAGTTGAGAAAACGCAGAAGAGATTGGCGGCTTGGAAGAGTGACACTCTCTCCTTGGCGGGAAGAACTACTCTCATTAAATCTGTAACCTTTGCCTTACCAGTGTACACCATGCAATCGGCTAAGCTTCCTAGTGAGATTTGTCACAATTTGGACAAGGTTAATAGAAATTTCCTCTGGGGTCATACTCCTGAAAAGAAGACTGTCCATTTAGTCAATTGGGATACTGTCTGCATGGCCAAATGCAATGGTGGCTTAGGTATTAAGAGTATGAGAAGTATGAACCAAGCCTTACTTGCCAAACTAGGGCGGCGGCTCCTTCACAATGAGAATGAATTTTGGTGTAAACTTTTTCAGCACAAGTATCTTCAAAATACACCCCTTCTTGACATTGTTCATACCAGAGGTGTTCCTTGTTCTAGCACCTGGAAAGGCATCACTCATGGTGTCAAGTTACTTTCTAAAGGCCTAATTTGGAGAATTGGTAAAGGGGATCATGTTAGGTTCTGGACTGACGCTTAGGTTCCAGGAGTGGGGGCTCTTAAGGACCATGCTACTATCAGTCTTGCGGGTGATGTTTTGACTCAAACTGTCGATCACTATCTGGTTAATGGTGTGTGGCAACTTCCCCTTCTTGCTTCTGTGATCCCCTGGCCTATTGTCCATAGGGTGGCTAGCTTACATGCTGGTAGGAATCACAGTGGGGTTGACAGACTTGTTTGGGGATGGAATCATGATGGTAATTTTACTGTGAAATCAGCCTATAGAGGGAGTATAGAGGAAAATGGCATGCCTTCATGGCCATGGAAGTTTATTTGGACCCTTAAAATTCCCCCTAGAGTCCAACAATTTCTCTGGATATTGCTTCATGGCAAGGTCCTCACCAACCATCAGAGAACTGTTCGTGGCCTTACTGTCGATGGTTCTTGCCCCAGATGCAATGTTAATATTGAGGATATTGATCACTTGGTTCGTAAGTGCAGAATTTCTGCTGGTGTGTGGGAGAGTATTTGTCCAGGTATCACCTCTTCTATTGCTTTTAAGGATGATATTAATGTTTGGTTGGATAAGCTGCTTAGAAACAATAGTCTGGGGCCTGGTAATATTCCCAACTATTTGTTTGTCTCTAGTGTGATTTGGTTCCTTTGGAAGTGGAGATGTAAGAAAGTTTTTGAGCAAGATTTTTCCATTCCTCTTTCCCACGCTTTGATTATTACAAATTTCTGCAGAGACTGGCTGAATGCAAATGTGTGCCCTGCCAGAAATACTTGTTCTATTTCGGTGGCCTGGGTGCCTCCTTCTGAAGGTTGGGTTAAGCTCAATGTGGATGGTAGCTATGATGGGAAGTCTGGTACTATTACCGCAGGTGGTGTCTTGCGAAATCACAGAAAAGATTGGATCAATGGCTTTGTTATGAATATAGGTGTTGGCAACGTTCTTGAAGTTGAAATCTGGGGATTATTTGAGGGTCTCTCCATGGCTTGGAAGCTTGGTTTCAGAAGAGTGGTTGTGGAATTAGAAGCAATGTCTGTTGTGCAGTTGATTACCCAGAAGTCCAATACCAATCATCCGCTGGCTAGCCTTATTCAAAGTTGCAAAATGTTTATTGCTAGTAATTGGGAGTGTGCTGTGAAACATGTTTTTAGAGAAGGTAACTGTGTGGCTGATGGCTTGGCGCGTTTGGGGCATGGCAAGGATCCGGTATCTTGTTTTTTGACACCCCTCCTTCTGATCTTATGGATACTTTTGATGCTGATTTCAGAGGTGATGTTAGCACCAGACAGTGCTCGTTCTCTCTTTTGTCTTAGTCTCTTTTCTGGGCTTAGCCCTCCCTTTTACCAAAAAAAAGAATAATGTAGATAAAATTGACCTGTTAAATATTGAAAAGGGAAAGTATCATTTCCCTCCCTATATTTTGACCTATTAGTAAATCTCCCCTTGTATATCCATTAACGGTCGTTCTGTCAACTGAAATAGAAAGTATTCACCATTTAACACCTTCTCATCCAAAAAGTTAATTTTCATATTAAAAGACATTTTTGCCCTTCAATAATTATGAATAAATGGGTTTAAATGGATCTACACCATTTAAGAATAAAAGAAAACAAGAAAAAAAAGAAAAAAGAAAAAAAAAAAAAAAAAAGCATATCCATATTCAATCTCCACTATCCATCTCTCTGGAAATGATAATGATCGGAAAATCACACTAAAAAAAAAAAAAAAAAAAAAATCAAACCCTGATTTGTAAAAATAAAATAAAATAAAAAATTCAAACCCAGAAACACAGCCATCATCTTCATTAACATCAAACCACCATTATCATCACCAAACCACTATCATCAAATTCTAGTCACCAACACCCAATCGGCAAATCCAAACGCCCAAACCATCATCAAATTCTAGTCACCAACACCAAACCATTACCATCATCGAACCACTGAACCCCAAATGGAAAACCCTAAATCGAAATCAACCACAACCACCACCCCCAATCCAAACCCCTCACCAAAAGTAGAAAAAAAAAAAAAAAAAAAACCCTAAACCCATAAACCAAACCACCGAATGCACCTCCTAACTCCCAAACCTAGAAATCAAAGCTTTGATCTCTTCTCATAAGATGAGATTGGCACTCGAATTCTTGTCGCAAACGCCATATCAACTTGAATCAAAAGAGATCAAACTGAGAGAGAAAAAGAAGATAGAGAGAGAAGCGGGTGAGACAGAGGGATATCGCCGCTCCTCGTCGGCAGCCGAGTAATGGTTGAGAGTGAGAAAGACTGAGGATAGGTTGAGAGAGAGAGAGAGAGAGAGAGAGAAAGAGAGAGAGAGAGAGAGGTTGTGAGTCGGGGTGGGTAAAAAACCATTAAACCGAACCGAACCGGTCCAATCGGTTTTTTTTTCGGTTTTTCATTGTCAATCGGCTTGGTTCGGTTTGTTTTTTAAAAAACCAGATTTTCTGGTTCGGTTTCCAATTCTAGGGTTCAAATTGGTGAACCGAACCGAGAACCAGTGTATATAATCAAAAATCCATAATTTTTTTTACGAATCCTCTCTCTCTCTCTCTCTCTCTCTCGTCTAATCCCTGACCCTAAATCTCTCAACTACACCGTCCGCCGTCCTCATCCTCGTCCGTCGTTTGTCTCTGTTGTTCGCCGTCTTGCCTCTTTGTTTCTCTGCCTCGTCGTCTTTGCTCAGGTTGGTTAAATAAAATCTCTTCTCTAAATGTCCTCTAATCTCTCAAATGTTTTGTTTCTCTCTTCTCCAGATCTCTTTCTTTTGTTTACATCTCTCTCTCTCTCTATTTACTTCCTCTGCTCTGAGCTAATTGATTTATAATCTCCAGATCTTTTCTTTATGTAAACACAAAGGTTGTAAAACTGTTAACTGACAAGATGAGTGGTCTTGGACTCTTCGAATGTGCTTATGTGCATATATAGCTCATTTATTGACAAATCATATGAAATTTATATATGTTTTTCGTAGTACCATATATTTACAACAGCATCACTTGTTTGTTGAACTAATCTAGTTTGATTATTGGTCTACTCGTGGACTAATCGTGATGGGGATGAGATTAGGCTTAGATTCGCTATCATGTCGACTTGTTTTTGATATTAAAAAAAAGAAGAAAAAAGTTGGACAATTTGATCATATTCATTGCTTTGGTTCTGTTCTGTCACTAACAGGTTTGTAAATGTACATGTAGACCGATATATATATTGGTATGTGTTGGTCCACTGAAAAATGAAAATCAAGTACTGGTTATTTTGATATGGACGGTTTGATATTATCAATTCAATGTGATGATTCTGTGGCAAGTTTGTAATGTGGAAATCATATTGTAAGAACAAAAATTTGGATCTCAATTGTCAATCACTTAAAGTGGGTGAGATTTTAACAAAATAAAGGAATTGATCAATTCATGCTGTTTTGTTTGTTGATGCTATTGATCTCCGTTTGTCTGTTGTTTTGTTGATTTTTTGATATTATGATAGTTTTTACTGTCATTGATTTTTTGTTTGATGAATCAAGTTAATTCAATGAAAACATGTTTCTTATTATTTCAAGTTATGTATAGGTTGATTTGGAACTTTGGAGTGGGTTTGGTGCAATCAAGGATTCAAGGGCTGCTATGCATTATTGTGTGAAGAATTTCTAGTTGTTTTTATTTGGGATATGAAGTTATTGTGTAATTGTGTTATTCTAGACTTAATAATGGATTGTTTATGAACTCTTTGTGAATTGTTTAGTGTTAGAGCATCTCCAATGCAAATATGCATTTTTGAGTTTCTAAATAGTGCCACATCAGAATTTCTATTTATTATGGGCCCATTTTTGAAATTTTTTTAGAGAAATGCATATTCACATCTCCAATGCAATTATCTAAAGTCAAATATCCATCTATTTTATATCCAAACATAATAAAACAATTATTATACTCTCTCTCTCCTCTTTTATTTTACAATTAAATGAGGTTTAATCTTATTGGTGGAAAGAGTTGAAAGCTTTAATCTTATTGGTGAAATGAGTTAGAAATCCTAGTCAGCATTTCTAGGAGAGTTTCTAGAATTAGAAACCCAACTCCATATTCTCTAACTTTTTTTTGGTCACATCATCTCCATATTCAACTTAGATAATAGTATTGGAGAGAGTTTTTTTAACTTTTTTAATATCTATCCTATGTGGCACTCCATTTTCTCCAAATGCATAATAGCATTGGAGATGCTCTTATGACTTATGTGGATTGTTATGAACTTAAGCTTAAATTGCTAGATGTAAGGTTAAATTGCTGGAGTATTCGGCTCAATAGGTCCAAAATATGAAAAACTTGTGTTTTTTCAAATTTTCTAACCATGGCAGATTAAAAAAATTATAGCCCAATAATTTGGCCCAATAGGCCCAATACCGAAAAAACCGAATCGAACCGAACCGAACCGGTTCAATCGGTTTTTGATCGGTTCGAATTATAAATTTTATCAAATCGGTTCACTTTTTCAAAAACCAAATATTGTTGGTTTTTTATCGGTTCACTCGAAAAGTGAACCGATCCATTAAACGCCCACCCCTAGCTAGTTGTGAGAGAGATAGATTGAAGTTTTTTTTTTTTAGAATTTGAAGATGATGATGGTGATTTCTAGGTTTGGGTTTGGTGTTGTTGATGATGATCGAAGAAAAGAATAATTTTTGTATACAGTTTTTCTTTCCTCATGAAGAATTGATTTTATTTATATCAGTTCTACAACTATCCCCATTAGATTCACATACATCAATTTAGTCAAAGTCTTCTTAAACTTAATCAATAACTCACAAATTTCATAATAATCTTAAAAGGTCAATTCCATCTTGAGAAGAGAAAAACTATATATATATATATATATATATATATATATATATATATCATATAAAGATATATATATATATATATATTTTAATTAGTCTTACATAATTTTTTATTTTAGTTTATATATATATATATAATATTGTTAAATTCCTTGACATTTACTATTTTGCCCTTCTAGTTTAAGGGCGAACTAGACATTTTAGCGGAAAAGCTGACGGGAAGAAGTTAAATGGCCGATAGTTTCAATTTCAAGGGGCAAACCAGCGATTAATGTAAGGGGGAAGGTTTACTAATAGGTCAAAATATAGGGGGGAAATGATACTTTCCCTTATTGAAAATGATGGGAAACCCAAAGACATCTGGAAACAAATTACGAGTCTTATTGCCCACGTAATGCCTTTGAAATTTCTACTCTGAACCCAAAGACATCTGGATGCTGGATGCTTCGACGAAGCATGTGGAGAGAGAACCTGGCCCGGCAGCACAGTGAAAGTCGCAGCTTCTCCTGGTAAAGTATTGTTTATTCAAAACTTCTCCTAGTAAAGTATTGTTTATTCATTTTCAAGGAAAAAAATAAAAGAGTTGGTCAGGATGTCAAAAAATACAGGCTACAAGGAAAATGAGTACTATTTTATTTTGTTTAAAAATAAAGTTTACTAAACGAATTGTTAAATAGTAATGGTTTGAATAATGTTCAGAGTTTGATGTAAAACAAGGCCGATTTGGATTCAAACAATCAAGCATTCAGAGAGTCTGCTGTCATCTCCATCGCTTAATCATCGATATTGTTGTTGTCATCTTGCTATCTGGTTTCACCAAATAATTCCCAGGTATGGAACTTAGAAGCAGAAGGATTTCATTTGTTGTTGTCATCTTGCTATCTGGTTTTTATACATATTTGGGAACTGCCATAGACACCATCACAGCTTCTCAACCCATCAGAGATCCTGAAACAATCACCTCTAATGGCAGTGCCTTCATATTGGGATTTTTCAATTCTGGTAATTCTTCAAATCACTATGTAGGAATTTGGTACAATAAAAAAACCGAACCTGTCGTCTGGGTAGCTAACAGAAACAAGCCTCTCAACGATGCATCCGGGATAGTTACCATATCAGATGATGGCAATCTGGTGGTTTTGAATGGACAGAAGGAAGTTCTTTGGTCTTCAAATGTTTCAAATTCAGTGACTAACGTAAGTGCTCAACTTTTAGATTCCGGAAATCTTGTCCTTCGTGATATCACCACTGGAATCAGCATATGGGAAAGTTTCCAAGAACCTACTGATAAATTATTGCCAGGGATGGAACTAAGTAGTCATATGAGAACAGGTCCGATAGTGCAGCTGAGATCCTGGAAAAGCCCTTCTGATCCATCCCCTGGAAGCTTCTCATTTGGCATTGGATCATCAAATATTCCTGAAGGTTTCATTTGGAATGATAGTCAAGTATATTGGCGGACAGGTCCATGGAATGGTCTGTTGTTTATTGGAATAGCTAATATGGATTCTCATTATCTTGATGGATTTAACCTTTTAGCAGATAGCCGAACAGGTTTTGTTAATCTCTCTTATTCGATTCAGGACACACCTATGTTCTTACTCCTTACTTCACAAGGAATTGTAGAAGAAAGATATTGGGATGACGAAAAGAATGATTGGGTGGTCAATTTTAGGACACGGGAAACTGAGTGTGATGTTTATGGCTGGTGTGGGGCATTTGGAAATTGTAATCCACAGGAAACTCCAATTTGCAGCTGTTTGAGAGGATTTGAACCAACGAATATGGAGGAATGGAGCAGAGGAAACTGGACTAATGGTTGTGTCAGAAAGAGACCATTGCCATGTAAGAGGATAAACCAAACTGGTGAAGTGGCAAAAGAAGACGAGTTTTTGAAGCTAGAGAAGATGAAGGTACCATATTTTGCAGAAAGAACTACTATCGCTGTAGAGAATTGCAGTGAGCATTGCTTGGACAATTGTTCCTGCATAGCTTATGCATATGATGCTGGCATCGACTGCATGACATGGACGGGAAGCTTAATTGACTCACAGAAGTTCTCCAATGGTGGGGCAGATCTTTATATCCGCTTAGCTCGTTCAGAACTTGGTAAGTTCCATGATGTCTTGTCGATTCTCTTGCTATTATGTTGATAACTACAAATTAGTACCTGTAGTTTCTTTCCATTATAGATGTGCTGCATCAGTTTAGTTCCTACTTTTTAGCAATAGGGTTTTATAGTTAGTGAATGGTGTAAGGCCAGATGTTGTTTGAATGAAATCATTGAATTATACAGCAAATATTATCCTCTCTGTTTTCCTCTCCTCTGTATGCTTTCCTCTCTTCTACATCTCTTGTTGATTCTCTTGCTATTATTTTGATAACTTCAAATGTTTGTCTCTCTATGCTAATTTCGGGTAGTCTAATTTATGCTTGCACCTTTCTGCAGAAAAGAAGGACAACAAAGTTGTTGTCATAGTACCAGTGGTTGCAGGAATAATTACCTGTGCAATCTGTACATTTTTCTTATGGAGGTGGATGGCAAAACGTAAAGGTAATATGCAATCTGTAAAATGTATTAGCTTGAAGAACCGATAGAATTTGCAATTTCCATCAACTTATCTCTCACTATGTGGTTTTCTATCAGCATTGAAAGACAAAAGCAGGGCTCTACTCCTTGATAGAAATGACACATCTTCTGTCGAAAACTTGAACGAAGTTGAACTCCAGGATTTACCACTATTCAGTTTCGAGAAGTTGGCAACTGCAACTAACAACTTCCACTTAACCAACAAGCTAGGGCAGGGTGGCTTTGGCCTAGTATACAAGGTAATACTTGCTGATTAAAAAAATTGTTAGCTCCTCAGTACAAAAAGTAGTAACTGATTCAAGTTTTGAATAGGGAGAGTTGCAGGATGGAAAAGAAATAGCAGTGAAAAGACTATCGAAAGCCTCTGGACAAGGGATTGAAGAATTTAAGAACGAGGTGACAGTTATTTCTAAGCTCCAACATCGAAACCTTGTGAGACTCCTTGGATGCTGTGTTGATAGGGATGAAAAGATGTTAATATATGAATACATGCCTAACAAAAGTTTGGATGCATCTCTGTTTGGTTAGTCAAACCATGTTTTACAATATTTTCCTTTATGTTTAAAATTTCATAGAATTACTTTAACTTCTCATAAAATTTTTATTTTCTTAGTCATTTCAAATGTAATATTTTTGTTACTTTACCTATTAACTTCATCCATGTAGATCCACTCAAACAAGAGCTTTTGGATTGGAGAAAACGCTTCAACATTATCGAAGGAATAAGTAGAGGTCTCCTTTATCTTCACAGGGATTCTAGATTGAGGATTATACATAGAGATCTAAAGCCAAGTAACATCTTGTTGGATAGAGAATTGAATCCAAAGATTTCAGACTTCGGCATGGCAAGAATTTTCGGAGGCAATGAAGATCAAGCCAATACTACAAGGGTTGTTGGGACATAGTAAGTACTTGCACTTTGTTTACATTCAACTAGATTTATTAATTATTTATATGAACAGAAAATATTTAGATGTGTTGATTATGAAATGCAGTGGATACATGTCTCCGGAATATGTAATGGAAGGACGTTTCTCTGAGAAATCTGATGTCTTCAGCTTTGGAGTTTTGTTGTTAGAGATTGTTAGCAGTAGAAGAAACACAGGTTTTTATCATGATGTAGAGTCTTTGAGTCTTCTAGGCTATGTAAGTCCACTAAACTCTATCTTCCTCCATATTCACTAATAACAGGATCTAACATTCTATGTTCAGCAATTAAATGATATGACAATGTTAACTTTCAGGCATGGAAATTGTGGAATGAAAACAACATTGTTGCTTTAATAGATCCGGTGATCTCCGATCCTTGCTTCCATTCAGAGATTTCAAGATGCATACATGTAGGACTGTTGTGTGTGCAAGAGTTCGTGAAAGACAGACCAACAATGTCAACTGTTATTTCCATGCTTAACAGTGAAATTGTGGATCTTCCCACTCCAAAGCAACCGGCATTTACAGAAAGACGGAATGCCAGAGAAGCGTCCTCTGAGCAGAGTCAGAAAAGATGTTCTATTAACTATGTCACTGTTACTATGGTCACTGAAGGTCGATAGCAAGGAAGTTCTTGTGTCACAGACTTGCTGGTTTGGTGGATTGATTAAGGGAAAATTCCAACTCTAGCAAAGATAGATAGCCTAAAAATATTTACACCTTTTGTTCTTCCAATTTGGCATGTTATTCCTGTTGAAATCCCCTGAACACCCCATTGCAACAACCTCTATCGCAATTTGTATCTAGCTACTGATTTTTATTTTATTTTATTTTATTTTTATCGCAATTTGACTCGAATGAGATATTGTTAGACTGAATGACCATTCTTACCACCGAGCCACGTTGGGCGGCAGTGCCTATTGAAATCTATTCAAACTAATGTAAGTTATTATAATATGCATATCTGTTCATGTTCCACTGTTTGGTGGGCTCACCAGATTGGTCCGGTGGGCCCACATTTAAAAACAATATAAAACTATAGTTTGTTATTATTTATGTCCTAGACGCCAAATGCGACCCTAAATTAAAGTATTACATCTTTATAGCATAATTGAGTCATTATATAACTTATTGACCAAGTAATACCTTTGACATTTCTACTCTGTAAGCTGTCCTGCAGCATCGCGAAAGTCAACTTCTCCTGTTAGAGTTTTGTTTATTGACTTATTCTTTTTGTGTGATTCATTGAAATGTGTGTTTAACAACTAGTATTACCAAAACCAAATAATTCCCAGTTATGGAGCTTAGAAGCAGAAGGATTTCATTTGTTGTTGTCATCTTGCTATCTGGTTTTTATACATATTTGGGAACTGCCACAGACACCATCACAGCTTCTCGACCCATCAGAGATCCTGAAACAATCATCTCTAATGGTAGTGACTTTATATTGGGATTTTTCAATCCTGGTAATTCTTCAAATCACTATTTAGGAATTTGGTACAATAAAAAATCTGAACCTGTCGTATGGGTAGCTAACAGAAACAAGCCTCTCATCGATGCATCTGGGCTAGTTACCATATCAGAAGATGGCAATCTTGTGGTTTTGAATAAACAGAATGAAGTTCTTTGGTCGTCAAATGTTTCAAATTCAGTCAATAACGTAAGTGCTCAGCTTTTAGATACCGGAAATCTTGTGCTACGTGATATCACCACTGGAATCAGCATATGGGAAAGTTTTCAAGAACCTACTGATACATTCTTGGAAGGGATGATACTAAGTAGTCATATAAGAACAGGTCCGATAGTGCAGCTGAGATCCTGGAAAAGCCCTTCTGATCCATCTCCTGGAAGCTTCTCATCAAGCATTGATCCTTCAAATATTCCTGAATTTTTCATTTGGAATGATAATCGCCCACATTGGCGATCAGGTCCATGGAATGGTCAGGTTTTTACTGGAATACCTTATATGTATTCTAATTATCTTGATGGATTTAAACTTTTAGCTAATGACGAAGCAGGTCTGGTTAATTTCACTTATTTGTATCTGAACAGAACCACTTTCTTTGTCCTTAATTCACAAGGAATTATAGAAGAAAGAGATTGGTTCGACAAAGAGAACAATTGGGAGGTCACTTTTCGGTCCCAGGATACTGAGTGTGATGTTTATGGCTGGTGTGGGGAATTTGGAAGCTGTAATCCAGAGAAAAAGCCAATCTGCAGTTGTTTGAGAGGGTTTGAACCAAAGACGGTACAGGAATGGAATAGAGGAAACTGGACCAGTGGTTGTGTCAGAAAGAGTCCACTGCAATATTGTGAGAGGATAAATCAAACTGGTGAAGTGAAAAAAGAAGACGGGTTTCTGAAGCTAGAGACAATGAAGTTGCCATATTTTGCGGAAAGGTCATCTGTCTCTGTAGTGAATTGCAGAGAGTATTGCTTGAACAATTGTTCCTGCATAGCTTATGCATATGATGATGGCATCGGCTGCATGACATGGACAGGAAGCTTAATTGACTTACAGAAGTTCTCCATTGGCGGGGCAGATCTTTATATTCGCTTAGCTCATTCAGAACTAGGTAAGTTCCTTGATGTCTTGTCGATTCTCTTGCTATTATGTTGTTAACTACAAATGTCTCTCTATGCTAATTTTGAGTTGATAAATTTATGCTTGCACCTATTTGCAGAAAAGAAGGACAACAAAGTTGTTGTCATAGTACCAGTGGTTGCAGGAACGTTTACCTGTGCAATCTGTATATTTTTCATATGCAAGTGGATGGCAAAACACAGAGGTAAGGTTCTCCTATAAACATCACACTCAGTTTCCAGGGACCGAAAAGTACAGTTTTCTTACTCTGTGGTTTTCTATCAGCACTGCAAGACAAAAGCAAGGTTCTCCAAGTTGAACTCCAGGATTTACCTCTATTCGATTTCGAGAAGTTGGCAACTGCAACTAACAACTTCCACTTAACCAACAAGCTAGGGCAGGGTGGTTTTGGCCCAGTATACAAGGTAACACTTGCTAATTTGAAAAACTGTTAACTGTTTAGCACAGAAAGTAGTAAGTAGTAACTGATTCAAGTTTTAAATAGGGAGTGTTGCAGGACGGAAAAGAAATAGCAGTGAAAAGACTATCGAAAGCCTCTGGACAAGGGCTTGAAGAATTTAAGAACGAAGTGTTGGTTATTTCTAAGCTCCAACATCGAAACCTTGTTAGACTCCTTGGATACTGTATTGAAAGGGAAGAAAAGATGCTGATATATGAATACATGCCTAACAAAAGTTTGGATGCATTTCTGTTTGGTTAGTCTAGCCATAACTTACAATTTCATAGAATCACAGTAGCTTCTCAACAATATTTTGTTTACTTTGTAATTTGAAATGTATTATTTTGGTAACTTCACGTACTAACTTTATCAATGTAGATCCACTCAAGCAAAAACTTTTGGATTGGAGAAAACGCTTCAACATTATCGAAGGAATAAGTCGAGGTCTCCTTTATCTTCATAGGGATTCTAGACTAAGGATTATACATAGAGATCTCAAGCCAAGTAACATCTTGTTGGATAAAGAACTGAATCCAAAGATTTCTGACTTTGGCATGGCTAGAATTTTTGGAGGCAATGAAGATCAAGCCAACACTATAAGGGTTGTTGGGACATTGTAAGTAACTGTGCTTATCTATTACATTCAACTAGATTCTAAAACCATGGGGTGAACATAAAATACTTAAAGATGTGTTGATTATGAAATGCAGTGGTTACATGTCTCCGGAATATGTAATGGAAGGACGTTTCTCTGAGAAATCTGACGTCTTTAGCTTTGGAGTTTTGTTGTTAGAGATTGTTAGCGGTAGAAGAAACACAGGTTTTTATCATGATGCAGAGTCTTTGAGTCTTCTAGGCTATGTAAGTCTACTAAACTCTATCTCCCTCCATGATCATTGATAACAGGATCTAACATTCTGTATTCAGCAATTCATAGATATGACTATGTTCACTTTTCAGGCATGGAAATTGTGGAATGAAAACAACATTGTTGCTTTAATAGATCTGGTGATCTCCGATCCTTGCTTTCATTCAGAGATTTCAAGATGCATACATGTAGGACTGTTGTGTGTGCAAGAGTTTGTGAAAGATAGACCAACAATGTCAATTGTTATTTCCATGCTTAACAGTGAAATTGTGGATCTTCCCACTCCAAAACAACCAGCATTTACAGAAAGACGGAATGCCGGAGAAGAGTCCTCTGAACAGAGTCAGAAAAGATGTTCTATTAACTATGTCACTGTTACTACTATCACTGAAGGTCGCTAGCAAGGAAGTTCTTGAGTCACAGACTTGCTGGGTAAATTCCAACTCTAGCAAAGATAGATAGCCTAAAAATATGTACACCTTTTGTTCTTCCATTTTGGCATGTTATTCCTGTTGAAATCCCCTGAACACCCCATTGCAACAACCTCTATCGCAATTTGTATCAAGCTATTGATTTTATTTATATATATATATATATATATATATATATACCATTTGCAATGACGACGACTCGAACGAGATATTATTAGACTGAATGAGCGTTCTTACCACCGAGCCACATTGGGTGGCAGTACGTATTGAAATCTATTCAAACTAATGTAACTTATTATAATATGCATATGAATATCTACTCCTGTTCCACTGCTTGGTGGGCTGACCAAATTGGAGGACTAATCCAGTGGCCCATATTTAACCAACCAGTGCGGGATTACATTATATATACTCTATATATACATATATACGGGTTAAATTCATTTTAGTCCCTCTAGTTTGACCTATTACACAAATTGGTCCCCCGGTTTTCAGAATTGTCTCGTTAGGTCCTTCTGTCACAATTTCCGTCAATAAAGTTACATCTGACAAGACAGAGGGTCAAATGACCCTGCTGCCCCTGACTTTTGTTTTAATTAAAAGAAAAAATAATGAAAAAAATATAATTGTAATTAAAAAAAAAAAAAAAAAAAAAACAATTATCTTTGAACCCAGTTCTGGGTTCATCAAACATCATCCATCTTCAACCAAATCCTAAACCTAGATTCAGCCAACCCTAGAACCATCCCAATTAACAAAACCCATTTTCGATCACAAACAAAATCATCAACACCAATCCAATTTCTTATCTGACCATAACCATCATCATCAACAACCCGGATCGAACTTTCTTCGACCATCATCATCAACAACCAAGAAATCCAAACCCAGATCGAACCCATTTCTTCACCATGACCAGATCTCTCTATCGTTTTTTAATCTTCATCAACATCAAAAAATTAAAACAAAAAATTTGATTGAAAAACGCATGACATCTATTCTTCATCTTCACCGCATCCACCACCCACTTCAAAAAATTCATCTGCTACTTCAAAAAAAGCATCACACCACACCCATTTATTCTTCGTCTTTATCAAAATTTCCAGAAATTAAAATCACCATCATTACAAACCCCACAACCTGGATTCAAATAACCCAAACCCAAACACCCAAACTCAGAAATCCAACCCAGAAACCAAAAAGTGAGAGATCGAGAGAGAGTTCAAGAGAGAGAGATCGAACCCGGTTTTGAATGGTTTCTAGAAATCGAGAGAGAAGAGAGAAGAGAGAGAGAGAGGAAAGAGAGGGATCGAGAAAGGAGAAAGAATGGTGTGGGTGGTGTTTCGACGGGCTAGGGAGTGGTATTTGGGCGGCGGCGGCGGCGGCTAGGGTTAGGGTTTG
The DNA here is from genome assembly GCA_030490815.1 of Acer saccharum. Taxonomy (NCBI): domain Eukaryota; kingdom Viridiplantae; phylum Streptophyta; class Magnoliopsida; order Sapindales; family Sapindaceae; genus Acer; species Acer saccharum. The sequence goes on along the minus strand of CM059877.1, from coordinate 5,863,931 downwards.
GTGAGTTGTGTGTTGAAGAGAATGAAAAGATGAAGGAGATGAAGAAGAGAGAGAGAGAGAGAGGAGAGAGAGAGGGAGAGAAAGAATCTGATGAGTTTGATGAGTTTTAATGAATTGTATTTGATGAGTTTGGTGAGTTTTAATGAGTTGATTGTTTGTTTTTTGTTTTTTAAAGAATCGATGCGTTTTAATGAGTTGAATCTGATGAGTTTGGTGAGTTTTAATGAGTTGTTTTTTGTTTATTGAATCTGGTGAGTTTTTTTTTTTTTTTTTTTTGTTTTCTATAAATATGTATTATTTAATATTTTAATACTTATCATTTTATTATTTAATAATATTTATTATTTAATTTAATATTTATCAATCTGATGTTGTTTTACCCTTTTACCCTCGTTGACCTGACGGCATTCTAAAAAATCCTAACGGAATTGGACGGCAGGGACTGAAATACGTATTTTTGAAAACTAGCGGGACCTGTCAAGATAAAGCTGAAAACCGGGGGACCAGTTTGTATAATAGGTCAAACTAAAGGGACTAAAATGAATTTAACCCTATATATACACATATTTTTAAAACATTTAATAATAAATAAATGATAGATTTAAAAACAATATAAAACTATAGTTTGTTATTATTTATATGTCCTAGGCGCCAAATGCTATCCTAAAGTATTACATCTTCACTGCATAATTGAGGCTTTATATAATTTAGAGCTAATTACACCAAACTCCCATGAGATTTGCTCTTTTATATGCAAAAATAATTTTATCGATAATTGACACTCACCTCCCCTGCCTAGACATGACGCCGGTTCCGGTTCGAAAGCTAAAAAGCTTGGACAAGGTGGATTTGGTGTTGTATACAAGGTACCTAAAAGCTTTGATTTTCTTGAAGCCGTGAAGGTTGGCAAAATTTGATTACCAAGCTTTAGTATTTTGTTGATATGGCAGGGCACCCTACCTAATGGACACCAAGTAGCTGTTAAGAGACTGTTTATGAATTCTAAGCAAGGAGAGGTTGAATTTAAGAATGAGGTCACATTGGTTGCTAGGCATTAGCACAGGAATTTGGTAAAGCTTCTTGGTTTTTGCTTGGAACGAAAAGAGAGGATTCTTGTCTACGAGTTTCTGCCTAACTCAAGCCTCGATCACTTCATATTCGGTATGTTTTCACTTCCGATACGTTTCAGATTCACTTTCTGGCAATAATATTCTTAATTTTTAATCTATCCAGGTTCGATAATCTTATAAATTTGTAGATCCAATTAAGCGTGAAGATTTGTATTGGGAAAGACGTTACATAATCATAGAAGCTTAAGACATTGCTCGAGGGCTACTTTACCTTCACAAAGACTCGAGATTACGTGATTTGGAAGTAAGTAACATTTTGTTGGATTCAAAGATGGATCCAAAGATTTCAGATTTTGGCACGGCAAGATTATTCGAAATGGATCAAACTCATATAATTACAAATAGAGTTGTGGGGACCCTGTAAGTACATGGATAGACACATATAGAGCTTATCTATCAATATATGAAGAGGAATTTATCATGTCGATCTATTCAAGAATATCTCAATCTTTGAAACTTCAATTTGATACGTTTGATGATTATATGCAGTGGGTATATGGCTCTAGAATATGTAATACACTGGCATTTCTCAGTTAAGTCGGATATGTTCAGTTTTGGAACTGCTAAGCGGGCAAAAGAGAAGTTGTTACCTATGTAAGTTGTTTTATTCCTTTCAAACATGCATGTATATTTGTAGATGCACTTGACTTATCAGGATTTTAATATCGCAGGCATGGAAAATATGGGATGAAGCCATGAAGGGACAACTTCAAATTTAATAGATCCTACTTTGAAGGAAGGTTCAAGGAATTAAATGCTGAAATGTATACACATTCTATGTGTTCAAGAAAGTATATCTGACAGACCCACCATAGCTTCAGTTACTTACATGCTTAATAGCAACTCTATCACTCTCCCGACACCTACAAAACCTGGATTTTTTATGTAGAGTTCAGTGATACTCAATGCATCATCATCATCATTAGAGCCTAATTCAATAGGTTTAACCGAATCAGATCAACACAGAATTGCAACTGCCCCATTGTGAGAAAATGAGGCTTCAATCATCAAGTCATATCCTCAATAGCATTTAATTAATGTGATTTTTTTTTTCATTGTATTGATACTGATATCCATTACTACTCTGTTCTAATATGTTACATAGGATATAATCGAGTCTAAGGCTTGAACATTAATCTTTTTGTCTTTGAGAAATTAAGTACTTAAAAACTTGTAATTCTCAACATAGTTTCAGAATTTGCTGATACAAAGCAAGAGAAACTTAATTGATTGAGGTTTTGCCTGAGAACTTGATGTAGGAGCAAGTGTGTGCAAGTTGTACAACAGACCTAAATCAACGCTGTTCCTGATTTGTGCCGGTCCTGAGGTTTTGGAGGCCCCATGGTGAATATTTAAAATTGGGCCCTTTGTTCAATCTCACATTTAAATATTGTGAAATCCTGTACTTATTAATTTATATATATAATTTTTTGAGAAAATTTACAAAAACTTAATCAAAGTAATTTTCATAAAGTTTATATCATGATACATAGAAAAAACAAAACTAAAAAAATAAAAATAAAAAAAGTTACGAGCAAGTAGATCTGTATGACAATTTCCACTTAAAGAAATAACGTATGTAAATAAGGAGAGATGAACCTGCTTAGAAAATGAAAAAGGATGGGAGACATCCTCCTTTTTTATTTTATTTTATTTTATTTAAATTTTTTTTAGAATTTAAAAAAATAAATAAAAGAAAGGGTATATTTGGTAATGTTTGGGGTGTACTTACAAAATATAATTTTTTTAACTCTTAGAGCATCTCCAATACTAATGTAGGTTGTGAAAAAATTAGATGCCACGTAGGATGAACATCCATTTTGTTAAAAAATCCATCTCTATGCAACATCTCTAGTACAACTTGAAGCTGAGGTGACAACTTTTTTTTTAGAGGCTGTCAACATGACTCTCTGATTTCAGACGGTCTGTTGGACGACCGTCTTGTTGGCTCAGTCAGCAACCACTCTTGTCTTTTACCTTATTTTATTCAATAATTTTAAAGTATATTTAAGAAGACCAATAATAAATTGACACGTCATTAAAAACATATACTTTACAAGTGAAGCATTGGAGACCATTTTTTTATTTGGATGTCTATCAAGTTTAGTTATATGCCACATATGAAGCAAATTGGCTTGACAATGTTGTCATATCACCATTTTTTCAAATGCAAGCCATATTACCATTGGAGATGCTCTTAATGAGGCGTATATACAAAAAAGGATGCACATACAAATTTTCAGAGAAACAAATAGAGCTACTCATTTACTTTTAATAATTCTGATGAAAATCCATATTGAGCCCAATCTTCATATAAGAAGTTGATTTCCACATTTTTTTTTTTTTTTTCTTATTTAGGGCCTAAATTTGATATAATTATATGAAGTTTGAAAAATAACAATAAATTTGGACCATTTTTGAGCCAATTATTATCAAAGTTCAAAGATGTGAGCACTAAACACAAAATAAAAATAAAAAAATGGACCTTTTTCTTTTTCTTTTTTTTTCTTTTTTTTTTTTTTTTTTTTTTTTTTCTGGCTGGGTGGTCACCCCTAATTGACCCGCTTCAGGGCAGGCACTGTTCCTGATGGGCTCTATTCTTGTACCTGTCCCCACCAAACTTTTATACCCCCAAAAAACTATATGTACACCCTAATTTAATATATTTTTAAAAATCCAATATTATCCTTGAGTAGAATTACTTAAAGGACTAAATAGTTTGTAAGTACACAACAATAATTATTAATTGGTTTTATATCAATCCTTTGTAAAAAAAGAAAAAAGGAAGTTTCTTATTAATTGTTTGATATGATAATAAAAACCTTTTTTATTTTATCAAACCCTAACTTTTATTTTAAATACTAATTTCAATTTCTTTTAAGGAATACAAATTGATTGAATTGACAAACAATTTGCTGTTATAATTGAGTCATTACCAATAATAAACTTTCTTATGAACAATTTTTTTTTTTTAAAAAAAAAAAAAAAAAAAAAAAACTTTCTTAGGAACAAAGGAATTGAGATATACTGTTATGTGCTGAGAGTCTCTTTTTACATAAAGAATTATATATATAAAAAAAAAGTTTTAATGCAATGAAAATAAATTTTTTTCATACAAATTTTTTAGTGACATCAAATGCTTTTGCAGGAGTTAAAAATTATTTTTTTAAAGAGATTATTTATTTGAATAAAAAGATATAAAATAATAAAATTTTAAATAAATCTAATTAGATAATAAAATAGTGGGGTGTGCTAACAAAAATATAATACAATAAAATTAAAGAAAAGATATTTTTGGCATTAAGTGGGGTTTATTTATGAACCAGAGATTTTTAAAATATTTTAGGGGTAGACTTACAAAAGGGGTGTACATACGGTTTTTGAGGGGTGCAAATATTACCATTCCAAATAAAAATAAAAAAATGGACGGTCCATTTTTTTCTGGCTGGGTGGGCTCTCCTAATTGACCCGCTTCAGGGCAGGCACTGTCCCTGATGGGCTCTGTTCTTGTCCCAGTCCCCACCAAATTTTATATGTAACTTTATCATACACTAGGCTCTTGCAATCAAACAAACGACTAATGGCTTGCAACTGGTGATTATATTTTTCATATATTCACAGAATAAAATAGAAAAAACATAAACAAATTAAAGAGAATTAAGTAGAAGTTAAATTTTCCAGCCTATGCTTTTTATGAATGACATTTCAGCAGTTACAAATCACTTCAGACAGTACCCTTCAAAAATCATGAAACTTAACTTGTACACTGATCAACAAGGCTATTGATCTCTCTCCAAAATTCTAGGATTTTAGCCCGGGATAAACCATAAACTATTTTTTTTTTTTTTTTTTTTTTGGGTAGGATGCTATTTTTTTTATTTTTTTTATTGGTAAACAATCATATTGACAGGACCTGCCCCGACTCCTATTTTGAGTACAAGGGAATCCTGTGAAAATCTTATATTTTTCTTTCTCTGGTGGGCTTGAGTTTGAGTTTTATAACCCAAACGCTACCCTATACTCAATAGGGATCAAAGCCCTCGTAGTTCATTAACTTTTTACTAGCTAATAAAATACAATCTGAAATTTTTTAACATATGAGCTTTAAAGTTGATTAAAAACATTAATGAATCACATTTTCCTATAAATATTTTATAACATAATAAAACATTTTCTGGTTTTGTAAAAAAATATAATCTAACATAAAATCTAATATTTTGATAATCTCAAATATTTTTTGTACTTTTCATTAGCTGTAAATACATAAATGATATGAAACTCGTTACCAAATTAGTACCCAGGGAAAAATCTCACGTACGTGGCAAGAAATCTCAATGCACACGCAGAGTAAGAGGAAATACATATCTCACATACACGGTGATATCTAATCACCCGTGCAGAACTATAAATCTCACATACACGCTGATATCTGATCAAACGTGCAAAGTTATATATACATATAATCTCACATACACGTCGATATCTGATCGAACGTGCAGAGTAATCTCACATACATAGTGATATTACTGCACATGTAAAGTAATCTCACATACACGTGTGGAGAAGCCCCAAAAGCCACATACACGTGCAAAGTAGCCCCAAAGGCCAATAATTTGAATCTGAAAATACTGGGGAGGGTACATATTTGGTATTTTAAAATCTCAACAATTCTTCTTGAAATCTGTTTGAGTATACTATACTCATAGAATTCTTAATAAATCTCATCTCAAAGCTGAAATATTAATTCTATTTCTTTGTTGAATTTTTTTTGACTAAATCTCAAAAGTAACTTTAGTTTTCAAAATCTAAAATCCTGTTTTTCAATTTCTAAAGATTCTCATCTCAAAAACAAATATATTATCCTCAAATGCTTCCTAACAAAATTCTCAAATATAACTAATTGGTAAAATATTCTCAAAAGGATAATTCAGTTTTCTTGACTCACTAAATTCTATAAACTCTGTTTAAACATGTAATAATACTCATCTGAAAATCTGAATTTCTTTCATCTTCTATCAAGGTACTCAACTTCATCTAAAATCTGGATTTTCTAAATTAACAACTTTAATCTCAGCTTAATAATTAAAATTGTAAACTATTTACTCAATTTCTTTTATGATTAAACATAACTGAATTTATAAAATGGTATTAATTCACTTACTGTACTCCGTTGCTGATATCTGATCTGGTAACTGGGTTTCGTCTGAGTTCGTCACTTTCTGAATCCACCAAATATATCTCTCCTGCTGCACCTTTCTTCTTTCACGATCTCATATTCTATCTCTCTCTCTCTCTAACGCACATAGATCATCTCTCTCCTTTCTTTTTCTTCTTTCTTTTCTTCCTTTTTTGATTCTCTGTTTCTGTTTTTCTCTCGCGTTCTTGGCGAGTGACTTATCTCACATACTGGATATCTGATCTATCTCTCTTCATTTCACTTTTTTTTTTTTTTTTTTTCATTTTTTTTAATCATGACTCCACCTACTTGTACAAGCCACCACACACCTCACTTCACCATGTATCGCCACATGTCCTTTATTATTATTTTTATTTTTTTTTTTTTTTTTTAAACCGATCAAGTGTCACGGTATAAGTCTAATTAGACTTGGGCTTGGGCTTGGGCCTGAGCCTATCTAACTGGATATTGGGTCATATGTTTTGGTTTGGATTCCAAGTTTGGAAAAATTTCTAGAACTAGACCTTACACATATAATTCAAAATTAAATACTTTCTTTTTTAATGGTGAATTTTTGAAGTATTAGAATTTTCATTTATTAAAATAATGCACCCATAACAAATTTTTTTTAAAACAACTCTATTTCAACTATTTACATTAAAATCCAAAATTGACACACAGAAATTTAAAAAGACTATAAAATTGAATCAGTTTGAGAGAAAAAGCTGGTACCATATTAGGGTCAACTGTTGTAATATTCTCCTCTCATTAAATAAATATTTTTAAAGTCTAAGATGAGGCCTACTAGAAATTCTAATTCTTAACATTTTTAGTTTAATTAAAAAGTTAGTAAATATATATATATATATATATATATAAGTTAATAAATAATCGAAGAACTTATCATCATTTACATATAATAATTAATAATATATATTTCTTTTAAAGAAAACAAATAATAATTAACAGTAAGAACTGTATCCGTCATTGATTTTATCTAACACCCTTCAAAATGATAAATATATATTCACCTTTGCCCATTAAACTGCACACCTTTGCCTATTATAGCCTATTCTCACCTGGTTCTGTCAGATCCTAACCAGGAATGGTGCTACCTTGAAATTAATGATTTCATAGTTGACGTGGAAGACTTTGATAATTTCAATTAACATAGGTATCCTACTTTTCGTTCTTATTATTTTCCTTAATTTTGGGTCTGAATCATACCCAACAACTTGGTTTCTCTCAACGACTCCCATAGTCCCATGTCCCATCATGGTGGTGTTAGTTTCGTTAGAAGACTTTTGACTAATCTTCAAAGAATAAATGCTAGATACAATTGGAACTCTAGGTCCACTGAATTCAATGTAGAGAAGTATATTATACTTTGAAATTTTCTTCTTTTTTCCTGGATATTTCACAGGTCCTGAGAAAGATAAATTTCCTGCATTATAAAGGAATATATATACAAGTTACATCATTTCTTTAAACTGTACAAGATAAGTTACATTACATGAGAATGCATAATAGTGCAATGAGTTTTAGAAATCTGTTTGTTTTCCTTTCGTTCTTTATGCACACAGTCAATTGGACGCACTGTAACGATACTGTTTATTAAAAAAAAAAAAAAAATTCAACCTGGAGACTTTTTTTTTTTTAATTTTTTTTTTTTTGAATTTCCAAGTTTTTCAATTTTGTTTTAATTCAAAATTAATCACCACTGTCTAGTTTTGTAATAGTCTAATAGATGGTTGGTTGGTGATCAATTTTTTAAAAAAAGTTTATTTTTAAATATTTTACTTATAAAAAAAATATATTTTAAATTTTATTTGATCACCATCATCCTTCGTCCATTTTAATTGAGATGGATGAATTTTTATTTTTTATTTTCTTTTATAAAATTTTGTTGTATTAGGCGAATTTTTGTCTTTTATCGGTTTTAAACAGACAACCCTCATTTCTTATCATTTATTGACCAAAGTACTACTTACCTTTGACATTTCTACTCTAAACTTGGCAGAATGCTGGTTGTTTCAACGAAGTATGTAGGGAAAGAACCTGGTCCTGCAGCATTGCGAAACTTCTCCTGGTAGAGTTTTGTTTATTCTTTTTGAGTGATTCATTGAAATGTGTGTTTAACAATAAGTACTACCAAAACCAAATAATTCAACAGTTATGGAACTTAGAAGCAGAAGGATTTCATTTGTTGTTGTCATCTTGCTATCTGGTTTTTATACATATTTGGGAACTGCCATAGACACCATCACAGCTTCTCGACCCATCAGAGATCCTGAAACAATCATCTCTAATAGTAGTGACTTCATATTGGGATTTTTCAATCCTAGTAATTCTTCGAATCACTATGTAGGAATTTGGTACAATAAAAAAACTGAACCTGTCGTTTGGCATGGCAAGAATTTTCGGAGGCAATGAAGATCAAGCCAGCACTATTAAGGGTTGTTGGGACATAGTAAGTAGTTGCACTTTGTTTACATTCAACTAGATTTCTTAATTATTGATATGAACAGAAAATATTTACATGTGTTGATTATGAAATGCAGTGGTTACATGTCCCTTGAATATGTAATTGAAAGGCGATTCTGATGTAGGACAGTTGGCTTTGGATTTTGAAGAAGAGATGGACAAAAAATTGTCCAAAGGTGCTCCAAAGAAACGGGCATAACTTTTTGCTCGGTTGTCAGATTTCCTATTATAATATGTTTTCGGAAAGGGTTTTCAGAGCTCTATAGTGTAGCAACCCGGGTTGCCCTGGTTGACGTCATTTACTTCCTCAACAGAGCTTTTTAAGTTAGGTTGTCGGGCAACCGAAGTTTTTAGCGTTTTTATTTGTTTTCCGTTTTCGTTTAGTATGAGGATATTTTAGTCTTTTTTGCTTATTTTAGGGTTTCCAAAAACCTATTTAAGGATCTCTTTGTTATCAGTTTCGATTATTCAATAATATTATCAAGTTTTTCCAGTTTACATACAATCTATCTTTGCTGGTGGATTCCAGTTTGTTACTTTAAGGATTACGCTGGTAAACCCTTCACTTCCGTTCTACATCAAGTGGTATCAGAGCATAAGGACTTGCCTTATACGATGGTCAACAATGAAGCTGGAAGAGTTAACCCTGGCGACGCTGGTTGTAGGGATGCCGATGTGTGGGCAGTGATTGATGAGCAACGATAGTCGATGGAGAGGTTGGAGGCTATGGTTCGGCAACTGATGGAACAACTGCCTACTACTAACACCCCTACGGGCCAAGCTCCTGCTCCTGTTCCTGCCCCTGCCAACCGCCCTGTAGGTAGACGTCCGCCTAGAGCCGCGAGACATGTGCAGCATGAAGATTACAGTGATGAAGATTCTGAAGAGGATTTCGTGGGCTACCAGGGAGATCGTCAACTGAATCGAAATCAACCTGATTATCGGATTCGTGCAGACATACCATTGTTCCATGGAAAACTACAGATTGAAGAGTTCCTGGACTGGATTTCAGAGGTTGAGAGATTCTTCGAGTTTACTAAGGTTGTGGAAGAACGTCAAGTCAAATTGGTAGCGTATAAGTTGAGAAGCGGGGCTGCTATTTGGTGGGAGAAATTACAGATGGATAGACGGCGACAAGGCAAGGTTCCTATACGATCCTGGAGGCGAATGAAACAACTTATGATGAGCAGGTTTTTACCTTTAGATTATGAACAATTTATTTTTTAGAGTTATCAGAATTGTGTGCAGGGTAACAAAACTGTTACAGATTATACTGAGGAGTGGTCTAGGCTTTCAGTTCGTAACAACCTCAATGAGACTGAGGGACAACAGGTTTCGAGATATTTGGGGGGATTAAAGTCAACCATTCAAGACAAAATTGGGCTGCAAGTTGTGTGGACAGTAGATGAGGCACATAACATGGCCTTGAAAGTGGAGTTAATGGAGAAATCATCCAATCGTTCTTCTCACTACAAGAAGAGCATGGGTGAGTCGTCCAATGCAGTTGCGACTAGGAGTAGATTTTCACCAAGTGATGGACAGGGTCAGGCAAAAACTACAGCAAATCAGGTTCAAAAGGGATCGGTTCCAAGTAATAGTTTTGGTGGGTCGCGTCTGACAGCAGCAGCAACAGCAGCTACGAAAGAAACCCCACGAGTGGCACCAAACCCGTACAGTAGGCCAGGCGGTACGAAGTGTTACAGGTGCGGCCAATCGGGCCACTGTTCGAATGAATGCCCAACCCGAAAACCGGTGAATTTCGTGGATGCTGAAGAAGAAGAAGAGGAGAACGAGCAGAATTTTGGAGAAGAGGGAAATATGGACGAATTCTTGGAGGGTGCAGAAATTGCGAAGGAACATGGAGAGCATGTAAATTGTGTAATTCAGAGAGTCATGTGTTCAACGAAACTGGAGGACTCTACTCAGAGAAATAATTTTTTCAAGACTTGCTGCAGTGTCCAAGGAAAGGTTTGTGATTTAATTGTTGACAGTGGGAGTTGTGAGAATTTTGTGTCTAGGAAACTGGTGGAGCATCTGAAGCTATGGGCAGAAAAACATCCCAAGCCTTATGCAATTGGGTGGATACAGAAAGGACATAAGGCGAGCGTGACAGAAGTATGCAAGGTTCCTATTTCAATCGGGCAGTACTACCAGGACGAAGTGGCATGTGATGTAGTCGACATGGATGCTGGTCATGTGTTATTGGGTCGCCCATGGCAGTTTGATGTAGGTATCACCTACAGTGGACACAACAATGTTTGTGTTTTCAATTGGAATGGCAGGGAGATTGCAATGGTTCCAAAACAGTGTTCAGGCGATAGTTCAACCAAGACCACGGTAAAAGAGCAACCCTTAGTCTCTCTAATCACGTCAATAACTGATTTAGAAGCTGAAATTAAGGAGGCACATGAGGTACATGTTGTGGTTGTGCGAGCTTTAGTGATGGAAGGCAAGGAGGAGCAGAAAATTATAGTACCCGAGAAGGTGCAGTCCCTGTTGGCCGAATTCAGTGAGTTGGTGTCAGAAGACTTACCGGATACCCTTCCACCAATGAGAGATATACAGCACCATATTGACTTAGTTCCAGGAGCGAGACCGAATTTACCACACTATCGGATGAGTCCCAAGGAGAATCAGATTTTACAAGAAAAGGTGGAAGAATTAATGAAGAAAGGGTTCATTCGAGAGAGCATGAGTTCGTGCGCAGTTCCCACATTATTGGTCCCAAAGAAAGATGGAAGTTGGAGGATGTGCGTTGATAGTCAGGCGATTAATAAGATAACTATTAGGTACAGCTTTCCGATTCCAAGACTAGATGACATGCTAGATATGCTAGAAGGTTCAAAATTGTTCTCCAAGATCGATCTGCGAAGTGGGTACCATCAGATTCGTGTCAAGCCTGGTGACAAATGGAAGACAGCGTTCAAGACAAAGGATGGGCTTTACGAGTGGTTGGTTATGCCTTTCAGGTTGTCCAATGCTCCTAGCACTTTTATGCGACTCATGAACAAGGTATTGTGACCCTTCATTGGAAAATATGTGGTCGTTTATTTTGACGATATTTTGGTTTATAGTAGGAATGAAGAAGACCATATGGGGCATCTTAGGGCTGTGCTAGAGGTGTTGAACGAAAACAAGCTGTTTATTAACCTTAAGAAATGCAACTGGCTGACAGAGAGATTATCATTCCTGGGATATGTGGTCAGTTCAGAGGGAATTTTAGTGGATGAAGAAAAGGTTCGAGCCATTCGTGATTGGCCCACACCGAAGACAGTAGGAGAGATAAGGAGTTTCCATGGGTTGGCAACGTTTTATCATCGATTTGTAAGGGATTTTAGCAGTATGGTGGCTCCTATTACTGAGTGCTTGAAGAAAGGAAAATTTCAAAGGGGTGAGGCAGCCGACATAGCTTTCGCAGTCATCAAAGAGAAATTGTGCACCACACCTGTTCGTGCTTTACCCAATTTTGAGAAGTTATTCGAGGTGGAATGTGATGCTTGTGGCATTGGTAGTGAAGCGGTGTTGTCACAAGAGAAGAAACCAGTGGCATTTTTTAGTGAAAAGTTGAGTGATGCACGTCGAAAGTGGAGCACCTATAACCAAGAATTCTATGCAATTGTTCGTGCTCTAAAAAACTGGGAGCATTATCTGATTCAGTGAGAATTTATTCTTTACACTGATCATCAAGCGCTGAAGTATCTGAACAATCAGAGGAGTTTAAGTAATATGCATGCATGGTGGGCAACCTATTTGTAGAAGTTTCCTTTTGTTCTGAAACACAAGTCTGGGGTCCTAAATAAGGTGGCAGATGCGTTGAGTCGGCGTGCAAGTTTACTGGTTACTATGCAGCAAGAGATTGTTGGGTTCGAGTTCCTGAAGGAATTGTATCCGAAAGATGAGGATTTGGGAGAGGTATGGGAAAAGTGTGTTCTGAAATAGGTCGCGGGGGAATTTCATATGAGCAAAGGCTACCTTTTCTGTGGTAATCAGTTATGTATTCCGCGGAGCTCGCTGAGAGAGAAACTGATTCGAGAGTTGCATGGTGGAAGTTTAAGTGGACACCTGGGGCGTGACAAGACTATCAGTAGGGTAGCCAAACTGTATTATTGGCCTCAGCTGAAACATGTCGTAGGGAATTTTGTGCGCAAGTGCTATGTTTGTTAGACTTCTAAAGGGCAGGCTCAGAATACTGGACTCTACATGCCTCTACCTGTACCAAATGCAATATGGGAGGATTTTTCGATGGACTTTGTTTTGGGTCTTCCACGAACTCAACGTGGAGTAGACTCTGTGTTTGTTGTGGTTGACAGGTTCTCTAAGATGGGTCATTTCATCCCTTGTCAGAAGACATCTGATGCTTCACATGTTGCTCAACTGTTCTTTCGGGAGGTGGTTCGTTTACATGGGGTACCTCAGTCTATCACATCTGATAGGGATTCGAAATTTCTGAGCCATTTTTAGGTTACATTGTGACGACGAATGGATACTACCCTAAAGTTCAGTAGCACTGCGCATCCACAAACTGATGGACAGACCGAGAACCTAAACCGCACACTGGGAAATCTGATTCGGAGTATTTGTGGTGACAAGCCTAAACAGTGGGACGTAGCTCTGGCACGAGTAGAATTTGCATATAATAATGCTGTTCACACTGCTACTGGTAAGTCTCCGTTTGCTTTAGTGTATCAGCAACCTCCTAAGCATGCGTTAGACCTGGCGCGCCTTCCCAAGATTGCTGGAACAAATGCTGCTGCCGAGAACATGGCTGAACAGGTGCGTGATGTGCAGGCTGAAGTGAAAGCCCGGTTGGAAGAAAAGAATGCAAAGTATAAGGCTGCAGCGGATGTCAAGAGGCGTGAGAAATTGTTTGCTGAGGGTGATCAAGTTATGGTGTTTCTGCGTAAGGAGAGGTTCCCAGTTGGTTCCTATAACAAGTTGAAGCCAAGGAAGTATGGACCGTACAAGGTGATCAAGAAGATCAATAACAATGCCTATGTGATCGACTTGCCTGCTGATATGAACATATCTCGTACTTTCAATGTGGCTGATCTTTATGAGTTTTGTGATGATGTTCCACTTTATCTTGACTATAACTCGAGGTCGAGTTCTTCACAGGTGGGAGAAACTGATGTAGGACAGTTGGTTTTGGATTTTGAAGAAGAGATGGACAGAAAATTGTCCAAAAGAGGTGCTCCAAAGAAACGGGCATAACTTTTAGCTTGGTTGTAGATTTCCTATTTGGATTTTGAAGAAGAGATGGACAGAAAATTGTCCAAAAAAGGTGCTCCAAAGAAACGGGCATAACTTTTAGCTCGGTTGTCAGATTTTCTATTATAATATGTTTTCGAAAAGGCTTTTAGAGCTCTATAACATAGTAACCCAGGTTGCCCCTGGTTGACATCATTTACATCCTCAACAGAGCTGTTTAAGATAGGTTGCCGGGCAACCGAAGTTTTTAGCGTTTTTATTTGTTTTCCTTTTTGTTTAGTATGAGGATATTTTAGTCTTTTTTGCTTATTTTAGGGTTTAAGGATCTTTTTGTTATCAGTTTTGATTATTCAATAATATTATCAAGTTTTTCCAGTTTACATACAATCTATCTTTGTTGGTGGATTCCAGTTTGTTATTTTAGGGATTACGCTGGTAAACCCTTCACTTCCGTTCTGCGTCAGATTCTCTAAGAAATCTGATGTCTTTAGCTTTGGAGTTTTGTTGTTAGAGATTGTTAGTTAGCAGCAGAAGACACACAGGTTTTTATCATGATGCAAGTCTTTGAGTCTTCTAGGCTATGTAAGTCTACTAAACTCTATCTCCCTCCATATTCATTGGTAACATGATCTAACATTCTATGTTCAGCAATTCATAGATTTGACAATGTTCACTTTTCAGGCATGGAAATTGTGGAATGAAAACAACATTGTTGCTTTAATAGATCCGGTGATCTCTGATCCTTGCTTCCATTCAGAGATTTCAAGATGCATACATGTAGGACTGTTGTGTGTACAAGAGTTTGTGAAAGACAAACCAACCATGTCAACTGTTATTTCCATGCTTAACAGTGAAATTGTGGATCTTCCCACTCCAAAGCAACCAGCATTTACAGAAAGACGGAATGCCGGAGAAGAGTCCTCTAAACAGAGTCAAAAAAGATGTTCTATTAACTATGTCACTATTACTACTGTCACTAAAGGTCGCTAGCAAGGAAGTTCTTGTGTCACAGACTTGCTGGGTTGGTGGTTGATTAAGGGAAAATTCCAACTCTAGCAAAGATAGATAGCCTAAAATATGTACACCTTTTGTTCTTCCATTTTGGCATGTTATTCCTGTTGAAATCCCCTGAACACCCCATTGCAACAACCTCTATCACAATTTGTAGCTAGCTACTGATTTTTTATTTTTATTTTTTTATTTTTTTTATCGCAATTTGACTTGAATGAGATATTGTTAGACTGAATGAGCATTCTTACCACCGAGGCACGTTGGGCGACAGTACCTATTGAAATCTATTCAAACTAATGTAAGTTATTATAATATGCATATCTGCTCATGCATGTATATTTGTAGATGTGTTCAAATTAATTATCAGGATTTTAATATCGCCGGCATGGAAAAAATGGGATGAAGGGACAGCTTCAAATTTAATAGATCCTACTTTGAAGGAAGGTTCAAGGAATGAAATGCTGAAATGTATACACATTGGGTTTGCTATGTGTTCAAGAAAGTATATCTGATAGACCCACTATAGCTTCAGTTATTTACATGCTTAATAGTAACTCTGTCACTCTCCCAACACTTGCAAAACCCGGATTTTTTTATGCAGAGTTTAGTGATACTCAATGCATCATCATCATCATTAGAGCCTAATTCAACAGGTTCAACCAAATCAGATCAATGCAGAATCGCAACTGCCCCATTGTGAGAAAATGAGGCTTCAATCATCAAGTCATATCCTCAATAGCATGAATTAATGTGAAAAAAAATAAAAAAAAATTCATTGTATTGATACTAATATCCATTACTACTCTGTTCTAATATGTTACGTAGGATATAATTGAGTCTGAGGCTTGAACATTAATCTTTTTGTCTTTAGAAAATTAAGTACTTGTAATTCTCAACATAGTTTCAGGAATTTGCTGATACAAAGCAAGAGAAATTAATTGATTGAGGTTTTGCCTGAGAACTTGATGTTAGGAGCAAGTGTGTGCAAGTTGTACAACAGACCTAAATCAACTCTTTTCCTGATGGGCTTTGTTCTTGTCCCAGTCCCCACCAAATTTTTATATGTAACTTTATCATACCCACAACTTGGTTTCTCTCAACCACTCCCATGTCCCATCATGGTGGTGTTTGTCCCAGTCCCCACCAAATTTTGTTGTATTAGGTGTATTTTTGTCTTTTATCGGTTTTAAACAGACAACCCTCTTTTCTTATCATTTATTGACCAAAGTACTACTTACCTTTGACATTTCTACTCTAAAATTGGCAGAATGCTGGTTGTTTCGACGAAAGTATGTAGGGAAAGAACCAGGTCCTGCAGCATTGCGAAACTTCTCCTGGTAAGAGTTTTGTTTATTCTTTTGAGTGATTCATTGAAATGTGTGTTTAACAATTAGTACTACCAAAACCAAATAATTCAACAGTTATGGAACTTAGACGCAGAAGGATTTCATTTGCTGTTGTCATCTTGCTATCTGGTTTTTATACATATTTGGGAGCTGCCATAGACACCATCACAGCTTCTCAACCCATCAGAGATCCTAAAACAATCATCTCTAATGGTAGTGACTTCATATTGGGATTTTTCAATCCTGGTAATTCTTCAAATCACTATGTAGGAATTTGGTACAATAAAAAATCTGAGCCTGTCATCTGGATAGCTAACAGAAACAAGCCTCTCAAAGATACATCTGGGGTAGTTACCATATCAGAAGATGGCAACCTTGTGGTTTTGAATGGACAGAATGAAGTTCTTTGGTCTTCAAATGTTTCAAATTCAGTGACTCATGTAAGTGCTCAGCTTTTAGATACCGGAAATCTTGTCCTTCGTGATATCACCACCGGAATCAGCATATGGGAAAGTTTCCAAGATCCTACTGATAAATTCTTGCCAGGGATGGAACTAAGTAGTCATATGAGAACAGGTCCAATAGTGCAGCTGAGATCCTGGAAAAGCCCTTCTGATCCATCCCCTGGAAGCTTCTCACTTGGAATGGGATCATTAAATATTCCTGAAGGTGTCATTTGGAATGATAGTCAAGTATATTGGCGGACAGGTCCATGGAATGGTCAGATTTTTATTGGAATGCCTCGTATGAAATCAAGTTATATTGATGGATTTACACTTTTAGCAGATAGCCAAACAGGTTTTGTTAATTTCTCTTATTCGTTTCAGAACACAACTATTTCTCTGTCCTTACTACACCAGGAGTTTTAGAAGAGAGATATTGGGATGACAAAAAGAATGATTGGGTGGTCAGTTTTTTGTCCCGGGAAACTGAGTGTGATGTTTATGGCTGGTGCGGGGCATTTGGAAACTGTAATCCACAGGAAACTCCAATTTGCAGCTGCTTGAGAGGATTTGAACCAAAGAATATGGAGGAATGGAGCAGAGGAAACTGGACTAATGGTTGTGTCAGAAAGAGACCACTTGCCATGTGAGAGGATAAACCAAACTGGTGAAGTGGCAAAAGAAAACTGGGTTTTCTGAAGCTAGAGATGATGAAGGTACCATATTTTGCAGAAAGATCTCCTATCCCTGTAGATAATTGCAGTGAGCATTGCTTGAACAATTGTTCCTGCATAGCTTATGCATTTGATGCTGCCATCGGCTGCATGACATGGACAGGAAGCTTAATTGACATAAAGAAGTTCCCCGTTGGTGGATCGGATCTTTATATTCGCTTAGCTCGTTCAGAACTAGGTAAGTTCCTTGATCTCTTGTTGATTCTCTTGCTATTATTTTGATAACTACAAATGTTTGTCTCTCTATGCTAATTTCGGGTAGTCTAATTTATGCTTGTACCTTTCTGCAGAAAAGAAGGACAACAAAGTAGTTGTCATTGTACCAGTGGTTGCAGGAATAATTACCTGCACAATCTGTACATTTTTCTTATGGAGGTGGATTTCAAAACATAAAGGTAATATGCAATCTGTAAAATGTATTAGCTTAAAGAACTGATAGAATTTGCAATTTCCATCAACTCATCTCTCACTATGTGGTTTTCTATCAGCACTGAAAGACAAAAGCAGGGCTCTACTCCCTGATAGAAATGACACATGTTCTGTCGAAAACTTGAACGAAGTTGAACTCCAGGATTTACCACTATTCTATTTCGAGAAGTTGGCAACTGCAACTAACAACTTCCACTTAACAAACAAGCTTGGGCAGGGTGGCTTTGGCCCAGTATACAAGGTAACACTTGCTGATTAGAAAAATTGTTAACTAATAACTGTTTAGTACAGAAAGTAGTAACTCATTCAGGTTTTAAATAGGGAGAGTTGGAAGATGGAAAAGAAATAGCAGTGAAAGACTATCAAAAACCTCTGGACAAGGGCTTGAAGAATTTAAGAACGAAGTGATGGTTATTTCTAAGCTCCAACATCGGAACCTTGTTAAACTCCTTGGATGCTGTGTTGACAGGGAAGAAAAGATGCTGATATATGAATACATGCCTAACAAAAGTTTGGATGCATTTCTGTTTGGTTAGTCAAGCCAAATCTTGTTTCATAGGATCACAGTAACTTCTCGACAATATTTTGTTTACTTTGTAATTTGAATTGTAACATTTTGATAACTTCACCTATTAACTTTATCAATGTAGATCCACTCAAGCAAGAACTTTTGGATTGGAGAAAACGCTTCAACATTATCGAAGGAATAAGTCGAGGTCTCCTCTATCTTCATAGGGATTCTAGACTAAGAATTATACATAGAGATCTAAAGCCAAGTAATATCTTGTTGGATAAAGAACTGAATCCAAAGATTTCCGACTTTGGCATGGCTAGAATTTTTGGAGGCAATGAAGATCAAGCCGACACTATAAGGGTTGTTGGGACATAGTAAGTAACTGTACTTATCTGTTACATTCAACTAGATTCTAAAATCATGGGGTGAACATAAAATACTTAAAGATGTGTTGATTATGTAATGCAGTGGTTACATGTCCCCTGAATATGTAATTAAAGGGCGATTCTCTGAGAAATCTGATGTCTTCAGCTTTGGAGTTTTGTTGTTAGAGATTGTTAGCGGTAGAAGAAACACAAGTTTTTATCATGATGCAGAGTCTTTGAGTCTTCTAGGCTATGTAAGTCCACTAAACTCTATCTCCCTCCATATTCACTAATAACAGGATCTAACATTCTATGTTCAGCAATTAAATGATATGACAATGTTCACTTTGCAGGCATGGAAATTGTGGAATGAAAACAACATTGTTGCTTTAATAGATCAGGTGATCTCCGATCCTTGCTTCCGTTCAGAGATTTCAAGATGCATACATGTAGGACTGTTGTGTGTGCAAGAGTTTGTGAAAGATAGACCAACAATGTCAACTGTTATTTCCATGCTTAACAGTGAAATTGTGGATCTTCCCACTCCAAAGCAACCAGCATTTACAGAAAGATGGAATGCCAGAGAAGAGTCCTCTCAACAGAGTCAGAAAAGATGTTCTATTAACTATGTCACCGTTACTGTCACTGAAGGTAGATAGGAAGGAAGTTCTTCAGTCACAGACTTGCTGGCCTAGTGGTTGATTAAGGGAAAATTCCAACTATAGTATAGATAGGCTACAAATATATGTACATATTTTTGAGAATTGAATAAGAGAATTTTTCAAAGGCAAGTATGAAAAGTTTTTGAGAATTGAATAAGATAATTTATCATCATACTAAAAAAGACCATGATCAGTCTTGTTGTTCCTCAAACATTACATTGGGCAGGAACTTCAGGCCTGACATCCTCCTATTCTAAAATTTGTAACGATACAAATTCGCTTTCAATGCATGTGGGGGGAATTGAACCCAAGATTTCTGGTACAACCAAGGCTCCAATACTATATTAGTAACCATCAGACCTAAAATTTCAAGCCAAAAGAGTACAACAATAGTATTTAAGCACTCTAACAATATATATACACACATATGTAGAGTTCATCATAAGAATTTTATGAAATCAGATGAAACCCGGGAAGTATCTATCCTATACTCATAAATAAAAATCTTATTTCGCTTGTGACTTCATTGAAAAGTAAACAATAAAATTTGAACAAAACTTATGTTTGACTTGTGACTTCATTGAAATGTAAACAAAGTGCAACTTCCTGGTAGAGTGGTTCATTGAAATGCTATGGATTCGATTTTTTCAAGTTGTGTTGGGCTCAAAGTCAATTACGTAACAGCATGTTTTGTAGAAAATTAGAACTTATATTTGACTTGTGAGCTGATTTATTTGAAGCAAGGGAGGGTCAACTCATTCTTGTACATTTCCCTCAGCCATTCATTTTCCCTTTTCAGCCATTCATAGCTAAATTTTAGCTATTTTAGCTCAATATATTTAGCTAGCAACTATTCATGAGGTCACTTCAACCATGCTCCCTAAATTTTTGCTAAATTTTTGTTTTAAATTGTATTTAAATAA
The DNA here is from genome assembly GCA_030490815.1 of Acer saccharum. NCBI lineage: Eukaryota > Viridiplantae > Streptophyta > Magnoliopsida > Sapindales > Sapindaceae > Acer > Acer saccharum. The sequence goes on along the minus strand of CM059877.1, from coordinate 5,843,506 downwards.
CCATGCTCTCATGATATCATTTTGCTTTACTAGATCCGGTGATATCCAATCCATGCTTTCAATCGGAATTTCAAGATGCATACATGTAGGACTGTTGTGTGTGCAAGAGTTTGTGAAAGACAGACCAACAATGTCAACTGTTATTTCCATGCTTAACAGTGAAATTGTGGATCTTCCCACTCCAAAGCAACCAGCATTTACAGAAAGACGAAATGCTGGAGAAGAGTCCTTTGAACAGATTCGGAAAGGATGTTCATTAACTATGTCACCGTTACTGCCGCTGAGGTCGATAGCAAGGAAGTTCTTGAGTCACAGACTTGCTAGCTTGGAGTTGATTAAGGAAAATTCCACTCTAGAATAGATTGTCAAAAATATGTACACATTTTGTTCTTCCTTATTTGGCATGTAATTCCTGTGGAAATCTCTTGAACCCCATGCAACCTCTATCTTATTTGTATCTACCTATTGAAATCTATTAAAACTGTTGTAACTTATTATAATAAGCATATCTGTTCCTAGTAATTGAAAACTATATTTTATTTGAACAATGAAAAGGAATGTGGAGATAAATAATGAGTAAGAGTTGAATGGAGAAGATAAACAGATAAGAAAGCAGCAAGGGTTGGTCAGAGTATTTGATTAGAGTATTGTTTATTCTTTTAGAAGGAAAAAAGAAAAGAAAAGGGTTGGTCAGAATGTCAACAATACAAGCCACAGGGGTTGGTCAGAGTAATTGATTTTGTTTAAAAATAAAGTTTACTAAACGAATTTTTAAATAGTAATGGTTTGAATAATGTTCAGAGTCTGGTGTAAAACCAGCTCATTTGGATTCAACAATCAAGCAATCAGAGAGTCTGCTGTCATCTCCTCACTTGATCATCGATATTGTTTGTCAGCAAGAAGTTGATTAGCTAGCCAGTTATGGAACCTAGAAGCAGAAGGATTTCATTTGTTGTTGTCATCTTGCTATTTTGTTTTTGTACATATTTGGGAACTGCCATAGACACCATCACAGCTTCTCAAACCCATTAGAGATCCAGAAACGATCATCTCTAATGGCAGTGATTTCATATTGGATTTTCAATCCTGGTATTTCTTCAAATCGTTCTGTAGGAATTTGGTATAATAAAAATCCAAACCTGTCGTCTGGGTAGCTAACAGAAACAAGCCTCTCAAAGATGGATCTGGGGTAGTTACCATATCAGAAGATGGCAATCTGGTGGTTTTGAATGGACAGAATGAAGTTCTTTGGTCGTCAAATGTTTCAAATTCAGTCACTAATGTAAGTGCTCAGCTTTTAGATACCGGAAATATTGTCCTCCGTGATATCACCACTGAAATCAGCATATGGGAAAGTTTCCAAGAACCTACTGATACATTCTTGCAAGGATGGAACTAAGTAGTCATATAAGACAGGTCCGATAGTGCAGCTGAGATCCTGGAAAAGCCCTTCTGATCCATCCCCTGGAAGCTTCTCATTTGGCATTGGATCAACGAACATTCCTGAAACTATCATTTGGAATGATAGTCGAGTATATGGACGGTCAGGTCCATGGAATGGTCAGTTTTTTCTAGGAGTACCTAATATGTTTTCTAGTTATCTTGATGGATATAACTTTTAGCAGATGGCCAAACAGGTGGTGTTAATTTCTCTTATTCTTTTTCGAACATATCTATTTCTTTGTCCTTAATTCACAAGGAATTATAGAAGATAGATATTGGGTTGACGAAAAGAACAATTGGAGGTCACTTTTCGGTCCTGGAAAACTGATTGTGATGTTTACGGCTGGTGTGGGGCATTTGGAAGCTGTAATCCAGATAACAAGCCAATCTGCAGCTGTTTGAGAGGGTTTGAACCAAAAAATATACAAGAATGGAATAGACGAAACTGGACCAATGGTTGTGTCAGAAAGAGACCACTGCTATGTGAGAGGATAAACAAAACTGGTGAAGTGGGAAAAGAAGACGGGTTTCTGAGCTAGAGACGATGAAGTTGCCATATTTTGTGGAAAGGTCATCTATCCCTGTAACGAAATGCAGAGAGCATTGCTTTAACAACTGTTCCTGCATAGCTTATGCATATGATGCAGGCATTGGCTGCATGACATGGACGGGAAGCTTAGTTGACATAAACAAGTTCCCCAGTGGTGGCGGGGCAGATCTTTATATTCGCTTATCTCATTCAGAACTAGGTGAGTTCCATGATGTGATTCTCTTGCTATTATGTTGATAACTATAAATGTATGTCTAATGTCTCCCTATGCTAATTTCGGGTTGATAAATTTATGCAGGAAAGAAGAACAACAAAGTTGTTATAATAGTACCGGTGATTGTAGGAACAATTACCTGTGCAATCTGTACATTTTTCTTGTGGAGGTGGTTGGCAAAACATAGAGATGACACATGTTCTGTCGAAAACTTGAACGAAGTTGAACTCCAGGATTTACCGTTATTCAATTTTGAGAAGTTGGCAACTGCAACTAACAACTTCCACTTAACAAACAAGCTAGGGCAGGGTGGTTTTGGCTCAGTATACAAGGTAACACTTGCTGATTAAAAAAATTGTTTACAAAAAGTAGTTACTGATTCCTGATTTTACTAGGGAGAGTTGCTGGATGGAAAAGAAATAGCAGTGAAAAGATTATCGAAAGCCTCTGGACAAGGGCTTGAAGAATTTAAGAACGAGGTGATAGTTATTTCTAAGCTCCAACATTGAAACCTTGCGAGACTCCTTGGATGCTGTGTTGATAGGGAAGAGAAGATGTTAATATATGAATACATGCCTAACAAAAGTTTGGATGCATTTCTGTTTGGTTAGTCAAGCCATATCTTTCAATTTCATAGAATCACAGTAACTTCTCAACAATATTTTGTTTTCTTAGCCTTTTTTTGAAGGGTTTTCTTAGTCATTTGAAATGCAATATTTTGGTAACTTCACCTATTACTTCGTCGATGTAGATCCACTCAAACAAGAACTTTTGGGTTGAAGAAGACGCTTCAATATCATTGAAGGAATAAGTCGAGGTCTCCTTTATCTTTATAGGGATTCTAGACTAAGGATTATACATAGAGATCTAAAGCCAAGTAACATCTTGTTGGATAAAGAACTGAATCCAAAGATTTCCGACTTTGGCATGGCAAGAATTTTCGGAGGCAATGAAGATCAAGCCAACACTATAAGGGTTGTCGGGACATCGTAAGTAGTTGCACTTTGTTTACATTCAACTAGATTTATTAATTATTGATATGAACAAAAAATATTTAGATGTGTTGATTATGAAATGCAATGGTTACATGTCCCCTGAATATGTAATTGAAGGGCGATTCTCTAAGAAATCCGATGTCTTCAGCTTTGGAGTTTTGTTGTTAGAGATTGTTAGCAACAGAAGAAACACGGGTTTTTATCATGATGCAGAGTCTTTGAGCCTTCTAGGCTATGTAAGTCCACTTGTTGATGCATGAAAATTGATTAACTGCCAATTGAATTAAATGACTCCTCTTATTGAACTTTTGAACTGAGAGATTACAATTTATGTTTTAATACACCTTTTCTTTTTCTTTTTTGTCCATGCCCACTCTTCTTGGTGAGCTTCACCTTTTATAATACTTCCTCGTAGGGTCCTTAGGACACGTGTTTGGATGTGTTTGGATTTGCGCTTCATGCCACCTAATGATTAAGCTCGGACTTAGGACAAAATCTCCTCGGGGATGGAGCTCGGACTCGGGCGCCTTTATCTTCTTAGACATTGGACTCGGACTCGGCTCCTTTGTCTTTTTTGACATTGGACTCGGACTCGGCTCCTTTGTCTTCTTTGACATTGGACTCGGACTTTAGGAAAGATCTCCCAATCTTGATCATAGGGCAAGCTCCTCCCTCTTGTCTGAGACTGTGCTCGGGAGACTTTTGGTAGTCGTCCTCAGGTCGAGCTCGTATCCTTCAGTGTACGACCTTGATCTCGAGCATGTAACAGATTCTTTCGGACACATACTCGGATAATCCTTGGACGATTTTCTTTGCACATTCCTTATTTCCTTCTTCGGTTGAATTTATTCACGCTTCTTGTACGTATATATTTACTCATTTGCATGCTAAAATCATGATTTCTTTCTATTAACTCAGAAACTTTCACGTAGTTAATTTTATGGCACAACACCAGCCCCCTAGCTTTCAAGGGTCAAATATTAGTTGCACACTTGGAAGGTATATGTATATGTATATATATATATATATACATATATATTTATTGGGCCGAGTATATTCCCATTTGACCATTTTGACCGAGTATCCCCATTTTGCTCTCTTTTTTTTTTTTTTGTGTGTGGGTGACGTCACCCTCGCCCTTTTCTGGGCCGAGGATGACGTCATCCTCGTCTCTTTTTTTTTTTTTTTTTTTTTTTGTGTTTTGTGGGTGACGTCACCCTCGCCCTTTTCTGGGCCGTGGATGACGTCATCCTCGTCTTTTTTTTTTTTTTTTTTTTTGTGTGTGTGTGGGTGACGTCACCCTCGCCCTTTTCTGGGCCGTGGATGACGTCATCCTCGTCTTTTTTTTTGTTTTTTTTTGTTTTTTTTTGTTTTTTGTTTTGTTTTGTTGTTGTTGTTGCTGCTTTGTTTCTTGAGATTCCGTGATTCTTCACAGAGTCAGGTCACTTCTCTATCTTTGGACTTTTGCGGCGTTCTGAATTCTTTGCAGAGTTAGGCTATTTTTATCTCATAGACTTTTGTATTTTGCGTGATTCCCTAATTTTTTCTTCCTTTTCTTTGGATTTTTGTGGACTGATTTTCATATAAGTATTACCTTGTAGAATCACCAACTTGCCTTTACCATCAATTTTTCACATATAAGTATTACTTTGTAGAATCGCCAACTTGCTCTTACCATCAATTTCTCACTTAGAGGTATGTTTTCATCCCTTTTTTTTTTTTTTTTGGCTCATTCACCGCTTTATGTATCTATCATTTTACGCATGTAAAGATGGATGATTATGAGTTTGAATCCGAGAGTTATGAGGAGGTGGAGGAGGATGATGTCGGTCATGATGAGTCTCCTCAAGTTATTACAATTGTAACGGCACTTCCTTCTGCCGGGGGTCATAGGCCTCGCACTCGTACTTCTCTTCCTGACTCAGGCTATGAAATAGATAATGTCCAATCTACTGTGTCTGCAAATATGCTCAAAATTTTGAAAAAGACTTTTTCCATACCCAATACCGTTTTTCTTCATTTACCTCAAGATAATGACTTGCCAAGTTTTCCCCCAGAAGACAAAGTAACTTTTTGTGTTGACTTTTTTAGGTTTGGTGTTCGACTCCCTCTCCATCCGTTCTTTAGTCGTGTGCTTTGTCATTATAAGCTCGCCCCTTCCCAATTGTGTCCTAACGGTTGGAGGATTTTGGTTAGTACTTTAGCTTTATTTAGGTCAATGTACAACGATGATCCTTCCTTAGCTGAATTTCAATACTTGAACTGTCAAAAAGCCAGTGTCTGTTTGGGATGGTATTATTTCCATCCTCGACCCAATGTGTCCAAGTTGATATTAAACCTTCCTGATAATAACAAAAATTGGAAACAAAAATGGTTTCTTATTTCGGGAAGTTAGGGTGGGGAGCTGTATGAGGACGGAGTCATAAGATCGGTGCCCACTCATTTGGGATTCCAGGTCTAATCTTCGTTCTTTATGTGCACACATGTTCGTCGTACGCGTCTTTACACGTATAAGTTTATTTTATTTGTTTACCGACTGTTGTGTTCCTGCAGTATCAAATTCATCTATTGCCGTGCTCCGTGACCACGAAGCTGATCGGGTTAATACATTATTTTCCGTATCGGAGCAAGATCGAGATTATAGATCGTTACTTGATCCAGAGTTCCTTTGCCGTCTTGGACTTTCGCCGTCTTTTTGCCCAAAACAAGGTATCATGTGCTAATGCATAACAGTTTTATTATTGTTATTATCCTGACTGTTGTCTTGACTTTATTAGGGGAAATGTCTCGACCGAAAAGGAAAACCCCTGTTGATGCTCAGAAGGAACTTGTCCGTCTTGCTTACGAGAAAAAAGCTAGCAAGAGTCCTTCCACGTCTCGAAAAAACATGGATCTTTCCCCCGTTTCTTCCACTGTTGCACCCTCCGTTGTTTTAACCCCGCAGGTGGCATCATTTTCGCAATCCGCTCCTTTTGGACAGGTCTCCTCTTTCGAGCATCCTATGCCTTTTGGTCAACCTACTTCATTTGGTATTACTTCACAGTCTCCTTCTCTAGGGGCGCTTCAGAACTTTCCGTACCTTTTCCTAGGGAGCCTAGGGTGGGTGATGATACCCCCTCTGGGTATCTTCAACGTTATTCTCAGCGAGTTATGGGGATGACAGGTGTCGAGGAGGATAGCTTGATGGCAGGGTCTGTGGACGAGGTTGTTGCCTCTTTTAACAAGATGCACCTCTAGGTATGAGCTAATGTTTTCTCATTTATTTATCAATGTCTTTCCTTTTAACGTTCCCGTTTGCTTGGCAGTATGGCTTCATGGCTTCACACTTTACTGAATCGGTTTGTAAGCTGGCAACCGAAGTCTCGCATCATAAACAGAGGATATCGTTTCTTGATGACACCATCAAAAATCTCGAGCGTCAACTCTAAGAAAGGGATACAAAGCTCATGGATCGAGATAATTATATCAGAGTACTCGAACTTGATCGTGAACTTGTTGAGAAGACTGTTAGTGAGCTCAAGTCGGAGAAGGCTCAATGGGAGGCTTAGAAGGCTCAACTAGAGGCTCAGAAGGATTTTCTCGTACGAAAGATGGAAAAGCGCGAACGTGCGTCACAAAGGGATAGAAAAAGGAATGCCAATGTGTACCTCAGGGGATATATGGACGCTCAAACAGAAGTTCGTGGGAGAGATCCTTCCTATTCATTGGACTGGATGGCTTATCCGTATAATCAAGAAGTGGCTCAAGCACCTGATTCTCCCGGCTCAGCTGATTCTCCCGACTCTTCCGAGGGAATGATACTTTCCCTGCGTGACTTTAGGTTTTCATGTCTTTGATTACCTATAATTTGTGTCGGTACTTTGTTTTGCCTTCGTCGATCTTTTGCTTGGGTGTGTTGTAATATTTTACCTTTGTCGATCTTTTGTTGGCGTTGTAATATTTCATGTGATGATTTGCATTCTGGTACTCCACCATCCTTACTTTTGATGAGAAGCGTATGTTTTTTATACTCGGACACTTCTTTTTGAAGCTTAACCGAGTTTCTTAAGATTTGTCTTTGAGTCTGAATAAGAAACTCTTGTGTGGTTCCCTTTTGTGGAGGTTTAAAAATTCCTCTTTTAGTAAAAATGGTACCACCTGTTATTGGTGGGGCTAAGAATGTTTACTTGGTCGACTTTGCATGCATTTGGCCTTTAGTCTTCTATCTTTATTTTGGCTGTTTCCTCTGATAACAATTAATTATGCAGGCCCAATTTCATTGTGTTTTCTGACTACTCTTTTCCCTCTGTCGTCATGAACCAGGCGTGTTTAAGGAAACTTTTCCGAAAAGGGATATTGAGACAATTGAGACAATAGACAAAGGCGATATTATAATTATTATCCCCCACTTATCCGATCTTCCCAACTACCTTTGCTTCTTGAATCAAACGTGTATAAATAGAGGCTCATTCTTCGTGTTGTTTTTCATACTGCTCTTGTACCTGTTGATTTCTTACTTGGTTTGGAATTATATCAAGTTCGAACAATGTCGAATCTTTGGGCAAGGCGTTAGAGGATGAAAAGATAGTCAGCGAGCTCGCCCTTGCTGAGAAAGATGCTCTGTCGGCCAAGCTTAGGAAGGAAAAACAGACCAGGATTGCTGCTGAAGTTGAGAGGGATGCTCTTAGGTCGATAAGGGTTGCCACCAACGCTGAGAAGGATGCTGCTTTGAGTAACCTTAGTCGGGAAAAGGAGCTGAGGGTCAGTGCTGAGATCGAAAGAGATGCTCTAAGGGCAATGAGGGCCACTTCTGAGAATGAAAAAGTGGTTTTTTTGGGAATGAAGGCCATTGCCGAGGCGGAGAGGGATGCCCTGAGGGGAAGGCTTCCACTCGAATGGATTGATGGGTATCGGCAGGCCATGATTGACATGGGTGTTCCTCCTCCGGACTGGGATAGCTTCTCCTACTGATCTTTATCTTTTCTTTTAGTCGAATAATAAAAGTGAGGTGTTTCATTTAGTTGGCACCAAAATTCTTATTTGTATTCGACTTAGGAGTTTGTTTTTTCTTATTGTCGTTTAGGTACCGTCGCCTTGGCCGACCCTTCATGGTACTGTACTCTGTTCGTTTCTTTTAATGCATGGGTGCTTTATTATTGTGTATTTTTTACACGTTTCGTCACCACATACGTACATGTGCGCATTTCTATTATTATTATTTTTACTATTATTATATATGCATGTATTGAGACTGCTTTAGCCTACGAGGAAACAAAGTAAAATTATCATTGCAATTTTATTTATGCAAACTGAGTGTGCTCTTTTGGCGCTAACCGTATGCGCTTAGCATCACCCTACAATGATAATAGCATTTCAACCAAAGATCTTGATTCGTACTTGGCTGGTGGACCTCCCTCACTGGTAGTATTTTCGTAACATTTCTGCATTCCAAGCATGTTTTATCTCAGTTCCATCCAATCGCTCCAATTTGTAAGCACCCATCCTGAGCTTATTGGAAACCCGATATGGTCCCTCCAAATTTGGCCCCATTGCTCCCTGATTGGGTACCTTTGTATTTTGGGTTACCCTTTTTAACACCAAATCTCCGATTCTGAAACTCCGGCCTTTGACATTACCATCATAATAACGGGCCACCCTTTGTTGGTACACAGCAACTCTAATTTGAGCCTGGTCTCTCTGTTCCTCTACCAGGTCCAAATTTGTCCTTAAATTCTCTAAATTTTCTTGCTCATTGAAGTGGATTGTTCGATGAGTAGAAACGCCTATTTCGGCTGGGATTACTGCCTCTGATCCAAACGCTAGAGCGAACGGTGTCTCACCAGTTCCTGACTTCTTGGTCGTTCTATGTGCCCAGAGCACACTTGGTAACTCCTCGGCCCAGGTCCCTTTTTTGTTCTCGAACTTAGTCTTCAACATATGTTTGATTGTTTTATTTGCGGCTTCTACCTGTCCATTGGCTTTGGGATGAGCCGGAGTTGAAAATCGGTGATCTATCCCCAATTCTTTACAAAATCCTCTGAATTTTACATTGTCAAATTGTTTTCCGTTATCGGTGATGATTGCATATGGAATTCCAAATCTACACACAATGGCTTTCCACACATTTGGTGAAGTAGTCGATGGCAACTATAGCATATTTCACTCCCCCTTTACCAGTTGGCAACGGACCAATCAAATCTATCCCCCATTGAGCAAAAGGCCATGGGCTTTTCATCGTGGTCAACTTTTCAGGAGGCCGCCTTGGCACCTCAGCAAATTTTTGACATTTGTCGCATTTTATCGCCATGTTCATGGAGTCTTGTTGCATCGTTGGCCAATAATACCCTTGACGTAGAGCCTTGTAGGCAAGTGCTCGTCCTCCTGAATGGTTCCCACATATTCCCTCATGAATTTCCCTAAGGACATAATTTGCTTCTTCAGGGTTCAAACATCTCAAATACGGGAGCGAAAATCCTCTTTTATAAAGCTTATCCTCAATGATCGTGTACCGAGCCGACCTGTACCTTAATTTCCTTGCTTCATGTTTGTCTTCAGGGACCTCTCCGTTCTTCAGATATTTCATTATTGGGTCAATCCAACTTGATGGCTCCAATTCTGCTTCCATGATTCTCAAACATTCTTGGATGCTGGGTTTCTCTAAAATCTCAATTGGGATGGCTTTTGGCAATTTTGCCTCGACGGCAGAGGCGAGGCGGGCCAGTGTGTCTGCTCTGAAATTGGAACTTCGTGGAATTTCAACCACTTGCACTTTCTCGAATTTGTCCATTTTTTCTCGGACAATCTTCAGATATTTGATCATTTTTTCTTCTCTGGCTTGGTAATCCTCATTTACTTGTCTCACAATCAGTTGCGAGTCACTGCTAACTCGTAGTTGTTTCACTCCTAATGCTTCCGCAAGCCTTAACCCTGCGATTAGGGCTTCGTACTCTGCTTCGTTATTTGTTGCTTTGAATCCAAACCTTACCGAATATTGGATTTCTTCATCCTTTGGGCTTAATAAGAGAATTCCAGCCCCACTCCCATAATTGTTGGACGAGCCATCAACGAATAGATTCCATGTTTGCGAGGGGCTGTCCTCTTTATGCTCGGATGTCATCGGGTTGGATGATCCGACTTCTACAATATCCCTTTGTGAATTGTCCGGATCCTCATCGCCCAAACCTTTTATTTCTTCCTCGGATTTAGTGAATTCGGCCACAACATCGGCCAATACTTGTCCTTTTATTGCAGTTCGAGGATGGAATTTTAGATCGAATTCACTCAACTCCAAAGACCATCGAATCAATCATCCTGACATCTCCAATTTCTGTAAAATTTGCTGCAATGGCTGATCTGTTAGCATTGTGATAGTATGAGCCTGAAAGTATGGTCTCAATTTTCGAGAAGCTACTACCAATGCTAATGCCAATTTTTCGGCTTTTGAATACCGTGTCTCAGGATCTGAAAGCGCCTTGCTTGAATAATAGATAGGCCTTTGTGCATTTTCATCTTGCTTTATTAAGACCGAACTGACGGCGGTGTCTGAAACTGCAAGATAGAGGAACAGTTCCTCTCCATTTTTAGGTTTTGCCAACAATGGAGAATTCATCAAGTAAACCTTCAATTGTTGAAAGGCATGTTCGCATTCATCTGTCCATTCCATGTTTTTTCCTTGTTCAGGGCTTTGAAAAAAGACTGACACTTATCGGTGGCTCGCGAAATGAATCGATTTAAGGCCGTAATTCGTCCTGTGAGCCTCTGCATGTCTTTCAGGGTTTTCGGTGACCTCATTTCCAACACGGCACGGATCTTATCCGGGTTGGCTTCAATCCCTCTCTGACTGACCATGAATCCAAGAAATTTCCCTGACGAAACTCCAAATGCGCATTTCTCCGGATTCAACTTCATCTTGTGCTTTTTTAGTACCTCAAATGTTTCTTGGAGATGGCTAATGTGTTCGACCGATTTCAATGACTTTGTCAACATGTCATCGATGTATACCTCCATTGTTTTCCCGAGGTATTGATCGAAGATTTTATTCACCAACCTTTGATAAGTTGCTCCTGCATTCTTCAGGCCGAAGGGCATGACCCGATAACAATACAACCCCTTATCGGTGATAAAGGTGGTCTTTTCTTGGTCCGACGAACACATGCTGATCTGGTTATAGCCTGAAAATGCGTCCATGAAACTTAGTGTTTCGTGCCCTGCTGTGGCATCCACAATTTGATCAATTCTGGGGAGGGGGAAACTGTCTTTAGGGCATGCTTTATTCAAGTCGGTGAAATCAACACACATTCTCCATTTCCCGTTGGCTTTTTTTACCAACACCACATTGGTAATCCAATCCGGATACTCCACTTCTCGAATGAATTCTGCTTTTAACAATTTATCCACCTCTTGATGGATTGCTTCGTATCTCTCTTGGTTGAACAACCGTCTCTTCTATTTAATTGGTTTGAAGATCGGGTTAACATTTAGGCGGTGGGTCGCTGTTTTAGAATCGATGCCTGGCATTTCTTCATGAGACCATGCAAAAACTTCAGAGTTTTCTTTTAGGAATTTTTCCAGCTCTGTTTTCACGTCAAGGGGGAGTGTGGATCTGATTCGGACCACTTTTTTTGGATCGTCCGGCTTTATTTGGATGGGAATTAATTCTTCTACAGGTTCTGCTCTTTCTTGTAATGCCCCCATATCCACCCCGTCGATTTTTTCGTCGCCGGAGATTTGTGGATCTAAATCTCCGACCTGAAAGTTTTTTTTTACCGAGGTGGCATAGCATTTTCGGGTAGACTCTTGGTCTCCTTGAATTGTCTCGATTTTCTCACCTGTAGGGATCTTCATTACATTATGGTACAAGGAGACCCTTGCCTTAGTTGCAACCAGAAATGGTCTTCCAAGGATCACAGAATATACACCAGGGGCATCGACCACCACATAAGTAATCATTGTAGTAAACTGGTCGGGATCTTCACCGAAGGTTATCGGGATGTCAATCGTTCCAACAGGCCAGATACTATCCCCGGTGAAGCCGTACAAGGGAGTATTTACTTCTCTCAGTCTTGCTTTCTCAATTCCCAAATGATCCAGTGTTTTCTTGAACATAATGTCCACAGAACTTCCTGTGTCAATCAATATGCGAGGGATTATCTTTCCGGCGATAGTCAGGGATACTACGAGAGCATCATCGTGTGGATGTGTTACTCCCTTTGAGTCTTCGTCGGTAAAAATAATCGGTGTGGTGTGTGTTTTCTGTCTCTTGGGGGTTTGAAATTAATTCACTTGCATGCATGCTCGGCTGGCCACGGTACTTCGGGAATACGCCTTTCTGGCTCGATTTGAATCTCCGGCTAGCGTCGGTCCTCCGGCTATGGTGTGTACCATATGTACCTTTCCTTTGTCACTATGCTTGGGTGGGTCTCTCTCCGTTGTATCGGGCACTTGTTGCCGAGCTTCTTGCGACATGTCAATAAATTCTTTCAAGTAGCCGTTTCGAATTAGAGTTTCAATGTGATCTTTCAGATGAAAGCATTCTGAAGTGGTATGACCGATATCATCATGGAAGTCACAATATTTTGCTTGATTTCTTCGGCTAGGATCTCCTCTCAAGGGCTCGAGTTTTGTCAACAGTCCGGTTTCATGAAGAGCTGCGAGGATTTGTTCCCGAGTAGCATTTAGGGCATGATAGTTTGCGTATTTTGAATTCCATGTTCGAACTCGTCTAAAGGTCTCCGGATGCGTCTCGTTTGGAACATTCATCACAGGTTGAGGTTGAAGGACCGGTGTTTTCAGCTGGTCATGTCCTCGAGGTTGTAATCGAGGGATTCCACCGGTGATCACAGGGCGACTATTTCGATCCCCTTGGTTTTCTTCCCTTCCCTTTCCTTTTTCTTTTTTAGAACTATACTTGGCTCTTTCAGTGACTTTCTTTAGTCTTAGCTGCTCCTCGGTCTCAATGAAACGCAGAGCGCGTTCATAAGCTTCGGTATAGTCTTTTGGTCGGAAGTCTTGGAAGTTGAACCATAGCCGACATATCCGTATGTTTCTAATGAAGTCTTCGAGGGTGTTTTCTTCATCGTATGCTCCAAGGTTGATTACCTCCTTGTGGAATCTTTCGACATACTCTTTAAGGGTTTCTGATTCGCCCTGTTTGATATCACGAAGAACATTGGGTTTTCTTTCCAGAGGACGGGCTCCTCTAAACCTTGTGATGAATTCTCGACACATTTGGGGAAAATTCTGGATACTGCTCGGCTTGAGCTTGTTGAACCATTTCAAAGATGTTCCCCCTAAAGTGAGAGGAAAGAACTTACACATCACGTCTTCACTAGCCCCGCGAACCTCCATGAGTCCTCGGTAGAGTTGCATGTGGATCATAGGGTCTGAATGTCCTTCATAATGAGGAATCTGAGGCATTTCAAATCTTCTATGTGCGATAGCTTCGCGAATCCTGGCTACGAAAGGAGATTGTAGCTCGACAAGTGGATCAGGATTACGATTATCAGTTTGATTCCTTTGCATACCTAAGATGCGTTCTTCTAGTCTCTTAAGGTAGTCATGCAGGTATCGAGAATGTCGAGAGTCATTCATTTCAACCTCACACGTTCGTTTTCGTGTCCGCCGTTCGTTATTGGCGTGTCGTCGAAACGTACTCCTTGAATGACCCCGTTCGACTCTAGGTCGAGAGCTACTGTGCTGGCTTTCGGCCGGAGCTTGGGGTTCGCTTCTTCTACGCCCTTCTTGACATTTATCAGTATGGATATGCTCTTTTCGTGGGTTTCCATCAAAATTTCTTAGTTCCTCATTTCCATGACAAGCTTCCTCTATGTGGTGGTTCTGGTCCGTTTGATTTCGCTCTTTGGCACATCCGTTTGAGTTGATTCCATTTTCAAGTAGTGACCGTGGTATGCTTGCGACATGATCTTGTCCGAGACCGGGTTGAGTGACTTTCCCTGTTAAATTTCGAATTTGATCACGTAATTCTTCATTTTCACGGATGAGCTCACGAGTGCTAGCTTGAGCATTCCCTTTTTTCGCTTTCGTCATGCGCCTAATTTCACGGATCGTTTCTTCGCCATCACTAAGCACTCGGTGAATTTCGGATCTAACAAGGCTTCTTGTTTGTGGAACTGGAACTTCTTCAGTTTCTGAAGCCATGCTCAAAATCTTTGGAGGAAACTTTTACGTTCCCACAGACGGCGCCAGATGTTGATGCATGAAAATTGATCAACTGCCAATTGAATTAAATGACTCCTCTTATTGAACTTTTGAACTGAGAGATTATAATTTATGTTTTAATACACCTTTTCTTTTTCTTTTTTGTCCATGCCCACTCTTCTTGGTGAGCTTTACCTTTTATAATACTTCCTCGTAGGGTCCTTAGGACACGTGTTTGGATGTGTTTGGATTTGCGCTTCATGCCACCTAATGATTAAGCTCGGACTTAGGACAAAATCTCCTCGGGGATGGAGCTCGGACTCGAGCGCCTTTATCTTCTTAGACATTGGACTCGGACTCGGCTCCTTTGTCTTTTTTGACATTGGACTCGGACTCGGCTCCTTTGTCTTCTTTGACATTGGACTCGGACTTTAGGAAAGATCTCCCAATCTTGATCATAGGGCAAGCTCCTCCCTCTTGTCTGAGACTGTGCTCGGGAGACTTTAGGTAGTCGTCCTCAGGTCGAGCTCGTATCCTTCGGTGTACGACCTTGATCTCGGGCATGTAACAGATTCTTTCGGACACATACTCGGATAATCCTTGGACGATTTTCTTTGCACATTCCTTATTTCCTTCTTCGGTTGAATTTATTCACGCTTCTTGTACGTATATATTTACTCATTTGCATGCTAAAATCATGATTTCTTTCTATTAACTCAGAAACTTTCACGTAGTTAATTTTATGGCACAACACCACTAAACTCTTATCTCCCTCCATGTTCATTGATAACAGGATCTAGCATTCTATGTTCAGCAATTCAAAGATATGACAATGTTCACTTTTCAGGCATGGAAATTGTGGAATGAAAACAACATTGTTGCTTTAATAGATCCGGTGATATCCAATCCTTGCTTCCATTCGGAGATTTCAAGATGCATACATGTAGGACTATTGTGTGTGCAAGAGTTTGTGAAAGATAGACCATCAATGTCAATTGTTATTTCCATGCTTAACAGTGAAATTGTGGATCTTCCCACTCCAAAGCAGCCAGCATTTACAGAAAGACGGAATGCCGGAGAAGAGTCCTCTGAACAGATTCAGAAAAGATGTTCTATTAACTATGTCACTGTTACTACTGTCATTGAAGGTCGCTAGCAAGGAAGTTCTTGAGTCACATACTTGTTGGCTTGGTGGTTGATTAAGGAAAAATTCCAATTCTAGCAAAGATAGATAGCCTAAAATTATGTACACATTTTGTTTTTCCATTTTGGCGTGTTATTCCTGTGGACATCACCTGAACCCCATTGCAACAACCTCTATCGCATTTTGCATCTAGCTACTGATTATATATATATATATATATATATACCACTTCCAATGACGGTGACTCGAACGAGATATTGTTAAACTGAATGAACGTTTTTACCACCGAACCACATTTAATGGCGGTATCTATTGAAATCTATTCAAACTAATGTAACTTATTATAATATGCATATCTGCTCCTGTTCCATTATTTACATTTAAAAACAATATAAAACTATAGTTTGTTATTATTTATGTCCTAGGCGCCAAATGCGACCCTAAAGTATTACATCTTTATAGCATAATTGAGTCATTATATAACTTATTGACCAAGTAATACCTTTGACATTTCTACACTGAAACTTGTCAGAATGCTGGTTGCTTCCACGAAGTATGTCAGAATGCTGGTCCTGCAGCATCGCGAAAGTCAACTTCTCCCTTTGACATTTTGTTTATTGATTTATTCTTTTTGTTGGTGATGTAGCGGAAGCTCAGTCGAAAACAACCTGCAAGAAACAAATTGAAAACAACCTACTAACGTTCCGTTGATTCGCGCACGAATACCGGAATATTAGGCTTCAAATACAATAATCGACTTCGCGCACAAAGGATGTTGTAAATGGATAGTTGAGAAACATTCTCTGTATATTTTTTTATTAATCAAAAGCTGTCTTTCAAACCCTAAACAAACTACTTAAATAGAATTGCAAAACTTGACTAACAAGAAAATCCTAAACAAACGGGAAAGAATCCTAAATGGAAAAGATATCAAATCTCCTAAAATCAAAAGAATCCTAAAACATTAAAAACCTATCTAAAAAGGAAATTGAATTTGATTTAAAAAAATCAAATCATAAAATAATTAATATCAAATCATTACGATAATTGGAAATAATAATTAAAGCAACAATTGTCTTGCCGCGCACAAAACTTAACGGCCAAATTCTGATATGCTGGAGCCCGTTATAGAAGATGGAGTCTTCATAATATTTGTAAGGCTCGTCTTGGGCTTTCCGGAAACATATTATAATAGATGATCCGATCCCATATGTCCTCTGTAGAGGTCCACGAAGTTCAGCCCGGATCATCTCGTCCAGCTCACTATGTCCAGCTCTCGTCCAGCTCCAGTCTTCGCGCAATAATCTAAATGGCCGAATTTGGGCCTGTTGTGATCTGTTATGGAAGACGGAGTCTTCATAACATATGTAGGGCTCGTCTTGGGCTTTCCGGAAACATATTATAATGTTGATTTGGAGTTCGTTTGCCCTCTGAAAAGCCCCCCCGAAATTTGCCCACTCTGACAGTTAAAACCATTCCGAGTCTTTGCTTCCTTCTTCCCGCACCCTTCGTCTTTGAGTCGATTCCTCCGCTCCATGAAATCCAAATCTTTGTTTGCCTTATCGTCTTTGCTTGCTGCATCAGTTGGAAATCTAGACCATTAAACATCCATCCATACCATCAATAAACATCAATAAACATAAAAAACCATACTTTCAGTTGAGAGGAGATAAACCAGAGTGTTTACTCAATATTTGCTGAAATTACATTCAAATTACACATCCATTCATTCATTACAATCTCCATATCAGATAACACTGACAGAAAGTATATATACAAAATACAGGGGAAAGTGCAACCATTAGATTGCACACCATCATTGCAATCCAACGGACAATGTGCTACAATAAACTGGCACTTCGCCAGACTTTAACCACTGACACAAGAAACTGGCACAGCCGCCCAAAACATCGTTACAATCTAAAAGTAAATCTAATACGTTTTAAAGCAATTTAAAATGAACTATATAGTACAAGTAATCCTAATGAAACTAAATTACCATAACCATAAGCTAGGGAGTATTTGGAAAAGTTTCACTTAGCTCAACACTTTTTGAGTGATTCATTGAAATGTGTGTTTAACAACTAGTATTACCAAAACCAAATAATTCCCAGTTATGGAACTTAGAAGCAGAAGGATTTCATTTGTTGCTGTCATCTTGCTATCTGGTTTTTATACATATTTGGGAAATGCAATAGACACCATCACAGCTTCTCAACCCATCAAAGATCCTGAAACAATAATCTCTAATGGTAGTGACTTCATATTGGGATTTTTCAATCTTGGTAATTCTTCAAATCACTATTTAGGAATTTGGTACAATAAAAAATCTGAACCTGTCGTCTGGGTAGCTAACAGAAACAAGCCTCTCAATGATGCATATGGGCTAGTTACCATATGGTGTAGCGGAAGCTTACGAGAAAAACCTGCAAGAAACAAATTAGAACAACCTACTAATATCTATTGATCCGCGCACGGATGCCAGATATCAGGCTACTGATAACATTCAACTTCGCGCACGAAGGATTGTTAAAAGGCTTCAATTACGAATAGTAACTGGAAATTGAGAAACAATTCTCTGGTATTTTTTATTAATCAAAAGCTGAATGGCCAAAGTCGGCCTACATCAATATTTAAAGGAAACAACTCCTAACCCTAATCGCATTCCTTGGAAAGCAAGAAAAACGAAATAAAAAGGAAAATTACCAAAAAAGGCAAAAACGAGTTTAAAGCAAAAACTAATTCTACTGAGAATCCTAAACACTCCAGAATTGACGGAAGTCGATTCGGAATTGGGAAACTCAATTTAAAGCGAAAACGAAACTTTCCTAAAATAGCAAAAACGCCCAATTCAAGGCCTAAACGACGGAATTTGGCTAAAAAAGGACGTGCTTACGCAGCAAAGCTGCGTAGTTGTTCCGGGAAACGCCGAAACGCATCAGCTGTCAAAATTTCAAGTCATTCTGATTCCGTCGCCCGGGTTTGGTCTTACTTGGTTTGTTTCAAGTCCCACCCCTCCATGTATTCTACAGCCAAGGCTGCTGCATCACCATATCAGAAGATGATCTTGTGGTTTTGAATAAACAGAATGAAGTTCTTTGGTCGTCAAATGTTTCAAATTCAGTCAATAACGTAAGTGCTCAGCTTTTAGATACCGGAAATCTTGTCCTACATGATATCACCACTGGAATCAGCATATGGGAAAGTTTCAAGAACCTACTGATACATTCTTGGAAGGGATGAAACTAAGTAGTCATATAAGAACAGGTCCAATAGTGCAGCTGAGATCCTGGAAAAGCCCTTCTGATCCATCTCCTGGAAGCTTCTCATCTGGCATTGATCCTTCATATATTCCTGAATTTTTCATTTGGAATGATAATCGCCCACATTGGCGATCAGGTCCATGGAATGGTCAGGTTTTTATTGGAATACCTTATATGTATTCTAATTATCTTGATGGATTTAAACATTTAGCAGATGACGAAGCAGGTCTGGTTAATTTCACTTATTTGTATCTGAACAGAACCACTTTCTTTGTCCTTACTTCACTAGGAATTAGATTGGTTTGACAAAGAGAACAATTGGGAGGTCAGTTTTCGGTCCCAGGATACTGAGTGTGATGTTTATGGCTGGTGTGGTGAATTTGGAAGCTGTATCTGAACAGATAAAGCCAATCTGCAGTTGTTTGAGAGGGTTTGAACCAAAAACTGTACAGGAATGGAATAGAGGAAACTGGACCAGTGGTTGTGTCAGAAAGAGTCCACTGCAATGTGAAGTGAAAAAAGAAGACGGGTTTCTGAAGCTAGGGACAATGAAGTTGCCATATTTTGTGGAAAGGTCATCTGTCTCTGTAGTGAATTGCAGAGAGTATTGCTTGAACAATTGTTCCTGCATAGCTTATGCATATGATGATGGCATCGGCTGCATGACATGGACGGGAAGCTTAATTGACTTACAGAAGTTCTCCATTGGCGGGGCAGACCTTTATATCCGCTTAGCTCATTCAGAACTAGGTAAGTTCCTTGATGTCTTGTCGAATTATCTTGCTATTATGTTGTTAACTACAAATGTCTCTCTATGCTAATTTTGGGTTGATAAATTTGTGCTTGCACCTATTTGCAGAAAAGAAGGACAACAAAGTTGTTGTCATAGTACCAGTACGTGGTTGCAGGAACGATTACCTGTGCAATCTGTATATTTTTCGTATGCAAGTGGATGGCAAAACATAAAGGTAAGGTTCTCCTATAAACATCGCACTCAGTTTCCAGGGACCGAAAAGTACAGTTTTCTTACTCTGCGGTTTTCTATCAGCACTGCAAGATAAAAGCAAGATTCTCCACCTTGATAGAGATGACGCATGTCCCGGCGAAAACTTGAACAAAGTTGAACTCCAGGATTTACCACTATTCAATTTCGAGAAGTTGGCAACTGCAACTAACAACTTCCACTTAATCAACAAGATAGGGCAGGGTGGTTTTGGCCCAGTATACAAGGTAACACTTGCTGATTAAAAAAACTGTTAACTGTACTAACTGATTCAAGTTTTAAATAGGGAGAGTTGCAAGACGGAAAAGAAATAGCAGTGAAAAGACTATCGAAAGCCTCTGGACATGGGCTTGAAGAATTTAAGAACGAGGTGACGGTTATATCTAAGCTCCAACATTGAAACCTTGTGAGACTCCTTGGATGCTGTATTTATAGGGAAGAAAAGATGCTGATATATGAATACATACCTAACAAAAGTTTGGATGCATTTTTGTTTGGTTAGTCAAGCCATAACTTACAATTTCTTAGAATCACAGTAACTTCTCAACAATATTTTGTTTACTTAGTAATTTGAAATGTAATATTTTGGTAACTTTACCTATCAACTTTATCAATGTAGATCCACTCAAGCAAAAACTTTTCGATTGGAGAAAACGCTTCAACATTATCGAAAGAATAAGTCGAGGTCTCCTTTATCTTCATAGGGATTCTAGACTAAGGATTATACATAGAGATCACAAGCCAAGTAACATCTTGTTGGATAAAGAACTGAATCCAAAGATTTTCGACTTTGGCATGGCTAGAATTTTTGGAGGCAATGAAGATCAAGCCAACACTATAAGGGTTGTTGGGACATTGTAAGTAACTGTGCTTTTCTATTACATTCAACTAGATTCTAAAACCATGGGGTGAACATAAAATACTTAAAGATGTGTTGATTATGAAATGCAGAAGTTACATGTCTCCATAATATGTAATGGAAGGACGTTTCTCTGAGAAATCTGATGTCTTTAGCTTTAGAGTTTTGTTGGTAGAGATTGTTAGTGGTAGAAGAAACACGGGTTTTTATCATGATGCAGAGTCTTTGAGTCTTCTAGGCTATGTAAGTCCACTAAATTCTATCTCCCTCCATGATCATTGATAACAGGATCTAACATTCTGTATTCAGCAATTCATAGATATGACTATGTTCACTTTTCAAGCATGGAAATTGTGGAATGAAAACAACATTGTTGCTTTAATAGATCCGGTGATCTCCAATCCTTGCTTCCATTCGGAGATTTCAAGATGCATACATGTAGGACTGTTGTGTGTGCAAGAGTCATACATGCAGAATTTGATTACCAAGCTTTAGTATTTTGTTGATATGGCAGGGCACCCTACCTAATGGACAACAAGTAGCTGTTAAGAGACTGTTTATGAATTCTAAGCAAGGAGAGGTTGAATTTAAGAATGAGGTCACATTGGTTGCCAGGCATTAACACAGGAATTTGGTAAAGTTTCTTGGCTTTTGCTTGGAATGAAAAGAGAGGATTCTTGTCTACAAGTTTCTGCCTAACTCAAGCCTCGATCATTTCATATTCGGTATGTTTTCACTTCTGATACATTTCAGATTCACTTTCTGGTAATAGTATTCTTAATTTTTAATCTATCCAGGTTCGATAATTTTATAAATTTGTAGATCCAATTAAGCGTGAAGATTTTGATTGGGAAAGACGTTACAGAATCATAGAAGACATTGCTCGGGGGCTACTTTACCTTCACGAAGGCTCGAGATTACGTGATTTGAAAGCAAGTAACATTTTGTTGGATTCAGAGATGAATCCAAAGATTTCAGATTTTGGCACAGCAAGATTATTCGAAATGGATCAAACTCATATAATTACAAATAGAGTTGTGGGGACCCTGTAAGTACATGGATAGACATATAGAGGAAGAGGAATTTATCATGTCGATCTATTCAAGAATATCTTGATCTTTGAAACTTCAATTTGATACGGTTGATGATGTTAGAAAAAGTTGTTTCAAAATATGAAATGTGTACCTTTATCTCAAGTAGTTCGCTGTCTCTGTGAAATTGTTTGAACCAAATTTCTGTCTGTAGAAAACAAAATCACTGCAGTAATATCAAATGTGGGCTTCAAGGCACGTTACAGAAGTCGCTTTCCTTAAGACACTATTTGCCCCCAACCAACTGAGTGATGCACCGAGTTATGCAAATGTGCCTCCAAGATACAATGAAGCCTCAATTGTTTAATATCGTTGTGCACTAACGATTTAAACCACGAACACTGTTGATAACAAACCCGCCAAGAGACAATATTCTGTTACTGCAGTTTAACAGAATATTGGTAATTTTATGCAAGAAAAATAATGGATAAAAGTAAAGAAATTAGATGAGAAGAATATAAGGAGGATACAGAGCAATTTTCAAGTAAACTGGATATGTTTCTGATGATTTTACTATTGGTGTGCATGGTCTAATTTATAGAGTGTTATGCACCCTTTCACCAATCATTACAACTTTTCACAAACCATTACAACTATTATAAAAATAGTGCCTGTTGAATTTAATCTAACACACAAACATCTCTGTGTGAAAGTTACATTTCTTTGTAAGGTTGTATCTTTTCATAAAGAAAATACAATCAACATCCGCCAAGAGACAATATTCTGTTACTGCAGTTTAACAGAATATTGGTAATTTTATGCAAGAAAAATAATGGATAAAAGTAAAGAAATTAGATGAGAAGAATATAAGGAGGATACAGAGCAATTTTCAAGTAAACTGGATATGTTTCTGATGATTTTACAAGTGGTGTGCATGGTCTAATTTATAGAGTGTTATGCACCCTTTCACCAATCATTACAACTTTTCACAAACCATTACAACTATTATAAAAATAGTGCCTGTTGAATTTAATCTAACACACAAACATCTTTGTGTGAAAGTTACATTTCTTTGTAAGGTTGTATCTTTTCATAAAGAAAATACAATCAACACCACTTTGGAATGTTGCATCCTTTCCATTCAAATTTAATTTGAAAATTCTCTAACAATCCTCCACCATTTTCTAAATAAATTTGAAATTGTCTTGCACGGGCTTGGAAATTTTATGCATAGATGAAGGTGTCTCTCGATTGAACCTTGCACTTAGCGAAACACGTCAAAGTTAGTCAAGGTGGCATGGTAGGCAAGCTTTGAACCAGCGACCTTATCTGACTAACCAGATATGTCTCACACATAATCTTTCAATATCTCAAGTGTTCAAAAATTGCTGACGCGTGTAAAGGCCTTGCGTCTATATCTTGGATTTTCATGAACGCTTTAGTAATCAGCCAAATTACATAGAGGACGGCACCATCCCCGACGCTCATATAGGTAGACGTTACTAGAAATGTCCCTATAAAAACATCCCAACATAAATTTGTTATAAGTCTATTAAAAGCTTATCCTTCCTAGTACATACAGGTACCAAACACTTTTACCTCTGGGACGCATATATAAATTTTATAGTGCTTGCAATCACAGCATATGATGTACTTTGCTCATTGAACCCAAGATCTTGATGTTTCAAGTGTTGGGTTGAGTTTCCATCATTGGTGATATTTAAATGCTGGCTTCAGTCCCATCCCCCTTGAAGTTTTAGATACCAAATCCCTTGTGAGTCCTTTTGTAAGAGGGTCAGCCAGATTTTGACTTGATCTGACAAAATCAATGGTGATTACACTATCTGTGAGTAACTGTCTCACATAACTATGTCTTAGACCAATATGCCTAGACTTGCCATTGTATATTTGGCTATATGCTTTTGACAAAGTTGCCTCACTATCACAATGGATAGATATTGGAGGCATTGGTTTTGGCCACAATGGAATTTCTATTATTAAATTCCTTAACCATTCTGCCTCTTTGCTACATGATGCCAATGCAATAAACTCAGCAGCCATGGTGGAATCCGCTATACAAGTTTGCTTTTTGGAACCCCAAGAGATTGCTCCTCCACCAAGCGTAAAAATCCATCCACTTGTGGATATATGATCGTGTTTATCAGTGATCCAACTGGCATCAGTAAATCCTTCCAAAACTGAAGGATATCCTGAATAATGTATACCGTAGTCAGTAGTATATTTCAAATACTTCAAAATCCTACACAATGCATGCCAGTGTAATTGACTAGGATTACCAGTATACCTACTCAGCCTTCCTACAGCGAAGGCAATATCAGGTCTAGTACATGTCATGGCATACATAAGACACCCTATGACACGAGCATATTCTAATTGTGATATTGCTCTCCCAGTATTTGGGTATAGCCTTATGTTTGGATCATATGGCGTTGATACTGGCTTACTATCGAAATGATTGAACTTCTTCAATATTTTCTCAATATAATGTGATTGGGTCAGTATTAAGCCATCATCCTTTCGTATGATTTTTATACCCAAAATCACATCAGCAAGCCCCATGTCTTTCATGTCAAAGTTTGATGACAATAGTGATTTTGTAAGTTCAATGCTTACACTATCAGTTCCAAATATTAACATGTCATCAACATAAAGACATATAATTACACCTTTGTTTCCGTTGAATCTACTGTATACACATTTGTCAGATTCATGAATTCAGAAACCATTTGAAACAATAACTTCATCGAATTTTTCATGCCATTGCTTTGGAGCTTGTTTAAGGCCATACAAAGATTTTACAAGTTTACAAACCTTATGTTCTTGTCTAGGCATTACAAACCCTTCAGGTTGCCTCATATAAATTTCCTCATCCAATTCTCCATTGAGGAAAGCAGTTTTTACATCCATTTGATGTATTTCAAGACGATAAATTGAAGCTAATGCAATCAAAGTTCTAATAGTAGCAATTCTTGCAACGGGTGCATACGTGTCAAAATAATCAAGGCCTTCCCTTTGAGTAAAACCCTTTGCTACTAATCTTGCCTTGAACTTATCAATAGTTCCATCGACCTTCATTTTCTTTTGAAGATCCATTTACAACCAATTGGTTTAGACCCAGGTGGTAGGTCAACCAATTTCCAAGTTTTATTTCCCATGATAGATTCCATTTCATCATTGATAGCCTCTTTCCAAAAGGCTACATCTTGTGACTTCATTGCTTCCTCAAAAGTGAGGGGATCTGAATCAATTGCTGGCAAAATCTCAGTTTGCCTTACATGTATATCTCTAGTTCCTTCAACCAGATATACAATGAAGTCTGAGCCAAAGGATTTTTCTTTCCTTGCTCTTTTGCTTCTTCGTATTTCAGGAGGATCCTCAGTGATAGTTCGTTTTGATATTGTCACTGTCTCTACTGGTGTATTAGAATTTACATTATTAGGTATAACAGTGAATCTAGTTTCATAAAATATGGCATCTCTAGATTCTATAACAGTATTCATTTCAACAGAATTATTAGGTTCAGTGACTAAAAACCTATATGATTTACTGTGTTCTGCATAACCTATAAATATGCACTCTACACCTTTTTCACCCAATTTCTTTATCTTAGGTTCTGGAAGTCTAACTATGGCTCTACAGCCCCAAACTCTAAGATAAGAAAGATTAGGCTTTCTTTTCTTCCAAAGTTCATATGGCGTAATTTTCTTTTTCTTATTAGGAACTCTATTTAAAATATGGCATGCAGTTAACAAGGCTTCTCCCCAGAAACCTCTACTTAAACCAGAGTTTGTGAGCATTGCATTAACCATCTCAATGAGTGTCCTATTCTTTCTCTCTGCTACACCATTTTGTTGTGGTGTGTATGCAGTAGATGTTTCATGCACAATACCAACATTTTCACAAAAATCAGGAAATTGATATTCACCTCCTTTATCACTTCTAAGAGTTTTAATCTTAGCATCATTTGCATTCTCTACTTCAGTCTTATAAATTTTAAATTTATTTAAGACTTCATCTTTAGAACGTAGCAAATACACATAACAATACTTAGAGTAATCATCAATGAAAGTTACAAAATACTTCTTTCCTCCTCTAGTAGGGTTGCTATGCATATCACATACATCACTATGTATTAATTGCAATAAAGTAGATGTTCTATCAATTTTAGGAAATGGTGTTTTAGTGATCTTGGTTTGTGCACATACTTTACATCTTTCATGCATATCATTATTAAACCTTGGAATCAAACTTAAACTAGACATGTCACGTAATCGTTTAGTGTTAACATGGCCTAAACGATTATGCCATAGAGACAAAGTACATGAGTCAATCACATAAGCAGAAGACGAACTTATTTTATTAATAACATTTAGCTTGAACATGCCTTCATACAAGTATCCTTTCCCTACAAACACTCCTCCTTTGGTTAATACAAAATTATCTGACTCAAATACAAGTTTGAAGCCATGTTTGTTCAAAAGGCTTCCAGACACAAGATTCTTTCTAACTTCAGGAACATGACATACATCAGTAAGAGTCAAAATCTTCCTAGAAGTAAACTCTATCCGCACATTGCCTTTTCCTTCAATAGTAGCAGTGGAGGAATTACCCATGTAGAGTATATTTCCATCATCTACTTTTTCATAAGTAGTAAAAAGGCTTCGATCCATGCAAACATGTCTTGTAGCGCCTGAATCTATCCACCATGCAGTATCATCCTCGAGAGCATTGATCTCGGATATCATGGCCATAAAATTTGAGGTATTTTCCTCCTTTTTCTTCTTGAGAAGACGGCATTCTCTCTTGAAGTGGCCAGGCTTGCCGCAGTGGTGGCATGAACCCTTCTTTTTAAAACTTTGATTCTTCTTTGAATCAAATTTTCGCTTCTTGTTCTTGGAGTGTTGAGGGACCTGCTTAGCCTCTTTCCCTTCCTCCACCATATGAACCTTAGAGGATGAATTGACCTGCTCATCAACAGAATTAATTCTATATTCCTCCTCTATGCGGAGGTGTTGGCCCAACTCTTCCAGAGTAACATCCTCTTTTTTGTGTTTAAGACTTCTTTTGTAGTCTTTCCAAGAGGGAGGGAGTTTATCAATAATGGCAGAAACAATAACAGATTCATCCATATTCATTTTGTGTTGGCTAAACTGATTTAAAATGTGTCTAATTTCATGAAATTGTTCAACCACACGTCTGCTATCTACCATTTTATAATCAAAAAATTTGGAGGCCAAGAATTTCTTACTTGTAGCATCTCCTACCATATACTTTGCCTCGAGAGAATCCCAAATTTCTTTTGCAGTAGCCACGACGTGATATTGATCGAAAAGAGCATCGGACATTGCATTGCAAATGTGACCCTTGCAGATATAATCATCTTGCTCCCACTTGCGACGCTGACGGATCTGTGCCATGGTTTCATCATCATGTTCGACCGGCTTTGGTGTTGTCAATACATACACCACATTCAATGTTGACAGGAGAAAATGCAACTTCTTTTGCCAACGAATAAAATTGCCACCATCAAAACGGTCCAATTTCACAAAGTCCACAGCGAACTCTCGCAGAGAATTTGTAGGTGTCATTGCAGTAACACAATAGTGTCTTAAGATTGTTAGAAAAATTTGTTTCAAAATATGAAATGTGTACCTTTATCTCAAGTAGTTCGCTGTCTCTGTGAAATTGTTTGAACCAAATTTCTGTCTGTAGAAAACAAAAATCACTGTAGTAATATCAAATGTGGGCTTCAAGGCACGTTACAGAAGTCGCTTTCCTTAAGACACTATTTGCCCCTAACCAACTGAGTGATGCACCGAGTTATGCAAATGTGCCTCCAAGATACAATGAAGCCTCAATTGTTTAATATCGTTGTGCACTAACGATTTAAACCACGAACACTGTTGATAACAAACCCGCCAAGAGACAATATTCTGTTACTGCAGTTTAACAGAATATTGGTAATTTTATGCAAGAAAAATAATGGATAAAAGTAAAGAAATTAGATGAGAAGAATATAAGGAGGATACAGAGCAATTTTCAAGTAAACTGGATATGTTTCTGATGATTTTACAAGTGGTGTGCATGGTCTAATTTATAGAGTGTTATGCACCCTTTCACCAATCATTACAACTTTTCACAAACCATTACAACTATTATAAAAATAGTGCCTGTTGAATTTAATCTAACACACAAACATCTCTGTGTGAAAGTTACATTTCTTTGTAAGGTTGTATCTTTTCATAAAGAAAATACAATCAACACCACTTTGGAATGTTGCATCCTTTCCATTCAAATTTAATTTGAAAATTCTCTAACAGATGATTATATGCAGTGGGTATATGCAATGGGTATATGGCTCCAGAATATTTAATACAAGTTAAGACGGATGTGTTCAGTTTTGGTATTTTAGTTTTGTAACTGTTGAGCGGGCAAAAGAGAAGTTGTTACCCATGTAAGTAAGTTGTTTTATTCCTTTCAAACATGCATGTATATTTGACTATTTGTAGATGTACTTGACTTATCAGGATTTTAATATCGCAGACACGGAAAAAATGGGATGAAGGGACAGCTTCAAATTTAATAGATCCTACTTTGAAGGAAGGTTCAAGGAATGAAATGCTGAAATGTATACACATTGGGTTGCTATGTGTTCAAGAAAGTATATCTGACAGACCCACCATAGCTTCAGTTACTTACATGCTAAATAGCAACTCTATCAGTCTCCCAACACCTACAAAACCCGGATTTTTTATGCAGAGTTCAGTGATACTCAATGCAGCATCATCATCATTAGAGCCTAATTCAATAGGTTCAACCGAATCAGATCAACGCAGAATCGCAACTACCCCGTTGTGAGAAAATGCGGCTTCAATCATCAAGTCATATCCTCAATAGCATTTAATTAATGTGAAAAAAAATATATTGTATTGATACTGATATCCATTACTACTCTGTTCTAATATGTCACATAGGATATAATTCAGTCTGAGGCTTGAACATTAATCTTTTCGTCTTTGAGAAATTAAGTACTTAAACTTGTAATTCTCAACATAGTTTCAGAATTTGCTGATACAAAGCAAGAGCAAATTAATTGATTGAGGTTTTGCCTGAGAACTTGCACTACAAGAAAACTGCTCATCCATTACGGGCCATTCACTACGGGCATGGGAGGCCTGTGTTAGAAAACCATTATTCACTACGGGCAATTAAAAGCCCGTAGTAAAATTGGTTTCATAAAATCATTTAAAACGGGCATTTGGAAGCCCGTGAAGGATAATAATTAGCTATTACGAGCATAAATGGGCTCGTTGTAAAAAATATATACATTACGGGCTTGTCCGTAGTCCCTAAAGTTATTTACTACGGGCAAAGTCCGTATTGGAAAGTAAATATATTATTGGAGGAAATACAAATAAATCCCGCTAAGTCGATCTCTAATACCTAAAGCCCTAGAAATCATTCTCTCTTACAGAAAATAAATCCCTAAATCCCCAACCCTAGACAAACATCAATAGCCTCTCTTGTCGCCGACAACCACCTCTTGTCACCGCCGGAACCCAGAAGCAAGCGCCATCGCCATCGCCGTCGCCGTCGCCGGTCATCACTCGTCGTCGCCAGATCCAAGAACCCACCAGTTTCTTCATTTCATTATCAGTTCATTCACTGTGTAGTGTGTCGGTTGCTGCAGGTGTGGTCTCAACAATGATCTCTGTTGTTTATTTGTTTTAGTTTTTTAACTTTAAATGCTTAATCTTTCTTTCAAGTGTTGATGATTCAGATTACTTGTTAGTTGTCAAAGTTCTTGAATTTGGTTCACCGATTGTGCTCTGTTTTTGTACCTGTTTTATGACTTTTTGATTAATTTTTTTGTTTTTTATTTTGCTTATTTTTGATTGATTTTTGTGTTCTTGTCATCACTGGACAAGTTGGAGTTGGAAAATCAGTATGTGTATGTGACTATATGTTATTCTTTTGCTGGATTATTTAATGATCCAAGTTTTTTGTGGATTTTCGGTGGCGATTGCTTTGTATGATATGCACCATCACGAGTGGAAAATCAGTATGTGTATGATTGCTTTGTGACTATATGTTATTCTCCTTCCCATGTGATTTTTTTTTTTTTTTTTTTAACTTATGTCCACATTTTTATTTCTAAATTCCAACACTTTTTCCACTTTCAGGAGACCTCGGGACCTCCATTTGCAAATCTCTTTGAGGCACAAGCCTTCTTTGCAGAGGTTGACCACATGCTCACTTTGGAGTAATGTTTATGCTGTTTTGATAGAATTTTTGTATATAAACAATGCCATATTTGATTCTTGCTTTATGGCTATATAAGAAGTGAATTATTTGAATATGTTGAGGTATTCAATGAAGAATTATTATCCAAATTGTTTATATTCTAGACAAACAATTTGGATAATAATTCGGAAAACACAAAAAACAAAAAAACAAAAAAAAACAAATCAACCTGTTTGTATTCTAGACAAGCCTGATAGAAAATGGTTTTGCAGAATATGTTATAAGTGGATAAGATTCCAGTTTTAATGTGATTAGAATCACAACAAAATGATAAAATGCATATGCAATAGAACTTTTAGGTGATGACTATAAAACTAAATTAGCAGTACTATTGTGGTTATTTGAAATGATTTCCAGAATATAGAATAGGGCAAGATAAGATTCTTCTGGTTTGAATGTGATACATAAACAGTGTTGCTGCTACTGACAAAATGCTCAAAGTTTCAGTCCATTGTTTTTTCTAGAGAGATTTGCAGAATAAATTAAAGGTAGATCAGTAGATGATAATCTTGTTTGAAGATAAAAAAAATATAAGTGCATGCTTTGCATCTTTATCAAAAGGGTTTGTACCTATTTTGGTGGAAAACAAGTTAGGTGGCTTGTGGACATGAATGACTAAGCGAGTAGCTGACCAAATAAAACAGGATTTATATAATAATACATGAATTTGATTTCAACCCACTTTGATACCTCCTCCTTGAATTCCAGCTTCTTTCTTCAGGTTTCTCACATGCGGATTCTGTTTCGATTTCTCTTATTATTTATCATGCTGTTTGTAGTTGAGATTGCTAGTTGTGTGTGATTCACTTTTGTAGACTTTTAAGTTGTTTCAACTGTGCTAATTGCGATCTAATCAGGTCCCCTTTAGATTCTTCATGGGTATGTTATCGATTTTGTGTTATTGATTTGATTTGTCTAAAGTCAGTTTTGAAACAGTGCCGTAGTGCTTCTTGAATTGTTTTAGTGTTTTAGATTCTCTTAGAATTGTTAAATCGTGGAAGATTTGGGTAATGGAATTATAGACAAGACAGTAAATATTAAAAATATTGTTGAAAATGATTGTCATATACGTCTTTGCGTTCGTATGGCTCGCCAGAAAGCAGATCTTGCCTTGCCAACTCATCAATCCCCGTCAAAACCCACTCATGCTTCAACCAAGTTGCCCGAAAAGTAAGCTTTTCATGTTTTTGATTGATTTTTTGTTGTCATTTCTTGAATTTATTTTGTATTGAAATTAAAAATATATATATATATTGGCAGGTATAGGCAGCTGTGTAAGTTTTTCAATAGCTTGGATAGTGCAATCCGGTTGTTGAAATTGAAGAGATCGATGTCTACCTTCACTAATATATCTCCCAAAATTGAGTGCTTGACTGACAGGTAATGGTTTGAACAACAAATAATTCTTTATTTTTGGTTGAGATTATAATGTTTTAGCAATCGATTGGTTAGCATCCAAATGTGGTTTTGTGTCTGATTTGTGTTATGATATTTATATAGGAGGTTCTCATACAGCGACTTGGCTCAATTGAAGTTTTACTGCCAGAAGCTATTGAGATAAAGAAAGTACTCATGTTTGATGAGAAGAGAAGACTAGTTGCTGAAGCCTGATCTTCATGTTTCTATATATGTTGATGCAATAGAATGTGACAGCAAGCTGAAGTCCGATAGCAAGAATATGAATATGAGAAGGTTTTTCATGCTTGGCTTATGGATTTCTTAAAGACCATCCTGAGGTATACCCTGATTTAGTTTTGCACATCAAGTGAAATTGATTCTGATTTATAGAGATATTACTAATAAGAAAATCTGTTCCAACTTGAGTGGCCTCAATCTTAGCTTGGTTGATGTTGTATCCGGCTAGAACAGATTAGATTAAAAAAATTCTGCTATTGCAAACCAAACATATCCATAAAAGTTTCTTAAAATTCTACTTACTAAAAATTGTTTTTCATAATTCTATACAGGCTTGGTTGCATGCAAATGGATAAGGGCCGGAGAGTTTGTGTGAAGAAGATATTAGTTAGCAAGGTACCTTTGATGCGCCTACTAGTGACCTACAAATTCTTGAAGGTGCTAAAGGCACTTATATTGTTCGGCTATGAAATACATCATTAATTATTAAGATTTAGGTGAATATATGTATAGGTGAACTTATTGTTAAGATTAGTAGACTTTTTAATTAAGTGAATGTTTGTGGGTGAATGTAATGTTAATACTTGAGATTTTTAATTGAATGTTTATGGATTCCTAAATTTTAACATATATACTGAATGCTTGTGGATTTTATATAGAATGTTTTGGAGTTTAATCTTCCAATTATTTGCACTAAACAGGCTATGTATAAAATCAAAAAATTAATTTTTTTTTTTTTATAAAAAAAAAAATTATCGATGCGGGCAATGTCCGTTGTTAGTAATGTATCAACCACGAGCATTGCCCGTTGTGAACGAACTTATTTATCACGGGCATTGCCCGTATTCAAAACGCGCCATTTCTATCACACCTTCACAAACGACGGACGTTATAAACGGGCGATGCCCGTAGTGGATACACATCCACAACGGGCATCGCCCGTAGTCGATGATTGAATTTCTTGTAGTGTTGATGTAGGACTAGGAGCAAGTGTGTGCAAGTTGTACAACAGACCTAAATCAACGCTTTTCCTGATCAGTGCCAGTCTGAGGTTTTGGAGGCCCCATGGCGAATATTAAAATGTGGCCTTTTTGTTCAATCTCGTATTTAAATCTTGTGAAATCCTGTACTTATTAATTTATATATATATATATAATATATATATATTATTTTTTGAGAAAATTTACAAAAGCTTAATCAAAGTAATTTTCATTAAGTTTATATCGCGATACATAGAAAAAACAAACTGAAGAAAAAAAAAAAAAGTTACGAGCAAATAGATCTGAATGACAATATCCACTCAAAAAAATAACGTATATAAATAAGGAGAGACGAATCTGCTTAGAAAATGAAAAGGGATGGGAGACCTCCTTTTTTATTTTATTTTAATGTTTTTAGAATTTAAAATAAATAAATAAAAGGGTATATTTGGTAAGTTTGGGGTGTACTTGTTAGAAAAATTTGTTTCAAAATATGAAATGTGTACCTTTATCTCAAGTAGTTCGCTGTCTCTGTGAAATTGTTTGAACCAAATTGTTGTCTGTAGAAAACAAAAATCACTGCAGTAATATCAAATGTGGGCTTCAAGGCACGTTACAGAAGTCGCTTTCCTTAAGACACTATTTGCCCTCAACCAACTGAGTGATGCACCGAGTTATGCAAATGTGCCTCCAAGATACAATGAAGCCTCAATTGTTTAATCGTTGTGCACTAACGATTTAAACCACGAACACTGTTGATAAAAACCCACCAAAAGACAATATTCTGTTACTGCAGTTTAACAGAATATTGGTAATTTATGAAAGAAAAATAATGGATAAAAGTAAAGAAATTAGATGAGAAGAATATAAGGAGGATACAGAGCAATTTTCAAGTAAACTAGATATATTTCTGATGATTTTACAAGTTGTGTGCATGGTCTAATTTATAGAGTGTTATGCACCCTTTCACCAATCATTACAACTTTTCACAAACCATTACAACTATTATAAAAATAGTGCATGTTGAATTTAATCTAACACACAAACATCTCTGTGTGAAAGTTACATTTCTTTGTAAGGTTGTATCTTTTCATAAAAAAAATACAATCAACACCACTTTGGAAAGTTGCATCCTTTCCATTCAAATTTAATTTGAAAATTCTCTAACAGTACTTACAAAATATAAATTTTTGTTTAAACTCTTAATGAGGTGTACATACAAGAAGGGATGCACATACAAATTTTCAGGGATGCAAATAGAGCTACTCATTACTTTTAATAATTCGGATGAAAATCCATATTGAGCCCAATCTTTATATAAGAAGTTGATTTCCACATTTTTTTTTTCTTATTTAGGGCCTAAATTGATATAATTATGAGTGGTGACATTTGCACCCCTCAAAATTTGTATGTACACCCCAAATCAACATATTTTAAAATGCCAATATTACCCTTAAAATGATTAATATAAATATAACTTTCTCACCATATTAATAAAACATTTAATATTTAGAATATTGTAACAAATATTTTAATTAGTTACACAAATAAAAAAATTACCTTTTTTTGACTAAATTTCTGTTTTTTTTTTTTTAATTAAGATTTAATAGTGATTATTTAAAATAATAAATATCAACTAACTGTTATAAAAAAAAAAAAAAAAATTAAATGAGAAAATAATTGAAGTTAATTAATGAACTAAACTAATATAAAAAAATGACTAGAAATTTAAGCATACAAACAGATTCAATTAATATTATTGATGGACTAATTCTCGTGTATTAACTGAAATTGTATAGTTAGAATAAGAAAAAAAAAATTGTAGAACAGAGCTTAAGAGGAAATAATATATATTAAGGAAAAAAATTAAAATTAAAAGCTCCATCTTCAGGTTTTTGATTCTAGGAGGAGGCTTCAGGAGTGGC
Organism: Acer saccharum; assembly: GCA_030490815.1. NCBI lineage: Eukaryota > Viridiplantae > Streptophyta > Magnoliopsida > Sapindales > Sapindaceae > Acer > Acer saccharum. Next base: position 5,809,003 of record CM059877.1, on the reverse strand, counting down.
TCCTCATATCTCCATAGGAGTATCATTATTATTTTCAATTTTTATTTAACTATTTTATAACTCATTAATTTATAATATTTCTCAAAAATGAAGAAAAAGGGCATATATGGCCGTAATATGTGGGGTGTGCTTACAAGTTAAAACATTTTAAAATTTTTAATGGGGTGTGTGTACAAAAAGGGGTGCATATACAGTTTTTCAGAGGTACAAATATCGACACTCCAAAATATGAAGTTTGAAAAATAACAATAAATTTGGACCCTTTTTGGGCTATTTATTTATGAAAGTCCAAAGCTGTGAGTACTAAACATAAAAAATAAAAGAGTGACGATAATGACACTCCTTAAAAACTGTATATACACCCTTTTCGTATTCATATCTATCAAAATTTTTAAAAATTTTATAGTTTGTAAATAAACCCCACTTAATACCAAAAATATCATTTCTTTAATTATAATGTAATTGTATTTTTGTAAGTACACACCATCGACATATATATTATTCTATTTAATCAACTTTTATTATTTAAAATTATAAATTTTATTATTATCTTTAATTCTATCATTGTAATTTAAACAAAAAAACAAAAACAAAAAACAAAAAAAAAAAACAAAAAAACTTTCTATCATTGTTCTTAAAAAAATAATTTATTATTGTTCTTTCCCATCCATTCTTTTTATCTTCCAAGTTTCCTTTCACAAAAATCAAATTCCTTTTTTCTTTTTTCTTTTTTTCTTTTTCTCTCTTGGAGTGTCAAGCTGCTCTCCATTTCTTCTTGACTATTTTCTATTAATAAAATCACTTCGTTTTAAAGTTTTTTTCTATTGGAGATCCACTTTCTGTTTGTGAAAGTTGTAGGGAAGCAAGATTTATGTCATATACCAATTGATTGGAAGTAGAGTTTAATGGAATTGAAGAAAACTAATATTAAAAAAAAAAAAAAAAAAAATTGAAACCGAAGTCTAAAGCTTGTTTGAAAGAAAAAAAAATACAAATATTATAGGGAAAACAATTTAAATGATTTTGTTCTTCTAGCTAATAAAAATAATTTAATACTTGCTTTTTACAACCAACTTGGAAATTTTTTATTCATTCTCTAGTAGTCAATTTGTATTTCCTTAAAGAAAAAGAAAATATATTTAAAATTTAATTTTAAGAGAGAATCTAGGTTAAGAAAATTGAAAGAATTTTTAATGATATATGTTAATATCAAATCATTAAAAGGAAACATTTTTTTTTTTTCACAAGATATTAAAATAGGAAACTAATATAATATTTGTGGGTGTACTTATTTAGTCTTATTGGTAATTTTACTCAAGGGCATTATTGTATTTTCAAAAACATATCAAGTTGGGGTGTACATATGATTTTTGAGGGGTGTGAATATCGTCACTCAAAATAAAAATTAAAAAAGGGCCATTTTTTTTCTGGGCCTTGGGCTGGCGCCCCTAATTGACCCACTTCAGGGCCGGCACTGTTCCCGATGGGCTTTGTTCTTGTCCCAGTCCCCACCAAATTTTATATGTAACTTTATCATACAAACGACTAATGGCTTGCAACTGGTGATTATTTTTCATATATTCACAGAATCAAATAAAAAAAACAGAAACAAAATAAAGAGAAGTTAAATTTTCCAGCCTATGCTTTTTATGAATGGCATTTCAGCAGTTACAACTTACAAATCACTTCAGACAGTACCCTTCAAAAATCATGAAACTTAACTTGTACTCCGATCAACAAGGTTAATGATCTCTCTCCAAAATTCTAGGATTTTAACCGGGGAGAAACCATAAACTTTTTTTCTTTTTCTTTTTGGGTAGGATGCTAATTTTTTTTTTTTTTTTATTGGTAAACAATCATAGAATTCAAAATTAAAACTATCTGTTTTAATGGTGAATTTTTGACGCATGAGAATTTTCATTTATTAAAATAATGCACGCATAGTTGAAAATTGACTTAGTAATAAACTAATAACATTTTTTTTAAAACAACTCTAATTCAACTATTTACATTAAAATCCAAAATTGGCATAGAAATTAAAAAGACTATAAAATTGTATCAGTTTGAGAGAAAAAGCTGGTACCATATTAGGGTCAACTGTTGTAAATTCTTATCTTATTAAATAAATATTTTTAAAGTCTAAGATGAGGCCTATTAGAAGTTCTAATTCTTAACTTTTAGTTTAAGTAAAAGTTAGTATATTATTATATATATATATAAGCTAGTAAATAATCAAAGAACTTATCATCATTTACGTATAATAATTAATAATATATATTTCTTTTAAAGAAAACTAATAATAATTAACAGCAAAAACTGTATCCGCCATTGATTTTATCTAACACCTTTCAAAATGAAGCTCCACTAAGTTCTAACTTTTGTAAATATATATTCACCTTAGCCCATTAAACTGCACACCTTTGCCTGTTATAGCCTAATCTCACCAGGTTCCGTCAGATCCTAACCAAAAATGGTGTTACCTTTCAAAGAAAAAGAAATTAATGATTTCACAGCTAACATGGAAGACTTTTCATTCTAATTATTTCCTTAATTTTGAACCAGACCTCAACAACTTTTGACTAATGGTGTTTCTCTCAACGACTCCCGTAGTCCCATGTCCCATCATGGTGGTGTTAGTTTCGATAGAAGACTTTTGATTAATCTTCAAAGAAAAAGATAGATACAATTGGAACTCTAGGTCCATTGAATTCAATGTAGAGAGACGTTGAAATTTTCTTCTTTTCCTGGAAATTTCACAGGTCCTCTTGCCTGAGAAAGATAAATTTCCTGCATTATAAAGGAATATATATACAAGTGACAAGTATCTCCATCATCAGCATTGTCTTTAAAATCTATTTGTTTCATTTTGACAAAGTACTGATTAGTTTGTCCTATATTGCTAGATACACTCAACTCACTCTCTCAACCCATTCTCCCTCTCATTTGAACACTTGTCCTATATTGACTTTTTAAAATAAATTTTAAATCACTAATGAATTGTTTTTGCATGTTATTAAAATTTTAAAGTTTCAAACTATCCACATCTTCCCAAGTTGCCCTTTTTTTACACCAAATTATCATTACCAAATTTGTGAAGTAAAAATGTTCAAAGGTAAAATGATTTGAATAATATTATTAAATTTATTTTAAAAGAAAATTAGCAAATATAATATTTTACAGTATTAAAATTATTAAAATACAATAAACATTGACATCTTACAATTTTTATTAGTATATTTGAGTTTTGATATTATTAATGAAATTTTAATTTTTTTAACTATATTTTTCAAATCATGTAAAGAATAATTACTTTATAAATATGCTAAACTTATGATATAGACAAAACCAATAATTTTTCAAGTATAAATTGTGTTTGTAATGACATTATAGAAAATAAAAAAGAGGTATATAAAATAATAATATTATTAATAATTAATAAAAGGACTATGACAATTTGATGTAAAATAAAGGGCAATTTGAGAAGATATGATGGTTTGAATTGTAAATAACATGCTAAAACAACTCATTAATGATAGCAGTAAAATTTATTTCTAGAAGTACTCTAAAAAAAAAAAACTGAAGTTTACTATTCAAACTGTTACAGAAATTACCGGTTTTCAGCTCTATTGTTTGATCATCGATATTGTTTGTCACCAAGAAGCTATTAGTTGGCTAGTAATGGAATCTAGAAGCAGAAGCATTTCAGTGGCTCTTGTCGTTGTCTTGATATCTTGTTTTTATTCATATTGGGGACTGCCATAGACACTATCACAGCTTCCCAACCCATCAGAGATCCTCATGAACAATCATCTCTAATGGCAGTGCCTTCAAATTGGGATTTTTTAGTCCCAATAAAAATTCTTCAAATCACTATGTAGGAATTTGGTACAATACCAATACAAATCTGATCCTATCGTCTGGGTAGCTAACAGAAACAAGCCTCTCAACGATGCATCTGGGGTAGTTACCATATCAGAAGATGGAAATCTAGTGGTTTTTGAATGGACAGAAGAAAGCTCTTTGGTCAAATGTTTCAAATTCAGTCACTAACGTAAGTGCTCAGCTATTAGATACTGGAAATCTTGTCCTCCGTGATATCACCACTGGAATCAGCATATGGGAAAGTTTCCAAGAGCCTACTGATACATTCTTGCCAGGGATGAAACTAAGTAGTCATATAAGAACAGTCCGTTACTGCAGATGAGATCATGGAAAAGCCCTTCTGATCCATCTCCTGGAAGCTTCTCCGCTGGCATCGATCCTTCGAATATTCCTGAATGTTTCATTTGGAATGATACTCGTAAATATTGGCGGTCAGGTCCATGGAATGGTCAGGTTTGGACTGGAATATACAATATGTATTCTACCTATATTGATGGATTTCTACTTTTCGGATGACCACGGATTTTTTAATTTCACTTATTCATTATCGAAGAATACGTCATCCTTCTTTTTCCTGAGCTCACAAGGAATAATTGAACGAAGAAATTGGTTGATGAAAAAAAAAAATGGGAGGTTGTTTATGGGTCCTTCAATTCTGAGTGTGATGTTTATGGCCGGTGTGGGGCATTTGGAAACTGTAATCCACAGAAAATGCCAATCTGCAGTTGTTTGAAAGGGTTTGAACCGAAGAATAAAGAGGAATGGAACGGAGGAAACTGGACTAATGGTTGTGTCAGAAGAGACTATTACTGTGGAGAGGTAAACCAAACTGGTGAAGCAGCTAGAGAGGACGGGTTTCTGAAGCTAGAGACGATGAAATTGCCATATTTTGCAGAAAGGACATCTATCCGTGCAGCGGAATGCAGAGAGAAGTGTTTGAACAATTGTTCGTGCATGGCTTATGCATATGAGGCCGGCATCCACTGCATGACATGGACAGGAAGCTTGATTGACTTACAGAAGTTCCCCATAAACGGGGAAGATCTTTATATTCGCTTAGATCAATCAGAACTTGGTAAGTTCAAGGCAGTCTTTTTGTTCATTCTCTTGCTATTATAGTATTATTGATAAATACAAATATTTCTATTTCTGCAGAAACTGGGGACAACAAAGTTGTTATCATAGTACCAGTGGTTGTAGGAATAATTACCTTTGCAATATGTACATTTTCCTATGGAGGTGGATGGCAAAACGTAAAGGTAATATACTTCGATCAGCTTACTGAACTTATCATATTTGCAATTTCGATCAGCTTATCTCTTACTTTGTGGTTTTCAATCAGCATTGAAAGAAAAAGGCAAGGTTCTACAGTCGACAGAATTTTCGAGCGAATACTTGAACGAAGTTACACTCCAGGATTTACCACTATTCGATTTTGAGAAGTTGGCAACTGCAACGAACAACTTTCACTTAAGCAACAAGCTAGGGCAGGGTGGTTTTGGCCCAGTATACAAGGTAACACTTGCTTATTAAAACTTTGTTAGCTGTTCAGTACAAAAAATTAGTCACTGATTTAAGTTTTTCTTAGGGAGAGCTACAAGATGGAAGAAAAATAGCAGTGAAACTATCAAAAGCATCTGGACAAGGGCTTGCAGAATTTAAGAATGAAGTGTTGGTTTTTCTAAGCTCCAACATCGAAACCTCGTTAGACTCCTCGGATGCTGTGTTGACAGGGAAGAAAAGATGCTGATATATGAATACATGCCTAACAAAAGTTTGGATGCATTTTTGTTTGGTTAGTCACCCATATCTTACAATTGTTTCCTTTATTTTTAAATTTCATAAAATCACTATAACTTCTCAACAATATTCTGTTTTCTTAGTTATTTGGAATGAAATAATTTGGTAACTTCATCAATGTAGATCCACTCAAACAAGAATTTTTGGATTGGAAAAACGCTTCAACATTATCGAAGAATAAGTCGAGGTCTCCTCTATCTTCATAGAGATTCTAGACTAAGGATTATACATAGAGATCTAAAGCCAAGTAACATCTTGTTGGATAAATTGAATCCAAAGATTTCCGACTTTGGCATGGCTAGAATTTTTGGAGGCAATGAATCAAGCCAACACTATAAGGTTGTTGGGACATTGTAAGTAACTGTGCTTATCTATTACATTCAACTAGATTCTAAATCATGGGGTGAACATAAAATACTTAAAGATGTGTTGATTATGAAATACAGTGGCTACATGTCTCCAGAATAGTAATGGAAGGACGTTTCTCTGAGAAATCTGACGTCTTTAGCTTTGGAGTATTGTTGTTAGAGATGTAGCGGTAGAAAAAACCAGGTTTTTTTCATGATGCAGAGTCTTTGAGTCTTCTAGGCTATGTAAGTCCACTAAACTCTTTAACTCCCTCCATGTTCACTGATATAGGATCTAACATTCTATGTTCAGAAATTCATAGATATGACAATGTTCACTTTTCAGGCATGGAAATTGTGGAATGAAAACAACATTGTTGCTTTACTAGATCCGGTGATATCGAATCCATGTTTTCAATCGGAGATTTCAAGATGCATACATGTAGGACTGTTGTGTGTGCAAGAGTTTGTGAAAGACAGACCAACCATGTCAACTGTTATTTCCATGCTTAACAGTGAAATTGTGGATCTTCCCACTCCAAAGCAACCAGCATTTACAGAAAGACGAAATGCTGGAGAAGAGCCCTTTGAACAGATTCGAAAAGGATGTTCAATTAACTATGTCACCATTACTGCCACTGAAGGTCGATAGCAAGGAAGTTCTTGTGTCACAGACTTGCTAGCTTGGTGGTTGATTAAGGAAAAATTCCACTCTAGAATAGATAGATTGTCTAAAATATGTACACATTTTGTTCTTCCATTTTGGCATGTAATTCCTGTGGAAATCTCTTGAACCCCAATGCAACCTCCATCTTATTTTGTATCTACCTACTGAAATCTATTCAACTGTTGTAACTTATTATAATAATTAGCATATCTGTTCCTGGTAATTAAAAACTATATTTTTTGAACAATGAAAAGGAATCTGGAGATAAAATAATGAATTGGAGAAGATAAACAGATAAAGAAAGCACACTAAACAATACATTACTGACTAGACTTGGTTTTCGTATTACATCTTCACAGCATAACTGAGGCATTATATCTTATTGCTCAAGTAATGCCTTAACCTTTCTACTCTGAAACTAATACATCTGCAGCATGGTGAAACTTGAAGTCAGCTTCTCCTGTAGAGTATGTTTTATTCTTTTAGAAGGAAAAAAGAAAGTGAAGGGTTGGTCAGAATGTCAAACAATACAAGCTACAAGGGTTGGTCAGTGTATTTGATTTTGTTTAAAAATAAAGTTTACTAATCGAATTTTTAAATAGTAACGGTTTGAATAATGTTCAGAGTCTAATGTAAAACCAGGCTCATTCGGATTCAAACAATCAAGCAATCAGAGTTTGCTGTCATCTCCATCACTTGATCATCGATATTGTTTGCCAGTTATGGAACTTAGAGGCAGAAGGATTTAATTTGTTGTTGTCATCTTGCTACTTTGTTTTTATACATATTGGGAAATGCCATAGACACCATCACAGCTTCTCAACCCATTAGAGATCCTGAAACGATCATCTCTAATGGCAGTGATTTCATGTTGGGATTTTTCAATCCTGGTAATTCTTCAAATCGTTATGTAGGAATCTGGTATAATAAAAATCCGAACCTGTCGTCTGGGTAGCTAACAGAAACAAACCTCTCAAGATGGATATAGGGTAGTTACCATATCAGAAGATGGCAATCTGGTGGTTTTGAATGGACAGAATGAAGTTCTTTGGTCGTCAAATGTTTCAAATTCTGTGACTAATGTAAGTACTCAGCTTTTAGATACAGGAAATATTGTCAACAGTACTGGAAATATCAGGACTGGAATCAGCATATGGGAAAGTTTCCAAGAATCAACTGATACATTCTTGGAAGGGATGGAATTAAGTAGTCTTATAAGAACAGGTCCGATAGTGCAACTGAGATCCTGGAAAAGAAGGACAACAAAGTTGTTATCATAGTACCAGTGATTGTAGGAACAATTACTTGTGCAATCTGTACATTTTTCTTGTGGAGGTAATTGATAGTACAGTATTTGCAATATCCATCAGCTCATCTCTTACTACGTGGTTTTCTATCAGCACTGCAAGACAAAAACAAGGTTCTACTACTCCTTGATAGGGATGACGCATATTCTGGCGAAAACTTGAACGAAGTTAAACTCCAGGATTTACCACTATTCAATTTTGAGAAGCTAGCAACTGCAACTAACAACTTTCACTTAAGCAACAAGCTAGGGCATGGTGGATTTGGTCCAGTATACAAGGTAACACTTGCTGATTAAAAACTTAGGGAGAGTTGCAAGATGGAAGAAAAATAGTTTTCACATCGAAAGCCTCAGGACAAGGGCTTGAAGAATTTAAGAATGAAGTGATGGTTATTTCTAAGCTCCAACATTGAAACCTTGTTAGACTCCTCGGATGCTGTGTCAACAGGGAAGAAAAGATGCTGATATATGAATGCCAGAGAAAAGTCCTCTTAACAGAGTCAGAAAGATGTTCTATTAACTTTGTCACCGTTACTGTCACTGAAGGTCAATAGCAAGAAAATTCTTGAGTCACAGACTTTCTGGGTTGGTAGTTGGTAGGCTAAAAAATATATTCTTCCATTTTGGCACGCTATTCCTGTAGAAATCTCCATCACATTTTGTATCTACCTATTCAAATCTATTCAAAATGATGTTACTTATATAATATATGCATATCTGCTCCTGGTAATTAAAAACTATATCTTCGTTGAACAATGAAAAGAATTATGGAGATAAAAATGAGTAAGAGTTGAATTGAAGAATATAAACAATATATTGAGGCATTATATAACTTATTGACCGATTAATACCTTTGACTTTTGTACTCTACAGCCCCAGAATTCTGGATGCTTCCACGAATGAGTAAGAACCTGGTCCTGATTGTCAATTTGATTTTATTTGAAAATAAAGTTTACTACATGAATTGTTCAAAAGTAATGGTTTGAAGAATGTTCAGAGTCTGATGTAAAACCAGGCTGATTTGGAATCAAACAACCAAGCAATCAGAGAGTCTGCTGTCATCTCCATCGCTTAATCATCAATATTGTTTGTCAACAAGAAGCGATTAGCCAGCCAGGTATGGAACTTAGAAGCAGAAGGATTTCATTTGTTTTGTCATCTTTCAATTTTGTTTTTATACATATTTGGGAACTGCCATAGACACCATCACAGCTTCTCGACCATCAGAGATCCTGAAACAATCATCTCTAATGGAAGTGATTTCATATTGGGATTTTTCAAACCTGGTGATTCTTCAAATCGCTATGTAGGAATTTGGTACCCAAAAAAATCCCAACCTGTTGTCTGGGTAGCTAACAGAAACAAGCCTCTCAAAGATGAATCTGGGGTAGTTACCATATCAGATGATGGCAACCTTGTGGTTTTGAATGGACAGAATGAAGTTCTTTGGTCTTCAAATGTTTCAAATTCAGCAACTAACGTAAGTGCTAAGCTTTTAGATACCGGAAATCTTGTCCTATGTGATATCACCACTGGAATCAGCATATGGGAAAGTTTCCAAGAACCTACTGATACATTCTTGGAAGGGATGAAACTAAGTAGTCGTATAAGAACAGGTCCGATAGTGCAGCTGAGATCCTGGAAAAGCCCTTCTGATCCATCCCTGGAAGCTTCTCATTTGGCATTGGATCAACGAATATTCCTGAAACTATCATTTGGAATGATAGTCGAGTATATGTGCGGTCAGGTCCATGGAATGGTCAGATTTTTACTGGTATACCTAATATGTATTCTATTTATCTTGATGGATATAAACTTTCCATAGATGACCAAACAGGTGTTGTTGATTTTTATTATTCGTTTCCGAACAAATCTGTGTTCTTTGTCCTTGATTCACAAGGAATTATAGAAGAAAGATATTGGGTTGACGAAAAGAATGATTGGGAGGTCCCTTTTCGGTCCCTGGAAACTGAGTGTGATGTTTATGGCTGGTGTGGGGCATTTGGAAACTGTAATTCACAGAAAAATCCAATCTGCAGCTGTGTGAGAGGATTTGAACCAAAGAATATGGAGGAATGGAGCAGAGGAAACTGGACTAATGGTTGCATTAGAAAGAGACTATTGCTATGTGATAGGACAAACCAAACTGGTGAAGTGAAAAAGAAGACGGGTTTCTGAAGCTAGAGACAATGAAGTTGCCATATTTTGCGGAACAGTCATCTGTCACTGTAGCAGAATGCAGAGAGCCATGCTTGAACAATTGTTCCTGCATAGCTTATGCATATGATGCTGGCATCGGCTGCATGACATGGACAGGAAGCTTAATCGACTTGAACAAGTTTTCCAGTGAGGGAGCAGATCTTTATATTCGCTTAGCTCATTCAGAACTAGGTGAGTTCCATGATGTCTTGTTGATTCTAATGCTATTATGTTGATAACTACAAATGTATGTCTCTCTATGCTAATTTCGGGTTGATAAATTTATGCAGAAAAGAAGGACAACACAGTTGTTATCATAGTACCAGTTGTTGCAGGAACGATTACATGTGCAATCTGTACATTTTTCTTATGGAGGTGGATGGCAAAACATAAAGGTAATAGCTTAAAGAATTGATAGTATTTGTAATTTCAATCAGCTCATCTCTTACTATGTGGTTTTCTATCAGCATTGAAAGACAAAAGCAAGGTTCTCCACCTTGATAGAGATGACATGTGTTCTGTCGAAAACGTGAACGAAGTTGAACTCCAGGATTTACCATTATTCAATTTTGAGAAGTTGGCAACTGCAACTAACAATTTCCACTTAGCCAACAAGCTAGGGCAGGGTGGCTTTGGCCCAGTATACAAGGTAAGACTTGCTGATTAAAAAAATTGTTAGCTGATCTGTACAAAAGTAGTTACTGATTCCTGATTTAATAGGGAGAGTTGCAGGATGGAAAAGAAATAGCAGTGAAAAGATTATCGAAAACCTCTGGACAAGGGCTTAAAGAATTTAAGAACGAGGTGATGGTTATTTCTAAGCTCCAACATCGAAACCTTGTGAGACTCCTTGGATGCTGTGTTGATAGGGAAGAGAATGTTATATGAATATATGCCTAACAAAAGTTTGGATGCATTTCTGTTTGGTCAGTAACAATTTCGTAGAATCACAGTAACTTCTCAACAATATTTTGTTTTCTTAGTCTTTTTTTTTAAGGGTTTTCTTAGTCATTTGAAATGCAATATTTCGGTAACTTCACCTATTAACTTCATCGATGTAGATCCACTCAAACAAGAACTTTTGGATTGGAGAAAACGTTTCAATATCATCAAAGGAATAAGTCGAGGTCTCCTTTATCTTCATAGGGATTCTAGACTAAGGATTATACATAGAGATCTAAAGCCAAGTAACATCTTGTTGGATAAAGAACTGAATCCAAAGATTTCCGACTTTGGCATGGCAAGAATTTTCGGAGGCAATGAAGATCAAGCCAACACTATAAGGGTTGTTGGGACATAGTAAGTAGTTGCACTTTATTTACATTCAACTAGATTTCTTAAATATTGATATGAATTGAAAATATTTAGATGTGTTGATTATGAAATGCAGCGGTTACATGTCTCCAGAATATGTAATGGAAGGACGTTTCTCTGAGAAATCTGACGTCTTTAGCTTTGGAGTTTTGTTGTTAGAGATTGTTAGCAGTAGAAGAAACACGGGTTTTTATCATGATGCAGAGTCTTTGAATCTTCTAGGCTATGTAAGTCAACTAAACTCTATCTCCCTCCTTGTTCACTAATAACAGTATCTAACATTCTATGTTCAGCAATTCATAGATATGACAATGTTCACTTTTCAGGCATGGAAATTGTGGAATGAAAACAACAGTGTTGCTTTACTAAATCCGGTGATATCGAATCCATGCTTTCAATCGGAGATTTCAAGATGCATACATGTAGGACTATTGTGTGTGCAAGAGTTTGTGAAAGACAGACCATCAATGCCAACTATTATTTCCATGCTTAACAGTGAAATTGTGGATCTTCCCACCCCAAAGCAACCAGCATTTACAGAAAGACAGAATAACAGCGGAGAGAGTCCTCTCAACAGAGTCAGAAAAGATGTTCTATCAACTATGTCACTGTTACTATCCCTGAAGGTCGCTAGCAAGGAAGTTCTTGAGTCACAAACTTGCTAGCTTGGTGGTTGATCAAGGGAAAATTCCAGCTCTAGCATGGATAGAGATTATATGTAAAAAAAATAAAAATATAAATTCTTCCTTCCTCGGCAGGTTATTCATGAGGAAATCTCTGTTAGAGAATTTTCAAATTAAATTTGAATGGAAAGGATGCAACTTTCTAAAGTGGTGTTGATTGTATTTTCTTTATGAAAAGATACAACCTTACAAAGAAATGTAACTTTCACACAGAGATGTTTGTGTGTTAGATTAAATTCAACAGGCACTATTTTATAATAGTTGTAATGGTTTGTGAAAAGTTGTAATGATTGGTGAAAGGGTGCATAACACTCTATAAATTAGACCATGCACACCACTTGTAAAATCATCAGAAACATATCCAGTTTACTTGAAAATTGCTCTGTATCCTCCTTATATTCTTCTCATCTAATTTCTTTACTTTTCCATTATTTTTCTTGCATAAAATTACCAATATTCTGTTAAACTGCAGTAACAGAATATTGTCTCTTGGCGGGTTTTTATCAACAGTGTTCGTGGTTTAAAGGGCTCGAAATTTAAATAGCACTTAATGGGGTGCCTTTTGGGAAAAGTCACCAACTTATTAACTTAAGTTTAAAAGGCACCATTTACGGTCACCAGACAAAAATACCCTTCATTTGTCGCTTTGTGAGATTTTTCAAACGTTCAAAGAAAAAGCTTTGACCGAGAAACCGACGGCCACGAGAACCAAAATCCGACGGTGACCACCGGAACAGTAGCGATGTCGACGAGGGTTGAACGGCGAAGCAGAAGGAGTGAGGTAAGCATATTCATTCTCCTTTTTCGAATAAGATCAGGTTAGGGTTAGGGTTTTATTTTTGGAAAAAAATTTGTTTGAAAACGATGAAGATGTAGGTTTTTGCAGTTGAATCGAGCCTTTCTGTAGTTGAATCGTGCCTTTTTGTAGTTGAATCGTGCCTTTTTGTAGTTGAATCGTGACTTTTTGTAGTTGAATCGTGCCTTTTTTGTAGTTGAATCGTGCCTTTTTGAACTGTGTATTGTAATCGTGCCTTTTGTGATGTAATCGTGCCTTTTTGTGATATAATCGAGCCTTTTTGTGATGTAATCGTGCCTTTTTGAAGTATGTTTTGTAATCGAGCCTTTTGGTATAGTAATCGAGCCTTTTTGTGTTGTAATCGTGCCTTTATAAACTGTGTATTGTAATCGAGCGTTTGTGTATTGAGATCGTGCCTTTTTGTTTTGTAATCGTGCCTTTTTGTATTGTAATCGTGCCTTTTTGTATTGTAATCGTGCCTTTTTGTTTGTAATCGAGCCTTTTTGAACTTTGCACTGTGATCGTGCCTTTTTGCACTGTGATCGTGCCTTTTTGCACTGTGATCGTGCCTTTTTGCATGTGATCGTGCCTTTTTGTATAGTGATCGTGCCTTTTTGTATGTGATCGTGCCTTTTTGTAGTGATCGTGCCTTTTTGTGTGATCGTGCCTTTTTGTAGTGTGATCGTGCCTTTTTGCACTGTGATCGTGCCTTTTTGCACTGTGATCGTGCCTTTTTGTATAGTGATCGTGCCTTTTTATGTGATCGTGCCTTTTTGTATAGTGATCGTGCCTTTTATAGTGATCGTGCCTTTTTGTATGTGATCGTGCCTTTTTGTACTGTGATCGTGCCTTTTTGTACTGTATTCGAGCCTTTCTGAACTATGATCGTGCCTTTTTGTACTTATGTTTTTTTTTTTTTTTGTGAATATGCAGAGGGTGAATCTGAAGGATTTCCTGAAAATCCCTGTGGGAGAATGGTTCCAGGGAAAAATTATCGGCATGACCATGTGAATGACATTAAAGATGTCCACAACGCACTTGAAAGTGTACCTGAACTTCTTCGGATGGAAGACCGTCGTCGGTTTACTGAGTCTTGCTTCGGTCATTTACTTGACATGCATCAGGAGATGAATTTTTCAGCTGGAATTGTCCATCGGATGCTGTTGCGCGAGTTGAATCACGACGGCCCGGAAGATGAGATGAGATTTTTGTTGGGTAAGCATACGGTCCGGTTCTCGAAGGTTGAGTTTTGTGTAATCACCGGATTGAAGTTCGGAATCATTCCCGACCCAGCAAGTTATGAGATGGTACAAAATGGCATACACGACCGATACTTTCAGGGTCGAGTCGTAGAGAATGAAGACCTGAAAGCAGTGCTGCGGAGTGGTGTTTTTGAGCAGCAGTACGATGCGGTGAAGCTGTCATTATTGTTTTTGCTGAACTGGATACTGATGGGGGTGGACGAGAGATATAAAATTCCATTATGGCAGTTTCAGCTAGTTGAGGACTTGGACGCTTTTGATGCGTTCCCGTGGGGCGCATACGTGTATAGGCGGACCATATCTTGTTTGAAGCATGCTTTGGATGGTCCACGGCAGCGGTCCGAACAACGACAGCAAGAACAGGCCACGGATAACACCACTGAGACGTATAACATATACGGTCTAGTGCACGCATTATTGGTGAGAATTTATAATTTGCAGCCGTACTTTAATAGAAAATATTTTATTTCACTAATGTGTTATCTATTATGCAGATATTTGCTTTTGAGGTTATCCCGGATCTTAGCAGCAATAAGCACAAATGTGGGGAACGCAGGGTAATCGAGCTACCCCCTCCACGTATTCTGAAATGGGAGTTGACTGCGCGACCGCGGGGGAAAACGCTGGATAAGATTTTCACTGAAAGGGTAAGTATTGATGTTGTTAATGTTTATTATTTTCAGTATGTTTGCAATTACAATGATATAACTCCGATTGCAGATGTTTGCTCGGGCTGAATTGGTGCCTACGGAGGCTGAGAGGCGTCAACGGTACTACGAAGGCATAGACCTGGGAGGCAGTCTATATGATGACGATGCCGCAGATTTACCTCGTGACCGCCCGGTTCCCGATCGACATAGGACTGCCGGACCCAGTGATACAGAGGATTCATATTACGGACCTAGTGATATGGATCCTCAGTATTCTGGACCTTCTGATCTGGAGGGCTCAGAGCCGGAGGTTGACAGAGGTAGTGAGAGTCCCACGAGGTCTAGGCGGATACCTTTCAGTCAACTCAGACAACCACGACCTAGACCTAGTGATTCAGACCCGGAGGCTCGCAGTCCTATTCCCGTGAGGCGTAGGCGGGTACGATTCACATTGCCCAGACGGCCTGCACCTGAAGGTCAGCAACCTGAAGGCGTTGAAGAGCATCCACAGGTACATAAGCCGTTTTTTTAACCGCATTTACTTTCCATTGACTTAATAGTTTTAGTACTGACAGAGTCTGCAATCCTTTCAGGGCTGGGAGCAGAAATTAGCAGAAGTGATGGATGCTGTCCGAACATTACGGACGGATGTCATGGATGCTATCCAGAAGAATGAAGAGAAAAAATTCACAGCATGAGGAGTTGGTGGCTATGATTCGGACGCTACAGGGTCCGACTTCTCAGGGTCCGTCGTCGCAGGGTCCGACGTCGCATGGCCCGTCATCGCAGGGTCCCCCGTCGCAGGGGCGTGTGGAGGATCCACCGTTCGATGACCTACCACCTCATGACTATGATGGAGCATTCAGTACAGGCAGGACAGGTACTGATCATGATGAGACAGGGTCAGGGACCAGACATAGGGAGGCCCATACTACAGACACGGTACCTGAGCAGCAGGCTCCAGATGCTCCAGATGCACTTGGACAACCGGCGGTCCCCGGCGATACAGAGACAGCATTATTGGAGCATAGGCCGTCGCAGGCAGTCACCCCAGACCGCTCATCACAGCTGCTGCATGATCCTGTCGATATCCAGGAGCTATCCATTGACCGCACGTCGCAGCGTACCCATCCAGTCAATCCCAGCGAGCGGCGACCTCCGATAGACCAGAGCACAGTCGACCCCTCTGGGCGTTCGTCGAGGAGAGATTTCATTATTCGGATTCCACGGTCACAGGTCGATGAACGGGGACCGAGTTCCTCCTCAGCCCGTACCGATCACCATGTTCCGGAACAGACGCCCCCACCCCTAAGGCATGGAGACCGGATTCCACGGTCACAGGTCGATGAACGGGGACCGAGTTCCTCCTCAGCCCGCACCGATCCCCATGTTCCGGAACAGACTCCCCCACCCCTAAGGCGTGGAGACCGGATTCGACGTCGAGGTTGGATGGAACGGAGCCCATACACAGACCCCTGTCAACCAAAGAGGGCACGGGTGATGCCGCCGCCGGAACATGTATGGAATCCACATGGACTGGTACATCCTGAACAGCTTGCGGCGTACGAAGACTACAAGAGGAGCACGTCGGGGGAATTGTAAGTATTACATTCTGTTTATAGTTTTTTTCGACAAATATGTAAGTCAGTATTATGTAACTTTTTCCCTACTTATGCAGACGTGATGTGGATCTGCACGACCCAGTTGGTGTTCCTATCACTTGGTTCCACCGGTTGCAAACCAACTTAATGGAGTTGGAGGATACGGTATGTTCCTTCCTTGAACTGTCTTTATAAAACTCAGTTGTTAATGGTTGAATCCTAACAATACAAGTTCAAATTTTCAGCACATTGACGCATACTTGAAGATTATCCGGAGGCGTCAGCGATTGCACCCCACTGTATACGGTTCGAGGATCAACATACTGGATTCCCAATTCTTTGTAAGTGGTTATATTATACGGTTTTCGCTTCAACATTGATGTGTTCATACATCTTCTGCCTAACGTTTCGGTTAATTTTCTTTCAGACATTGTTAGATCACCAATGGGACAGAATCGGCACTGGTCCGGAGAGGAAACCCCCAGCAGGTTGGTCCGTGTTTGGGCAGACATGGTCCCGATGAGCTTGCGGTGGTCCGTGGGGAGCTCCCGTTAGGGATACGGCCTTGGCACGATGTTGACCTTGTGAGTGTTTATTCGAGTTTTGCATCCATGTTTATTCGAGTTTTGATAACACCTTGGAGAAACACCTGCAGGTTCTGATTCCTTGCAACGTTGGAGGTATGCATTGGGTCATGGCCAGCATCGATCTGCAGTGGGGTCACATTCTTGTGTTTGACTCGTTCAGACGAGAGGTCCCATTTAGGCACAGGAATGCCCAGTTTGCATGTCTGCGCTATTTGCTACCCTCGCAGCTCTATACGGTGCACTTTCACAGGAACAGACAACCGGGTGACAAGAGTTACAGAAAGAAGGATGGGCCGTTCCGGATGTTATTCGTGTCAGCCGACCGGGTGCCCCAACAGGAATTGGGGTATGACTATTTCAAGTTGTTATTCTATCCCAATCCGTTTTGAAATGTATCAATGCTAATGGTTGTTCATGTGGTTAATTGCAGGGGAAACTGTGGTGCCCATACGTTGAGAATGATTGAGTACCTGACGGCGAACAGGGATACGTTCGATTGGACGGAAGCCGATATGCCCATCATCCGGCAAAAGATGGCCATCGAGGTTTATTGTAACTCCAGGATATTGTAGTTGTTGTACAAAACAGAGCTGTTGTTAATGAAATTATTATTTTTTTATTTCAAGTTGTTTGCAGTTCAAAGTTCAACTAAATTAACAAAAAATTGCGAACATAAAATATTTCTAAAATATGAACATATATCAAAGCATACACAAAGTTAAAAAATACCATATATGAGTATATCAACTGGTATGGTGACTTGAGGAAATAAACAAAATACAGCAGCTAAAATCTAAAACACATGTCTAAAACATAAGCCCTAACATGATTGCATCGTTCGTCTTTTTGTCCTCTCTAGCTGAAACTCGTTGCACTCAAATAAACATCACTAACTCTGGCCTACTGTATATGTTATTATGCTTGTCGTCTAGTGTTGGATAAGCAGTCACAACAGCATCTTGAGCGCCAAATATAGGGACCAGGATGGAAAAGCCACTACAGACAGTAGTTTAGCACAACAGCAGCACCCAATGCAACTCTCATCCCTTCAATCGCTTCCATGACAGCATTTATGACGTGGGGTCAAGTCTCCTCTTATAAGACTCCATTCATTCCACGATAGAGTCCTTCAGAGGGCACGTTTGTTTGTTGTGTCCAGTTGAATGACAGATGCTACACTTGCGACGGTATTGTTCGGGTACAATAGTACTGGGACCTTCATTAACCATAGGCGGGTTGGAACACTTCCTGCTGTTATGTCCTGGTTGTCCACATCTTCTACACGACTGTGTGGTTATCCTCTCCGAAGACGAGACATGTCGACCCTCCATCGGGCGACCGGATTGTCTCTTCGCCCTTGGATTTAAAACCACCCGTGATGTGATGTCGGATGGCACTACCCATGAAGAAGGATGACCAACAGGCATGATAGGAACCGAGTATGCATCAATTAGTGTCTCCCTTTTGTAGTAGTCCGCACATAGAGATGTGAAATCCACGTTCCGCTCCCTACAACAATGAACACAGTTAGATTCACGTTTGGGTACTATAAAGCAATAAATGGACGGAGTCATGTACCTTGCCGCTGCGAGTGCATGTGAACATGGTAAAAAGTCCATTTGGAATTTGTTGCATGTGCATGTCTTCCGGGCTAAGTCAACCGTCCACTGTTTTCCCTTGTGTCTGACGGAAAATATGTTCCAGTCAACTGCATTTACGGTCATATAACCGCATTTCTCGACACGTTTAAGGATCACAAGATGTGCTGCGTCGGTCAATCGATGACGCATTGATCGTGCATTTGTATGACGATCGTGGAACCACTTTTGTAGCATATTCCGAATGAACTCTGCCAGTGTCATCAATGGCAGTTGCCGTGCAAATTTTAGGCATGAGTTTATGCACTCTGCAACATTTGTGGTCATCAACCTGTACCTTCTTTGGGGGCAATGAACACGGGACCACTTGTGTGGACCGGCATCAATGGCATAATCGTATGCACCTTTGTGCAGCCTACGTAACTCCTCCATGTGGCGATCGTATTGGATTTCACAGTACGACCTAGCAGCGTTATCCATTATGTCGGCAACATCTTTTCTGTGGAATCGCTTCTTCATATTTTCACCAAAATGCCAGCAACATATGGTATGGGTTGCATAAGGGAACACTTTAGAAATCCCTGCTTCAATGCTTGCATGACGATCGGAAATGAAAACCAGATCATCTATATGACCAAGGGCACCTCTCAAGCACTCCAAAAACCACTCCCATGAAAGGTTGTTTTCTGAGTCACCGTACCCAAAAGCAATTGGATACACCTGTTCGTTTCCATCTTGTGCAGTTGCCACAAACATTGTACCCCCGAATCTTCCCTTCAAATGGGTACCATCAACTGCAATCACAGGACGCATACACCTCCGAAAACCTCTAATTGAGGACCCTAACGACATAAAAAAGTAAAGGAATTTACCATCATCTGCGCACTGTAAGTCTGTGATTGTGCCTGGATTTTGTTGTTCCAGAACGTATGCAAAAGATGGCAGCAGTTGGAAACTTTCTTCATGCGTTCCATAGGTCAATGACAATGCATATTGCAGGGCATCATGTGCCTTACTGTACATGATTTGGATGCCATACATTGTTTTCATATCGGCGATTATGTCCTTCGGACGCATCAGACGACCATCGGCTTGTTGAAGTCTAGGTGCAACAACTTCTGCGATTGTGACTGCACTAGCTTGTCGATGGCGACGGTGAATCTCCTCCAAGGGACAGGTGTGTTCGTTGACAAAACTTCTGACTTGAAAGTAAGTCCCTTCTTCTCTCCTCACCGCTCTTAATTTCCACGTACAGTCGTCAATGATGCAAACCAGATGTAAAGTTGTCTTATTGGACCTTTTCACCTTCCATTCGAAGTTCTTACGCATCGCAAAATCGCCAACTAGCCTCTTCAAATCCTTTTTACTCGGGAAAAATTGACCCTTATATATCATTGTTCTCGGTTCTTGAGCTTCCAAGGTGCTGCTTCTACCAGTACCAAACGAGTATGAATTTGCTCCCGGAATAACCCAAGTTGTCGCATTAACAGAATCAGATGTTGTCACATTATAACGGACCTCGGAAGTCCCAGGCATATCTGCTGGTGCAGTGCCACTAATTCCTTCTACACGTCTACCATGTGTTTGCATATGTGCATGCTCTTCATCCGCATTTTGCAAATCATCAACATGTTCATTATTTGCCTCATTATCCACCTCATGGTTCGGGTAATTGTCATTGTTCTGCTCATTGTACTGCGCATCATACTGCTCAATTCGACAACCAAACACATCACCAAATTGAGTCTCAGTCGCATCTGCATGGTCGACCACAACTTGTGGTACACCAAACATGTTTGTCCCACCTTCGTTGCCACTCCTTTGGGTGAACGCTTGGTTGCTACCACTAAAGGATCCAAATTGTAGGGTATTTTCAGGAGGAGGAATATCATTCCCTAACACATCTCCAGCTGTCCGCTCAATAAGACTGACACATACTTGAGGGATCACTCGATCTTCCCCTAGCATAAACTGGACATCGTCGTCATTGCTTATAAATGTGCGACACGTACTGCCAGGAACCATTGATATTGATGACAAATCAACGTTGTATTTGCTTACATCATAGTTCACAATAGTATGCACGATCGACACCAATTCATCGTAAGTCAAATTCTTTGACACATACATTCCTCGGTTATCAGATCCAACGAACCTCTGACTTCCGTCGAGTAACTGCTCCCATCGACCGTTGTAAGATATTACTATTCTAACCCGATTCATGAGGCTGTCAAATTAATAATCACAAACCATTAAAAATGACACGATTTCAGTTCAAAAAGGCACGATTTTCTTTCAAAAAGGCACGATTTTTTTCAAAAAGGCACGATTTTCTTTCAAAAAGGCACGATTCATGACCAAAAAGGCACGATTTTCTTTCAAAAAGGCACGATTTTGTTTGAAAAAGGCACGAAAGATTTTTCAAAAAGGCACGATTTGTTAGCAAAAAGGCACGATTCATGACCAAAAAGGCACGATTTCTTAGCAAAAAGGCACGATTCATGAGCAAAAAGGCACGAAAGGTTTTTCCAAAGGCACGATTTGTTGCAAAAAGGCAGAGGCACGATTCATGACCAAAAAGGCACGATTTGTTAGCAAAAAGGCACGATCCATGACCAAAAAGGCACATTTCTTAGCAAAAAGGCGATTCATGACCAAAAAGGCACGATTCATGAGCCAAAAGGCACGATTCCTTACCAAACGCACGATTTTTTTTTCAGAAAGGCACGAAAATAAATGAAAAGTTCTTATATTATAACAATGGCTTCAGTTTAACAAAATACTAAAATGCTCGAAATATTCAACAAGCAGGATCAAGAAATATTACCTTATTTTACTGAAGAAGAAAGTCGGGGCAACACCTTGAACTTTTATTTGTAAGAGACGAGAGTTGAACTGAGTTAAATCTTACTGACGTTTTCTTGCAAGTGTGGACAGAGACAAGACCAAACAGAATAACATAAATCATTAACTAAGGCAATTTTGGTAGTTCACCATAATAGTGCCTTTTAAACTTAACTTATTAAACCACTGACATCTCACCAAATCAGTTTAAAATAGTGACAGATTCCACATTTCCCTTTTTTAAAATAGGGGTTGAATAGTAAAACCAAAACCACTTCATATTTAAGTGAGATACTCTCAAATAAAAACAAACAAATAAGTGTCTTAAATATTAAATGGTATTACTTCACTTACTTAAATAAGGTCTTTTAATATTTAAGACAAAAATCAACCGCCCCAAAGACTGTTCTGGATATTAAAGGTGTCCTGTATATTTAAATAGCATTTTCTAGAATCATTTCAGAAATTAAATGATGTTTTTGATTAACTATTTTTTTTAGAATTTGAAAGGTATATTTTTTTTAATAGTAATGCTAGATTGTCCAAATAACTTTTTCTTAAACAAAAATTAAAAAAAAAAAATTATTTGCCCAAATTTATGCCCAAGAAGTGGTATATGAGTTGTAATTAACCCATTATCCACCGAATCATCTTATGAGTAATGAGTGTACATACCACATCACTTGAGAATAAATTTGGACCGCCTGATATAATTCTTTTAAGAAAACACAATTGTTTTTGTTATGTAATCATTATTTAATTGAATGTAAATGGATGACAAGATAAAATTGATCTAGTGGTAAACTCTTCATACCCACACCATGAGGGTGCGGTTTGAGTCTCTCTCCTCTCCTACCCAAACCCTCAATTATATTAATAGTTTTTAAAAAATTGAATGTAAGTGGATATGCACAATACTCTCTTGTAACACCCAAACGGTTTAAGATCCATAATTATAATTTATGTCCACTCTAATGTAATTTAAATCGTGAATTCAATTAATGTGATTATAATTTAAATTAGATATTCTAAATTCACAATTATCAGTTATCAATTACAATATGAACCTATGTAAAAAAAATAAAATAAATAAATAAATACAATATGAACCAAGATTCATAAAAGGCCCAAACAATGCTTGAAATAATACCCCTAATTACCTTTACCGAATCTTAACACTATATTTTAAAATCTTTCTGTTACATAATTGGTGTCAATTTGATAAAGAATAAGGCATTCTAAGTACATGCATTAGTGATTTAACAATTTATTTAAAGCAGTTTTGACTCTGAATTTTTGCTATATTTGGGGCAATCAAAGAAGCTTAAATTAGTACTTATGAATCTCTCAAATGGACTTTGCTGTCACTCATATTTATCGGGAGGGTAACCAGTTGCTGATAGTTTAGCTTCCAGGAGCCCCAGTATCGTCTCTCCTACATGGTGGTGGACAGCTCCGAGTTTTTGCAATTCTTTTATTTTCAACGATTTTTGTTGCAGACCTTCTTTTAGGTTCTGTTAATCTGCTTTCTTTTTTGTTTTTCTGTTCTCTTTTGTTCTCTTTCTTTTTTTCTTTAATAATATGTTTGGGCTCGACCCCAACAACCTTATCAAAAAAAAAAAAATTAATACTTATGAATTTACATGAAAAAAATTATTAAATGTCTCAAATTCAAGAAAAAGAGGTAAATTGAAGGATAGAAGATTGGATAGGGTCATAGGGTAATAATGTATGTTCAAACAAGTATTTCTTCGAAAACAATTATATAACTTTGCATGAAATTAGTTATTCATTTTTTTACTTAGAAAATTATAGGTAATTACATAATAAAAATCTAAAAATGGTTTCCGATAGAGTAACTTATTTCATTTACCTATTTTAACTTAAAATCAAAAGATATTAGGAATTACCCTATTTAAAATATGAAATTTTATGCTTGTTTTACATATAATATTCCATTGATTTTATTTCAATTGTTTGATTACACAATTTAGATTCACTTCATTTTGTTCCAATTGTTAGATTAAACATTTTGACCTAGTCATTAATAGTAATTTGAATAACTTGTAAAATCCATTTATAACATGATATATATCTTTTAGCATTTTAATTATTTTTTGTCAAAATTTAGTGAATATAATTTTTTTTTTTATTCAAATAAGTTGTAAAAATACATAATATTATATATTGTTTCTAATATTATAATTAAGTTATTTGCAAGTTTAAATAATTGTTCATACATAATGTATGAACATATAAATTGTTTCTAATATTATTGCCTTTTCCTCTTAGGTCAGTCCTTTTTATAAAAAAAATAAAAATCATACATAAATTTTACAATGTATTTCATATATTCTTTAGAGTCATTATTAAATTGGTGTCATCTTATTATTAAAGAATTGAACAAATACTTTTATCAAGAATATATTTTTTTTATTCTTAATCAGTGACTAACATGTCTTGCACGGATTTCATTATCTCAATGTGCACCGATGGGGAAATCACAAGAGTTAATTTTTTTGCAATCCACACTGAATTTAATAAATTTAGCATGAGTGTTTGTAAGCCATTAATTGAACATTATATTAATAATATATTTATTAAAAATAAGTAGATAATCCAACGATTGATGGCCAAGGAATTGATTTTACATGTTAGTACGTACCAAGAATAGGAATGGCAATGGGGTGGGTTCGGGGCAGGGTGGCCTTCCCCGCACCCCACCCCATTTATTTTTTGAAATCCCATCCCCTCATAAAACCCCACCATAGACGGAGCAGGTTTGGGGTGGGACGGGGTACAATGGGAGTGCTTTCCCCATCCCCACCCATTTACCCCATTTATAATTTTTTATTTATTAAAACAACAAATATATACCATTGAATATGATATAATATAAAGTAGTAAATAATTCCAAGAAACTATTAAAAAACATCTCATAAACATAATTATCACAAATAAATTTAATAGTATTTTATTTTGTCACTTTATGTTAAATAACAGAAGAGATGTGAAGTTAGAGTTAATGTATTTATATATTTTCTTCTTTTTAGATATATTTATTTTCTTTGAAACTATTTAGTTTAACTAAATTATTTTAAATGGAGCGGGTTAGGGTGGGGAGTATAAAACCCATCCCCGCCCTATACCCATTGCAGGTTAGACTATCTATCCCCATTCTCGTCCCATCCTCACCCCAAAAGTGCGGGTCCCCGCGGGTAATTTTGCCATCCCTAACCAAGAAAAAAAAAAAAAAAAAAAAACTATTTGTATATATAATTTAGCCCAAACAATAAATATTTCCTGGGTCCGCCCCTAGGTATCAAGGAGTCCTAATCGGAAATTAACTCGAAGCTTCTAGAAGATAAACACCAAACATGAAACAAGTCCTAAACGGGCTATTCAACCGGAATCCTACAAGGATTCTAACTATGAATCCGTTACTTACACGGCACACCTAATATTGAAAACGACTCCAACACAAGAATTAATGGCCACCACATCGAAAAGCCTCAATGATCAATGACAATACAAACCATGTTAAATTAAAATTGACATCTCTATTCATTATTTACATCATCAAAATCAATGATCACCTTACACCTAATCCACGAGGTCGTGGGCAGGATCAGTCCTGACTTTTTAAAGGTCCGGACGAAAATCTAAAATGGGGTCTCTCGTTTATATTCATAGTTTGTCAATATATACAAATATATACCTGTTTTTATATATTTGGTCCAAAAATTATAAACAAATAATTTCGCATAACAATAAGCAAAAGTTGAATAGAAATACTGAATAAAATGTTATTGTCTGAAACTTTATTTTTAATTTCACTTGAGAGTTGAGAGTTGGGTTTATGTTTAAAATTGAGTTATTGTGTAAATGTGTATTTTGAGCCCTTTTTTTTTTTTTTTTTTTTTTTTTTTTTTACTTTTTAATTTCCGAATGAATTGGGCCATTATTTAAAAGACTTAATAGCACTGGACCCCCCTGAAGTGTACGCGAATTTGCAAATTGCCCCCTAAATGTTTTTTTTCGGCAGTAAACCCCTCGAATTCTCCTTTTCTTTGCACCTACTTGTTTTATTGCCCCCTAAGGAGGGGACATCTCCATAAGGGTGGTGCAAAGAAAATGAGAGTTTGAGGGGTTTACCGCCGAAATAAAACATTTAGGGGGCAATTTGTAAATTCGCGTACACTTCAGGGGGTTCCAGTGCTATTAAGTATATTTAAAAAGAGGTCTAGAGCTACAGACCTTTATTTGACTGAAATAAAAACTTGGATCAGGTTTTTTTTAAAAAAAAAAAATTTATTTTGGCCCATTTGTTTTAAGATTCTAAACATATAACTAAGGGCCCCCTCATATAATGGGCCCTGGGCAGGCTGCCCTCTCGTCTTAGCCCAAGACCAGGCCTGATTGTGTGTTCGAGTCTTACCCCTTTAAAAAAATATATAAAAATATATAATATTTAAAATAAATAAAAATCAATGATCACCACGTGTTTGTAGAAATTATACGTAGCTAGTTTCTCTCTTCAATAAATTTTGACCTCAGAAATTTTTTGGACAGCTATTGATCATCCATGTAACAGGGAACTTCATGTAATGACATTAGTAGATGCATTACAATTGCCACACTCTTGATGCCATCTATGCTTCTATGCACATGCTATCAATATAAAATTAGAAGTGAACACATAATTATTTTTAAGATTTAGGTTATACCAATTTAAAATTTTGACTTAAATGTATGTTTACTTTATGATTTATTTTTATTTTTTTCATAATTGGACCAAAAGTAAATGAATGAATGTATATTGAATTGTAAATTTGAATAAAAAAAATTAAATTAATATAGCCAGGAGAACTCTTTTTATTTTTAAACAATAAAAATATATATAGATTAAAAGAAAAGATATATTGGTCGTTCGAAAATTATCAAGTATGCATAGTCCTTAAACATAATAAAAACTATATAGTTTATATGTTTAAATATAAAATAATCATTGTAAAATATCATAAATAAAACTAATTACGATAAAGTGATATTGTTTACAGGAGTGTAAGCAATAAAAGTGAAGAGGTTGCTAAACTGACTTTCCCCAAAGAATGGTCAAATGACAAATTCTTCAGAAGTTGAGCTGATTGGTATTGTGGTGTATAATATTGGAACTGGATGCTTGCAATGTGGCTTCATATGTTACCGGAAATAATGCCACAATTGGCTAGGCAAGTAGTTATGTCACTAATTATGATGTTAAAGCTCTGTTTAATTTACAAGTGTCGGGTAGGGAATGTGTTACGTGCACAATTGGATCAAATTAGACTGGTTTATTTCGAGAAAAACCCAAATCTCTAAAAATGTCATAATAAACTAACACTTAATTTCAAGGAAGCACGGATACGGATATGGATACGGGATACGGATACGGCACGATACGGGGATACGGCAAATCTCAAAAAACTAGGATACGGATACGGCAGGATACGTTTATTAAAATAATATATATTTATATTTTATTTAAAATAAGAATATATAAAAGGATATTTGATAATTCATTCAAAAAAAACATATTCATATCCAATCATCTAAATAAATGTAACATATTACAATATCCAAATTAAGTCGTAACATATTACAAAATTTATTAACAAGGCTAAAGACTAAAAGAGCAAACATGGAATAATTGGAAATATTTGGAATACAAGAAAACTGAAAAAGTGAAAAATATACCTTAATTTGAATGAAACGAAAGTTTTTGTGCTCTGTTTTGTGCTCAGTTCACAAAACTCTTCTCTTCTTCCTCTTTTCTTCTCCTTCTTCTTTTCTTCTTTCTGAATTTTTTTTTTTTTTTTTTGAAAGGCAATCTTTAGGAGGAAGATGACTCGAGAAAAGACGCAGCCAACGGAAGAGACGGAAGCCAATCTTTCAAAACTTTAGCAAAACTACAGCCCACCGAAGCCACGATCAAGAGAAAAGAGATGCAAGAGACGCAGCCAACGGAAGCCAAACAGGAAAAGAGACGCAGAAAGAAATCCAAGCAAAAACAAAACACAATAACACAGCCAGCCACTGCCCAGAAACAGAGAAAGCAAGCTCACAAGAGAAGAAAAAAGAACAAGAACCACAGCCCCACCGAAGCCACGATCAAGAGAAACTCCAATTCAGCACATCAACCTCACCACTGGCACCTTTTTTAGCCAGAAAATCAGCCAAAAATTGGAAACACCTTTCTGATTTTTCTTTCAAGCGGCTGTTGAATGAAACGAGCCCTAATTGCAATTGACTAATTGACCTAACCTGATATTTTCTTTAAAATTTCTTTTTGACCCATACATTTTTAAAATTACAATTTGACCCCGTTTTGTATTAAAATATTTATGATTTTGCCCCAAACGTATCCTTGCGTATCCTAGCCGTATCCCCGTATCCTAGCCGTATCCCCCAAGTATCCGCCAGTCAAACTTATCAAAAAGTCAACGGATACGCCATTTGGCGTATCGGATACGTATCCTAGTGTATCCGGGGTGTATCCGAACTGGATACGAGTTCGATACGGGTTACCTCCACCAAACGGACTATCCGTGCTTCCTTGCTTAATTTTAAGAATAAACTCTAATCATATTATTTCATTATTGCAAGTCATAATTTATACAACAAACTGAAAAGATAATAACCTAACTAATAAACATAAATAACTAAAGACATTTGATTAGATTGGGTAACTACAATATAATCTTATTTAATCTAACAATTATCAAAACTAATCCTAAAAATCTAAAATCTAACTTTATCTTTTATCTATTTGACTTGCAAGTAACATTCCTTCCCCCTTAAAACATCCTTGTCCTCAAGATATTGATTGGATTTTTTTATCAACCAACTCCTTTAGCCAATTTCTCTGTCCTTGTTTACTGCATCTTCTTCCTCTGACTCATTTACTTCAAGGATCCTGCATCAGTGATTAGGCCCAAATTTCTTGTTGCAGTTTGAAGCACAAACTTTTCTCCTTCATCTTCTTCACTCGTATGGACTCAATCTTGCAATTGATAAAGAGTTGATGTACATCGTTGGTTTTTTCAGAACGAGACTCTTTGTGTCTATTTGAATTGAACCAGTTGAAGTTGAAGGAGTTGTTGATTTGGACGCTTGTACATCCATCGTTGTGGGTTTTGATGCTTGGACATCGGTTGTTGATGCTTTGCAAACTTGAATAAAATGTTTGATTGCAGAAGAATCACTTATAGATCTCTTTGTTTATTAACACGAGATTGAGAATGAAAGAGTTGTTTAAAGCAGACAACACTCTATCAACCCATATAAATACCAATTGAAATCATTGTATTACAGTAGGACCAATTATTCAAGAGAATGAGAGTATCGATTGTGTAATCTTCAAAGCATAGTGATATTTTTCCTTGCTGTCTCCATCAACTGTGATTTTTTTTCCCTATCTTAGTGTTTTTCATGTAAATCTTGTGTCTTTATTTTACTGTTTTATTTCATACTATTCTACAAATCATCGTTCTCGCTGAGTTAGCCACCCATAGCAGGCTATTCAGTGACTGCATCACATTCACGTGGAAGAGAGGGGTTTTGGCCATCTCACCTTGACAGGTCAAAGCCTTCGATCCGCCTACATAATTGTTGGCTGGTTGACTTTTCCGATCCAAAAATCACCTTCAACATCTATTAATTAATAAATTTTGAACGGCTCAACATTATTAATTTATAGAAGTTTTACTTATTGTTGGCTGGTTGACATTTCAACAATCTAAAAATCACCGTCAACACCTATTAATTAATAAATTTGAACGGTCCAACATTATTAATTTATAGATATTTTACTATATATATAATATGTATATATATATTTTGTAGGCTCTTACAAACATCTAAGGTTATGAGTTTCAAAATTTTCCATTTGCTGTGATATGGATTTATTTTATGTAAATTGATCTTAAACAATTCATTCAATCTCCAAAGTCCAAATATAATATATAGCTGCATAAACAGCCACCTCAGAGGCTCAGATGTAATCACTAAGGATACAACTAGAGTGTAGAAACTAAATTGAATATTTTTTGGTTTTTTTTTTTTCCTTTTTATTGTGTTTGCAACTTTGAATCTTTGTTGTTAATATGATGATTGCATACTAATTGCTTTATAAATTATGACATGTTATTGATATTTTCGTAAAGTTCTAAACCTTATATTTAGCTTAGTACGTAACTTGAAATTTAAAAGATAAATTAAGACAATACAATTTTTATGAATTATCCCCATTGGAAAATTCATAAAAAGCTATTACGAACTTTTATTTTTTGTATAAAGGTGAGTCTCTCTTCATTAGTCATGCGCCTCTCTTTGCGAGTTATGCCTTGGGCTTTAGGGGTGTATTTAGTATTGGTCCAGGGTGCACTTAGGCGCTAAGCCTACCAAGCTGATGGTCTGCACAAAGAAGGCAGCTATGGTGCGTTTAGAAGTGGCCCATGCTGCTCCAAACGCACCGTTTAAGTAATTGACGTGGCACAGTTTTGCACGGCGAATTACAGGATCTTACCCTCTATTCTTCCTTAATTGTAGAAAATTCAATATTTCCCCAAACATTTCACTTTTACCTCTAAATTCTCCAAAATTACACCAACCTTTACGAAGCTCCATTTTTACCTGAAACACTTATTTAACACATTAAAAACCCAGTTTTACCTAAGAAAATGAGCACAAAAATAATAGGAAATGAGGACTGAAAGTTCTCAAATAACTAGGTGTGTACTAATATATTAATCTAGAGGGGGGTGGTGAATAGATTTTAGCTATTATTACCCAATTTTCGCATGCAAGTCAATTTTACGAAAATGCCCCTACTAGTCAAAAATACAAGCAAGTGTAATATAGTGCGGAATTTAAATAACACTTGATGTATACGTGGAAACCCAACCATTGGGAAAAACCACGGGCTGTATAGTACGCCACACTCGAACCTCGAAATCCACTAATTGAAATGGAGTTTACAACCTATGTAGACCTTGTCTAACACTCCGATCAATAACCCCCCACTTCTACCACGCGGGCCTTTAAAAGTGGCTCTAGTCCAATTGTTTGAGACCTAAGCAATCTTAGCCTCAAGACTTAATTCTCTATGAAGAGATTATCCAACCTATGTGAATATGTATGAATATTCAAATAACAAACAGGCTAGGGAACCTTAGATGCTTATCTAGGATGATGATATATTCAATTAAATCAACCCTAGATATCAAGAGCTAGATGACATGTCAAATAGCTTAGCCAATCAGATTAATCAAAAACCTAATTAGCTATCACAATACAACACTCAATCAATTCATCACAATTAATTCTCTATTCTTGTATTTATCATATGATCAAAAACATACAAGTAAATTAAAAGAGAATAGCTTGATAGTAAAAATACTAAAATAAGATGAACTTAATCAAAATCTTACCAAGCAAGTTGTGATGATGCAAACCCATACATGGATGCTTTCTATATAGACATAGAAGATGCAATATGAAATTTGATGCACAAAGGATTTGATTTGAGTGGTTAAAGGTGAGTTCTTTGTATTTTTCTTTGCTTGAAAAATGTTCTAAGTATGAAATCTGAAAATCAACTCACTTAATTGACCTAAAGTCAAAGTGGCATATATATAGGGTGTCAAACCAAAGTGTGGTCGTTTTGAAAAGTGACACCTATTTTGCCTTGGGCGCTATACGTAGAGCGCTTCTGTACAGCGCCTGTACAGCGCCCCCACTCTGTTCTCTCGGGAAAACAGAGGGGCGCTGTACGAACACCGCTTTGTACAGCGCTCGTACAGCGCCTTCCAAAATTGCATCAGACCTGATGCATTTAAAAATGCATTTTCAACCAGGTCAGGATGGGCGCTGTACGAACAGCGCTTCCAACAGCGCTTTGTACAGCGCCTGTCACTATGTATGAAATCTTAAGAACATGCATGGCATGGCATTGGTCATACAAGATGCAATCATGTAAAGCATGCAAGAAGAGATGTTAATGAGCATTAATGAGCACATAATAACAACACATACACAACATACAAGAGAATGATTATGCATGAGATGTGAATGTGTGTGTGCAACTAATCTCTTCAAAGCAAATTAAGCACATAGAAGTTTACCTTTGGTGCTTATCAACCTTGAGGACAGAGGGTCTTGAGCTTGAATATCAATCACTTAAGCTACCCTTACATACAATCCCCAACACGTGGTTTGTCCACGAAATAAGCCAATCAAGATATGGGAATCCTTACAAGGACCTAAAATATGTAAAGAAATGGTACGATGACACCTATAGTACTTCCTCCGATTTACTCAAATGACAATTCTTCTAAAACTTTTATGACCGCTCAGGTACATTTCATTTTGCTTTTAGTGTTTCTACAATTTCTAGAACATCTCCAAGGAGAACATCTTCATTGCACCGGTGTACTAGCTAAGTGGTGTACCCAGCTACTGATTTGTCGACACATAAATATGTGTAAGGTAAAATAAGAATAAAAAAAGAAATTGAATGAAAGAGAAATAAATAAAATAATGATGGAAAAGTATGAAAAGTAAATAAAAAAGCTGGCATGTGCTCATGTGCCAACATATCAATGGCCGAGTGCACTACTCAATTGGTGCACCCGGTGCATCGAAGATTTTTTTATCTCTAAGAGTCTCCCTTGAAGACCCCCTTAGTTTAATTAGGGAGGATTTGCATTTTTGCAGCTCTAAGTATGTGTTATGGTGGAGTTCACTCTCTTAATTAAAGGGTGTCTTCAGCCCCCGGCTCCACATATTTAAGTTTTTTTTATTTTTTTATTTTTTTATTTTTTGAAAAACAATATATATATTTAAGTTTTAAATCCAACAGCTCTTTATTGTCCAATGAGTATTTTTTTTTGAACTACCAACAACTCTTTTTCTCACTATGGAACATAATGATGATACATATTATACCAATTTACTCAATGGTCAATATTCAATTATTGATTGAGTATTCACCTCAATCCACCAAAAAAAAAAAAAGGTAAAGCGATCGCAACAAGGAAAATACAAGATGGATGAAGGACTCTTACTTTTATCAGCCTGGCTGAACACTCTCATGTATATGGTGTAAGGCAATTTGCAAAAAAATACATCACTTTAGAGTAGAATAAATGCTTACTATCACGAGAATAAGGGGATGATCATTTATGATCAAGGCCAAAATGGGCTAGAGCATCATTGGTCGCTATTCAAATTGCTGTTGTTGATAGTGAAATTTGGTAAAGAGTAACTGAAACAATTATGTGGTAATTACTGAGTTTTAATTCTCAAGTTTTAAAGATACAAATCTTAAAACCTGAATCCCTCTCCAAAAACCTCTCTCTCATGGGTGTTTAGGTCCCTTGTATATATACTGAATGGAGACGTGTTCCCCCTTTCAAACTTGAGCACTTTAGGCTGATATACTAGGTAGCTTGGGCGGGAGAGTTTTCCATCTGACGTTTGCCT
The DNA here is from genome assembly GCA_030490815.1 of Acer saccharum. NCBI lineage: Eukaryota > Viridiplantae > Streptophyta > Magnoliopsida > Sapindales > Sapindaceae > Acer > Acer saccharum. The sequence continues at coordinate 5,775,944 of CM059877.1, read as the reverse complement.
GTTATCTTACCCAATGTCCGCTTGACACCTACTATTTCTAAGACTTTGGCGTGTTGAAGGATGAAAACTCGGCGTTCGATGTAACCGGTGATTGGCTTCGTTCAATGCATGGTTTGCCCGAGTATAAACCATCCGAGTGTATCTCTTATCACTTGGCTGGACAAGGCTTTTCTTCGGGGTGCCGAAATTCTAGGGTACGTTGGGCTTTGGTCTTCTTATTGGGCCTGTGCAGTCCTTTGTTTGCTGATGGGCCTCCTTGTGGATATTCCGATTGCTTATGGCAGTCAGCCCATTTTTAGGGCATAACAGCTGTCAATAAATTTTGTGAGTGTTACAAGCAAATTGAAGGAAGACAGCAAAGTGGTCTCAATCAAAATGACAAGGTACTGATTTCATAAAAATTTGAAAACAAAAGACAATATTGTCATAATTTTTCATATTTTAATTAGATAAGTTTAAATAAATTTTGTAATTAGGTTTTGCAAGCAATGGAGACGTTCCATGATATTTAGGGAACTAGCTTTCAATTTTAATGTTGTTGGAATGAGTTAAGGCACACATCAAAATGGATCACTGAATCTTGTATGAAAAAAAATCCAAGAATTCAAAAATTGCAAGCCCTGCAACATCTTCCCTTGTGGCTCCAGATACAACAAATTTAGGTGAAGATGAAGTCGATAATGTTGAAGTGATGGCAAGACCTATAGGTAGAAAGGCTGCAAAAGAAAGGTTGAAAAAATGATAAAGGCAAGCAGATTGTTCATAACATTGCGCCTATGACATTATTCATTGAAAAAATGAAGCGACCGCTTCTCGAATTTTTGTTGGTTTATGGATGTGACCAGTATACATATCATGCCACGTAGTCCAACAATTCTTCCATTTCCAATACATACAATCAATGCTTCCTAACATTCCAGGAAATCCACATTAATTACCTATTGCAAGCAATCTTGCAATGTCCTCACTGTTTGGTGACCTTAAATACTCGTCACCGAAAATTGCAACAACAGCTTTGGTAAACCCGCTGAGACTCTCTATAGCGGTGCTTTCTTCAATCCACACGTAATCATCCACAGAATCTATGGATACTCTGTAAGCAAGCATCCTTATAGTAGCTGTCATCTTCTGTAGAGATGATAAACCAACAATTCCAGCAGCATTTTGTCTTTGGACAAAGTAAGAATCCTATGCTTCCACCGAGGATAAATATGCAAAAAAAAAAAAAAAAAAAAAAAAAAAAAAAGTGGACAAGGCATTCGAAACCTCCTTCGAAATAGATGTTCGGGATATACCGGTGATTCACTAAAATAGTTATGATAAAGTCTCTCATGACCTTGAACTCTATAGCGTTGAATAACAGTGTGACCTGGAATGGAACCACGACAATGTGAACTTTGTTCCTCATTAGCGTGTTGTTCTTCTTCCAAAGTTGTGATTGCTACATCCTCTTCTTCTTGGAGCAAGACACGTAACAAATTAGCAGCCATAAAAAAAAGGGGGGTTTTTACAGTTTGGTCCTTACTTAATTGGGAAACATCACTTTTTACTCTTTAATTCAAATTTCATCAATTTGGTCCTTATGTAATTGAAAATCAATCAAATTAGTCCTACCGTTAGTCAAAACGGTCACTTTGACTAATGGTAGGACTAATTTGATTGATTTTCAATTACATAAGGACCAAATTGATGAAATTTGAATTAAGGAGTAAAAAAGTGGTGTTTCCCAATTAAGTTGGAACCAAATTGTAAAAACCCCTTATTATTATGTGTTATATGAAAAAAAAATAAAAAATAAAAAATAATATCATTTAGAGATAATTCCATAAAATAAACACTTTGGTTTCTAATTTTACATATAGCCACTAGTTTTTAAAAAATCAATATAACCAATGTAAGGTTCATGATTTGTATTGGCTTGATTCCATTGCAAAACACCTCATATTTGTATTAGTTGTTGCTTAGGATATTCTTTGAAGAAAGGAAGCTTAAAAGGTGAAGAGCAACGTCTAGTGCAAAAGTCGTCAAAGGTATATCTTGACTCCTATCCTCTTGCAAGGCATTAGCGCACACACACACAATTCATACATGTGTGTCCATGCATCGTGGTTCAAACATTTGGTATAACACATTCACACATCTCATAGTATGCTCATGCATTGATCTTGTATAGACAAACATTGTAGAATTGCATGCTTTGTGACTATCTCTTTGATATGACATGCTTGTGTGAATTAGTGTTTGTATGTTTCTGTATTTTGCATTTGGACTTGAATATGCTCTATTATGATTCCTTATTGAGTTCCGGTCATTTCGATTACTCATTCATAAGGTTTCGAGTCCAAACGATGTAGCTACGTTACTTTTCATTCTCATTCATTGAGTTGACTTCATCGTCGTTTTCCGAGATGATTTCTCAACCATTTTTCAAAGTTGTGTAGTCGTCATCGTGTGTGAGGGAGTCACAGTTTGTAATCCGAAAACAGATTCAAAATCAGAGTTCGGATGCCCAAGATACGGCTGAAGAACGTGAGAGTGCGCGAGAGAGGTGAGAGTGGCCAAGAGGCCATGTGTGCCACGCCGTGAAGGAGGCCGTGGGCCCCACGGCCAGAGACCCTCTCTGGCCCCGTGAGGCCCACGCGCCCCCCACGGGGTGGGTGATGTGGCCCTCTCTTATTGGCCCTGAAAACTCTTCTCTCTCCTCCTTTTAATCACTTCTCTTTCCCTCCAAACATTTGAAGAACTTGAAGAACATTTCCACGAAATTCTGCAGTTTTCTTCAATTTTTTAGTTTTAGTATTTTGATCATATCTTTCTCATACGAACTTGAAATCAATCGATTCAAAAGCAAAAATTGTTGGTCTTGAGAAGAGCTACAAACCCTAAGTATTTTCAGAGGGAGCTGACTTCGTCATTGTTCCCAGCAACTTGATCTTCAGTACGAGGTCAAGGTTGTTTGTTCAACTTCTTCTTTTCAATTTCATCTTTGATCATCTCTTGATTCTTACTATTTGATTGATAAAATTTGTTGAGAAGTACGTTAGATCATATGCTAGGGGTGTTTGATCATTTGTCAATTGAGGTTTAGCTTTGTGATTTCTCTTGAACATATATGTGCTAAACTTGATTTTATTTGAAATTGATTCTAGAAAATTTACATATGATATGTCTCATATTATTTTCTAGGTTTTATTTCATGATCTAAGAACTAGGTTTTTAGTGTGATATATTGAATATTCATACCTTGTTCTTATTGATTTACGTGTCTTGATTTCTAGATAATTTTGTGATTGTGTGTTGGAAGCATATTCTAGATTGTCATTGAACATGTACATTTTGCTTGATTGATCATCTAGCTTAATTTGATTGTGTTTGCATCAATTGCATCATAGTCTTGCATTAGGTTGAAGTCTCTAGCAAAGTGAGTGAAGCTTTGTGGATAGAGCAAGGAAGTCTTGATTAGAGTCGGGAGGACTCGGATAATCAAGCAAGGAAGACTTGTCTAGGGTCGGGAGGATCCGGATAGTCAAGCAAGAAATCTTCCTAGAGACGTGAGTGTCTTGGATAGGAAGTTGCTTTCTAGAGGTGTAGGATACATCTCGGATAGGAAGTAGGCTTGGTGATTCACTAGCCCGAGGGTAGATTAGGAGTTGATAGCTTGAGCGGATATCATGAGTTGATAGCTTGAGTGTGTAAGTCATTTTTCACATAGTGGATTGCTTTGCTGGTGGTTGTGGTATCAACCCATGGATGTTTCCTCTTTGAGGTTTTACCACGTAAAATCACTTGTGTTCATTTTTGTTTTTACTTTTCTTTATCTTCCATATCTTTCATTGATTGCATATCTTATAAATTGATTAACTCTTGTATAAGTGAAATCAATTAATTTGTTAAATATAATCAAGTGTGCATTTTCTTTGTTATATTCCGCATTATTTTTAAATTGGAAGAATTTGGAGCCTATACCTATTCACCCCCCCCCCCCCCCCCCCCCCCCCCCCCCCCCCTCTAGGTATATTTTGCACTACTTAAGGGAAATTTCAACCAATATGATCATGGATCATGGATTGTGTGGTGGAAGTTAGTGGGTTTTTTGACAAGTATACCCCTAGAGAGTTGTCAGTGGTTATTGATGTAAAAGGTCGAAAATGACCCCGTCTCCTTCTTATATCTCAAACGAAGGCAATCCCGTCTCCTTCTTATATCTCAGACGAAGGCAATCCCCAAACCCAATCCCTAAAATACGGTGCGGCTTCCAACTGATTTTATTAGGGAATTATGCATCTTATTAAATTGAAATGCAAGTCGGTTAACCCAAACCCTTACACTTCGAAATAGCACCCAATTACTCGTGATATTCCGTATCTCCGATTCTCCGCCATAATCGTATTTCCAGTTGTCGATTCGTTGCCGTGATTGAAGCGGTCCTAATTTGTTTCAGCCATCCCCAATATCAGAGAAGGTATGTATCTCCTTAGAACTCGAATTGTAACTATAAAATATATCCCCTATATTGGGGGGTTTTCAAATATATCTCCTTTGATTGATGATTTCTTTCATAATTTTCATATAATAACATATGTGTTGAAAATGATTGAGAAGGGTCATCCTGTTCTTCGTCGCGGCGGCCTGTTTGTGTTGATGTCAGTCTAAAAAATACATATGATTGATTTCTTTTATATTCAGGATATAACATATGTTTATGTCAGTCTAAATACATATGATTGATTTCAATCATATTCATATAATATATGTTGAAAAGGATTGAGAAGGGTCCCCTTTATCTTCGTCGCGGCGGCCTGTGTGTGTTTGTTTATGTTGGCATTCCCTGTGTCGTTGTATCTTGATCGTACCATTACATTCCATGATCGTACCATTACACGACATTCCATGATTGTACCATTACACGACATTCCATGATCGTACCATTACATTCCATGATCGTACCATTACACGACATTCCATGATCGTACCATTACATTCCATGATCGTATCGTACCATTAGATTCTCCATGACATGGAATGACTTTCCTAGATTCTCCATGACATGAAATGAGATTCCATGATCCTCCCAGATTCCATGATCCTACCATTATAACACTAAATTACATTCCATGATCCTCCTATCACAACACATTCCATGATCCATCATGGAATGTAATTTCATAAAACATTGATGACATTGTCCGTCTGATGACATTGATGACATGTCCATATTCCCATGATAACATTATTTTAATCCGTCTGATGACATTGATGACATGTATTTTAATTTTAATTCCATGATGATAGAATTGATTACATTTGTTGCATACAGCTTCAGGAATATGGTTCTGTTGATAGTGAACTACAATGGAAAGTGGGAAGATGGACAGTTCAACCCTAAAGCTGTTTTCTTTTTGTCAGTGATAGTGAAAGAGACTTTGAAAACATTGGCAGAGAAGATATGTAGTCGATTTGGCTTAAATTCTGATGTAGTGGATTTCAAGATAAGTACTAGAATTGATGGCTCCGTTGTTGAAATGATTTATGACTTAGATTTACAGATCTTCATTTCGTATAACAAAGAGAATCCTAAATGTTATGTGTCGGTGTTTCACAAACAGTTATGAAGCCTGGTTGAACAGTTAACTATGACTCCTGATCTGAAACCAAATCTACCTCTATCACCATCGGTTGTACTGGTGATCAGGCATGTACGCCGCCACTCATTTTGAAGTGTAAATCTACACTCAACCCTGTTGTGAGTTCATCCGGATACAGATCCACAACTGGTAGAAATGAATTTGTTCCGAGTGGTTTCCCTGTAGATGAATCAAAAACTCCGCCATTAATCAGGAAGTCTATATTTCCCCAAAGCCCACTCGGTACAGCCAGTAAGAAATCTGCTAACCGCAGCAATCACGGCGATTATGCTAAAGACGAGAAAGTTCATTGTCTAACTGTTGTTACTGTTGAGGATGAAGAAAGCGGCATGGGTTGCTCAGCCAATATCAACTCGCCATTGTGTCCTTGCTCTAATGAAATCAGTCCACAAGATTTACCGCTACGCCCTACACATGATGACAATCCATTGCACCTTGTTGATCTGATAAGCCTTTCTACATCAGGTATAAACAAGAATTTATTAGGTCCCGAGCACGAGCTAAAATTGTGTCCACAGTCTGGAAGACAGAGAAAGTCCATTAAGTACAACCAGGAGACTTTTTCAAATTGCTCTGAAAAGGGACACAACAAATCAGGGTGCCGGAAACCAGCGTTTGATGCATCTGGGCCAACCAAGCCTCCACGCACTTGTAGTATATGTCACAGACCTAGACATAATAGACAAACTTGTCCCTCTGGCTAATAACCCTAATCCATCAGGTGATATCATGACCCAGTTTTGAATGATGCACCAACAAGTTCCTCCAATTTGAGAACCTTTTATCGGCACTTTTAGGTTGATTCATCGACAATGTGTCATTCTACTTTGGTTTTAAGGAAAATACGTGTAATATGTGATCTATTTAATTTTTCTTTCGTTCAATTGTTTGAGTAGTCCCTGCTTGTAATATCAGCTTACGATAACGGTTCTAAATTGTTTGACGTTAGGTGTAATTGCCTCTTTATTTACAAACCTCAATCGGGTAGGTTCTCCTCCAGTTTGGTTTCTTCCCAAAGAATTTGTAGGCTACTTATCCCCCTTATAAACATCTCCGAAAAAGTTACTGATCTACTTATAAAGATTTTGCAATCCTAGATGGCTAATATGTGCTTATATTTACAAGGGATGTTCACGGATCTCTTCTTGCATAGCAACCACAGGTAGGCACAGCTATTTTCATTTATTATTAGGTCTCAAGTCTCAACAATCTAGTGCAAATCTAAGGGGAACAAGAAAACAGAGGAGAGATTCCTGATCCGTTAACAAGTACGAAATGAGAACTTCATGTACACAATCTTGTACCCCACATCGGACTACGTTGTTTATGCTGTGAATTTGATAAAAACAACCTTTTATGAGTTACCAATGCTTAGGTTTTTTTTTTTTTTTTTTTGGTCCATCCCCTTTAGCTTGTGGTCATGTAATCTGTTAGTGCAAAATCCTCCAAGTTTAATCTGCATGCTTCATGTTTGTCTTTTCTTAGCGTGTGTATTAGATCGTGTAATCTATTGTTGTTGATTTTTATCGTGTAAGGAATTTATTCTACTACTGTGTTACGTATAAGTTTTTTGTCTTTTCCTCGCATAAAGAATGTTGTTGCATGTTTGTCTTTTCTTAGCGTGTGTATTAGATCGTGTAATCTATTGTTGTTGATTTTTATCGTGTAAGGAATTTATTCTGCTACTGTGTTTCGTATAAGGTTTTTGTCTTTTCATCGCGTAAAGAATGTTGTTGCATGTTTGTCTTTTCTTAGCATGTGTATTAGATCGTGTAATCTATTGTTGTAGATTTTTATTGTGTAAGGAATTTATTATGCTACCGTGTTTCGTATAAGTTGTTTGTCTTTTCCTCGCTTAAAGAATTTTGTAGTATTAAGGATTATTTTTACTTTCCACAGACAACATTTGAATCCATTGCGAACCATGCAACTTTGGGTGTAGAAAGACTTGTCCATGTATACCCCATCGATGATTTTCTTGTTCGAACAATGCATAAACATTGTCTCCAAATACAGACGATGATATCTTCGATTAGAGGTTCTTATTCTTATTATATATTGATTACTCTATTGATTACTCTATTGATTACTCTATTGGGCTTCATTTGGTAAAACACGTTTTCTTTTAGTAAGATGGGCTTTTATCCACCTTCAAGACAACAATCTTATCTAATCCATCCGATTTCCGATATTGTGTTTTTACTTTTATACAGCAAGAGTTATTTTCGTTATCTTATGCACAGTAGATCTTTTATAGTATATATTTTGACCAATACAGTCGTCGCTCGTTTTGCACACTGTATTTTCATTTATTTAAATTTTTTGGTTCAGCTACTATATACTGAGTAATGCTATTGGACCCAAACAATCAACCTAAATTCTAACCCAAATGCCATGTGGCAACATCACACGTAATATGGGCCCACGTCACTCTTTCCAAGATCCCATATGATGTTGCCACATGGGTTTGGGTTAAAAATTTGGGTTGGTTTTTTTGGGTCCAACAGCTTTACTCTTATTGATACTAGTATAGTTGCTGGATTAGTTATTGGGCATTAGATTGAAATTGAAGGGTCAATAAAAACAAAACATTAAAATGCTCAGGATTTTACTTCTCTTATTCTACTCATCCTTGTCAACAAGGCAAAAGTAAAATTTATCCCAAACAAGCACAAGAAAAGTAAAGGAAAAAAAAGGGTGGGGACCGACTCTATGTCTCTATCTCTTCGCCACTAATTATATAGTCAGTTTCAATTATAACCCTTATTCAATGGTCAAGCCAACCCCACACAACCTTTATGCTTTTCTATGTCGCAAATGCATCGTCGTAAACCTTGGATTCTTGTTTTTGATTTCCCATGATGTACGACTGAACTTACCATTTGCACAAGATAGGTGTATCACACTATCACCATTCACAGGACCAAATTATTTTATGAATTGTGAGATATCCAGTTTGGATGTACTTCAGAGTTCATATTTGTTATAGAGAACATAAATAAATGGGTAATACACTGAAACCTTTGAATCCGTTGAAACCTTTGAATCCGTATCATCCGTTGTTAAAGAACAATGAAGGTGAACCTCACGTAAGAATAAAAACATGATTGACGAATGATGATGTATTTTGTTGTATTGGAAACACAAAGAAAACAAAAGCAGTACCGAGGGAGATGAAATTGCAAGGACTTAGAAATGTCTGCACATATCTGGGATTAACCTACACAAAATTCACAACTATTAATCTAAAAATGGAAACCACAGCAGTAGAGGTAGCGAATCTACAGGTACCAAGGTTTTAATCGCAAACCAAGCAAATAACCAGCAAAAAACAACAAAAAGAAAGGCAAATTTCGTAGATTACACAATAACAACAATAATCTAAAAGCTTTAACTGGATTTACAAAAAATTCCTTGAAGTTGATGTCAGATCTTTCAATGAAAAAGGTCGGTGTCACCGGTTGAAACGGTCGCGGAGAGAAACAGCCTTCCGTGGTTTATCTATTCTCTTCAAGGCCTCCACATCTGTCTCCAGTTGATCGACGCGGGCTTCTAAAGAAATCCTTCCTGCTATTTTCCTAGAAGCATTTTTTTTCTTTACTTCATTTAATGCTATGAACTCGTCCAGCAGCAGTTTGATAGCCTCGGAGCTTCTACTTACCTGGGAAACCACTCGATCCCACCTGCCTAATTCGTTCTCATTGTCCGACGACTCGGACTCCATATCTCTGGTATAATGCGAAGTAGTGAAAGGTAGATGATTGTGACCCACACACATGTTTTAAAGGAAAACCAGTACTAAGGTCATTGCGACTGAATCTAAATTGAGTTAGATGACAGAGAATTGTAATAGAAAATTTGAGTCAAATAAGCTCTAAAAGAAGGGTTCAGGTAATGCTACTTACCCCCGTTTTAAAGGTTAAATGTACACATTACCCCCTCTCAGAAGCGACAGAATCTTGCATGCACCCAGTGCATTGCACCCAACCAATGGGTGCATGCCATATGGCAAGGACAACAATCAAATGTGTTCTCCCTGCCACGTGGTATGCACCCATTGGCTAGGGTGCATTGCACCGGGTGCATACAAGATTTTCTCGAAGAAGCATGACATGTATCCATTGGGAGTAAAAATGTCTACCCAAATACAGTGTTTGGACAAATTTACCCCCTAATGGACACATGTGACACCATTTTTAGACAGCTGATTTCAGTCTGATTACTTAAACGAGCATGAACCCAACTCGATATATTGCATCCTAAATTCCTAATGAATGGGAGCATACCATGTAGCATGGATAACTCATTTGATTGCTTTTCCTTCCCATTTGGCATACACTCATTTGGCCGATGGATTGGTTTTGTTAAATAACGTACTATACATACATATACAAATATATAGAAATGATCAAGCCAATGCGCACCGATGTAAATTTACGGTCCAGGATATTGGATGTCAACCACTATTAGCTAACATCCTTTGACTCAAGTGCGTATGCACTTTTCAAAACTAGTTGCTCACATTCAATGTCCTCATGAAATTATATCAGTGTGCATTGACCAGATAAGGACTGATATATAGAAATGTTCAAGTCATTGCGCACTGATGTAAATATACGATCAAGGATATTGAATGTGAGCCACTAGTTTTACATGGTTAGACTCAAGTGTGTATGCACTTGTCAAAACAAGTGGGTCACGTTCATTATCCTTATGAAGTTATATCATTGCGCACTAACCAGATCCTGACTTTATAATTTCCAGACGTCCAACCATAGCCACACATTCACAGCGAGCCCACAACCTCACATTAACAAATACCCACAACCAATAAAAATGTGTGGTTGTGGGCGGATGTCCTTAACTTATAAAGTCAAAACGGCTCTAATTATAGAAGTATTATATATACTGTCTCGTTCCCATGCGAACGTCATGATATAACCTCATGAGGATATTGAATATGAGCCACTAGTTTTGACAAGTGCATACACACTTGAGTCAAATCATGTAAAACTAATGGCTCACATTCAATATCCTCATGAAGTTATATTAGGACGTCCTCATTTGAAAAATGTCCTTATCGGAATATGCTAGGTAACCCAGACCCAGTCTCCATTTGTTTGAGTTTTCAAGCAACTAGGTTTTGTGATGCTGTAGTTGTTTATGATGAGAAGAACAAATACAGTATTAATACGATTAGGGTTTCAATAGAAGACACAATTTGAAATAAGTTATTTATTTATTTGTGAGCAACTAGGTTATTTTTTTTTATTATTTTTTTTACAATAAATTGAACTTGAAGTAAAAAATTTCTAATACACGGTATTTTAAGTAAAGTAATTCCAACAGGCAACCGTTGGCAAATCGTGTAGGTTTTTTAAAAATAAAAAATATTTTCGTGTCAGTGTAGGTACTATTTTTAGATTCGTCAAAGTTGTACACGTGTATAACCTATATCAAAAATTTAGGTTTGGAGATCGGTTCTCCTCTCATTTTGAATATTTTGTCCTCGTTCAATTACAAAATATCATATCGACTCTGGTTGGGACACCATTTCCGGATGGTCAAATACAACTTCAACTACTCCCCGATACTTAATTGTCAAGTCAATCAGTATTATTAGGTTGGGCCACACCCCCCTGACCAATTTTCTTTATCATTACCCATACCCTATTCATACAGAACTAAATCTGTGACCTGCAAATAGGGTGGGTAGAGTACAGTCACAGGCAATTATGGTAACCTTACAAAGTGGCTTTTTTGGGTGGGCAGGGGTTTGGGTCAATGACCAAAATATAATTGATACGACACTTATAATGGGAGCAAGTGAAACGTCAAAATCCGATGGGTTATCCCACAGATTTACTAAATCGTCCATTGTAATCTACAGCCGTATTAACGTAATGTATATCAAGGTTTAATTGTACACATCTTGTTCGATGGCAAACGAAATTAACCATAATGTAAAGGGTTGTACAACAGACATTGTAAACCCTCATCTCCAACCCTAAAACCTAATTTGGTGCAACCGTTGGAACTATAATGGTGCAACTTGCACAGTATTTGAGATGTTGCCACATGACATTTGGGTTAGAATTTGGGTTGGTTTTTTTGGGTCCAATAGCATAACTCTTTTTCTAAACATCTCAAACCCGTTCGATAATCCAATATTTTATTAAATATGGGTCAAACTGTATATAAGTCAAACTTTAGGGATGAAATAATAAACAAAAGTTAATTCCATTCTTCCGGCAAGCGAAGACTATTGCGCCAGGGTTCCCTTTAGACTGTGGATGAAGCTGGAATTAAGCACATACTATTTATGCTTGGATGGAAACCAATTCTTGTTCTATGTTATGTTTGAAGAATGTTGTATTTTGCCTATGGGTTTGAGAAATCCACCCTGAACAATCCTTCGGACATATTCCCACTTCTACATATGGGGTGAGAATTTTTGGATTTCATCGAGATTTAAACGGCTATAGATAATAATTAACATTATTCTGAAGCAAAATAAAGTTAAGCTAGCTTGTTTTATGCGTATGAATTGGAGCATTTTTATCAACATCGACAGTTCTCGACACCTCCCTCAATTTACAAGTGAAGTTGGGGAATAGTGTTCTTGTACATGTTAAAAGTAACAGGACAATTGGTGTTCAAACTAAGAACGGTGTTGAGTACATCTCAAAATTCACTGTGTCTTAGGGTTGTTCGAATAGTTTGATAACTGTAGTGAAATGTGAAAACGTACAAGTTTTTTTCTGAATTTGAACTCCAAGGTTAGTTTCCGATTATAGCTTAGAAAACCCTTCAGAAGAGACATAAGTTGTTAAGATTTTACAACACAAAATTGTCAAATGATTACACAGACAAACGAGGTATGTCTGGAACTTTTAAACATGGGTTATCTAAATCCAATTACAAAAACAACAGGCATTTTTGAAAACATAAAACAAATGGCAACAGCAAACCCAAGTACCTTACGTAAAACGATATTTGCAAGTCCTGAAATGGATTCTAGGAACAAAACAAACATCACTTGCAAAAACATGTTTGGTGGTGCTATGGCATTGACTCGGTGAGTGTGAACGTATTAATGCCTTGAGCCCGAAGGGCGATTCTTAAATAACGTACAGCCCTCTTGACGCCGAAGACGGTCGACGAGAGATGTCGACTTGGTATTCTTTAACCTGTAAACATCCCTCTCCAGTTCCGCGACGTGAGATTCAACAACTGTTGATCGAGAATGGGACTGTGCTTCGTTTCTTTCCACAACTTTCTTGTATTCAATTGTAATATCCAGGAGGTCTTTCAGAGAGTCAAAGTACCTGCTTACGCAGAAAATTAGTCGATCAAATATGGTGGATTCGTTCTCATCATCGGACTCCATCTCTACAGTCATAAGTAATTTTTATTTTTTTCCAAGCTCTACCGACCGAAGTTACCCTGCTAACGAAATCTGACTCTGAATATATGTTTTTATAGGGGGGCACACTACGGCACATGCGCACAACCCACTCATCGGCAGAAACATATAACACATTTTTGCCCTAAGTTTAAATTCTAGTATAATGGTCAAATAGAAATCATCAATGTATTATGTATATAACAATATCATCGATCAAGTAAACGGAATATATTTATTGGTTGTCCACATGATGTCCATAATTTTAGATGGTATTACATGTCCATAATTGAGTTATTATGTATTTATTGTTTTTCATGTTTTAGTAAAATTATCTCATATTATTATATATATTAATATATATTATTATGACAAATATATATTTTTGAATTATATATATAATATTACATATATTTTATATAAATATATTAATATATATTAGGGTTAATTGCACTAACTTACCCTAAGTATATGTATAATTGCACTAAAACCGGAAAAACTATCATAATAACACAAACATACCCTCCGACCGTTTACTAACGGTTGACTACCGTTAATTAGCAATAACAGAGGAGCAATTACACTTTTGCCCTTACCAACTACATTGATTAATTAAATATAATGAAAAATGAAAAAATATATATAATGATTAAAAAAACAAAATTTAAAAAAATCCATTACCACATTTGGATTGCAACAAACAAATCTTATAAATAATTAATATTTTCTTTTTGAAAATAAATATGATAAAAAAATTTCTAAAAAAAAAAAGAAAATTTGGGAAGAGATCTGAAAAATTCCAGATCTCCTCCAAACTCCCTCAGAGGGTAGAGATGGAGCAGTGGACTCTAAGATGGACCCGCCCGATTTTGACCCTTACACCACTGTAACCAATTCTTCGATGGCCACACCACCACAACAACAATTCGTCGATGGAGGAGATTGATCCATCAGATCATCTAATGGAGGTGTCTCATCCATCTCTTTGTCGTTGCAAAACGCATAAAAAAAAAAAAAAAAAAAAAGAGGTTATGGCCTCCACCGCCACAAAGACGAGAGGCCCACCGTGAAAAAAGAGGTGGAAGATCTGTCTGACTGTCTTCTCAATTATATATATATATATATATATATAATTTTCAATAAATGAAATATTCAAATATTATTTATTTTAGGGATAATTAAAAGATAAAATAACTAAGGGCATTTTAGACATTTATAATAATAAGTTGGTCAATAGTTAATTTAAACGGAATTCAACTAACGGTAGGGGAGGTTTATGCAATTTTAAACAAAAGTTCATTATTGGTGTAATTAGGTTTAAACTCAGGGGTGTTTGTGCAATTATCCCATTAATTAATGTAGTTGGTAAGGGCAACAGTGTAATTGCTCCTCTTTTATTGCTAATTAACAGCAGTCAACCGTTAGTCAATGGTAGGAGGGTATGTTTGTGTTATTATGATAGTTTTTCCGGTTTTAGTGCAATTATGCATATACTTAGGGTAAGTTAGTGCAATTAACCCTATATATTATTATGACATATATATTTTTTGAAATTATATATATATATATATAATTATATATATTATTATTTGAAAATATATAATATTGCACAAATTTGTGAATTTTTTTCAGATTTAAGGTTAAAAAGGTCTTTTTGAGACTTATCCCACGCATGGGGACTCAAATAAGCTATCAAATTTTGGTGTCCCAATTTGTGTGTATCCAACCAAATTGGGACATGTGTGCACATTTATGACACATTTCTGGAAGAAGTTGAAAAAAAATCATAAATGTGCACACATGTCCCAATTTGGTTGGTTGGACACAAAATGGGACACCAAAATTTGACAGCTGATTTGAGTCTCACGCATGGGACAAGTCTGGCCTTGCGTCTTGGGTGGGACACAATTTGGTGAGTTTTTTTCCCACCTTGTCCCATTCTGTCCCATGCTAAAGTCGCACCAAACGTGGGATAAGAATAATCTGGCCAACGTTTGGTGCGACCGTGTTCCGCGTACCAAACGCACCCTTTCAAAGACCTTTTTACCCTTAAATCTTATTTTAAATCAAAAACTTATGTAATATTATATAAATTTAATTATAATATATATATGTTATACAGTCTTCATTCTATCGGCATGCCTTTTCAATTGATTACATATGATTTTATGATATCATTGGTATATCAAATAGGCAAAACGTGTCATTGGCCATATCAACGCAGATAGATAGATGAGCTATTAACTTCAGAGATTGAATCCCGAGTCAGTGTATCGAATCCTACAAATGGGTTGATGTTATTATATAAAATACCTGGTTTATAATGGTGAATACATAGATATCATCAATAAATATGTGCTGTGAGATTTTGACAAACTCCGAAATTATAGTTTAGCGTTCAGTTTTGGAACCGTGAGGGTAATAAGGATTATAGCAACTCAAAAGTTTCACAGCCAAATGATGAGACTTGATACGCAATTTAAATAGCATGTTTTGGAAATATGCACCGACACCAAATGTGAATACATTCTGACGAGATCACTTATGTCGTGTGGTTAACCCCTCACACATGCACCGAAAAGGTTAGGGCTAAACTCCTCCTCTCCCCCAAAAGAACTTGATAGCTTTTTAATAGTGTAAAACAACAAGAAGGTATATTTCAACCACTATAAAAAGTTTGTTGAGTTATATATATTTCTCCAATTTTTTTGTAAGCTTTATATTTAACAAATTTGGTATACTTAGTTGTAATGCTTGAAAATTTATCAAATTTGATTTATTGGTTTATATTAGAATGAACTTATCATATAAATCGATATGATTTCATGAAGGTGTGGACGGAACTTGAAGTGAGGGATCCCTTAGTTGACGGTTAATCTAATACAATTGGAATTAGGGATGGCAATTAAACCCGAACCCGTGGGACCCGCCCGAACCCAACCCTCTTGAAGAGGGTTTGGGTTCGGATAAGTGTACCCGTGGGCGGGTTTGGGTTTGAAAATCGTACCCGTCACAAGTTAAGGTTCAGGTATGGATTTGGAAAAAATTCTATACCCGAACCCGCATACCCGCGAACAATAAAATTTATATAATATTTTATTATTTAAAATATTATAAATTTAAACCCCAATAAAAACTTTTTAATTATATAGAGAATAAAATGTAAACAGTTCAATATATTAAGTGTTTTTATTCTTTAAAATTATAATATTACATATATTTAAATAATATAGAAATAATTTCTTTAAAAAAAAAAATTGATGGGTTCGTGTGTTCACGGGTTTTACCTGTGGACCCGCTTGTTTTCACAGGTTCGTGGGCGGGTTTGGGTGTCCCCCAAACTGCATGTAAAACCCGAACCCGAACCCGTTTATTTTCGCGGGTTCGCGGGTTCGCGGGTGGGTTTGGTAGACATAAAATTTCACGGGTTTGGTCAACGTAGAACCTTCCATAGAAACAAAAATAAAATTCAATAATATTGTGATTTGTATGGAGAATTCTACGGGCATGTAAATATATGTACAGAATTCTTGAACATTGTATATACATATAATAAAATATATGAATTCTATAGTAATTATAACTTTTTAAACCATAATACAATACAACGTCTTAGCTACCCACGAATTATGGTTACTTAATTTTGTTTGATTTTATATTAAATAATTTATTATTATTTTTAACTTATATTATTTGTAATAGTTTTAGTTTGCCATACCAAACATATCACATCAATAAACCATAAAATCTCAAATTTCCAACTATGTATTAAAATAGTCCTTTTATTAATATGATTCATTTTATTTTATCCTTACTATTTTTCTTTATTTTATATGTTTAATTTATTTAGATTCATTAAATCAATAAATTACTTTAATTAGAATAATAACAAATTCAATATCATGTCTAGTAATATTTTCTTAATCAATTATTCTGTATTAAATTAAAATAAAATAAAGATATATGAAAGCTTGAATTGTTTCGACTAGATTCGATTAAACTCAGATTTTCTACGACTAATGAAAGAATTAAGGTTCTCTAGGCAATCACACACCTACAAGTAACAAAAACGATTTTCATATTTTGAAATTTTTTTTTTTTTTTTTAAACAAGGTACTTGCGTTTTCTGTTTTTTTATTCATTTATTTAAAATTATTTTTTTATTTATATACATACACATGGGGTTTTTGTCTTGCTTCAGAAAGAATGGAGATAGATAAATACATATATTTATTGGAGGAGAGAGAGGTTAATATTGTAATTAAAAATTTAGGAGAGTATTTCATATGTAATAATTTATCTAATTATTTAGGAGAGATAATTTCTGTTCTCAATAATTTAATTCAAATAAGATAAAAAATAAATTATTGTAACAAAATTAACCGTCTTTAGAATTTTTGTAAATTTTAATTATGGGAATGGAGATTTCATAGAAAAAAATTTGGAAGAAGAAAAAATTGGATTGTCAAAAAAGCTGTCCTGATTAAAATAGAACTAATTGTCAAAATTATCCTCGTCTAAATATTTTTTTTTTATTTTTTTTTATTTTTATAATACAACAACTGCCGAGACTGGTGAGAATGGGCTCTACAAACGCAGCTCGGACTATAGCTCCCACAACGGGGAGACGGAAGCTCCCGGAATTTGGAGAGAACTATAATTTTGAACTTCGTTTTTGCATGTGAAAAAACCCATCCAATACCTGTACATAAATAACATATATTAAGTTCATGTTTCCGGGTCAATTCTGCAGTGCCTACGTGGTGTATTTTGTTGATATTGGCTTGCAATCTGAAATTGTTGCCTACATAATAAACCCATCTTCTTATTATTATTATTCATTTTTAAATATTACATTAGGACTGTCGGGATTTGTCGAGATCAAACAATACATGTGCGGCCCAGATATCTACTCCCATAACAGTAGATAACTATTTCCCACAACTCGAGCAGAAAAACTCCCCACACCTACTTCTAAAATGTGCATGGTGGGATTTGAACACCAAACCACATATGTGGAAGGGAGGTGCACTACCAGCTTTGCTAAGAGGTGATGTGCACTCCTGATCCTTATTTGTGATGGTATCTTTTGAACCATTTAATCCTACATATTTCTACTGATGTTTATATTTGCTTGTAAAGATGTGTGGTATACTGGTATGTACGTCCTTTCGGACTGGATCGTGTAATCTTCTAGTTTAATTGTCATCGTGTCATCATCCAGAGTATTCCTATCATGTAATGATGTTGCCCCTAGCAGAAACCTGTCAACTAATCAGTTCAGTTGAAATTAGTCTGAAACAAATTATAGCACGGTGTGTATAAAACTATCTAGAGGGGGGGGTGAATAGATTTTAAACTTATTACCCAATTTTTCGTGTTAAGACAAAATTACGAAATTACCCTTAAATAGATAAAGCAATAAATCAAGTATAAAATGCGGAAATTAAATAACACTTGATTTTTACGTGGAAACCCTCACGGGAAAAACCATGGGCTAGTAAGTAAGCCACACTCGAACCTCGAATCCACTAAATGTGTAAAACGATTACAACCTAATCTCGGAAGTAATCACACACCTACCTAATCCCGGTATGAGTGAACCTAGTCCAATTTGCTTGCGATCTAAGCAACCTAATCTCGGTATGAGTGAACCTAGTCCAATTTGCTTGCGATCTAAGCAACCTAATCCCGGAAGCTACACACAAGACTTACTTTCTCAATGAAGAGAATAACACCCTAAGTGAATATATGAATATCCAAATGCAACATAGAGTAAGGGGAACCCTATATGCTTATCTAAGATGATTAATATGCAATTAGAACAATCCTAGATATCAAAAACTAAATGACATGTCAAATAGTTTAGCTAATCAAGATTAAGCACAAAACCTAATTAACTATCACAATACAACTTCTCAAACATACATCACACTAATCTCAAACTTGTATCCAAAATATATATAATAACATACAAGTAATTAATTGAGATTGCTTGTTAAGAAAAACACAAAATATGTAAGATATTAGTGAAAAGCTTACCAAGCAAAGTGTGATGAAGAATCCATGCAAGATGACATCTAGATGATCAAAGATGATGCTAGATGATGATTGATGATCATGAAAAAGTGTTTGAGTAATTAAAAATGAGTTCTTGGAATTTTTCTTCTCTTTGAAAAATATCCTAAGTATGAAATCTGAATATGAACTCTCTTAATTGACCTAAAGTCAAAGTGGCATATATATAGGGTGTCAAGATGAAGTGTGGTCATTTTGATAAGTGACACCACAAATTTGCCTTGGGCGCTGTATGTAGGGCGCTTCTGTACAGCGCCCCACCTCTGTTCTCTTGGGAAAACAGAGGGGCGTTGTACATAGAGCGCTTTGTACAGCGACTGATTAAAATCGATCAGGTTTGAACAGCGCTCAATGGGCGTTGTTCATACAGCGCTTCTGTAGAGCGCTTTTGGGAGCACCCAATGCAAACATGCAATCCTAAGTCTAAGCATGACAAGTCAATTGGATATGCAAGATGCAATCAAACTAACATGCAAGAAGAGATGTAAAAGAACATTAAAGCACACAAATAAGACACACAACATACAAGGATTAAACATATGCATGGGTTGTGAGTGTGTGCAACTATCTCTTCAAGACAAGTAAGCACATAGAAATATACCTTCGGTGCTTATCGAGAATGAGGTCTTCAAAGGGCTTGAGCAATAACAACAACACCTAAGCTACCCTTACAAAAAATCCCAAACAATTGGTTTGTCCACGAAATGAGCCAATCAACAAATGGGAACCTTACACAGTCGAAGACGGAAAATCAATTCGGTTCCCTATTCACACTGACCGAAGAATTCCCGGCTGGCCCACCTATGGGATTAGAGCTTTGTCCTGAAAATCCCTTTCTTTCCTGTTCGCTAGAGAGCCACTCTTTTCGCTGGGTGGCCTTATTAGAAAGTCTCTTCTATCTGTTTATTTGAAAAAAGTCATTCTGCTTCTTACTCTAGAACGATTCTAACCCCTTTGGATAGAGAAACTAATTTTCGAGTGATCAGGAATTGCTCACTGTGTGATGGATAAACTGAAAAGAACTGATCTTGACGTTTGTACTCGATGGATGTGCCGACCCAGTCCATCGCATTTTCATTATTACTGTCCATTGGGTGGTCACATCAAGGAACTGTTCTCACTGTTTTACAGTGGGTGCATTCAGTTTAATTAAACATTTTTGGATTATCTTCTACAGAAATTCTATTATCAGTTCAAACTGACAAAAGTTATATCAGTTTCTTGCATATGAGCCACTGGATTTAAATACTTTAAATTGGCTGTATGCATTTGTCAGTCAAGGTATTTAAATCCAGTGGCCCACATACAAGGAATTGATGTAACTTTTATCAGTTCGAACTGATAATAGAAAGACTGTTATCTTCTATATTAAATGACAGTTGAGTTATGGATAATATTTAGTAACTTATTTAAGTTTTTAATATAATAGGGGGAATTATAGCCTACAAGGTTATCGAAAATGGTCTTACTTTAAATTCTTCGTGTTTATCGAGTATTTTTAATATTGAATATCGAGCATCTCGAGTGCAATTTTGCTCACCCACTTTAACTAGAGGTAACCATTACCTCCCTCCCCAAATGTTGCCACGTGTCCCAAACTTTAGTTAACTTTGCATTTGGAGAAAATGGAGTGCTACATAGGATAGATATTAAAAAAGTTAGAAAAACTCTCTCCAAAGCTGTTATCTAAGTTGAATATGGAGATGATGTGGCAAAAAAAAAGTTAGAGCATCTCCAATGCAAATATGCATTTTTGAGTAACTAAATAGTGTCTTTGTTTTATTATGATTGGACATAAAATGGATGCATATTTGACTTTAGATAATTTCATTAGAGATGTGAATATGCATTTCTTTAAAAAAAAAATTCAAAAGTGGGCCCATAATAAATAGAAATGCTGATGTGGCACTATTTAGAAACTCAAAAATGCATTTTTGCATTGGAGATGCTCTTACTATTACACTTTCATGTGGAGTACAATGGGTATTTATTTGGTTTTTTAATTTTTTAATTTTTTTAATTTTTTTAATTTTTAAATATAGAACAACTGCTGGGACCGACGAGATTAGGCTCTACTAGAGCAGCCCGGACTGCAGCTCCCATAAGCGCTGGCCGGCGAGAGAGCACACACAATCGGTGGGACAACACCCACACTTGGAATTAATGGCCAAGGGGGACAAATAAATAAATAAATATATATATGTATATGCCAGGCGTTGAACCGTGGTGGTGGAGGTTCCCAAGTGAGGGTCCAACCACATTGGAAGGGGCGCGACTGATCTTCAAAAAAATAAAAATAAATTTAAGGGCCGCAACTATCTAGTAATCAACACCTTCGAACGGTAATGCCTTCATTGCTATTATAAATATCAAAACCAACAATGGAAAGCAAGTGTATCAAAACTAAGGACCATACTATGGCGACCGTAGGTGAAGTGGACAGCAAGGGGGAGAATGATAAAATTTACCCAGTTCTCGCTGCCATGTCGACACACATCCGGAAAATGGAAAGATGATTTTCGGCCAGTGCAGAACCTCTATGTTGCGGGGCCCATATCTCTCAGCTCTGATTGAATTGTGTGTCCTACCACCTATGGATTGAAAGCCCCAGAAGTCTAGTTTCCGGCGCACTTTTTGGATCGCAATTCCGATATTCCTAGAAGAAGTTATGACTGATTTAGTAACAGAAGGTCATGGCTGAAATGTTTACCGCGGCCCAGACCGCCCCCCGTGCAACTTGCCTGGGCAGCGGTAATTCGTAAATTTGGTTCGTTTGGGACAGCAAGTAACCTATTTTTGAGAGAATTATATATAGAAATTGATATCTTATTTTGAGGGGAGAGCCACCACAAGGGGATTAGACCCAAAAACACCATTCTTTCACATTCATTCATTCCATTCATTTATTCATTCACATCATCCATCCTTGGAGGATTCTTGGAAGCAAGAAGAAGGAGATTTCCAGCCAAGAAGCTATCAAGATAAATATGGGTTTTCTCTACATCTCTTCTATGTTTTTATTCTCTCCATTGATGTGTAACTAAACTTTTATTAGGGGATTGATGTAACCAATTTTGGACAACTCTATGTAATCAATTAGTCTATCTTTTGTTAATCAATTGGGTTTTAGTCTTGTCTATTAAATTAATTGCTCTACATTACTTATTCATATTATTTTGTGGCATCAATTGATATGGGTTTCTGATTTAGTTTATCCATTGGACCAAATTGTAAAAACCTCTATAAAAAATTTAGAAATGGAAGTAACAAAAAATGAGTTTAACTTTACGAGCAATAGAGGTAACAAAAAAAAAAGAGAGAAAACCGAAAATAACCATCCAAAACATCATACTTTTGTTTATAACCACTTTTGAAATTATAATTGTTAATAACCACTTTTTTGAGAAATTACCTCAATACCCACATATATATATAAACCCTAAAAACCCAAAACAACATCAAATACTTGTTTATGGCTTGAAACCCCACCAAAACCAGAGGTCATTTTCAGTGAGAGGAGAGAGACCCCCCACCAGAAAACTCTACCATTCGTTTTCAGCAACAGAGAAGAGAAACCCCACCAGAATCTTGAAATGGGTTTGTATTTTTCTTGCTATTACACTTATATATTGTCTCTGCCTTGTTTTGTTCGAGGTTTCTAAAGGGGTTTGCTTGGTTATACCAAATAAATGGGTTGTTTTGATCTATGCTACTACCTGTGCAACTTTATTGAGTGGCTTGATTGTGGTGTTGTAGTATTAACAATGGGCTTTGCTGTTTTGAGGATTTTGTTTCTTTGACTTTTGAAATAAAGTTTATGTTGAATAAATTGTAATTATATGTAATTATATATGTATTAACAATGGTTATTGATGTTGAAATAAAGTTAATTGCTTGCTGGTGGAGTTTTTTTTTATCAATCATAAAAATATTGAATCTTGAAATGGGTTTGTATTTTTCTTGCTTGTGCCTTTTATGGCTTTCTTGAAACATGTTGGCTAAAGTTTGATATCATACTTTTAGTTTCTGCCACAAAACTGGAAATCTTGCTGTAAATCTATTGCATGAACTTAAAATCTTGCTTTAAATCTGTAGCATAAAACTTGAAATCTTGCTTTAAATCCGTAGCATAAAACTTGAAATCAAGGTTTATCTCTTGTGGTAAATAAACTTGTTAACCATAAACATTGAATAATTTTTTAAATATAATGTAGATGGCCAACGGCGGAGAGAATTTGGTTTACAAGCATCCGGAGGATAATTAGTTTGATGCTCGAGTGAACATTTATTGTAAACTGTCTAATTTGACAGTTATTAGATCTGTTTAATATGTTTTTATTTCAAAATTGGTAAACTAAATATGTTTTTATTTCAAAATTATATTTAGTTTAGTTTTCTTTAACTATTAATTATATTTTGGTTCAAGATTTCAAAATTACATCATACAAATGTTAAACTAGATATTCCATGCATTTTCTAGGAATCTTCAATGCGTAGATATGGCATGGAAGAGACAGGTGAGCAGCAGGTTGATGATGACTAGCAGGTTGAGGATGAGGATAACATGATAACACGTAGTAAGAGACTTAAGAAGCTAGCAACAGTGGTTCAACATGAGCAGCAGGTTGGGGATGAGAAGGTTGATGCGCATCAAGGCGCTGACAACCAGAATGATGAGGAGGAGGGCGTGATAAGACGTAGTTAGAGACTTAAGAAGCTAGCAGCAGTGGTTCAAACCCCTTACACTGTCCCTAGGCTGGTGAAGGACTTGGTTTATGTGAGAAAGAATTCCCGGAGATGTTAAACTTATTTCAGTACTTTATGCCCAGAGGATTCCCTATATTGCATATTTATGATGTAGTTTATTTTCGGAGAATTTCTTATGTTGTTGGTAATTATATATTTTGGATGTTAAATTGTATTTTGGAAATGGCAATTTGTAGATATATATGATATTATATATTTTTGGCAGGTTTTGTTTATGTTCAAATGGTTGTAGGTCAAATGGTTTTGTTTGTTAAGTGGGCAAGTTTTGTTGATTTCAACAAACTAGCATAAAACTTGAAATCATGTTTAAATCTTCAGTATAAAACTTGAAATCACGCTTTAAATATTTGCCACAAACTTGAAATCATGCTTTAAATATTTGCAACAAACTTGAAATCATGCTTTAAATCTCTATTAAATCAGATAGTTTGACCTGAAACAAAACTTGTTATTTGAAGACTTGACATTGTTTACTTGATTTTTGTTTGAAAACTTGTTATAGATGATTTTGTTTCTTAAGAAAGTGTTAAATTGATTTTTCTTTGAAATATTTTCCTAAATGAGTTTAAAAAACAAATCAGACATCAGAGAATAATTTGATTAACAGGTGGCAAGAATCAGACGATGGAAATAGAAAGAGAAGCCTCATGAGATGGTTGGTCACTTGCCAGCATAAAACTTGAAATCATGTTTTAAATCTGTGGCACAAACTTGAAATCATGCTTTAAATCTGTGACACAAACTTGAAATCATGCTTTCAATTTCTGGCACAACTAAAAATCTTCTCGGAAAGCCAACAATTCAGATGTCAAATAGATTAACAACTTCAAATCTTCCCGTAAAACCACAGTATTCAATACTGAAACATAAACTTACAATAATGAGCTCATACATGATAAGTTCATACTAAAACAAAAACGACCATGGTCAATAACACCTCAACAAATGTATACCAAGTCGGTGAATTGGTATACCAAGTTCTCTAACTCTAAATATTTTAAATGAATCGACACCATCTCAACGAATGTATCACCACCAACATATCGTAAATCATCCCACTACCCACCGTAGTTGATTACCAGCCTATAATCCATTTACCTGGAAAAAAAAAATGATTTCCAAAAGAAATTGTAAGATTTCCAGTTTTTCTAAACATTTCACGTTTTCTGTGGTATAAAACTTGAAATCATGCTTTAAAACAGATCTCAAGTTTTGTCAACATTCCAAGTTTTTATACTAGATTTCAAGTTTACGAACCCGTGAAACTTGAAATCTTCTGGAAAAAATGTAAGTTTTATTGAAATCGATTCTTCACCAAAACACGCATAAACTCATGCATTAAAGCTAAACCCATATTAAAGTAACTATTTTCAACTCAATTAATGAACAAATGAATCATACTTACCGATTTAGAGTAAACTAGATTATGAGATGAATGATTTTTTCTTCAGGAGACTTCGTGAAATCTTCAAAGCGATTATGACAACAAACCTTCGTGAAATCTTCGTAATATTTTCTTCAGGCCAACAATGGTGCGGCCATTGGTGTTCGATTTGCAGGACGGTGATGAAGAATGAATACAAAGTGAGGAATGAACAAGAACAGTGAAGAAGAGTGAAGAAGACGGTGAGTGAGAGAAGAAAGAGAAACAAAATAGAAATATATATTTAGGGGCATCTTGGTAATTTATGGACACCCAATGAATTTTTTTTCAAAACATGGTTATTAACAATTAAAGTTATGTATGTGGTTAAAAAAGAATTTCCCATAATTAGAGTGGTTACTTTTGACAATTTTCACAAAAAAAAAATGATGTCAGATCGATGAAAATGAGGTGTTTGATTTTTTATTATTTAAAAAGAATGAAGTTGTAGTTGATGAATATGACCGTTAGAATCTGTTTAAAACTCATAATTGGTAAATAATATAAATTTAAAATTATTTTGTGTTTATATAATAATAATACAAAAATAAAACATTTAGATAATAATAATAAAAAAATATTAAAGGAGTCATTTAAGAGTATTCTTGGAACACATACCCCTTGTAGGAACCCTAGTTTACCGATCGCGCAGTGGAAGGAACTTTTAAAAAATATATTTCATAAAGAAATATTGCGATTAGTAAACCCTAGGATCTATTTTTCGGAACAGTAAAAACAAGAAATCGAAATCGAAATATATAAAAGAGAAGAGAAGAAACAATTTTCTTCATACCTACGTAGGAGGCTCTTTCACTTTAATACGATCTACTCCTGATTTGAACCACTTGATCTTCCTCGCTATCTCCCAGGACTGGCAACGGCGTGTGGGCACGTCACAGTATTCAGGAACCTGTATGAAGGTAGAAGAGAAGAACCACAAAAAGACAACACTTGTTCCTTTTCACGGTGGAGTGCAGCCACCCTTAATCTTGTGAAGAACCGCCCTTAGTCTTGTGAAGAACCACCACACCAAAAAAATAATAAAACTCCCTTTTTTTATTTAAGTGGCCGCGCACACCCACTGTTTTTAATTTTCTCTCCTTTTTTGCATGATGTTGGTTTTTTTTTTTTGTTGTTGTTTCTGATACCTAAAAAATATATATCATATATATATTATTTTAAAAACAAAATCTTTATTTTATTTTATTAACAGATATCATCTAATTTGAATTTAAACTATTTAAATTCAAAATTAATATTTAATTAATTAAAAAAATAAGATAATCATATTATCCCATTTTTCAAATATAAATATCAACTAACACCCTCCATCAATAATTAATTACATAATTAAATAATCTTATTATTTAATTGTCATAATCATTAAAATCATTAATTAAATAATCTCATTATTCAATTAATTCCCGAATTGATATGTGTCACTTTTGTAACACAATTAATTGGACAATCCAATTAATTAACCGTGACCCTTGTTACCTAAATCGATCGGGCTAGTAAGGGGACCTAATGGACCCACAGCATTTTGAGCTTCAATAATCCCTAGAAATAATTAATTAAATTCTTTAATTAATATTTCATGACAATTAACTTCGGTGTTATTCCACTAAAAACCTGAAGCTCCACTCTCTCAACTGTAGACGTTTTTACACAAACCAATAACTTTCGGTGTCCATCGATATAGCTATTGCATATGATATAATCCTCCACAAGTAGTTCATAATTAGAGCTGGGTCATAATGTCCATTATACCCCTCTAATTATATCTTTCCTTTAAGTACCATTGATTCTCTAATGAACAATAAATCCTACATTCCTTACGGAATTAGGAGAGCGCTCATATTGTTTAAGCTCAGAATCAACCCTTAAGGGAACTACCATCTACTTCTTGCAAGAAGGAGTGGATTCCACTATTGTGTATAAACCTTCCCAGCCACAAGCCAAACCCTGATCCCAACATATGAAGCTTATTGATCAGGAATGCAACTCCGACATCACCCATGGTATATCAAAGACCACGATCTAACTTGAAGGAGTCGATAAGATACTCAGGATTAAAATCACCCACATATAGCCATCATTAGTTGATATATATATATGAATCTCATCGTTAAACGGATCTTAATGAGAGATTCATATAGATCATAGCCCAGTCCTATATGATCACATCATACAAGGTGCCTCCATTCTCATAACTCCATATGAATGATCCAGGATAGGATCACCGTACACTACGAAATAGACCGCGGCTGTAGATTAACCACAAATAAAGTAAAGTATCCAACTTTATTTGCTATCTACGGACTCTTTAGATTGCTCATTTCAAACTGCATCCATCTGTATATGACACTCATATACTCAGTTCAAAATTACATCTGGCAATCTTGGATGTTAAGTGCACATGTTATATATATAAAGTATGACACAAAATGAATGAATGTACTACTTCTTTTATTTATGTTCAAATCATATTTACAAATTACAAGCTTTAGGGCAAAAACCCCAACACCCTTTAATGGCCCCTTACAATAACATTCACCCTTAAATAAGGAGATCTCCAAAGAAGACTTTTGGAGATGTCCCTAATGCCTCACCTTGAAGAGTGCCTTGGGGTTAGGACCTAAGTTTTCAATTCCTGAAAAGCTTTTAACTGCATTTGTAGTCTTTAAGGTGAATTATGGCTTAAGAATATGAAGCAATTAAAATATATATGTATATGTATGTATGTTTATTAATTTTTCTTAAATTTTTGACATATTTACCTTGATTTGTGTTACTAACTTTGTTATGATGAGTTAGATTGATACGACGAAAGATATCCTTTTCATATGTGTGGTAAATGCCTTGTAACCTTGTCTTAACTGTTATTAACAGAAACATTTTTACCAAATTTTGCTTCTTAAATCTTCCCAGATGGCAAGGTTCTTCTATTGGCTTTGGCGCATCAATTCGTGCAAACATCTTTGTTTGAAACTGTAAGATCAAAATCCATCATGGCTAAAATTACAGTAGTTGTTCTTTAATTTCCATTATGATCATATTTCTTATTTATTTTTTATTTTTCATTTCTTGATTTGATGTTTTCTTTTTGACTTCAACCTATATTAATCTTGGACTAGGATCTTCTATTGAGCTCCTTCTCTCCTCTAAGGTGTGCTGAACTTCTGAGGATCTGATGCCATATGTATATTAATGCATCCAACAGTCTAGATTATTTTTGGTTTTTTTCTCTCTCTTCAATATCCACTAACACCGTTTTTCTCCCTCGATGCCTTCGGTTCAATCTTAATTTCTCTCCAAATTTCACCTCTCCTTTTTCTTCAACCTATTGAACTCACAAATTAGAAATTATAATATTAGTTCTTTATCAAAAGTCATCAAACCATGAAGCGGCAAAGAAAAGAAATAACTCCGGCTCCTGCTGAACCTTTTGCTATTCTATTGTTAAGTCTATCAAATCGTTTCTTCTTCTTTTTTCATATACATGGAAAATAAATCACACTTAAATGACATTAGTATTGGGTTTAAGATTTGAAGGATGAAGTTGTAATCAAGCCATGATATTTACACCGATTACATATGTTTGTGTGTGTGTTTTTTTTTAAGTAGATTACATGTGTGTTTTTTGAAGTAGAAAAGTAGATTTGACACCCATTACAGGTGGGTTTTACTCTGCGTAGAATTTATTTTTTCATCTTTGAGATTTTCTTGTTTCCCATCAATGGAATTTGTGGGTCAAATTTTTGAGTTGGATTGAAAGGAACTGGAGAGTGGAGGTGGATCTAGGGATTTCTGAGTTGTAATTTCCGTGGATCATGACAACGGTTTCCTTTAAGTTGCTTAAATAGTTACACAAAAAATATACATGAAATATGGTTTGACCTTGAGGGGCTGGAGGGTATGAGGCCTCTGGCTTGAAGTCGTTGAAGGAGAAGAGATTTAAATGAAGAAGATAGAATTTGGTGAAGAACGATTTTAAGTCTGGGCACAGAGTTTTGAAGTCTGTTAACACGACATCGTTTAAAGTGAAAAAATGAAAGACATAATTTAGACCGTTGGATGCATTAATATACATATGGCATCGGATTCTTAAGAGTTCAGCACAACTCAGCAGAGAAAGAGCTCAAGGATCCTAGTCCATATATACTTTATAAATATGGTTTTCGTTTTTCATTGCTATATTGATCGAACAACAGGCATGCTGTGTAACCTACACCGTTAAAATAGCACTTCAATAATCTTGTAAATTATGATGGAAATATTCTTGTAAATTAGGTTCTCACGGAACCAAAAAATGCTCTTGGTAATTAAACAGTGAAAAGCATTACAATGAATGGATGGTTAAGATATTATTGGTTTTCACAACCACTTTATTAACAACTAATCACATGCTTTAAAAAGGTTAGGAAAAAGATCAGATCAGTAGAGGATCCAAATCCTTAAACAGTACAAGAAGATGTTCAGCATCAGAGAAAATCTTCCTTGGTGGTGAGACAAACCAATTACAAGACGCCACATGGAAAAAACTATGAATAAAGAATTTTTGATTGCCAAAACCCTAATTATATAATTTCTTTTTACCTTTCTCACTTCACAGCCTCATCTCTTCTCAAGTTAATCCACTCCCAATTCCAGATTTCTAATCAAATTCATATCTAACTTCTATTTTCGTTTCTTTCGTTTCTTTTTTTTTTTCTTTTCATTTTTCTCTTTTCATTTAATTTCAAATCTTAACTTCATTTAGAAAACCAATTTAGTTTTTTTCTTTTTTGTAAATGAAATATGAAATGAGTTTGTGTTTTGAGAATGAATTGATAGGGGAATGAGTTGCGTTTGTAAACTGTTGATCAGTTGATTGAAATCTATTGTATTGTGGTGTGTTTGTAAATTGTTTGGAGCTCTTAGCAGATCTATTACTTGAATCTTTCTGGCTTTGCAGAATCTGTTGTTTGATGCTCTCTACAAATTTGGTGGCGAATCACTTGTTAATGACGAAAAAACCTGTTTACTAGCATTCTATAATCATGCAAATTATCAAAAGCATCTGGAAAAAGATAATCCACAAAAACTTCCACGTTCTCCGTCGAATATTCATCGACAATGGTGAATGGAAAATCCCCTAAGAGGCATGAAGTTTGAATGATATCCAAGAACCGAATGACGCGAGTCCCCTAATAACAAATTGAAACAAAAGTATATATTAAATACACAATTAAGATGAACGATTTGATTAATTATATCAAATTAAAAAACAGATAATACTTAGGTGCTGACTGACCCAAAATACTGACCCAATGATGTGGCCTAATTGAACTGTAACATATGTCCTTTTTTCTTTTACCAATTCCAAGACTTCTTGTACTCCAAAACTTTTAATGCATGAGAGTTGGGATTTTATGTTCTCATGCATTAAAAGTTTTGGAGTACAAGAAGTCTTGGAATGGGTGAAAGAAAAAAAGGACATGTGTTACAGTTTAATTAGGCCACATCACTTGATCATTATTTTGGATGCTGACCGGTCAGCACCCAAGTATTATCTTTAAAAAAACTACTCACAAGTCCAAGTAGATGCAAGTACTAAAATTTGAAAAATGAATAACTTAGGTAAAAATTAGGGTAGACATGATCAAACCCAACAAAATGGGCAGAGCCCAACAAAATGTCCAGTCGCAACTCGCATGAATGTCATGGGCTGGGCCCAGCCTGAGAAAAAAAATTAGATTTTGAAGAAAAAAAATGAAAAAATTAGGTCGATCAAATATAAAACAAAATTTATATGATCATCAAGAAAAAAAAAAATAGGTGTAGAAAATAGAAAATTTATTACAAAATTAGGCCTTTCCTAATATATATATATATACATATTTTTTATTATCAATTCGTCCTGACAATAAATATATCAAGACGAAGAATGTGGACCACTAGATTTACATACTTTGACTCAAAGTGTATGCAATTGTCAAAACTTCTCCATAATCTGTGGTCCACATTCTTCGTCCTGATATATTTATTGTCATGACGAACTGTCAATAAAAAGACTATATAGTTATACAGTCTTTTTATTATCAGTTCGAACTGATAAAAATTATATCAGTTCCTTGTATGTGGACCACTGGATTTAAATACTTTGACTGACAAGTGCATATAGCCAAGTCAAAGTATTTAAATCTAGTGGCCCACATTCTTTATCCTGATATAACTTTTGTCAGTTCGAACTGATAATAGAATTTATATATATATATATATATAGTAATTTTCTAATGAGGGCTTTTATAATGCACACTTTAAACACCTTTGACGAAATTGCATGTAATCAAATGTTTTTCGATGAGATTTTTTGTATGCAGCATCCTTAAGAAAATTAAAATACACATTTAATAAAAATTTGGAAAGAACTATTTTTTATTATATTTCCCTATTTTTTTTTTTAATGTTTTATCTTCAAAAAAAATCGGAAAAAAATTAGTTCTTGCACCCAAATTTCTTTTAATTTGTTTCCATAAATGTATTTCAATGTTTTCACCATCCATATAAAAAATCTCATCGAAAAACATTTGATTACATGCAATTTCATCAAAGATGCTTAAAGTGTGCATTGTAAAAGGCCCTCATTGGAAAATTAATATATATATATATATATATGAATAACATAGTTTATTATCGATTACAGAGGCATTTCATGAAAAAAATATAAAAAGAATAACAAAATTTACATTATATTATTGATTTTGAAGAAAAAGACAGAGGCCTTTCATCATATATAAAAAGAATTGCAAAATTTATTATTGATTTTGAAGAAAAAAACAGAGACCTTTTATGAAAAAACAGAGGTCTTTCATACATCAAAATAAAATTAAAAATTATAAAAACATACACACAAAATACAGAAATAAAATAATAAACAATAGATCAGAGCAACCTAAACCCAAACAAATCTGATAAAATAAGAATTGAATAGTTCATTTCATACCCTTTATTAAATTTATATGGCATCCATGATTCTAATCAAACTAATATTCTTTAAAGAGAATATGCCTCGTTTTTTTTTTTTTTTTTTTTTTTTTTTTTTTTTTTTTTGACGCGTTTAATAAAAATTGATGTTGAATAAAATTAATTTCTTTTGTCAAAAGGAATAAAAATTAAATTCTAATTCTAAGACTATTCAGGAAATATAAGGTTGTCTATATTTTAAATAGCATTTCTGGAATCATTTAAGAAAATAAAAATTATGTTTTTGATCAACTATTTTTTAGAATTTTTTTTTTTTTTTTTGATATTACTATTTTTTAGAATCTTAAACTCCTATATTTTTTTATAAAAAAAAGTAATGTGAGATTGTCCAAATTTATGCCCCGAAATATGAGTTGTAATTAACACATTATCCACCAAATCATCTTATGAGTAATAACACATTATGGCTTTTGTAGTGGCGAAAAACGCTTCTTTTTATTTTTATTTTTTTTATATTAGAAGCTGTTTTATTGTATTTTTTTTTTTTTTGGTTATTTAGCAAAATTGAGGAAATTCTTTTTTAATATTAAAAATGTTATTTTATGTCTTTTTGGGAGAAGCCCAAATTGGGCTTTGGGATTCTCTCAAGTCTCAAGAAGCTTTTTTTGAACTTTTTAAAATGAGGTAAATAGTCTCAACTATCCTCCATGAATTTTAAATATTTCACCATATACCTTTATACTGTATTATAATACTATGTTAGTGTCTATTTTTGTAATTTTTAACAACAAAAGCTCTTTTAGAGATATTTTGACAAACAGTCTATCAACTTAAAAGCGCTTTTCTAAATGAATACCAAATAATATAGGGTTTCTTGTTAAAAGCTCTACTCAATAGAAGCTCTATTTTTAAAAGATCTACTCTATAAGCTCTACTTGAAAACCTACCCCAAACCCACCCTTAGTAGTAAGCCCTCACACCTACATCCAAGATGTTTTTTTTTTTTTTTTTTTTTGAAATACAACTACTGCCGGGACCTAGTGAGATTAATTAGACTCTATAAGCACGGCCCGAAATACTACTTCCACTATCGGGGAGAGGTTACATATGAACTACAATTCTCACAACTGGAGAGAGGACTGCTCCCACAAAGTGAGAGAAAACTCCCCATACATGCTTGTAAAATGTTCATGGTGGGACTCGAACCCTTGACACTAGGTGTGGAAGGGAGGTGCACAACCATCTCTATTAAGAGGTGACGTGCACCTACATCCAAGATGTTGAGGGTTTGAGTCATACCCATCTCCCAATCCCGAAATATTATAATAGTTAATAATAAAAAATAAAAATAAAAAATAACAGTGCACATGCCACTTCACTTAAGATTAAATTGGACCTCCCAACATTATTCTTTTAAGAAAACACAATATGTTTTTTTGTTATAAAAGTCCCTCACACTTGCACTATAAGGTTGTGGGTTCGAGTCCTCCCCCTCCCCAAAAAATAGTTTGTAATACTTCAAAAAAAATTTTGTTTTTGTTATGAAATCATTAATGAAAGTGGGATATGCGCATTCAAAATCAAACTTTTGATTTCCCTACTTCCTTTGTAATACTAATACCCAAACGGTTTAAGATCCACAATTTATAATTTATGTCCAATATAATGTAATTTGAATCGTGAATTCAATTAACTTGATTATAATTTTTTTATTTTTCATTTTTTTGAAGTATATAATTTCAAATTAGATATTTTAGATTAACAATTCTCAATTACAAATATGAACTTATGTAAAAAAAAATAATTAAAATAAAATAAAATAAAATAAAAAAAATAAAAAAAATTACAAACATGAACCAAGGTTCAAAAAAGGCCCAAACAACGATTGTACTAAGTTTGACAACACAATTTATTTTTTCTTTCTTTTTCATAATTGGTGTTCAATTTGATTCCAAAAGGAAAAGCCATTATGAGTACATGCTTTAGTGATTTAACAAATTATTTAAAAGATAGACAATATAAGCTAGGTTCGCCTAGTGGTTTGCCATTCACACATACACCACGAGATTGTCGGTTCGAGTCTGTTTCCCTCCCCAAATCTTGAATTATTGTCATATATATATATATATATATATATATATATATATATATATTAAAACAATTTATTTAAAGCAGTTATGACTCTTAATTTTTGCTATATTTGGGGCAAAATCAAAGAAAATCAAATTAGTACTTATGAATTTACATGAAAAAAATTATTGAAATTCAAGAAAAAGAAACCATAATGCAACATGAATTTGTTAAAATTTTATCTCATAAAAAGAGATTCTACCTATTGGAAAAGAAAAATATTTTCTTTCATTCTTCCTCCTAACAAGAGGTACGAGTATGGTTTGAAATTTAATAATATTTTTTTTAGATATAACACCTAGCACAACTACTCCAACTTGAGATATTGACAGCCTGAATAAATGTCATTTATCACCAAACCACATCGGATGATCAACAAATTTTATAGTTAGTAATGATATTTTCACATTGCATGGGCCGTATAGACTCTTGTCATTTTATCACCGATAATTGTTTCTTTCATGCTGCCTTTAGGGATGGCAAAATTCCCCGTGGGGACGGGGCTCCACGGGGACCCGCACTTTTGGGGTAGGGATGGGATTCAATTTGGTGGGGATGGGGCGAGGACAGGGATAGATAGTCTAACCCGTAATGGGTATGGGGCGGGGATGGGTTTTATACTCCCCACTTTGCCTTGCCCTGCTTAAAATAATACTTAGTTAAACTACGTAATTTCAAATAAAATAAATATATCTATAAAAAAAAATATATATATATATATATACATTAGCCCTAACTTTACATCTCTTCACCGTTACTTAACATAAAGTGACAAAACAAAATACTATTAAAAAAAACCCCTAGCCGATAACTTCAACTCTAAGTCTCTAATCCTCAAACAACTTGAAGTTCACCGTTCAAGCTTCAACCTCAAACACACGAGGACATACAGTAAAATTTCTTTCTCAAATAACTTTAAAATTAAAAGTTTAATAACAACATTTTTTTTTTTTCAAATTTATTACTTAATATTCTCAACTCTTGAATTAATTTAAGGGACAAGTTCATTTCTAACCATTTGGAACATTGAGTAATCGTTTATAACCTATTTTCAAATTTTAATTGTTTATAACCTAATTTTCGTGCTATTACCGTAATGCCCTTATACAAAAGTTGAAAACATTATCTTGTCCAAAAACATCATCATCTCCAAATTAAATTCCATTAAATTCCCAAAACAAATTGAATAAAAAAAATAAAAATTAAAAAATTAAAAAAATTAAAAAACTACAAATCTCATCAATAATCCATATTTTTCAATCCAAAAAAAAAAATTTGGAAAAACTAGAATATCCGAAAAAAAAAAAAAATCAAATCTAGATTCAACACTCTGCCTAGAATTTCATCCAATAATCCATATTCAAGAGCTGGAATCTCATCCAACACCCCACCTAGGTTTCTCAAGCTTTCTTGCAATTTATGGGCATCCAATCAGATAAAAAAAAAAAGGAAGCTGTTCCTCCTCCCTATGATTTGAAATCAACAGATCTTGTAAAAAATTAAGAAAAACAATCAAAAAAAAAAAAAAAAACCCTAAGCACATGACCACTAATCAACAGAAAACCGTGCTTCCAAGCATATCGTAAATCAATCCTTCACGCACCTATATGACAATTTCTTATACTTTTTTTCAATGCATATGCAGGCAGCTGCATATGGTTTACCAATTGTCGCCACCAAAAACGGAGAACCTGTGGATATTATAAGGTTCCAACTTTCTTTCCCTGTAAAACATGTCTTAGTTTGAAAACAATGCATATACAGAATTCTGAAATTTCTCATCATACATTTGAATTTGTGCCCCAATTTTAGTTAATAGTGGCAGAGCAATCTGTTTTTTTAATTATTTTATTATTTTATTATTTTATTTTTTTGAGGCACTTAACAATGGCCTGGGATATTTTTGTAGAAGAAAGAAGAGCAGGAAAGAAGAAAGAAGAAAGAATAGAAGTTGTGGAAGAGAAGAAGAGTAAAAGGAAAAAAATTAAAAACTTAATTGACTGGGGTATTTTTGTAATTTTGGCTAGGAATTGAAAGAATTTATTGCAAAATGGTTCTAAACAATTAAAATATGAAACAAGGCTAAAAACAATTTTCCCATAATCTATTTGGCTAGATTTGACAATTTTCTCTAAATTTAATTTGTTTATCACTACTTCAATTAGGGACAAATATGTCTACAGATGCATTAGAAAGTAAAGACCCAATACTAGTGTTATCAAGAGAAAATTGTGTAAACATACAAGAACAACATGGGGTGGAAACAAACTAAAGAAGAGAAAACTAAAAAAATAAATGCAACTATTAGATGATTAACGTTACGATTTTCGAACATTTTGACTTCATACTTCATATTTATGTTGGAAAATGATTGAATTTACTTATGAGAATTATGTTTATGGAATGTCTTTTATTAGTTTCTTGGAATTATTTACTAATTTATATATTATATCATATTCAATGGTTATATATTTATTATTTAAATAATAATAAAAATTATAAATGGGGTAAATGGGTGGGGATAGGGAAAGCACTCCCCATTGTACCCTGCCCTGCCCCAACCAGCTCCATCTATGGTGGGGTTTTATGAGAGGATGGGTTTTCAAAAAATAAATGGAGTGGGGTGCAAAGAAGGCCACCCCACCCCGAACCCGCCCCATTGCCATCCCCAGCTGTCTTGTGCACTAGAAAAAACCAGTTTCTTTGAAAATGGGAGAAGATAAAATGACTAATTAGTAATTTTGCATAGGATTATTTTTGTAACATAGAATTTTAATAAAATATAAGTGAACAAACAAGTTTTCTGGATGGCAGCATCTGCACCCATATATATATACAAAAATTCTGAAGGCTCTTAGAAACATCTGAGGTTACACAAGTTTCGAAAATTTTCCCTCTGCTGCGATATGGATTGGTTTTATGTAAATTGATCATCATTCATTCAATCTCCAAATGTAATATATACAAAATAGCTGCATAAATAGCCACCACAGATGTAATCACTAAGGATTTGGAGTTCAAAGATGATAAAATGGCCATTACCTTTCCCAACGCCGTAATAATGTAATTTTGGTCCGGTACATCTTTTACGCACTCAGTGACATGGAGAGAATTGAAGATAGCTTGAACTTGCGTACTTTGTTAGAATTCCCCGGCTGAAATAGAACTTCAGTACTTGATCTTACGGTTACTTCATTCCACTCAGAAGTTGAAGCACCTTCGCTTCGATAGTCACGGAACGAATACAAAACCTGGAGTCTTGAAGGGGCTGCAATTGCCGTGAACAGTGAATTGCAATATTAGTCTTATTAGAAAAGGAAAAAGCAAAATAGAAACATTATCAAGTAAATAAGATTGGGGTGGCATCATATGTTGGGTTTTTTCCAAAAGAGTTTAGAAGTGGAGGAGGGTTGATGACTGCCACCTAGGCAAAATAGGTGGCAGCATGATGGCATAATGTGTGATGTTTTGAGAAATTAAGAAAAAGCAATTTGGAACGAAGTTTGGTCTTTTGATACCAATTGATGTAGAACCAACACAAGAAATAATAGATAGAGAATTAGAGGAAAGGGATGAGAATTTAATCACTTTATTTTATCAAATCATAGTCTATAAAACAAATACATAGAAAAACTTATGTATGGGCACCTAAACTTATAAAAATTGGAAACTACCACTTAAATAGGAAATAAATCAAATCCTAAGAAAATCATAAATAAAAGGAAATTGCTCATTAAAACCCTATTTTTAATAAGGCTATAAATCTCTAAAATATATTATTTCATATTCTCCATCACACTTATTATGAGATTTCTTCATTTTTTTTCCTCAATATAATAGTATATGGAATACCTTGACATCCTAAAAGTCTCTTCGCTATTAGAATCCCGATGTCAAACTCCTGTTTGTCTTAGCCAACCAAATGTCTTAAAAATTAAACTTAAAACCCTTGAATTTTAACCAAGTGTCAATTGTTCTCATCATTTATTGGGTAATTTTTTTTTTATTATTATTAAAGATGCAACGCTAAATGAAAAGATAATTTGAAGGTCAGTTTATTCGTCATACTTCTAATAGACATGATGCCTCCCTATATTTTTCCATTAAGAATAATGAAAACTTTGCAATAAATAATGAAGAAAAGAGATTATTAACTGTATGAAAGTCATATTTTCTCTAGTTTATACAAACTAGACAGCCATATGAAATCACCAAATCTAAAATAATTCAGAATTAACTTGAATCAATGGTCATTTCAATTGTTTTCTACAACTTTCCTACACTGTGACTTCTTTAACAATTTTATGATATAAGTTTGAGTTGGTAACTCAAGTAATGAAATTTGATGATTACTGTTACAAAGAAGTTTATTTTTTATTTTATTACATTCCTTAGCAATGTAACCGAATTCAATTAGATTTAAGAAAACTAGCAATAAAAAGGACATACCCGGTCAAAGAACAGGTAGAAGTTGTTCTAACCGTAAGTCCGCGGGAAAATTGATGCTTGAGTGTGTGTTTCAAGGGGCAATGTGTAATTTATGCAAATTGTTATAATAGCAACTTCCCATGCTAAATCATTATCCACTGTTGGAAAAATCTCTTCACCCATCCTATATTCCAAGTGGCTAAGAAATCATGAGATGTGTGACAAAAATCTCATGCACTACCACAATCAGTTAAACCTCTATGATAGCAATGACATGACACGGATACAATCAACCTTCATAACTAAATCTACGGACTGAAATAGTAGACTTATAAGTTATAACCAATGTTTATGCAAGCTAAGGCACATCCAAAAAATGGCAATTAATCAATATATATGCGCATGATGAAAGAAATTTATAATATTCAGAACCCAAACTTTCAATTAATGAAACAGAAAAATTAGAAAAACAGAACGCCGTAAATGCTTCAGAAATTACCTAATCCAAACATACTTGTCTTCTGGATGATCAGATGACTCACTTTCGATCTTTTGATATATCTCAAAATCTGGGTATCTTCTTGCTTCCCTTTAAATTCTATAAATTCACCTAGAACAAATTTACTACCTTTGAGCTCCAACCTGCAAACAAGTAGAGAACCTCATTTCATTTTCTTGAAGTGACAACAAACTACACATAAAATAAAGCCACTAAGAAGTCACTCAAAGAAAAACAATCGTCTAAGACCATATTATCTATGGCTAAAAACTTGGAGTAACAGCCAGCTCAAGTCCAAGACCTGGACCAAGCCCTAGCCCTAGCCCTAGCCTAAGGCTTGAAAGGGGTTCACACCCAAACAATCTGCACTTAGCTCGGATTCATTCAACATAAGGTAGTCATAAGGTGAAAGGAGCCCTCAAGGTGCTAGATTCATGGTTGTTCAAGGTATTGATGCCAAACTGTCGCCTAACACAAATCAAGAGAGCAGAGCATCAAGAAGCACACTCTAAATGACCCAGTTGACTAAACAGAATACTTATTTTGCAGAGATTTTATACAGAATCACAGATAAAATTTTAACAAAATCGAAATAGAAATGAAATTTGCTATAAAAAATAAATAAATAAATAAAAACAGAGTTAAAATTCAGAAAGTAAAACCAATGATATGCCTAGTGCAGCTTTACACGCAAGAGCTAAGTAACAACATGTGATTTAAGGATTACAACCATGTTTTACTCAAGTTACACTTTTATTTTGGCCTATTTTAAACATGAAGGAAGAAAGAAACATTTTCATATGCAAACATGCTGAGAGAGGTTAATGCTACTGTGAAACTTACTTTCCACCCTCATTTACTCAATACATCCATCTATTAAGTTTAAAAATAAAATAAAATTTTACTCTACACCCTCTAAAAAGTCAAAACCATAATTAAATATATATTATTTCTGTTGAATTTTAGTCTACACCCAAAAATTTGATTTGCACACCCAATAACAATTAGCAGCAGAACTGGTAATACTTGTTCCCTGTTTGCAGCACAACGAAGACAAATCAGTCAATTAGGGTTTTTTGTTTTCATAGTCCAATACTCTACAAACAACCAAGATAAATTTCAGTCAAAGAACCGATAGGTTTTCAAGAGAAGCGTATTGTATTTTTGATCGGAATTTTTTTCAGTTAATCAATCAGTATATGGTTTCAGCAAGCAGGAGGGGAAAAGGAAGAAAAAAAGGAACCAGACTCTGGCATTCTAATTTTATCACTATGAGCGATATATAACTGTGTTATGTTACTGAGACTGGGCAATCTTGTATTGATATTTGAAGAAACATTTGGTAAACAACAAACAAAAAAAAATCTATACTTTGTAACCACACACTATGAGAGAGAGTGAGAGAGAAAGAGAGAGAGAAGAAAATTAAGAGACATAGGCATGCACACGGAGATATTTGTGCTACAAAAAAGCTGATTAAAGAGGCAACTTTGATGCGTGTCCAAAAAATAGTATAGGAAATTCTGAAAAATTGATGACCTTTACTCTAATAAATAAAATTCTGATTAATTCCAGGTGCACAAAAAATAAATAGGGTTTGTGATAGAGTAGTTGTATGCATATGGATGTAGAATGCGATGTTGCCAATTTCATTATTATGTTTAGTTCTTATTAGTAGTTTACAGTATGGACATATTATTAATATAATTTTATTATAAAAAGGGCATGGAAAGTAGTTTTCTGGTGGCAAATGACTCACTCAAACATGGAACACATGAACCAGATATCAAGTACTCAGACAACACATCTTATGCAAAAGATACAATGACAGGTTTCAATATCTAGAAAACTAGGACATCTTAAACTCAATCCATATTAGTGATCAAAACAGTTTTATTTAATGCAAATAACATACAATAATATACAGATAAAACAACTACCAGAATTTGAAGGCACGGGTAGAAACAAACCTGTCCCAGATTGGAGCTGTGCTGAGAATGAAATTGAGTTGCTGATTTATGGATTCTGCATCTCTTTTTTGCCACCACGAAAGGCACCCTTGATCCAACCAGAAACCGTAATTTATGTTCAGATTTCAGTTTTACCCATGGTCATAGGTAATCACCTCAGGAGGAATGTAGCTTGAATAAATGGCACTACAAAAATAAAACCAAGTTTTATATGTCATATTAGCAAGCTATAGACAACTACATTGAGGCTGAAACATAACACAGCCAGTAGTTCACCCTCAAAATTAAAGGACAGTGTAGTACATATCTAGTCCATTAGAATCCAAATTTATGCAACTTTCACAGTGCAACTACTACATATCAGCAATAAGAAAAATGCTGATTTTACATATGTACAACTTGTTGCAGAACAATATCTTCGGGTTAATTCACTTAATTGTATTACTAAGAAAATTTCCTCCCTCTAAAAACGAGTCTTGCTTAGATTGCTCCCAAACATAGGCATAATATAGCATATTCTTCCCAAATCACAAAGCATTAATCCTGTGCTAGACACCTCCTTTGCATTCATTAGTTAAAGTAAAACAGATTAATATCAGAGCTCCCCAGTTCCAGGGGACATCATTATAAAGATGTAAAGGCATACGAAATTTAGGATTAGGAATCATCACTTTGTAAGAAATATATCCTTCTGGCAGAGCAACTCCCCTTTGTTCGAGATATGATTCGAGAATTGAAGCTCGTTTTTTAGCTTCTTCAACCTGAAACATAGAAAATTATAGAAACAATTAAGGATCAAATGGCATAACGAACCAGCAATCTGTACATATTCATTCCTCTTAGTAATAACTATTTTATTAATTTTCCCAACTACTTAGACCAGTGATATAACCTGATCAAGAGAAAGCCATTAAAAAAATGAAAAAAAAAAAATGAAAAAATAAAAAATAAATAAATTGTGAAATTATACAATGAAAGCAATCCATTTGAACAACTTACAGGATCAGGATGGACCTCCACTTTGTGTCTACCCTCAGATTCAGAAACCCAGCTGCCGTCACCGTTAACAGATACAAATCCTGAGAAATTCTTAACAGAAACCACCACTGCCTCCCTGTAATAATGCATTGAACAATGAACAATTCTACTATACTATTTAATCGGCACGAAACAAATAACTAAAATTAAAAAAAAAAAAATAGAAACAATTACCCTTTAGTGACAAGAACTATATCAATGTTCTCTCGCGAACCCGTATCAGGATCAGGAATCCGAAGCCCCACGTATGCCTTTCCTCCATAAAGCTTTTCAAGTCTACAGATTCGATAATTAAATACACTTAGTCGTTCAATTTGTAAAATTAAGCTTAAAATTGTGATAAATTAAAGAAGAAGAAGAAGAAAAAAAGAACCTGTTGGCAACAGAGAAATAGCATTAGAATCGGAGGTTTCGAGGTCCATAACATCGTCGTCGTAGAAAAATAGCCTAAAGCATTTGTATATGACGAGACCGCAGAGAATCTGCACCCACATGGTTGCTTTTGATTTGAACAAGAGTAGAGAGAGAGCTTTTGAATTTTTGGTTTGTTTGTGGAGACGAGTAGACGA
Organism: Acer saccharum; assembly: GCA_030490815.1. Taxonomy (NCBI): domain Eukaryota; kingdom Viridiplantae; phylum Streptophyta; class Magnoliopsida; order Sapindales; family Sapindaceae; genus Acer; species Acer saccharum. The sequence goes on along the minus strand of CM059877.1, from coordinate 5,733,023 downwards.
CCACGGGATTATTAAAAGCGACGCCGTGTGGACTAGCGTGTATGTCTGCAGTGCCTGGCTTAGCCACTAAGAAACTTTGGTGGATGAGTGGATCCCATGGACGGGTCACCATAGTAATTAGGGATGGCAAAAATTCCCAACCCGCCCTAAATAGACGGAGATCTTATTCGTTTTGGGCGGGTTTGGAACACATCCAACGAGATCTAACAGTTGATTAACTTTTTAGGTAGGGAGTTTAATAATAATATAATAAAATTAAAAAAAACTATGAGATAGAGAATCTTAGCTCTGATACCATATTATAAGTTTCTTTTTTTTTTTTTTTTTCATAATGTTGTTAGGAATCGGAATCAATTCTATCCCAACATATTATTAAAGAAAAAGAAAGAGAACAATAGAGAAAAGAAAACAAAAGAAGAAAACATATCAACAGAACCTAAAAGAAGGTCTACTATAAAAATCATTGAAAATAAAGGAAGTGCAAAAATTCGGAGCGGTCCACCACCATGTAGAAGAGACGATACTAGGGTTGCTGGATGCTAAACTATCTGTAACTTGGTTATCTTCCCGATAAATATGAGTGACAGTAAAGTCCATTTGAGAGAGTAAGCTCAAACACTTATCCCAAGTGGGGCGCCAACGCCAAGGAACCTTATGAGACCTAGAACGAAGGATAGCCACTACAAAAGCTGAATCGCTCTCTAACCATAACTAACGCCAACCAAAAGTCCAAGCATAATCAATAGCATGGACAACAGCGGCCAATTCAGCCTCAAAAGCAAAGTAGACACCAAGACCAGGACTACCAAAAGCAGCCCTGTGTTAACCTTAAGACAACATGGCGGGGGAGGGTGCCAATTAACCTTTAAAATGTGAGGAGCCTTGGAAGGACGACTAGAGATATGAAACCGTTGAAGAGTCTGAAGCTCATCCACTAATTCTTTATAGTGTCAGACTAAAGGGAGTCTGCCTCACGAACGGAACGCCAAATCAAGGAAAGAGCATCGGCAAAAACAGGCTTGCCACCCTTAAAGGTAGCTTGATTTTAGAGGAACCACACCACCCAGAAAACCGTGATGATAGAAGCCCGTCAAAGAGCTTTCAGTTAGTGCTAAAGACAACCCTAACAGAATCCAAAGGAGGCTGTAACGATGAACTATCCTTAACCAAATCAAAGGGGGGAGTATAATGCAATTTTAGCCCCGGCCAAACAAAAGAAACAACATACATACCACGTTCTTGGTCTATGATCCTGGGTGAAAAAACGAGCCTGAAGATATGTGAAAATGAGGGACTCCTCAGTCAACATCCTCCATGTGAACTTTTTAAGTAGGGCCTTGTTAAGAATACCAAGGTCTTTAACACCAAAACCACTACCATCCTTAGGCCTACAGCAAGACTTCTAAGCAACTTGGACAGATTTACGACCATCGATCGAACCAGTCCAAAAAAATTCCGAATAGCAGCATTTAAATCTTTCAAAAGAAATGAATGCCAACGAAACTTGAAAGAAATGCAAGAAGGAACCCATAATCACTGAGTTAATAAGATAGAACCTACCTGACATTGAAAGAGAGAAACCCTTCCACGATTCCAATTTACTTTTAATTTTATCAGCTCATGTGATCAACCATCGACATTTAGGCGCACCAATAAAGAGAGGGACCCATAGACATGTCATTGAATCACCGCCCTTACGCATCCTAGACATTGAGAGAAAATTAGTAATTTGAGGCCAGAGATGCCTCTGTCAAAGAAGATGGAATATTTTTCCCGATTAACTTGTTGACTTGAGAGAGAGCCATAAACCGTAAAAGCATCTAAAATCACACAAATTCTGAGGAGACGCCCAGTAAAAGAGGATAACATCATCAGCATAAAGAAAATGCAAAGAGTACGCATCCCAACCGGAGAAGAGATATAAGTCATAGAGCCTGAGTCTACTAGATGAGTAAGATATTTGCTCAAAAAATCTTCCGTAAAAATAAAAAATAAAATAAGCAAGAGGGAGAGAAGATCACCTTGCCACACACCACGTGAACAGGGAAAATAACCCTAAGGAGAACCATTAATAAAAATCGAGATCCTAGCAAAATCAAAAATAGCCACAACCGAACCAATAAAACTCTCAGAGAAGCTAAAACACCAAAGGACTTTGAAGAGAAAAGGCCAACTAATAGAATCAAAAGCCTTATGAATGTCTATTTTTAAAGACAATTGCCCACCACGACTACCATTTCTCAACACATTAAAACATTCAGAAGCACCGGTAATACAGTCTCTAATTTGACGACCCCTAATGAAACCAAATTGATTTGGGGAGATAATGTGGGAGCAAATTTCGGCCAAGCGATCAGCAATAATCTTAGTGATAACCTTATACAGGAAATTACCAAGAGCAATCAGACAAAACTGATCGAACACGAGAGTGTTCAGAGTCTTCGGAATAAGGACGAGAAATTAGAATTCAAACCTGGAAAAACTCTACCAATACGAAAAAATCCTACACAGCTAAACCCACATCAGGTCCCATAATTTCCCAACAGTGAGAACAAAATCTACCCAATAAACCATCTGGACCAGGAGCACTTAAAGGATCTATGGTAAAAACCGTACTCCTCACTTTATCAAAGGAAGGAACCCGAAGAATTGAAGCATTCTCATCAACAACAACCAATAAAGGCACATGCTCTCGAATTATAGAGAAGTCTGAACTTTTGTTGCCAGGATTCGAAAGAGATGCTAATAAAATGAGGAAACATGCTCACCAATTTTAGTTGGATCATAAGAAATATTCTCATCAATTTGAATGGAGGAAAGGGACGTTTCCCCCCTCAATGCTTTAGCAGTGAATGAAAAAATTAGAGTTCCGATCACCCTCAGCAAGCCACCTGACTCTACTTTTTTCTCACAGAAAAATCTCATACTGTTTTAGAACACTATCCAAATCTGCAAGAGCAGCAGTCTTAAGACGAAAAAGATCATCTAAAAAACCTTCAGAACTAATCCTGCCTAAATAAGCATCACCTTCTCATTTGCATTAGTGACATTTAATGCAATATTCTCAAACACCTCTCAATTCCACTTCCTCAAGGCCTTTTTGAATAGCTTTAATTTCTGAACAACAACCCCAGTACCACTCCCAGTAATAGTGGATGACCAAACAGATCTAACCAAATTAAGGAAGGATGGATGAGAAACCCACATACCTTGAAACCTGAAGGACTGTGAACCTGGTAAAACACCCACAGAACAAGAAACCAGTAAAGGGTGATGATCTGAATGAGATCTAGACAAGGTAACACAAGCTATCTGTGACTAGGCATCCAGAAAAGAGTGGGAACATACAGCTCTGCCTAATCGAGAAAGAACCATACAACGCCTACCCTGGTCGAGAGTATGGAAAACTTCTTTCGTTTCAATGTCAACAAGATCACAAACCATCAAAGCAGCACAAAAATCATCAAAGAGATAGTAGAAATGTTACCAGTGATCTTATGAGCACTTAGAACCGAGTTGAAGTCCCTAAGTACAATCCGGATCATCCGAACCAGAAATTTCCATAAGAGAGCTCCAAAGAAATCTACGGGTGATGTAGTTCACACTGGCATAAATAAATGAGATCCGATGGGCAATCCCACACAAATTAGCAGAAACAGTAACATGTTAAGAATGAGACAAAACAATAGTAGCATCCTGAAAAGCAGTAGATCCAAAAATCCACATACTAGGAGTACATCTAGCATTAGCACCAATAAAGTGTAACCCCATAGAGCGCCAAAAAGTAGGAGCAATCAAATCAAAAGCACACAACGGTTCAGCAATGCAAACAAAATTCGGTATATGACAAGAACAAAAATCTTTCAAAGTACGTTGGGTATCACTGTTTGCAATACCTCTATAGTTTCAATAAATGACAATCATTTATGTAACAATTTATACTTAGCTGCCCTAGTTTTGGGCTAAACAACACTGGTAACCTATTTTTTATTCTTCTTACCTTTTTTAACGGTAACCTCCTTCCAAGCTGAATCTTCCAATTGATCTGCCCAAGAGACTCCATCGTGAATACATATGATGTCTAAAGCCACGGGTTGACTGAAGTCTAATTTGGTGCCTTCACTTTCAGTGTCAGAACTAACTTCACCCTCAAGAGTGAAAATGTGGCTCTACCATGGGGGGATCTATCAAGGGCTCCATATGAGCAATAATAGGATCTGTCATGGCATCAACATCTACATGTTCAGTGTGTAATGGGTCTGTGGAATCATCCAAATGAACAACGTTTTTCAAGGCCTCCCCTTGTCTAGGAGGGATGATTGGCTTGAGTGAACTAAAAGAGGCAACTGGGTCTAGAGTTGTCTTGTTTGGAAGTGAAAAATATATTATGTGTCTAAATTAACCTAGAGTGGGGGTGAATAAGTTTTAATCAAGTTAAGTACTAATTTTTCTTGATTAGTCAATATTCAAAAATTAACCCGAGACAAACAAATACAATCAACGTAATTAAAGTGTGGAAAGCATTAGATAGTCTATAAGGCATTATCATCCACTCATATAGACCATCTCTTATCTTGAATACAGTTCCATTCATCTCCAGGCCTTATGCAGATATGGTGATATTCATTTCGGAGGTCTATCTTAGAAAAAATTATTGCTCTGTGAAATTGGTCAAGAAGATCATCAAGGCGAGGAATAGAGAAACGATACTTGATAGTTGTTGACGATGGTTTTTGGACGGTCAACCAGTCAACGGTTTAGGTTAGTGAAACCTGTAAGATATCGTAATGAAAGTAGAAAATAAAAGATGAACAAATATAACACATGTTTTACGTGGTAAAACCCCAAGGCGGGGAAACATCCACGGTGCCGGTGACGGCGAGAAGTGTTCCACTATGAATATAAGGATTACACACTCAATACTCGCTTTCTCTCTTATGTATCATATCTCTTTTCTCATGTCAGTGTAAGTTGCTCATAATGATCATCGTTATATAATAAATACATGGATGTATTTATAGGGTTCGATCTAGGGTTGCCCTAGTTCCTGTCGTATAAGCGGTGGACTCATTAATTAGAGTCTTGGTAGGATTCTGGTAGAGTAGATTGATTAGGACTCATTTTCCCGTTTGGTGTTTATCCTTCTGGAAGCTTTGAGTTCTTTCCTGATTAGACTTCTTTGGTACTAGAGAGGAAATAGGGATATTTCCTTGCTTGGAGAGCGGATTCGTAGATTTCATATCTGAGTGGATCTCCGCTTGATAAGGCGTATCTTGATAGGATTATTTCCTGTTTTGGCCGAGTAGATCTTGATGAGTAGAGATCTTCGATGAGTAGGATCTTCGCTTATTAAGACTTCTTTTACTGGACGACTTTACTTGGCGCATACGCTTCTAACTTCCATATTAGCTTTCTTGATGACGTGTCCAAACCTGGTGACGTGTCCTCAGTCAACATCCTTTTCGTTGATTAGTTGACTTTTGATGATGTGGAATTACTGTACTTCCGCATTACCCACTATCCTTGCTGATGTGTCATGCTAACGAAAAACCCCTACAACAATACCCCTCAAATCCGTGAGATGAGTTATTGGCAACTCAACAAAGGGATTTGAATAGTTTTCTGACCACATCATTTTTCATTCTCTTGTAGACTGATTCTTCAAGACAGGTTATGTTGTTGAGATGCATTCTTGGGCCTATATCTGCAAGTGTCTTCGGGACACAGGTTAGGTCGCTGAGATGCCTTTGGATACTGTGAGATGAAATTGCACTTAGCTCGGCCGAACCACGGTTTAACCACCAGGTGATTAGTCTTCTTTTTAAGTGATCGGCTTATGATTCTCTCTTTTCCTTTTTTTTTTGTTGTTGCTCATCTTCAGCTTAAGTCCATGTTACTGTCTACCCGGCTGATGTTGAACAATTGTCGGGCATTCGTTGAGCCTTTGCTCGCTCTTTAACTCTTTTCTTGTAATTTTTGTCTTGTATATTTCTGTAATGCCTTGGTGTGCACTCGCACAATATAGATTGGTATTTGGTATACCTTTCTTCTTCAAGGCCTTGTAGCTAGTATTCCTGCAATCAAAAGAGCACTTTGTTGTATAAACATAATCATAAATTCTTACTTACTTGCATTTGGTTCTAGTTGCGATCGATAAACTGCCTTGTCTTCACAAGCTTTGAATGTGGAGATCTTGATTTTTTTTTTTAATGATCTCGTTATTGGGATGAGCTTTGCATTTTTCTTTTATTGAAGAGCTGAAAAGCCAACGAGCTGAATGGACCCGCTGAGTTGAATAGCTATGGCGAGCTGAGTTATTCTGCCAAGCTGAATAGATAATGGCAAGTTGAATTGCCACAGCGAGCTGTATAGGTTGACACCTAAAATTTGGTGCTCAGGTGCTTTTAAGCCTCTTTATTCTGAGGAGATCCCAGCTTTTGATGCTTCACTCAATTTTGTTAAAGCGACAATTTTACTCGGTTCGCCTGGATTGGGTCTTTCTTTTCTTTTTCTGGATGATGCTCAGATCCTCTCGCTCCTTTAGGCGGATGTGAGACCCCTTTTTGGCATCTATTAGCTTCTCTGATCCTTTTCTTCGAGCGGTCTTGCTAACACTCAGATCATCTTTCAACATGGTTCAGCTTCACTTGGATGTTTGAGCGGTCTTACTAACGCTCAGATCATCTTCTCATCTTCGCTTGGATCCATATTTGAGCGGATCTTACTAACGCTCGGATCGTCTTCTCGACTTCAGTTGGGTCCATTCTTGAGCAGATCTTATTATCGCTCGGATCGTCTTCTCGGCTTTGCTTGGATCCATCTTCAAGTGGATCTTACTAACGCTCGGATCTTCCTTGCACTCTGCTACTGTGTATTCGATCTTTCTGCTGTAATTCCTTTTAAACATGTATGAATTAGGTCTCCTCTTAGTTCCATAATATACCTCCAATAAGGCTAATTCAATGTGACTCAAAATAGAGAGTACAACCCTTCTAGCTTTAGGAATTTTAATCCACTCTCAACTAATCCAAACATTGAAAGTTTAAGATCAACTAAAACTAAATTAAAGTGACTTTTAGGCCTTCATTAATCTTCCAAAACATAGCAAATTCGTTTATGATCTTCAGTCCCGAATAGGCAGCCCGCAATGCTTTATTTCCAAAATCCCGCGTAGAATTTCTAGGCTGACCTTTGGGTAGTAAAATGGTCATAACTCCTTTAAAAAACTCAAAATCCCAAACCGTAAAATTATACAGAAAGCTAACTTCCGTACCTTTCCAACCATATAAAGCTCGAAACCCATTCCATATGAGATGATACAGTTTAATTCTTTAAGTTGACCCATCAGCAGGTGCTGCCCACGTAGAAATTCAAGGCTGACCTTTGGGTAGTAAAATGGTTATAACTCCTTCTAGAAAACTCAAAATCACAAACCGTAAAATTATGCGGAAAGATAACTTCTGTACCTTTCCAACCATATAAGGCTCAAAACCCAATTCCTTCTGAGATGATATAGTTTAATTCTTGAAGTTGACCCATTAGCAGATGCTGTTTTCACGGGTTGGATCAAGAAATCTTCCAAATTGCTTCCAATTATCTCCTAGGAATTGAATAGCTAAGAATGCTTCTATCCAAAACATCTTTTCTTCTTGTAGTATCCTTTAAGGCAAGTTATGATGATCTTTTGAAGTTTTAGGGCTCAAGACAGCTTGAAGATGTCGAGGTTGAAGATCATAAGAGGAACTGATTAATGTTTCCCTGAGCTGTGTCTTTCCTCACAAGCTGAGAAAAATACGGTATATGTCGTCACTCTTGGCAAGGTAAGATGTCGCTCTAGAGATCGTGCTTCAAAGCATCCACCCCCTGAGACCATTGCCATATATATATATATATATATATACATGCTCATGGCGAGTTGGGGGCTTTTGTTCTCTAGGGGTTCATGTTGTTTGGAATCTACCCCTAGCATCGTTGTTATTCTTGAATTGATGCTGACGTGCAGGGTAGGAGCCACGCTTTTTGCACATTCTAAGTGTTCGGCCTAGATCTTTCTTGTCCATTTGAACATTTTCTCGGTTGATCTTTTATCGTAGGTTTGATTCTTCCTTTTGGCTGATCTTTCTTATAGATCGTCTTTTTTTGGCTGATCTTCTTACAGATCGGATATTTTTTTTTATACCTTCTAGCTAATACTCCTGCAAAAAGAAAGCACTATGTATATAAATACAATTTTGACTTATAACTTACTTGCATTCGACTTTGTTCATTATTGT